>WOAB01000003.1:0-1200000 GCA_027886185.1 Rheum nobile
TATTTTTTTTGGGAATCCTCGTTGATGATAGGTTGTTTTTAGACAAGTTTCATGGATCATAGGACTCATGTTAGTTTACAAAGCTAATTGCCTTTTTTGAGCAAGTTTTTGTTTTTCACTTAGTCATCTTCTTATGTAAGCTTTTGTGAAGCACCTTGATGTTCATGTTTCATAGAAAAAATTAAGCGTTCATTTACATGTCAAATAATTGATTTTATGATAGCCTATTAGCTCAAATGGTAGAGCAATGTATTGGTACATATGGATGAGGGTTCAAATCTCTCATAGGCTACATATTGTGCTTCTAAAAAGTATCGGATCAAGCTGGGTTTACTTGTATTATGTTCAAATTCATATATATTCCCCTAAGATTCATATTTGTTTTTATGGTTTAGACATAATGGAACCATAAGGGTTCAAATTTAACATGTCAATGTTAATATATAATCATCTAATGTTATAGTTATTATTTTGAACACTTCATCTTCTTTTCCATACTACTTGAACCATATAAATAAACTAAAGGTTCAGATTTATGACTCAAGGTTCATATACATAATGTGCTTCTAAAAAGTCTTGGTTGATGCTGGGTTCACGTGTATTATGTTCAAGTTCATATATTCCCCTAAGATTCAAAGTCATTTTTTTGGTTTAGACATAATGGAATCATAAGAGTTCAAATCTAACATGTCAATGTTCATATATAATCATATAATATTCATAGTTATTCTTTTGAATACTTCATCTTCTTTTCCATACTCCGTGAACCATATAAATAAACTAAAGATTCATATTTCATGATTAAAGGTTCATATACATATTGTGCTTCTAAAAAGTCTCGATTCAAGATGGGTTTACTTGTGTTATGTTCAAGTTCATATATTCCCCTAAGATTCATATTCATGTTTATGGTTTAGACATAATGGAAACCAAGGTAATCAAAATCAGGATTTTAGGATCAGATCGTAAAATCGGATCGTATAAGATTTTGTGTGCAAATAAAAATAATTTAATTATAAAATATGAACATCATTTAACAAAATACAAATAAATATTTAAAATTTTCAATATAAAACTATAAAACATTGATACAATGGACCATTGACTCACCGAAACTCATGCCATGTACAAATACATTGTCAAAACTAATTGTATTTAGGACATGCGTAAATGAGACATGAAGATTTCGAACAATCGTGATTAGGGTTGCTTTGGTTTTTTATCACGCATGAGTGGAATTTTGGGATTTCGAGCTTGACTGCATGGGAGAGACGTATATATGGAGAGCGTAAGTATGAGAGAGGTGGAAATTTGGACAAATTGGGCTCTCAAACGGGGTGTTAGTAGTTCATATAATTTCAACGTTAGGATCTTACTCAGATCTTAGAATTGTAAGATACTATTAATCTTGTGAGATCCTGTAAGATCCAGAGTTAGATTTTGACATGAATAGATTTTAGTAATAGATCCAGATCAGACACCTTACCTTGGATCGTAAAATCTTAGGATTTTAAGCTCCGGATCTAGATTTTAATAACCATGATGGAAACATAAGGGTTCAAATGTAACATGTCAATGTTCTTATATAATCATATAATGTCCATACTCATTCTTTTGAATACTTCATATTCTTTTCCATACTATGCGAACCATATAAATAAACTAAAGGTTCATATTTTATAGCGATGAGCATAATTCGGTCCAGACCGGATTTTTGGACCGGATCGGGCCGAATGAAAACCGGTCCGGTCTTCGGTCCGAGAATTTTGAAATTTCGGTTCCGGTCCGGTCCAAAAACCGGTCCGGACTGATTTTTTTTTAAATAATATTTTTATAAAATACTTATAGAATTTAAGATATATGTATATTATAAATATATTTTAATGTAATTATATATATTTATTAATATAGTAAAATATATAATAAATATAAAAAAAAAAAAAAATTAAAAGTTTTTTCCAATTTATTTTTATAAAAATATAAGATTCAGTCCAAAACCGGTCCATACCGGTATTTTCCGGTCCGGTCTTCGGTCCACCCTTTTTTTCCGAATTTGGTTTCCGTCCGGTCCGGTCCAGTTTTGGACCAAAGCTCACCCTTGAAATTTTATGATTCGAGGTTCATATATCGTCATATCACATTCATATATAAAAATGTCAATGGTCATTTCAATCCTATTGTGGTTCATTTCATTTTGTGCATTTATCTTGACTATCTCAGGTTCTTCACGTCACATATCTATAAAAATGTGAAAACAAGTTGATATGAACCATAGAGGGCATTCATCCATGTCCACTCACAACATTTCTCTCATCCATTTTATCAAACACTTTATGGCGCTCTTCAAAACCATAAACCATGTACCCAAGGTTTCCAGCAAAACGTAACATATTTTTGGCCTTACAACCAACTCTATTGGAGACCCTTGTCCATTGGCCAATATTATGATTTCCACCCTGGTACACAACATATGTTTTTACACAACAATTTTGTCTTCTTTGTCGATGTGGAGGGATCCATGACGAACATCAAAACCGCAAACAAAGGCATATTTCTCATAAAAATAAATGTCTTTCTCTAAGGTGCTAAAATGCATCGCCACATCAAGTTTCATATCATCTGGGCAAATGAGAACGAAATACGTTTTTCCATCTTGAGAAAACTGAACATAATAGTCATTCACATTAGGTTTCTCAGTTCTAGTGACATTAACACTTTCAACACTATGTTCATGACACAATTCACAACTAGCAACAACTAAAGTTGATGAACAAGCTAAAATACAGAGACAATGTAAATGGAAATATTAAAAAGCATGACAGGTTCATAATTAACGTGACATTGTTCATTATGAATAATATTATATTCAAAATCTATGCATATTTTAAAAATTGAGCTATCAAACATTCAATTAGATGATCCAACGTCAAGAACTCCTTTGATACACATTTTCAACATGGAAAAGGTCTATGGTAACCAAGTACTAATAAGAACAATAATGTTCACAAACTCATGTTACAATCTCGAACAACCAAAATAAGAAATTTTTAATCAAATAGTCAGCAACATTTGAGATTTTATTGCATAAACGTGGCATTGCGAAATGAAAGAAACCAAAAAGCAAGCCTACACTAAAACATATTCAAAATAACGAAGTGTTTGACCAGAAACCAGTATCAGAAACCATGGCGTTTGAGAACGATGAACTCAACAAAAACAGATGAGATTTGAAGCCTAGATGAACAATAAACAAGTTTGATTGAATAATCAAGCTCGAGTTTGAAGAATCGAGTGCAAAACAATGATGAATCCAACTAGAGAAGATACATGGGGAGCTCGAGAGAAATCGCGATGGATGATTGGGGAGGAAGAAAGACCTAAGGTGGAAATGACGAAAACACCCTTCATTTAGTTAAAACCTTAGAAAATACGAGTGTATCCCCAACCATTAATCTCCACCATGGGATCGTGCGAAATGCTTCTCACACAGTAACGCGCAGATGTACCAAATCGTAAATCTTGATTTGTAAGAAAAAATATCATGAAATAAAGTACTTAAGGATGTGCAAAAGAATACCAATCATGGGATAAATATTAGAAAATAAACGATAGTACGTAAGAAAAAGTTATGTCATTATTTTCAAACAAAATTATATGATATTTTCATTAAAAATAGTACAAAACATATACTGAAGATTTTAATAATATATAGAAGAAAATGTAGATATTTGAAAAAATATAGTATGTTGTTATTATTATATATACTATCAATGTCGATTCACTCAATCAAATCTTTCAATGGATCTTATTCTGCACTCACTCGCATCAAAATCGATCGGTTGCTCGCTTGAATCTCGCTCGCTCACTTCATCTCTATCTTGTTATTACATAGAACAACATAATAATCGTATTCTTTACTAAATAGTTAATATGCCAAGTCCTTAATAAACTGAAGAGTAATTGAAACTAGACTAATTTATTTTTAATTCATATTATGTTAATTTCTAAATTTGAAAATAGTCAAATTATAATGAAATTCTTTTTTAGAATATAGGAACATATTTAAAAATATTCATATCTCATATCTCGTTTATTATAAGTGATATTTTACTAATACTTTACATTTATCTGTTAGGTTGGTCAGGTTCGAGTTATACATTTTCGTGTCATATTCAAGTTTTCTTAATTTTGGTTATTTAAAATTTTGGGTCGGGTCCAGTTACGAATTTGTCAGGTTGATAAAACAGATCGTGTCGTATTTTAACAAATCAACTTGTATGTGAGGGGTCCATTGTGCTATTATATATAATTGCACTATATGGTATGAATGTATGATATATATGATGTAGGTAAGGATGCCAATGGAGAGGGGAATTCCTGAAACTTGTGGGAAATCTTCGTTATGGGAGCGGGATGAGAAAAATAAATGGGGAGGGGGACGAGTATGTGGAGCAAATCAATTTCCCGCATGAGGATGGTCTCCAACCCGTACCCCGCCTCGCCTCGCTCCCCAATGGAGATTCTCATGGGCATTCCCAATGGAGATTTTTATGAAAAATATTATAGTATATCATAAAATATTATGATTACATTTTATAAAATTTAATATAACTTTTCTATATTTATAATATACTCTTGATGAGCGACAACCATACAATGCGAGCATTTATCAATTTTGGACTTACAGAGATATCTCGTGACCTCTAACCTAGCTCTCAATCCAAAGAAGTAGTATATGTGGATTGGATTGAGGGCGGCGCAGATGGAAGCATGATTTATTAAGGCTGCTGCTATATACACGACAAACTTGTACGTCAAAATGTGGCGTATAAGTTTTTCGCCTGTACGCCACATTTTGGCGTACAGTTTTGGGTTGTTTTTGTCTGTACGCCAAAGTCCGGCGTACAGGCGTCGTGCGTATGTCAAAATTTCATCGTGCATATAGCAGGCACATTTATTAAGGATTTGAAATGAAACCTGGAAAAAGGTCCAAATGTAATTGTGGGTAATTATGTGGAGATGAACATGAATTAGATGGATGGATGGATCGGACTTGAATTAAATGTTAAACCCAGGCAGAGGCCACAGGCAGCCACCAAGCAACGCTGACATCTCAACTGCAAATAGCCATTTCATGGATCCATCAGAAAGGACACCAATGCCCTCGACTCGTACTTGTTATGTTCATCCATCAATCCGCATTTGCTATTCCAGGCCCCGATCGATCCACCTACATCGCCTTAATACACGTCCATCCTCTATTCAACAATGTTGTTTCTATGAAAAAAAATATAGTCGCCATTTATGTACTTGAAATAGGGATTGAGTCATCTCTTGAGAATGATACAAACACTCATTTTCTTTTCTATTTTTTATTAAACTTTAGATAAAATATATAAATTTCCTTTTTCTAACTTGAAAAGTAACGCAAGCTAAAGTTTATTACATGTTCAGGTACGAAACGGAGTTTGTGTAAATCACAACTGTAAAATAAATGTGGGACACCAAATGAAATTATCTTAATTATGGACACCAACCGAAATTTACCAAATATAAAGATACATAATTTAATAAAAAAATATATCTCTATATGAGGGTCTAAAATATATCATGTATAATTTTATAACATTTTCTTAAGCTATCATAAAAAAGTTGCTACAATCTTTCTAAATACGTTGGTATGTTTTGTGATTCAAATAAGATAAAACTTGAATATCACTCCGACTTAAGTGGGATTCATCTGAAGGGTTCGTGCGATTTTTCTAAATTTTAATAATGGGATTATGCAACCTAGTGTTTAATTGATTGGATCGGTTATTTGTCAAGCGAGCCGACACAGTTTGTCTTTATATTTCGACTTCATGGTGATAATGGCCAGTAATTTGACCTAGTTTATTTAATCTGTTTTTGTAGGGTGTCTATGGAGCACATGTTAATAAATTAAAATATAAAATTATTTTTACAAAATTTTCTAAAAAAAAAATGAATAAACGCTTAGCAAAAAAATTAAATTAATGACTAAAAAAAATCATTACTAAAAACGGAATTCTTATAGTTGCTCATGACACACTAGAAAAAAAACGTTATTTGTTGGCGGTGATATGCTAATCAATTAATTTGGACCCAAATGTATATATAAATGGAAGGGTTAGTCTTAATCCAATAACAATCTTATATGGTCCAGTGTACTTGACCCCATCAACTAACTGCTGAAGATGGAGAATTAATTTAGTTTGGGCTGGAGGCAACCAAATTTAACAACATTAATTTAATGTAAGCAAAATTGAACGACAAGTTTATATTTATAATAATACAGTTGGTCCACATTTTATATGTACGAAGGGCAAAGAGCGTCGACCGACACAACATATATGCATGGAATCCTATGAATCGATAATTGAATATATTGGACAATACGTTCGCTTTCAGATCAGTTGTACCACTCTGCATACCCCTTACACATCAACATCCACTACTGGCCTCGGAAATTTCTAAGTGGTGCGACTAATTAAGCAAGATGACGACGAGATCGACTTACAGAGCTCCAGTCGGCAAAATCGATACAAGGCCGCCTCGCAACGTACAAACAAACAAACACGCATCGATCTCTTGCCCAGAGAGCTGACTCCCCAAATTGGTTACCAATGGCTCAAGAGTCAAGATCTCACACCAAAAGATACCATTTTCAGGAGATCATAGGTTTCCTTCAATTGTAATGATGTGTTGGGCCCATACATTTTAGAGTCTCTATAAGTATATACTCCTGTGGAAGATTTTAATTAAGGGTTTAAATCGGAGAGATATATTGTACATTAAGCTTGTACCTATGTAAACAAGACCATTTTAAGCTTCATTAATCTAAGACAACACTTTTATTATCTGATGTCCGAACCATTCTACGCTTCATCAATCTAAGACCGTATCTTTTGTGTCTTAATTTATATTTATATTGCAATCTATCTATAACTATATGTTAAACCTCACACTTTTTAAGCTCTCAGAGTGTTTTTAGGTTCAGCATGTTGAGGTTTGATTTTTTCATTTACTATTATCCTCTTTATTAATTTTACTTTGTTTTTTAAATTAATCAAATTTCATAGAAAAAATTATATCAAATCTTAACCAAATATAATCAAATTAATTTATTCTTTTAAAGAAATTAGCTTATTTCCTTAACAATACGTATGAACTAATCTAAACCTTATATTTATTTGTATATTAAATTTTACATTGTTTGATGATGCTACCCTTCAGTGGCTCCGCACTCTCAAGATTATGTGATTGCTTCTTGATTTTGTTTGTGCTTCTGTCTTGATGTCTCGTTGTCTTGTTCTATGCTTCCTTTTGGCCCTCTAAAAGCTCTACTTTCAGCTTTTGAGTCTGTGATTGGCCTTGTGCCTTGTACAGTACTGATCATCTCTCATATTAATATAATTTACCTTTATTCAAAAAAAATTGACATTCATTTTCTACCATAAAGATTGTTATATAATTATTTAAACTTGATATAAGGGTCTTATATAATATTCATAGTCAATATAAAAACACGATTTCTATTTAGCGCACCGGCAAAATTTCTATTTAACGCACTGGTTCATCCGTGACGGACAAACCATGTTCATCCGTGACGAACGAAGCATTTTCATCCGTGACGGATGAACATGTTCCGTCCGTCACGGATGAACATTCTGATCCGAGACACGATTTTGAAATCGCCATAACTTTTGATTCCCTAGTCCAAACGCGTTGAAATTTAGAGGAGTTATAGTTGACATCTTGATCTTTAATATGACGTTAGAATCACTCAATTCGGAGTTACGTAGAAAAGGTTATACTTCTTCAAAGACGGGACAAAAATAGAGATCTCTTAAGCGCCAAGGCGAGTACAATAGCATTTAAGTCGGTTTGCAATAGCATTGCAATAATGGATCACAATAGCATTACAATGTGCGAGTACAATAGCATTTAAGTCGGCTTGTGATCTCGTCTCTTTCTTGTAGAAGAAGGTTCGAACGCCATCAACTGAGAAACGAATGGATCATATAGACAAGCAACAAAGGATATTTGGTCTAGAAGGTTCTTGAAACGAATGGATCATATAAACGAAGGTTCGAACGACCTCGTCTTTTTCTTGTGGAAGAAGGTTCAACCTCTTCTTGCACTTCTGACAAACTCAATCGTTTCCAAAACAGATGCAACGCTGAAGGCTTAATAGGGATTGAACTCGTCACATTTCTAGCGATGTCATGCACACACGACAATTCATCTCTCACCCTCATATGGCATGTGCATATCTTGTCACAAAATGGATTTTTCCCTTTTTGTATTCTTTCGTCAAGCAGACAAGTGCAACCTTAGATACTTTGTACTTCAACCGCTTGGAAACATCAGCTCATGTCCCAAGAGTCATCGTGCTTTGTACACTCTCGTTGAAGGCCCCCTTGATGTCCTTTACCTGGTTACCGATCTTTGAATGATATTGACCAAATATCGTGTCTAGACTACCATGTGGAAAAGTCAAGAAGTCTTTCAAGAACCTTCTTCCACAAGAAAGAGACGAGGTCGAACCTTCTTCCACAAGAAAGAGACGAGGTCGTTCGAACCTTCGTTTATATGATCCATTCGTTTCAAGAACCTTGTAGACCAAATATCCTTTGTTGCTTGTCTATATGATCCATTCGTTTCTCAGCTGATGGCGTTCGATCCTTCTTCTACAAGAAAGAGACGAGGTAGCAAGCCGACTTAAATGCTATTGTACTCGCACATTTTAATGCTATTGTGATCCATGATTGCAATGCTATTGCAATCCGAGTTAAATGCTATTGTACTCGCCTTGGCGCTTAAGAGATCTCTATTTTGTATCTCGTCTTTGGAGAAGTATAACGTTTTCTACGTAACTCCGAATTGAGTTATTCCAACGTCATAATAAAGATCAAGATGTCAACTATAACTCCTCCAACTATCAGCGTGTTTGAACTAAGAAATCAAAAGTTATGGCGATTTGAAAATCGTGTCGCGGATCAGCATGTTCATCCGTGACGGACGAAACATGTTCATCCGTGACGGACGAAACATGTTCATCCGTCACGGATGAAAATGCTTCGTCCATCACGGATGAACATATTTCGTCCGTCACGGATGAACCAGTGCGTTAAATAGAAATTTTGTCGGTGCGCTAAATAGCAACGGCCTATAAAAATAGACGAATTGTTTTTTAAAGAACGATGACACCCAAGCTAATTTTAATAATTTATTATGATTATGTTAATTCTAAACCATAATTATTAATACGATTTATTTTGATACTCTTAACAAACTTTTCCTTTTTTGTACTTATTTTACCATTACTGATACAAAATCCTTCATAAATGTCGATGTGGTTAGTTTAAATTAATAAGTTTTAAATTCTTAATTTATTGATGTTATCAAATCCTACAAGATCTTCCTAACATCATCTTATAATTTTACTTCTCTAGAATTCTTTTGCTAACAAATCTATGAAGTTGTTATCATGCACAATTAAATTTAAGATATCTCAATTAATTGTTAATTGTTAACTTATCTATCTAATTTTGAAATTAATTTAATATATTCATAGTTCAACTCAACCTAAAATTTAAAAATAAACAATTTTATAAATAATATAATTTCATTGATTGAAATAACTATTATTTATTTTTGAATTAATAAGAAAATATGAACAATCATAGACACGAAATAAAATACTATTCAAAAACATAAAGAATATAACTAATTCATTTTAAAGCAAACGTAATACACCAATAAGTCAATTTTAAAGACATAAGATAAGGAAGTGAAACAATTTAATTATATTTTGAAACTAAGCCGAATTTATCAAATAGTATAAACAAATTAATAAATTCATTATCTTTTTTATGCAAACAACGCGTATAAAAGTTAAAAATATATTTATAATAACATCTATATTTTTAGTCATAAAACAAAATCTAAACTGAGGTAGTTAGGAAAATAATTATACATTAAAATCGGGTGTTGTTAAACACACCCGTAACTTTTTATTATTTATACCCACACATGCGGAATGCGTATACATATGTTTATGCATTCAAAAACCATACGCATATATATGTATGCACACTGTGCATACATATGTGCGTGCATGCACAATGCGCATACATACGCGTGCACATGCGCATACATACGCCTGTGCATGCGCACTACGCATACATAGTGCGTATGCGCACACGTTCAAAATTAAACGTTAACGACAAGATTCTCATTTAACGATAAATTTTGGATATGACGCCTTGAATGAGATATTTAGAATTTTTTTATTGTTTTTCTTTCTATATATACATACTAGCTCATCTTCTCTCATTCATTATCATTAAAATTTCTCTAAATTTCGGTTCTTCTCTCATTCATGAACCCTGTTGATAATGATTGTTCTGAAATTTTTTATTCGAATGAGGTAAATTTTCTATACTTATACTATTATCAAACAAAGTACTTTACATATCATAGATTCGAAAAACTGTATTTATAATTATCGTTTAAATTAATTAGTTTGAACTTCAAGATTTGACCAAGTGTTGTTTAGTTCGTCGAGTCAAAATAAATCATTTAAAGGTCTCACTGGACTACATTTTTAGCAACTTGGAGAAACAAAATCGTCATATCCATACTTGAATGGCATATTGGCATGTATTATGCAATGATTTATTTCATAATTTCTATTGCTCATTATAAGTTGTTTTTTAATAATTTTATATTCAATAAATACATGTATAACGATATGTGACGACTTAAAAAGGTGACAAATGCATGAGACATGGATGATGAATACATAAACTCGTTTAGGCCCCAGAGTCATCCTTACTTGCGTCAGAATGTCAAACATCAGCCTCATCGGGATACTCGTCCATCTCCCGCCCATGTTGATTCTTCTTGGGTAAGTTAATTTTGTATTCTTGACATGGTGTTGTTTTGTATCATTGTTTATTTATCATTTTCTATCACAACGTCTGAATATAATTGTTGGGAGGATACGAGAATTTATTGACCGGGGTCTCCCGACATATGAAGATGATTTACGAGCCCTTCTAGCCATTGGGACAATTGATGATCCTCCTCTCGTTCCTCCGTCTATTCGGACGTCTCAAACAGAATAAGTTGGCCCAAGTAACCATTAGATTTAGAGCCATACATTTTGATGTATTTTGCCAAAACTTGGTACCGTCTACCTAAACTCCTTTTTTTGAGTTCCTGGTGGAATTTCCCTTTTTGAGTCCATGATGGAATTTTTGAATGTTTGGATTAGCATGAGTATTTAGGGCATATATATATATCAAAGAATGACTTTACTACACAGAGTTGGAGCAAGGTTTCAAAAAATGGCTTTATTGCACAAAATTGGAGCAAGGTTGGGGCTCCTTTGTAATAGGCCAAATATGCGTTTTGGGTTTTGGCAAGTTTGAATGTTAATTTATGAAGCTTTCCTGCTTTTCTTAGTGTTTGATGATGATGATGATGGTTGGTTGGTTATCCAACATGTTGTGTTTTGAGTTTTCTATTTTATAACTACATTCTTCCCAATAGGTTCACTCTACTAGTAATGACATTATAGAAGTCAACTTTGTATTTATATACATATGAAGAATAGTCGGCGTCGAAGTCTTCATGTCAGCCGCCAAAGATGGCTAATAGAAGAGTAGTAGTAGTATATATATATTATCCTTATGTGTTTGACATGCACTAGTTTCCGTGACATGCACTAGTTTCGTTAAATAACATACATACCCATATCATAAGAGATTTCTCAACAGCACCAGACAACAAGCACAAGCCCAATTTTTGTGACATGCACTAGTTTCGTTAAATAAAACTTTGAATTGATAATAAATAATATTTTAAAAACTTATATGGTAAAGTGTACGCTCAATTTTTGACATTTATATGATTATAATTGAAAAAATATTCGCATGGAGAGTAAACTATAATTTCATGCAAATAATTGAATAACAAACATATAAATTTAATTTTAGTAATGAAGACTATTAGTTGTATAAATAATTAAAAGAAAAAGTGGTTAAAGTATATCACATATTTATTTCAAACATTTTTAATATGTATATTCCCACTTTTGCATCATGAATCATATATTGCTAATTATACCAACTATATAAATTTAAGTGTTAAAACTATAAGAACATTACGCTTTTAGGTATATAATTTTGAAAAACATACCTTTGATATGGTTGAAATGTAAATTTTAGTATTTTTCCCTATATTTTAATTTATAAATGATTTTAACATAATTTTTAATATATAGTTTTACGCACATATATTATAAATAATTTTAATTACAAATAAAAAAATAACATAACTAAACAGGTAAAAATATATAAATAACTAGTTAGCATGTACCCATGAGCACACATTAGAAAAACCGTTAAATATATAACAAACTATCAAGTTAACCATATTATATATAGAAGTAACTAATTTACCATAAAGTTATATAATAATAAACATAGTAAACTTAACTCGTTCGAATAAAAAAATCTAAAACATTCATAAAAAGGATCGTTAACGTTAATTAACAGCAGAATATATGTGCATACAGAACGCGCATACATACTCGTATGTATGCGCATTGCGCATGCGCACGCGTATGTATGCGCACTTCGCATGCGCACGCGTATGTACATATGTATGCGCATTGCGCATGCACACGCATATGTATGCGCATTGCGCATGCACACACATATGTATGCGCAGTGCGCATAGATATGCGTATGGTTTTCGGATGCACAAACAGATGTATATGCATTCCGCATACGTGGGTATAAATAACAAAAAGTTATGGGTGTGTTTAATACCCCCGTTAAAATCAGATCAAAAAGTTATGGGTGTGTTTATTTTAAAAATAACACTTCTACTCTTATAAATTAGCTTAAATCTCCTTTTCAGATTTTACGATTCTAGCATTTAGAAATAAAAAATATTAAAAATTTGTAATTTAAACATTTCTCTCAATTTCTTCTATATATGCACTTTCAATTCGGATTTATAGTCTATTATTTATTTTCTTTTGTATCTAATTTTGAACTTTTATTATCTCTCATTTTAGATCTCCTAAAGGAGAGGCCTCTCGCCGACCTTTCGGTCTGACATTGATTTCTCCTACACGTCGGACTCTAGAATTGTCACATCATCCAACTTTTAAAAGAAATTAAAGCAATATATATCACCTTAATCTTTTACTACATCATAGCCGATCATTGATAGGCCTGCAAGTGAGTGGTACTATCGAGTGGTGTAAAAGATATCGAATCTAAGGGAGCACTCGTTGATCACCAATTTTACACAAACTAATAATCTAGATCAAACGAAAGATATGGAGTTTTTTGTTTTGATTTTATAGAACTAACAAGAAATGCTAAGTCTAGAGCTAACTAAAATGATAAAAGGTAGATTTGGGTTACTTGAATGATGAAAAGCTAGGATTGTGGTTCACCACAAATGAGATCATGTCATGACAAACAAAGAAATCTCTAAGGTTGCAAGTAGTGATCTACAATGGTCAAATGTCCTAATATATCTCTTATCATATTTCAAGGTATAAGAAACTAGTCTAATCCTACTTAATTCCTACGTTCGTGGTAATTAATGCAAGATTAGATTCATTAAGCATAATGACAATTCACACAACCACTAGGAAAATAGGTCTACTTTCGTGATCCTAAAAGTCCTAGCTCAAATCTTGAGGTTCTAATGACAAATATCACTTTTCAAAGCATATCCAACATTTAATACATGTAAAAATACTAGCTAGGCATTTTCACAAACACTTGGTGTGTAAGATTTGAGTAGTAGACCAAAACTCATCCAACCAAAGAGAAATCATCACATAATCATCATTAGGATACTTCCAATCCTAACATAACAAATTACTCGCTTATGATTTGCAAGAACATGGCATAAAGCATGAATCCA
The DNA here is from genome assembly GCA_027886185.1 of Rheum nobile. Classification (NCBI taxonomy): domain Eukaryota; kingdom Viridiplantae; phylum Streptophyta; class Magnoliopsida; order Caryophyllales; family Polygonaceae; genus Rheum; species Rheum nobile. The sequence continues at coordinate 13,981 of WOAB01000003.1, forward strand.
ACCAACATATACATGGGTACAATGATAAACAAAATATGAAATAAAGAGAATGAACAAGATATACTTAGCATTCAACCAAAGTACTTCTTCACTTGGTGGTCTACAAGATCAACTCTACACAAGGAATGCTCAAAAGATGGATGTTTAGTAGCATTTGTTAAATTAGATTCAACTCTTTCTTCTCCAACATTCAAGGAAAGTTTTCCCTTTTTGACATGGATGACGACGCCCGGCGTAGCAAAGAAAGGCCTTCCAAGAATGATGGGAAATTTGACATCTTCATCCATTTCAAGGATAACAAAATCATCCAGAATGAAGAAATTACCTACCTTGATAGGAACATCCTCTAGGATGCCCCTAGGGTAACGAATAGAGTAATCCCCTATGAGGAAAGACATATTGGTGGGTTTTAATTCACCAATGTCTAACTTTTCACAAATAGAAAAAGACATTACACTCACACTAGCACCTAGATCACATAAAGCATTTCAAAACTAGCACTACCAATCACACATAGTATGGAGAAATGACCGATATCCCTAAGCTTAGGAGGTAACTTGTTTTGAATAATGGCACTACACTCCTTGTTTAAGGCCACGGTTTCAAATGCATCCAGCCTTCTTTTCTTAGACAAGATTTCTTTCAAAAAATTAGCATATGAAGGCATTTGGGAAATGGCATTGATGAAGGGAACATTGATATACAACTTTTTCAACACTTCAAGGAATTTCCCAAATTGCTTGTCTAGCTTACTCTTTTAAAGCCTTTGAGGGAATGGGATAGGTGGTTTGTACGGTGGTGGTGCCACATACTAAGGTTCTTTCTCACCTTCCGTCCTGATTTTATTGATTTTTGGTTCTTCTCCCCTCTCTTGCTTTTCACAATCTTCTTCCATATTAAAATTTTCTTCTTCTACCACCTCTTTTCTTTTTGATCATCCAACTCTTTTCCACTTCTAAGGGTCACCGTTATACATTATCTTGGATTCGGCTCGGGTTGACCGAAAAGTCTACCTTGTGGTCTAGAGGAAGAGCTAGCAACTTGTTGGGCAATTTGTGAAATTTGGGTCTCCAACATTATGTTATGAGTGACTAGGGCATCAAATTTGGATCTAAGTTGCCCAAATTGGTTCCTAAAGTCATCATTTTGCTTTTAATTGTGTGGCTATGAAACTCTCCATCATGACTTCAAGGTTAGACTTTGGAGGAGGTATAGGTTGGTAAGGACCTTGTTGAAAACCGGGTGGTTGTATTTGAGGATGTTAAGGCATGGTGTTTTGGTATAGGAAATTTGGATGGTTCCTCCAACCATGATTAAATGTGCTAGATAGGAACATGCTCAATAGGAAGGTCTTGGAAACAAGAAGGATTCACATATTGACAACTCATAGCAACATAACCAAATATACCACAAATTTAACAAGCATTATGCACACCAACATTTTTAACACCATTAGAATTCACATCCATTCAATCAAATCTTTTGTTAAGGGCATCTAACTTAGCCGACAAGGCGTCATTTTTAGCCGCTAAAAGATCAAGGGTGTCAATGTTATACCTCGCGGATGATTTCTTGGGCTCAAATTTGAGCTTGACCACTTTTGATGGTTCATTTCCATTTCTTCAATCAACGTACAAGCCTCGGTTATCCATTTTCTCATGTGAGCTCCTTCGGCGACACTATCAATTCCCATCTTTGAAGCGTTGGTTAGCCCATTGTAAAATCCTTGAACAAAGAACCACTTCTCGAATCCATGATGTGGGCACTTCCTCAAAACCTCCTTGAATCTAGTCCAAGCTTTCATAGAAAGATTTCTCTTCCTTTTGGCGGAAAGAGGAGATCTCATTCCTTAGAGTGGTAGTCTTACTTGGTGGGAAGTATTCGGCCATGAAAGCGGCGGAGAGTTGCTCCCAAGTAGTGATTGAATTTTCCGGAATGGTGTAGACCCAAGCCATTCCTTAATCCCTTAGTGAGAACGAGAAAAGCCTTAGTCGAATGGAATCTTGGGTAACGCCATTGTACTTCACCGTGTCACAAATCTCCAAGAAGGCCGAGAGATGAAGATTTGGGTCTTCTAATAGTGATCCCGAAATTTGATGGTGTTGTACCATTGTGAGAAGGGCCGGTTTCAACTCAAAGTTTTTGGCTTCCACTTTTGGCGTTGTGATTCAGGAATGGAAGCCATATTTGTTTGGTGCAATATAGTCCTCAACGGTTCTTCGACCTTCGTCCATGTTTGAAGATGAGTGATATTCTTTTTGTGCTCCTTGACTATTTTGTAGCATTCTCCTTACAGGAAACGATTTCTCAATCTCGAGGTCTCCTTCTTCAAGATGCACCCTAAGACTTCGAGTAACGGGTTTGCAACGTAGAAATCACTACAAGAAGAACAAGAACAAGAGAGTGATTAGAAGTTTTTTTATAAAAATAAAATGAAAAGATCTAGTCTTAGTGCTCAATGCTTAATAAATCTCAATCGTGCTCCCAGACAACGGCGCCAAAAACTTGATAAGCCCGCAAGTGCAGGGTACTATCGAGTAGTATAAAAGATATCAAATCCAAGGGAGCACACGTTGATCACCAATTTTACACAAACTAATAATCTAGATCAAACAAAAGATGTGGAGTTTTTGGATTTGATTTTATAGAACTAACAAGAAATGCTAACTCTAGAGCTAACTAAAACGATAACATGTAGATTTGGGTTACTTGAATGATGAAAAGCTAGGATTGGGATTCACCACAAATGAGATCATGTCATGACAAGCAAAGAAATCTCTAAGGTTGCAAGTAGTGGTCTATAATGGTCAAATGTCCTAATATATCTCTTATCCTCTTTCAAGGTATATGAAACTAGTCTAATCCTACAAAATTCCTACTTTCGTGGTAATTAATGCAAGATTATATTCATTAAGCATAATGATAATTCACACAACCACTAGGAAAATAGGTTTACTTTCGTGATCCTAAAAGTCCTAGCTCAAATCATGAGGTTACAATGTCAAATATCACCTTTCAAAGAATATCCAACATTTAATACATGTAAAAATATTAACTAGGCATTTTCACAAACACTTGGTGTGCAAAGAAGAGTAGACCAAAACTCATCCAACCAAAGAGAAATCATCACATAATCATCATTAGGCTACTCCCAATTCTAACATAACAAATTACTCGCTCATGATTTGCAAGAACATGGCATAATGCATCAATCCAACCATCATAAACATGAGTACAATGATAAACAACACAAGAAATAAAGAGAATGAACAAGATATACATAGCATTCAACCAAAGTCCATCTTCACTTAGTGGTCTACAAGATCAACTCTACACAAGGAATGCTCAAAAGAGGGATGTTTTGTAGCATTTGTTAAATTAGATTCAACTCTTTCTTCCCCAACATTCAAGGAAAGTTTTCCTTTTTTGACATCGATGACGACGCCCTCCATAGCAAAGAAAGGCCTTCCAAGAATGTGTAATATCCCTCATTTTATAAGGATATTTTGGAATTTTTCCAACTCCTGTATTACAAGTCGGATTAATTTTAGAGAGGTTCGGATATTCTGTAAATTGTTTGATCTCTGTAATATTTTTCTGAGTAATATAAAATACAGTTGACATATGTTCAATGTTAAATAGTCGTTCGTATACGAATATATTTAACCCGGGGTTAATATATTTAACCTAAGATTTAAATCAGACAAAAGGGTGAAGAATGGCCTTGACCGCACTCCGCGGTCAAGTGGCCGCACCCGCGGCGAAGGCCAAATTTGGAGGCGGCAACAGAGTCGCCACCGCACCCCGCGGTGCAAGCCATCTTCATCGCGATAAGATTTCTGAAAATCTTATCCTTGGCCGAGCAAGTTGCTCCACTTGTTGTTCCCTTGTTCCCAACTGGTCTCCTTGCTTGTCCCCTCTGAGGAAGCTCACTGATGGGCTATAAAAGGGGGTTGAATTCAGAAGTCAAAGGGCACTTCACCTTCCTCCTCTGTTTTCTCCTCTGAATTTCTCCATTGTTGTTCAAGCTTTTGAGCTTGGTGTGAGAAGGTGATCGATATACCTTTGAGTGATAAAAAGGTACTCCTAAGTGGTATTCAAAGGCCTAAGGTGTTGGGAGATCAAACCAAGAACGAATCAAAGTTGAACGAATTGATTTGGGTGAGTTCTCCATCGAAAATCTGTCACAACCTTCGCCACTGTAACCTGGCCGCACCCGCGGCAGAGGCTCCACCGCACCCGCGACGAGCCTTGTCCGAGTGTGTGTTCTTGGGTGTGTGGTCTTGGGCGAGGCTTGACTCCCTCGATTCTTTTCGTATTCTTTTAGATTCATATACGTGGATATTGAATCTAACTTAGGATTTCTTTATGGGTCGATCCGAAGGAATCTGTGTTTCCAGATCTGTCCCTGTTTCGAGCCCGGAAATCCCATCGTCGTCTTTAAGCTTCTGCGGATCTAAGGCAAGTGGCGGTTCGCTCTTGCTCATCATTCCATATTTCAATTAATTATCAATTGTTTAGTTGTTAATTAATTTGGGATGATTTACTGATTTATTGTTCGTTGGGAACAACTTTGTTAATAATTGATTAAAAGATGATATTATAATAGGTTGTATATCTGCTAGAACAACGCTATTATAGATATAATTGATTAAAAGATGATATTATAATAGGTTGTATATCTTCTAGAACAACGCTATTATAGATATAATTGATTAAAAGATGATATTATAATAGGTTGTATATCTGCTAGAATAACGCTAGTATAAATATATGTTTATGATGTTGGCCATGTTGGCTTGGATGTGGACTATTACTGTGTTGAACTGTTAGTTAGCACGAGTATTCGTAGGAACGCTTGGACTTTGCGAGGTCCATTCGTTTCTTTATAACTTGGCAAATAACAGGGCGATCAAGACCCTATGCCAAACTTTCTGGTCATGACCAACCGAGATGTGGATATAGAGGCTTGGACTCTACGATGTGGATATAAAAGCTTATAACGTGATGTGAGTTTTGGAATTAAATAAGACAAGTGCTCTTGATGCACATAATTAATATACCTTCGACGAGTAGTGCAGCTAGGCGATAGTGCAGCTAGGAACGCTCATCTTAACTTTTAAATTGCTCATATGTGATATTGTGATTCTGTGATTATTTAATGTTTCCCAACATTTGTCATATTTCCGATAAGACTCATTTCCTTGGGAGTCTTCTCTTCAGTGCATATCTTATTTGATACTCATTCAGGGAAAGTACCGGGTTATGTATCGTTCCGTCGGTTAATATTCGAGGGAAAATGATAGTAAACGGGTACGATCTCTCGAACCACTCTGCTTTGTACCCCTTGCTTGGTCTTTCATTAGACTAACCAACTGTAATTGTTCTTTGCATGGTTGGCTGGTGTCATCCGTTCGATTCGGCACATCAGATAAATTGCGAATCTGAGAAGGCTAGAACGACTATAAAGGCGAACGATGTTTTGTCTTTATTTTAAGACTTCCATTGTGTTAATTATGTTTTGTATTTAAGACTTCCGCTGTAATAATTCTGATAATGTATTTTGATGTATTTGGAATTAAGCTGTAATTCCGAGACTTGGTTTTAATGGAAGTTATGATATGTGTATCATAACTGTGATTTAATGATTTATATCAACTGAAAAAGCCTTGGGTGACATCGGACAGTACGTCTGAGGTCACTGGCGGTAATACTTTCAAGAGGTTATTTGGGGGTGTTATAGAATGATGGGAAATTTGGCATCTTCATCCATTTCAAGGATAACAAAATCAACCGAAATGAAGAAATTATCTACCTTGATAGGAACATCCTCTAGGATGCCCCTAGGTTAACAAATAGAGATCCGTTATGAGCAAAGACATATTGGTGGGTTTTAATTCACCAATGTCTAACTTTTCACAAATAGAAAAAGACATTACACTCACACTAGCACCTAGATCACATAAAGCATTTCAAAACTAGCACTACCAATCACACATAGTATGGAGAAATGACCGAGATCCCTAAGCTTAGGAGGTAACTTGTTTTGAATAATGGCACTACACTCCTCGTTTAAGGCCACAGTTTCAAATGCATCTAGCCTTCTTTTCTTAGACAAGATTTCTTTCAAAAATTTAGCATATGAAGGCATTTGGGAAATCGCATTGATGAAGGGAACATTGATTTACAATTTTTTCAACACTTCAAGGAATTTCCCAAATTGCTTGTTTAGCTTACTCTTTTAAAGCCTTTGAGGGAATGGGATAGGTGGTTTGTACGGTGGTGGTGCCACATACTAAGGTTCTTTCTCACCTTCTGTCCTGATTTTATTGATTTTTGGTTCTTCTTCCCTCTCTTGCTTTTCACAATCTTCTTCCATATTAAGATTTTCTTCTTCTACCACCTCTTTTCTCTTTGATCTTCTAACTCTTTTCTACTTCTAAGGGTCACCGCCATACATTATCTTGGATTCAGCTCGGGTTGACCGAAAAGTCTACCTTGTGGTCCAGAGGAAGAGCTAGCAACTTGTTGGGCAATTTGTGAAATTTGGGTCTCCAACATTATGTTATGAGTGACTAGGGCATCAAATTTGGATCTAAGTTGCCCAAATTGGTTCCTAAAGTCATCATTTCGCTTTTGATTGTGTGGCTATGAAACTCTCCATCATGACCTCAAGGTTAGACTTTGGAGGAGGTGTAGGTTGGTAAGGACCTTGTTGAAAACCGGGTGGTTGTCTTTGAGGATATTAAGGCACGGTGTTTTGGTATAGGAAATTTGGATGGTTCATCCAACCATGATTAAATGTGCTAGAATATGGCCCATTTGGAGGTGTAGGTCTTAGGTTGTTAAGGTGGGAACATGCTCAATAGGAAGGTCTTGGAAACAAGAAGGATTCACATATTGACAACTCATAGCAACATAACCAAATATACCACAAATTTAACAAGCATTATGCACACCAACATTTTTAACACCATTAGAATTCACATCCATTCAATCAAATCTTTTGTTAAGGGTATCTAACTTAGCCGACAAGGCGTCATTTTTAGCCGCTAAAAGATCAAAGGTGTCAATGTTATACCTCGCGGATGATTTCTTGGGCTCAAACTTTGAGCTTGACCACTTTTGGTGGTTCATTGCCATTTCTTCATTCAATGTACAAGCCTCGGTTATCCATTTTCTCATGTGAGCTCCTTCGGCGACACTATCAATTCCCATATTTGAAGCGTTGGTTAGCCCATTGTAAAATCCTTGAACAAGGAACCACTTCTCGAATCCATGATGTGGGCACTTCCTCAAAAGCTCCTTGAATCTAGTCCAAGCTTTCATAGAAAGATTTCTCTTCCTTTTGGCGGAAAGAGGAGATCTCATTCCTTAGAGTGGTAGTCTTACTTGGTGGAAAGTATACGGCCATGAAAGCGGCGGAGAGTTGTTCCCAAGTAGTGATTGAATTTTCCGGAATGGTGTAGACCCAAGCCATAACTTAATCCCTTAGTGAGAACGGGAAAAGCCTTAGTTGAATGGAATCGAGTTGTTCGGTGCAACTCCATTGTACTTCTGATAGTGATCCCGAAATTTGATGGTGTTGTACCATTGTGAGAAGGGCCGGTTTCAACTCAAAGTTGTTGGCTTCCACTTTTGGCCTTGTGATTCAGGAATGGAAGCCATAGTTTTTCGGTGCAATATAGTCCTCAACGGTTCTTCGACCTTCGTTCATGTTTGAAGATGAGTGAGATTCTTTTTGTGCTCCTTGACTATTTTGTAGCTTTCTCCTTACACGAAACGATTTCTCAATCTCAGGGTCTCCTTCTTCAAGATTCACCCTAAGACTTTGAGTAACGGGTTTGCAACGTAGAAAAAACTACAAGAAGAACAAGAACAAGAGTATTATCGAGTAGTATAAAAGATATCAAATCCAAGGGAGCACACGTTGATCACCAATTTTACACAAACTAATAATCTTGATCAAACAAAAGATGTGGAGTTTTTGGATTTGATTTTATAGAACTAACAAGAAATGCTAAGTCTAGAGCTATCTAAAACGATAACATGTAGATTTGGGTTACTTGAATGATGAAAAGCTAAGATTAGGATTCACCACAAATGAGATCATGTCATGACAAGCAAAGAAATCTATAAGGTTGCAAGTAGTGGTCTACAATGGCCAAATGTCCTAATATATCTCTTATCCTCTTTCAAGGTATATGAAACTAGTCTAATCCTACAAAATTCCTACTTTCGTGGTAATTAATGCAAGATTAGATAGGTGGTTTGTACGGTGGTGGTACCACATACTTAGGTTCTTTCTCACCTTCCTCCCTGATTTTATTGATTTTTGGTTCTTCTCCCCTCTTTTGCTTTTCACTATCTTCTTCCATATTAAGATTTTTTTCTTCTTCCAACTCTTTTCCACTTCTATGGGTCACCGCCATACATTATCTTGGATTAGGCTCGGGTTGACCGAAAAGTCTACCTTATAGTCTAGAGGAAGAGCTAGCAACTTGTTGGACAATTTGTGAAATTTGGGTTTCCAACATTATATTATGAGTGACTAGGGCATCAAATTTGGATCTAAGTGTAACACCCCATAATTTTTAAGGGTATTTTGAAATTTTATTTTTCTTATGCCCGAATTGCTAGACGGATTTAATTCAGAGAAGATCGGACATTCTGTAATATGTCTGAGCTCTGTAGATTTTTCCGAGCATTATATAATACAGATAAGGTGTTTTTGGGGTTAATGTATCGTTAGTGTACGAATATATTTAACCCGGGTTTAAGGAAATTAACCCAAGTTGAGTTCGGATAAGAAGGGGTGATTTTGGCCTTGACCGCACCCGGCGCCAGGATCCACCGCACCCGCGGCAAGGGCCAATTTCTGGAGTCGGTAGCAGCTTCGGTCACCGCACCCGGCGCCAGGAGCCACCGCACCCGCGGCGAGCGTTGACGACATGGGTCGTCGTCTTCGCGTTGATTTTTCTGAAATTCTATCCTTTTGGCCACTTGGCCACTTGGCCACTTGCTCCACTTGGCTCTTTGCCTTGTCCCCTTGTCCCCTAGCTTGTCCCCTTTGAGGAGGCTCGGATTGGGGCTATAAAAAGGAGGTGAAACCGAAGTGAGCTCGTCTTCTTCTTCTTCCTCCTTTGATCCTCTGTTTTCCTCTGTTTTCTCCATTAAGACCGAGCTTGTAAGCTTCGTGTGTGGGAGAGATCGAGTGTTTCTTGGGTTGAGAAGGCGCTCTTGAGTGTTGTGTGAAGCTTTGAGGTGTTGGGAGATCGAACCGTAGACAAATCGAAAGGATACAAATTGGTTTGGGTAAGAAATTCTCCATGGCTGTCGAGCTTCCCCTTCGCCACTGTCTGTCCACCGCACCCAGCGGCAAGGCCCACCGCACCCGCGGCGAGGCTTGTCCGAAGGTGTATTCTTGGAGTTTTGGCTTGGGGCTTGGCTCGATTCCTTTGATTCTTTTCCTATTCTTTTTAGATTCATATATAAGTATATTGAATCTAACTTAGGGTCTTGTTATGGGCCATTTATTAGGGATTTCTTATCCAAGATTTGCTCCAGTTTCAGATCCAGGAGCCCGTTGTCTCTAAGCTTTGCTTAAGCTTCTGCGGATTTAGGCAAGTGGCGGTTCGTTCTTGCTCATCATTCCATACTTTCATTAATTATCAATTGTTTATTGTTAATTAATTTGGGATGATTTCTTGTTTATGTTGGGAACAGTTTTGATCAATTATTTGATAAAAGAAGTGCTGTTATAATAGGTTGTATATTGCTAGATATAACGCTATTATGTTCATAATGGTTTTGTTGTGGATTTTAAAGGTGAAATTCATATAAAAAGATTATAATAGGTTGCATATACTATTAGTAGCAATGCTATTTTGATATATATATATATATATAGATTGTTAGATCTATAATGTTGGCCTTGATGGCTTTGATTTGATATGATGTTGACTGTGTTGAACTATTTAGTTAGCACGAGTATTCGTAGGGACGATGGATGGAGGTCCATTCGTTTCTTGATAATTAAATGGAGAAAAGGGCATTGAGACCCTAATACCATTGGTGAGTCATGACTAGCCTCTATACTCGGGTATAGAGGTGGTGCACTTAGCTAGTGTCACAAATCTAGGGAGTATTCCCAAGGATCTCTCGTCTCGGGACGAGCAGATCATAAAAGTTTGTAACGTGATGTGTGTGTGTGTTGACATTTAATAAGATACGTGCCATGAATATACACATAATGAAAATGCCTTGACCTTAATATAAAGTGCCGTATGAGTAAGCACTTATTTAAAATGTTTGGCGAGTATTGCAGCTAGGCGCTAGTGCAGCTAGGAAAGCTCGTCTTAGTTGTAGATCGCTCGAATGCGATACTGTGATTCTGTGATTGTGTGTATATTATAAATTAAGTTTCCCAACATTTTTCATTGTTTCCTTTAAGGCTCATTTCATTTGGAGTCTTCTTTTGGGATTAATTGCTGTGAGACTCGGTCTCCAGAATCTTCTCTTGTTCATGCTGTTTTATATATTCTAGTAGGAGTATGATGGTTGACTAGCGTACTCGGTTATTATTCGAGGAACGATGAGTCTAACCTAATACGACTGCTTTGAACCACTCTGCTTTGTACCCTTGCGTAGTCTTTCATTAGACTGACGAACCGTTATATTCCTTGCATGGTTGGCTGGTGTCATCCATCCGATTCGGCACATCAGGTATGTTGCAGATCTAAGAAGGCTAGAACGACTATGAAGATGAACAGTGTTTTGTTTTCGACAAGTTGTTTTGTCGCTTTGTATTTAAAAGATTTCCGCTGTGCTATTTTGTATTTCTGATGAAATTGGGTCGTTTTAGGAATCGTGTAATTCCGCGACCATGTGGTTTAATAAAAGTTATGATTTTAGTATTGTAACTGTGTTTTAAGTCAGTTATGACGTCGGAAAAGCCTGGGGTGACTTCGGGGTTTACGTCCGGGGTCATCGGCAGTAGCGCTTTCAAATGGGGTTAAATTGGGGGGTGTTACAGGAATGGTATCAGAGCTAAAATGTTTTCCAAGAGCTCTGAAATTTTCAAATAAAAAGCCGTTCATAGTCGTGCCTTCTACAGTCTGATACGGAAGTTTGCTTCTGTGTCTAGAAAGACTAAGATTCTCTGTTTGTCACTCGTAGTTAGGGGTGCATTCTGTTCTCTTCAGAAGGACTCGGAAGAAGTCAAGGTAGTTTTGCCATCTCCAGTTAGACTTGAGTTTTCAGTTCTCTTGTCAGGATTTGAGGTTGTAGAACCTAAGTATTCCAGTTTGGTGTTCATCTAGGAACGTTACCAAGTTGATCTATTCCAAGTGACTTTATCATGATAAGTATTATGGAAAAGATATTAATACTTGGGATTTGATCGGTAAACAGATGGTGAATACAAGGAATACCATACGCGCTAGTGCTGGGCCAAGCAATCCAAGGCCAATCATAAGGGACGACCTGAACCGTGTAGAAGAACACGAGTCAATGTCACAGAATAATCCGGGAGGCAATGGCCAAGCTACGGCCAACGCTCCAGTAGTTTTTGATGCAGCAGTTGTTACAGCTATTCGGGAGATAATGATGCAAGTACTCGCCGAGGCTAGGCAACCTGCCGCACCACAGGCACAAGCTGTGCCGATTCCCCCAGTGGTTTCTAGATTTGAGGAGCCAGCTGTTTATGTACACAGAGAAGAAGCGGTCAGGAATAGGGGTGATTATGGTCGAGTGTTGAAGACCATTACCTCTTTCAGACCTGACCATTATGATGGAAAAGGAGAGCCAGTTAGAGCGGCTCATTGGTTTTCCCACATGGAGCGGTTGTTCCGCAATGTGGATTGCACCGAAGCTGAGAAAGTACAGATCGCTTCTCTTCAGTTAAAAGAAGAAGCTAGCGAATGGTGGGAGAACACTGGGTTGGCTGATCGAGTTGATTTGAACTGGGCCATGTTCAAGACGAAGATGATGGACCGTTTCTTTTCCCGAGCAATGAGGGACGAGAAGCACAAGGAGTTTATGCATCCTGAGACGGAGGGATTGAAAGTCGCTGAGCTTGCGACTAAGTTCAATCATTTGTTGCAATACGCTGGGTCGGATGTAACCAGCGAGGAGCAGAAGATCTGGCACTTCCATGAGTGGATGGGTCCAGACATTAAGCCACTGAGGGTGCGTCACGGATGTTCTACTTTGGAGCAGTACGTGGATGCAGCCTACAAACTGGAAGTGACTCTAGAGGAGTCAACCAAGAAGAGGAATCACCAGAAGTCAATACAAGATCAATCTCAGGCGAGCGGATTTAAACGTCCTGCGCCACCATCTAACTTTGCTAAGTCAAGCAAGGCAAGGACAGAGTTGACTCAAGGAGGGTCGACACAACAATCGGGTCAGGACCAGAGTCCGATTCGGTGTTACAATTGTGGTGCCGTTGGGCATAAGAACAGTATGTGTCAGAAGGAAAAGAAGACATGCTTTGGTTGTGGGAAGTTTGGACACTTGCAGAAGTTCTGTTGGCTGGAAAAGCAAAGAAGATCTGAGTTTCAGAAAGGGTCTGCTATTCAGAGTAACCGGCCTGAGTATAAACCGGTAGAGGCTCCAAGTCCTTCGATGCAGACGACTGCGCAGAATAAAGGGAAGGCCCCAGTAGCTTCTGGAAGTCATGGTCAACGTCTTTACGTGATACGTGAGGCGGATGGGCCTGATGTTCCATTTGCTTAAAGCTTCTACTTTTGTTGTAGGTTGTAGATTTGGGTGTTACCCAGTCTTTTGATTTGAATGGTTGTGTTAGTAAGTTTAAGAACGCAGCAAGGTTGTAAAACTTTTGTTGTAAATATTCTTGCTAATATAAATATTTGGTTTGAACCAAGCGTTTGTCAGATGTCTCGATTACCATTCAGGGTGAAGTTTGAGACAACTGCGTAGCAAGGTGGTACCTTTGGTACAAGTTGTGTGCTCCAAGTTAGAAACCGAAGAGGTTACTTGGGAGACTGAGACAGGTGTACTTAGATACTTTCCCTACTTGTTGTCGGCCTTGATAATGCAAGTTTTGGGGTCGAAACTTAAAATAAGGGGGTAGTAATATAACACCCCGTAATTTTTAAGGGTATTTTGAAATTTTATTTTTCTTATGCCCGAATTGCTAGACGGATTTAATTCAGAGAAGATCGGACATTCTGTAATATGTCTGAGCTCTGTAGATTTTTCCGAGCATTATATAATACAGATAAGGTGTTTTTGGGGTTAATGTATCGTTAGTGTACGAATATATTTAACCCGGGTTTAAGGAAATTAACCCAAGTTGAGTTCGGATAAGAAGGGGTGATTTTGGCCTTGACCGCACCCGGCGCCAGGATCCACCGCACCCGCGGCAAGGGCCAATTTCTGGAGTCGGTAGCAGCGTCGGTCACCGCACCCGACGCCAGGAGCCATCGCACCCGCGGCGAGCGTTGACGACATGGGTCGTCGTCTTCGCGTTGATTTTTCTGAAATTCTATCCTTTTGGCCAGTTGGCCACTTGCTCCACTTGGCTCTTTGCCTTGTCCCCTTGTCCCCTAGCTTGTCCCCTTTGAGGAGGCTCGGATTGGGGCTATAAAAAGGAGGTGAAACCGAAGTGAGCTCGTCTTCTTCTTCTTCCTCCTTTGCTCCTCTGTTTTCCTCTGTTTTCTCCATTAAGACTGAGCTTGTAAGCTTCGTGTGTGGGAGAGATCGAGTGTTTCTTGAGTTGAGAAGGCGCTCTTGAGTGTTGTGTGAAGCTTTGAGGTGTTGGGAGATCGAACCGTAGACAAATCGAAAGGATACAAATCGGTTTGGGTAAGAAATTCTCCATGGCTATCGAGCTTCCCCTTCGCCACTGTCTGTCCACCGCACCAAGCGGCAAGGCCCACCGCACCCACGGCGAGGCTTGTCCGAAGGTGTATTCTTGGAGTTTTGGCTTGGGGCTTGGCTCGATTCCTTTGATTCTTTTCCTATTCTTTTTAGATTCATATATAAGTATATTGAATCTAACTTAGGGTCTTGTTATGGGCCATTTCTTAGGGATTTATTATCCAAGATTTGCTTCAGTTTCAGATCCAGGAGCCCGTTGTCTCTAAGCTTTGCTTAAGCTTCTGCGGATTTAGGCAAGTGGCGGTTCGCTCTTGCTCATCATTCCATACTTTCATTAATTATCAATTGTTTGTTGTTAATTAATTTGGGATGATTTCTTGTTTATGTTGGAAACAGTTTTGATCAATTATTTGATAAAAGAAGTGCTGTTATAATAGGTTGTATATTCCTAGATACATCGCTATTATGTTCATAATGGTTTTGTTGTGGATTTTAAAGGTGAAATTCATATAAAAAGATTATAATAGGTTGCATATACTGTTAGTAGCAACGCTATTTTGATATATATATATATATAGATTGTTAGATCTATGATGTTGGCCTTGATGGCTTTGATTTGATATGATGTTGACTGTGTTGAACTGTTTAGTTAGCACGAGTATTCGTAGGGACGATGGATGGAGGTCCAGTCATTTCTTGATAATTAAATGGAGAAAAGGGCATTGAGACCCTAATACCATTGGTGAGTCATGACTAGCCTCTATACTCGGGTATAGAGGTGGTGCACTTAGCTAGTGTCACAAATCTAGGGAGTATTCCCAAGGATCTCTCGTCTCGGGACGAGCAGATCATAAAAGTTTGTAACGTGATGTGTGTGTGTGTGTTGACATTTAATAAGATACGTGCCATGAGTATGCACATAATGAAAATGCCTTGACCTTAATATAAAGTGCCGTATGAGTAAGCACTTATTTAAAATGTTTGGCGAGTATTGCAGCTAGGCGCTAGTGCAGCTAGGAAAGCTCATTTTAGTTGTAGATCGCTCGAATGCGATACTGTGATTCTGTGATTGTGTGTATATTATAAATTAAGTTTCCCAACATTTGTCATTGTTTCCTTTAAGGCTCATTTCATTTGGAGTCTTCTTTTGGGATTAATTGCTGTGAGACTCGGTCTCCAGAATCTTCTCTTGTTCATGCTGTTTTATATATTCTAGTAGGAGTATGATGGTTGACTAGCGTACTCGGTTATTATTCAAGGAACGATGAGTCTAACCTAATACGACTGCTTCGAACCACTCTGCTTTGTACCCTTGCGTAGTCTTTCATTAGACTGACCAACCGTTATATTCCTTGCATGGTTGGCTGGTGTCATCCGTCCGATTCGGCACATCAGGTATGTTGCAGATCTAAGAAGGCTAGAACGACTATGAAGATGAACGGTGTTTTGTTTTCGACAAGTTGTTTTGTCGCTTTGTATTTAAAAGATTTCCGCTGTGCTATTTTGTATTTCTGATGAAATTGGGTCGTTTTAGGAATCGTGTAATTCCGCGACCATATGGTTTAATGAAAGTTATGATTTTAGTATTGTAACTGTGTTTTAAGTCAGTTATGACGTCGGAAAAGCCTGGGATGACTTCGGGGTTTACGTCCGGGGTCATCAACAGTAGCGCTTTCAAATGGGGTTAAATTTGGGGGTGTTACACTAAGTTGCCCAAATTGGTTCCTAAAGTCATCATTTTTCTTTTGATTGTATGGCTATGAAACTCTCCATCATGACCTCAAGGTTAGACTTTGGAGGAAATGTAGGTTAGTAAGGACCTTGTTGAATATCGGGTGGTTGTCTTTGAGGATGTTCAGGCATTGTAATTATGGTATAGGAAATTTGGATGGTCCCTCCAACCATGATTAAATGTGCTAGAATATGGCCCATTTGGAGGTGTAGGTCTTAGGTTGTTAAGGTGGGAACATGCTCAATAGGAAGGTCTTCGGAACAAGAAGGATTCACATATTGACAACTCATAGCAAGATGTCCAAATATACCACAAATTTCACAAGCATTATGCACACCAACATTTTGAACACTGTTAGAATTCACATTCATACAATCAAACCTTTTGTTAAGGGCATCTAACGTAGCCGCTATAAGATCAAGGGTGTCAATGTCATACCTCCCACATGATTTCTTGGGCTCAAACTTTGAGCTTGACCACTTTTGGTGGTTCATTGCCATTTCTTCAATCAACGTACAAGCCTCGGTTATCCTTTTTCTCATGAGAGATCCTCCGGCGACACTATCAATTCCCATCTTTGAAGATTTGGTTAGCCCATGGTAGATTCCTTGAACAAGGAACCACTTCTCGTATCCATGATGTGGGAAATTCCTCAAAAGCTCCTTGAATCTTTTCCAAGCTTCATAGAAAGATTCCTCTTCCTTTTGGCGGAAATAGGAGATCTCATTCCTTAGAGTGGTAGTCTTACTTGGTGGAAAGTATTCGGCCATGAAAGCGGAGGAGAGTTGCTCCCAAGTAGTGATTGAATTTTCCGGAATGGTGTAGACCCATGCCCTTCCTTGATCCCTTAGTGAGAACGGGAAAAGCCTTAGTCGAATGGCATCTTGGGTAACTCCATTGTACTTCACCGTGTCACAAATCTCCAAGAAGACCGAGAGATGAAGATTTGGGTCTTCCGATTGTGATCCCGAAAATTGATGGTGTTGTACAATGTTGAGAAGGGCCGGTTTCAACTCAAAGTTGATGGCTTCCACATTTGGCCTTGTGATTCCGGAATGGATGCCATAGTTGTTCGGTGCAATATAGTCCTCAACGGTTCTTCAATCTTCGTCCATGTTTGAAGATGAGTGAGATTCTTTTTGTGCTCCTTGACTCTTTTGTAGCTTTCTCCTTACACGAAACGACATCTCAATCTCGGGGTCTCCTTCTTCAAGATGCACCCTAAGACTTCGAGTAATGGGTATGCAACAGAGAAATCACTATAAGAAGAACAAGAACAAGAGAATGATTAGAAGTTTTTATTATAAAAATAAAATGACAAAATGAAAAGATCTAGTCTTAGTAGTCAATGCTTAATCAATGTCAACCGTGCTCTCCGGCAAAGGCTCCAAAAACTTGATAAGCCCGCAAGTGCACGGTACTATCGAGTAGTATATAAGATATCGAATCCAAGGGAGCACACGTTGATCACCAATTTTACACAAACTAATAATCTAGATCAAACAAAAGATGTGGAGTTCTTGGATTTGATTTTATTGAACTAACAAGAAATGCTAAATCTAGAGCTAACTAAAACGATAAAATGTAGATTTGGGTTACTTGAATGATGAAAAGCTAGGATTGAGATTCACCACAAATGAGATCATGTCATGACAAGAAAAGAAATCTCTAAGGTTGCAAGTAGTGGTCTACAATGGTCAAATGTCCTAATATATCTCTTATCCTCTTTCAAGGTATAAGAAACTAGTCTAATCCTACTTAATTCCTACTTTCGTGATAATTATTGCAAGATTAGATTCATTAAGCATAATGACAATTCACACAACCACAAGGAAAATAGGTCTACTTTCATAATCCTAAAAGTCCTAGCTCAAATCTTTAGGTTCCAATGTCAATTATAACCTTTGAAAGCATATCCAACATTTAATACATGTACAAATACTAGCTAGGCATTTTCATAAGCACTTGGTGTGCAATATTTGGTAGTAGACCAAAACTCATCCAACCAAAGAGAAATCATCACATAATCATCATTGGGCTACACCCAATCCTAACATAACAAATTACTCGCTCATGATTTGCAAGAACATGGCATAAAGCATCAATCCAACCATCATAAACATGGGTACAATGATAAACAAAACAAGAAATAAAGAGAATGAAAAAGATATACTTAGCATTCAACCAAAGTCCTTCACTTGGTGGTCTAGAAGATCAACTCTACACAAGGAATGCTCAAAAGAGGGATGTTTAGTAGCATTTGTTAAATTAGATTCAACTATTTCTTCTCCAACATTCAGGGAAAGTTTTCCTTTTTTGACATCGATGACGACGCCCGCCGTAGCAAAGAAAGGCCTTCCAAGAATGATGGGAAATTTGACATCTTCATCCATTTCAAGGATAACAAAATCATCTGGAATGAAGAAATTACCTACCTTGATAGGAACATCCTCTAGGATGCCCCTAGGGTAACGAATAGAGTAATCCGCTATGAGCAAAGACATATTGGTGGGTTTTAATTCACCAATGTCTAACTTTTCACAAATAGAAAAAGACATTACACTCACACTAGCACCTATATCACATAAAGCATTTCAAAACTAACACTACCAATCACACATAGTATGGAGAAATGACCGAGATCCCTAAGCTTAGGAGGTAACTTGTTTTGAATGATGGCACTACACTCCTCGTTTAAGGCCACGATTTCAAATGCATCTACCCTTATTTTCTTAGACAAGATTTCTTTCAAAAATTTAGCATATGAAGGCATTTGGGAAATGGCATTGATGAAGGGAACATTGATATACAACTTTTTCAACACTTCAAGGAATTTCCAAAATTGCTTGTCTAGCTTACTCTTTTAAATCCTTTGAGGGAATGTGATAGGTGGTTAGTACGGTGGTGGTGCCACATACTTAGGTTCTTTCTCACCTTCCTCCATGATTTTATTGATTTTTGGTTGTTCTCCCCTTTTTTGCTTTTCACTATCTTCTTCCGTATTAAGATTTTTTTCTTCCTCAAACTCTTTTCCACTTCTATGGGTCACCGCCATACATTATCTTGGATTAGGCTCGGGTTGACCGGAAAGTCTACCTTATGGTCTAGAGGAAGAGCTAGCAACTTGTTGGACAATTTGTGAAATTTGGGTTTCCAACATTATATTATGAGTGACTAGGGCATCAAATTTGGATCTAAGTTGCCCAAATTGGTTCCTAAAGTCATCATTTTTCTTTTGATTGTGTGGCTATGAAACTCTCCATCATGACCTCAAGGTTAGACTTCGGAGGAGGCGTAGGTTGGTAAGGACCTTGTTGAAAACTGGGTGGTTGTCTTTGAGGATGTTAAGGCAAGGTGTTTTGGTATAGGAAATTTGGATGGTCCCTCCCACCATGACTAAATGTCCTAGAATATGGCCCATTTGGAGGTGTATGTCTTAGGTTGTTAAGGTGGGAACATGCTCAATAGGAAGGTCTTGGGAACAAGAAGGATTCACATATTGACAACTCATAGCAACAAGACCAAATATACCCCAAATTTCACAAGCAATATGCACACCAACATTTTTAACACCATTAGAATTCACATTCATGCAATCAAACTTTTTGTGAAATTTGGGTTTCCAACATTATATTATGAGTGACTAGGGCATCAAATTTGGATCTAAGTTGCCCAATTTGGTTCCTAAAGTCATCATTTTTCTTTTGATTGTCTGGCTATGAAACTCTCCATCATGACCTCAAGGTTAGACTTTGGAGGAAATGTAGGTTGGTAAGGACCTTGTTGAATATCGGGTGGTTGTCTTTGAGCATGTTAAGGCATGGTAATTTTGGTATAGGAAATTTGGATGGTTCCTCCAACCATGATTAAATGTGCTAGAATATGGCCCATTTGGAGGTGTAGGTCTTAGGTTGTTAAGGTGGGAACATGCTCAATAGGAAGGTCTTGGGAACAAGAAGGATTCACATATTGACAACTCATAGCAACATGACCAAATATACCACAAATTTCACAAGCATTATGCACACTAACATTTTTAACACCGTTAGAATTCACATTCATGCAATCAAACCTTTTGTTAAGGGCATATAACGTAGCCGCTAAAAGATCAAGGGTGTCAATGTCATACCTCTCGGATGATTTCTTGGGCTCAAACTTTGAGCTTGACCACTTTTGGTGGTTCATTGCCATTTCTTCAATCAACGTACAAGACTCGGTTATCCTTTTTCTCATGAGAGCTTCTCCGGCGACACTATCAATTCCCATCTTTGAAGCGTTGGTTAGCCCATGGTAGATTCCTTGAACAAGGAACCACTTCTCGTATCCATGATGTGGGCAATTCCTCAAAAGCTCCTTGAATCTTTTCCAAGCTTCATAGAAAGATTCCTCTTCCTTTTGGCGGAAATAGGGGATCTCATTCCTTAGAGCGGTAGTCTTACTTGGTGGAAAGTATTCGGCCATGAAAGCGGAGGAGAGTTGTTCCCAAGTAGTGATTGAATTTTCCGGAATGGTGTAGACCCAAGCCCTTCCGTGATCCCTTAGTGAGAACGGGAAAAGCCTTAGTCGAATAGCATCTTGGGTAACTCTATTGTACTTCACCGTGTCACAAATCTCCAAGAAGACCGAGAGATTAAGATTTGGGTCTTCCGATTGTGATCCCGAAAATTGATGGTGTTGTACAATATTGAGAAGGGCCGGTTTCAACTCAAAGTTGTTGGCTTCTACATTTGGCCCTGTGATTCCGGAATGGATGCCATAGTTGTTCGGTGCAGTATCGTCCTCAACGGTTCTTCGATCTTCGTCCATGTTTGAAGACGAGTGAGATTCTTTTTGTGCTCCTTGACTCTTTTGTAGCTTTCTCCTTACACGAAACGACATCTCAATCTCGGGGTCTCCTTCTTCAAGATGCACCCTATGACTTCGAGTAACGGGTATGCAACGGAGAAATCACTATAAGAAGAACAAGAACAAGAGAGTGATTAGAAGTTTTTATTATAAAAATAAAATGACAAAATGAAAAGATCTAGTCGTAGTAGTCAATGCTTAATCAATGTCAACCGTGCTCTCCGGCAACGGCGCCAAAAACTTGATAAGCCCGCAAGTGCATGGTACTATCGAGTAGTATATAAGATATCGAATCCAAGGGAGCACACATTGATCACCAATTTTACACAAACTAATAATCTAGATCAAACAAAAGATATGGAGTTCTTGGATTTGATTTTACTGAACTAACAAGAAATGCTAAGTCTAGAGCTAACTAAAACGATAAAATGTAGATTTGGGTTTGATATGCTCTACTTTGTAGTGCATAACTAGGAGTTGTTACTAGGATTTAGGTACCATTTGTATGGGTTTAGAACACAATTTAGGAGAATGTAGTTTTAGAGAAGAAGTAGTGATATGGTGGATTTTAGTGCATATTGTGAAGACATTGAAGATGAAGGCGAAGCCACCAAGTGAAGGTCGCGAGCGCGGAAGAAGGAAGAAGCTGCGGGAGAGCGACAGGACCAAAACTGCGGTCGCGATGAACAGTGCCGCGGTTTACCAAGAAACCGCTGGAGACAACAGAGGAGAAACCGCGAGCGCGGAATTATTTCCGCGGGCGCGAATTAAAGACAGAAGACTACATAGACAAAACCGCGGGCGCGAGAATAGTGCCGCGGTCACGGGTACTGTTCATACGCGGAGCGTGCCGATGTTTTCGTACGAGATCCGTGTTATTTTATTTCTTTTATTTTTATTCCTTTTTATTTCGTTTATTATATTTTAGGAAGATTATATTTCTTATCTTAGGGAAATTAGGTTTTGCTAGGTTATTTATCTTTCTTTTATAGCAGACTTATCATGATCACTTTATCATCGTTCTTTATTTTTCCCTGAGAGTTTTATGCTTTGAAGACTATGAAGAACTAAGCACCCATTACTTAGTCCGACAATTGAATCCTTCGTTTGTATTTGATTGTGAGATTATAACTCTATTCCTTTCCTTTGATTATATTGATTCTCTTTGTGCTTCATCCCATTGATTCTTGCTGATTTGACTAGCCCGACCATCTAGTTGATATTAATGATTTTCTATTGCTAGGGTTTGGATATTTCTGGTTGAAATCCCTTATCTTGTGTAGCAACCACAATTTACAAGAACTAGTTGTGAATGTTTATTGTGAAGAGAATTGATTACATGTCGAGTACTGACTAGTTGTTAAGTATTGCATGTATCCTGCTTAATTTCTATGCTTACTGCTGCCGTTAGATTGAATCTTGATGATTTCTTGATTGTTTAATGGTAAGTATTTTCAGGGCTGGTTGACCTGTCTATATACATAAGATCGGAATAGGAATACTCATTGGTAGGAATTGGAGATAATCTATGATCAACCAATCAAACTGAAGTGTGGATATTTGTCTGGCTAAGTTACTTCTCATCCATTGATTATATCTTTTGCATTGATTTACATTATTACTTGATACAAACATAAAATCCCCCCTTTTGTTACTATTGACATACAACCTTTGCATATAGGAAGATTGCTTACCTCCATGTGGGATCGATCATTATTTACCCCTACTAAGTTAGTTAGGTTTTTGAGGTTTATTTGATAGGTGTCTATGACAAACCCTTCATCAGGGTTACTTGAATGATGAAAATCTAGGATTGGGATTCACCACAAATGAGATCATGTCATGACAAGAAAAGAAATCTCTAAGGTTGCAAGTAGTGGTCTACAATGGACAAATATCCTAATATATCTCTTATCCTCTTTCAAGGTATAAGAAACTAGTCTAATCCTACTTAATTCCTACTTTCATGGTAATTATTGCAAAATTAGATTCATTAAGCATAATGACAATTCACACAACCACAAGGAAAATAGGTCTACTTTCGTAATCCTAAAAGTCTTAGCTCAAATCTTGAGGTTTCAATGTCAATTATCACATTTGAAAGTATATCCAACATTTAATACATGTACAAATACTAGCTAGGCATTTTCACAAACACTTGGTGTGCAAGATTTGGTAGTAGACCAAAACTCATCCAACCAAAGAGAAATCATCACATAATCATCATTGGGCTACACCCAATCCTAACATAACAAATTACTCACTCATGATTTGCAAGAACATGGCATAAAGCATCAATCCAACCATCATAAACATGGGTACAATGATAAACAAAACAAGAAATAAAGAGAATGAAAAAGATATACTTAGCATTCAACCAAAGTCCTTCACTTGGTGGTCTAGAAGATCAACTCTACACAAGGAATGCTCAAAAGAGGGATGTTTAGTAGCATTTGTTAAATTAGATTCGACTCTTTCTTCCCCAACAATCAAGGAAAGTTTTCCTTTTTTGACATCGATGACGACGCCCGCCGTAGAAAAGAATGGTCTTCCAAGAATGATGGAAAATTTGGCATCTTCATCCATTTCAAGGATAACAAAATCAACCGGAATGAAGAAATTACCTACCTTGATAGGAACATCCTCTAGGATGCCCCAAGGGTAACAAATAGAGTAATCTGCTAGTATCAAAGACATATTTGTGTGTTTTAATTCACCAATGTCTATTTTTTTACAAATAGAAAAAAACATTACACTGACACTTGCACCTAGATCACATAAAGCATTTCAAAACTAGCACTACCAATCACACATAGTATGGAGAAATGACCGAGATCCCTAAGCTTAGGAGGTAACTTGTTTTGAGTGATGGCACTACACTCCTCGTTTAAGGCCACAGTTTCAAATGCATCTAGCCTTCTTTTCTTTGTCAAGATTTCTTTCAAAAATTTAGCATATGAAGGCATTTGGGAAAGCGCATTGATGAAGGGAACATTGATATACAAATTTTTCAACACTTCAAGGAATTTCCCAAATTGCTTGTCTAGCTTATTCTTTTAAAGCCTTTGAGGGAATGGAATAAGTGGTTTGTACGGTGGTGGTGCCACATACTTAGGTTCTTTCTCACCTTTCTCCTTGATTTTATTGATTTTTGGTTCTTCTTCCCTCTCTTGCTTTTCACTATCTTCTTCCATATTAAGATTTTCTTCTTCTACCACCTCTTTTCTTTTTGATCTTCCAACTCTTTTCCACTTCTAAGGGTCACCGCCATACATTATCTTGGATTAGGCTCGGGTTGATCGGAAAGTGTACCTTGTGGTCTAGAGGAAGAGCTAGCAACTTGTTGGACAATTTGTGAAATTTGGGTCTCCAACATTATGTTATGAGTGACTAGGGCGTCAAATTTGGATCTAAGTTGCCCAAATTGGTTCCTAAAGTCATCATTTTGCTTTTGATTGTGTGGCAATGAAACTCTCCATCATGACCTCAAGGTTAGTCTTCGGAGGAGGCGTAGGTTGGTAAGGACCTTGTTGAAAACCGGGTGGTTGTCTTTGAGGATGTTAAGGCAAGGTGTTTTGGTATAGGAAATTTGGATGGTCCCTCCCACCATGACTAAATGTCCTAGAATATGGCCCATTTGGAGGTGTATGTCTTAGGTTGTTAAGGTGGGAACATGCTCAATAGGAGGGTCTTGGGAACAAGAAGGATTCACATATTGGCAACTCATAGCAACATGACCAAATATACCCCAAATTTCACAAGCAATATGCACACCAACATTTTTAACACCATTAGAATTCACATTCATGCAATCAAACTTTTTGTTAAGGGCATCTAACTTAGCCGACAAGGCATCATATTTAGCCGCTAAAAGATCAAGGGTGTCAATGTCATACCTCCCAGATGATTTCTTGGGCTCAAACTTTGAGCTTGCCCACTTTTGGTGGTTCATTTCCATTTCTTCAATCAACGTACAAGCCTCGGTTATCCTTTTTCTCATATGGGCTCCTCCGGCGACACTATCAATTTGCATCTTTAAAGCGTTGGTTAGCCCATTGTAGAATCCTTGAACAAGGAACCACTTCTCGAATCCATGATGTGGACACTTACTCAAAAGCTCCTTGAATCTTTTCCAAGCTTCATAGAAAGATTCCCTTTCCTTTTGGCGGAAAGAGAAGATCTCATTCCTTAGAGCGGTAGTCTTACTTGGTGGAAATTATTCGTCCATGAAAGCGGCGGAGAGTTGCTCCCAAGTAGTGATTGAATTTTCCGGAATGGTATAGACCCAAGCCCTTCCTTGATCCCTTAGTGAGAACGGGAAAAGCCTTAGTTGAATGGCATCTTGGGTAACTCCATTGTACTTTACTGTGTCACAAAGCTCCAAGAAGACCGAGAGATAAAGATTTGGGTCTTCCGATTGTGATCCTGAAAATTGATGGTGTTGTACAATGTTGAAAAGGGCCGGTTTCAACTCAAAGTTGTTGGGTTCCACATTTGGCCTTGTGATTCCGGAATGGATGCCATAGTTGTTCGGTGCAATATAGTCCTCAACGGTTCTTCAATCTTCGTCCATGTTTGAAGATGAATGAGATTCTTTTTGTGCTCCTTGACTCTTTTGTAACTTTCTCCTTACACGAAACGACATCTCAATCTCGGGGTCTCCTTCTTCAAGATGCACCCTAAGACTTCGAGTAACGGGTTTGCAACGGAGAAATCACTACAAGAAGAACAAGAACAAGAGAGTGATTAGAAGTTTTTATTATAAAAATAAAATGACAAAATGAAAAGATCTAGCCTTAGTAGTCAATGCTTAATCAATGTCAACCGTCCTCTCCGGCAACGGCGCCAAAAACTTGATAAGCCTGCAAGTGCACGGTACTATCGAGTTGTATATAAGATATAGAATCCAAGCGAGCACATGTTGATCACCAATTTTACACAAACTAATAATCTAGATCAAACAAAAGATATGGATTTCTTGGATTTGATTTTACTGAACTAACAAGAAATGCTAAGTCTAGAGCTAACTAAAACAATAAAATGTAGATTTGGGTTTGATACGCTCTACTTTGTAGTGCATAACTAGGAGCTGTAACTAGGATTTAGGTACCATTTGTATTGGTTTAGAACACAATTTAGGAGAATGGAGTTTTAGAGAAGAAATAGTGATATGGTGGATTTTAGTGCATATTGTGAAGACATTGAAGATGAAGGCGAAGCCACCAAGTGAAGGTCGCGAGCGCGGAAGAAGGAAGAAGATGCGGGAGAGCGACAGGACCAAAACTGCGGTCGCGGTGAACAGTGCCGCGGTTTACCAAGAAACCGCTGGAGACAATAGAGGAGAAACCGCGAGCGCGGAATTATTTCCGCGGGCGCGAATTAAAGACAGAATACTACATAGACAAAACCGCGTGCGCGGGAATAGTGCCACAGTCGCGGGTACTGTTCATACGCGGAGCGTGCCGATGTTTTCGTCCGAGATCCGTGTTATTTTTTTTCTTTTATTTTTATTCCCTTTTATTTCGTTTATTATATTTTAGGAAGATTATATTTCTTATCTTAGGGAAATTAGGTTTTGCTAGGTTATTTATCTTTCTTTTATAGCAGACTTATCATGATCACTTTATCATCGTTCTTTATTTTTCCTTGAGAGTTTTATGCTTTGAAGACTATGAAGAACTAAGCACCCATTACTTAGTCCGACGATTGAAGCCTTCGTTTGTATTTGATTGTGATATTATAACTCTATTTCCGTTCCTTTGATTATATTGATTCTCTTTGTGCTTCATCCCATTGATTCTTGCTGATTTGACTAGCCCGATCATCTAGTTGATATTAGTGATTTTCTATTGCTAGGGTTTGGATATTTCTGGTTGAAATCCCTTATCTTGTGTAGCAATCACAATTTACAGGAACTGGTTGTGAATGTTTATTGTGAAGAGAATTGATTACATGTCGAGTACTGACTAGTTGTTAAGTATTGCATGTATCCTGCTTAATTTCTATGCTTACTCCTGCCGTTAGATTGAATCTTGATGATTTCTTGATTGTTTAATGGTAAGTATTTTCAGGACTGGTTGACCTGTCTATATACATAAGATTGGAATAGGAATACTCATTGGTAGGAATTGGAGATAATCTATGATCAACCAATCAAACTGAAGTGTGGATATTTGTCTGGCTAAGTTACTTCTCATCCATTGATTACATCTTTTGCATTGATTTACATTGTTACTTGATACAAACATAAAATCCCCCCTTTTGTTACTATTGACATACAACCTTTGCATATAGGAAGATTGCTTACCTCCATGTGGGATCGATCCTTATTTACCCCTACTAAGTTAGTTAGGTTTTTTAGGTTTATTTGATAGGTGTCTATGACAAACCCTTCATCAGGGTTACTTGAATGATGAAAATCTAGGATTGGGATTCACCACAAATGATATCATGTCATGACAAGAACAGAAATCTCTAAGGTTGCAAGTAGTGGTCTACAATGGTCAAATATCCTAATATATCTCTTATCCTCTTTCAAGGTATAAGAAACTAGTCTAATCCTACTTAATTCCTACTTTCATGGTAATTATTGCAAAATTAGATTCATTAAGCATAATGACAATTCACACAACCATAAGGAAAATAGGTCTACTTTCGTAATCCTAAAAGTCTTAGCTCAAATCTTGAGGTTTCAATGTCAATTATCACATTTGAAAGTATATCCAACATTTAATACATGTACAAATACTAGCTAGGCATTTTCACAAACACTTGGTGTGCAAGATTTGGTAGTAGATCAAAACTCATCCAACCAAAGAGAAATCATCACATAATCATCATTGGACTACACCCAATCCTAACATAACAAATTACTAGCTCATGATTTGCAAGAACATGGCATAAAGCATCAATCCAACCATCATAAACATGGGTACAATGATAAACAAAACAAGAAATAAAGAGAATGAAAAAGATATACTTAGCATTCAACCAAAGTCCTTCACTTGGTGGTCTAGAAGATCAACTCTACACAAGGAATGCTCAAAAGAGGGATGTTTAGTAGCATTTGTTAAATTAGATTCGACTCTTTCTTCCCCAACATTCAAGGAGAGTTTTCCTTTTTTGACATCGATGACGATGCCCGCCGTAGCAAAGAATGGTCTTCCAAGAATGATGGAAAATTTGGCATCTTCATCCATTTCAAGGATAACAAAATCAACCGGAATGAAGAAATTACCTACCTTGATAGGAACATCCTCTAGGATGCCCCAAGGGTAACGAATAGAGTAATCTGCTAGTATCAAAGACATATTTGTGTGTTTTAATTCACCAATGTCTAACTTTTTGCAAATAGAAAAAAACATTACACTGACACTAGCACCTAGATCACATAAAGCATTTCAAAACTAGCACTACCAATCACACATAGTATGGAGAAATGACCGAGATCCCTAAGCTTAGGAGGTAACTTGTTTTGAGTGATGGCACTACACTCCTCGTTTAAGGCCACAGTTTCAAATGCATCTAGCCTTCTTTTCTTAGTCAAGATTTCTTTCAAAAATTTAGCATATGAAGGCATTTGGGAAAGGGCATTGATGAAGGGAACATTGATATACAACTTTTTCAACACTTCAAGGAATTTCCCAAATTGCTTGTCTAGCTTATTCTTTTAAAGCCTTTGAGGGAATGGAATAGGTGGTTTGTACGGTGGTGGTGCCACATACTTAGGTTCTTTCTCACCTTCCTCCCTGATTTTTGGTTCTTCTTCCCTCTCTTGCTTTTCACTATCTTCTTCCATATTAAGATTTTCTTCTTCTACCACCTCTTTTCTTTTTGATCTTCCAACTCTTTTCCACTTCTAAGGGTCACCGCCATACATTATCTTGGATTAGGCTCGGGTTGATCGGAAAGTGTACCTTGTGGTGTAGAGAAAGAGCTAGCAACTTGTTGGACAATTTGTGAAATTTGGGTCTCTAACATTATGTTATGAGTGACTAGGGCATCAAATTTGGATCTAAGTTGCCCAAATTGGTTCCTAAAGTCATCATTTTGCTTTTGATTGTGTGGCAATGAAACTCTCCATCATGACCTCAAGGTTAGACTTCGGAGGAGGTGTAGGTTGGTAAGGACCTTGTTGAAAACCGGGTGGTTGTCTTTGAGGATGTTAAGGCAAGGTGTTTTGGTATAGGAAATTTGGATGGTCCCTCCCACCATGATTAAATGTCCTAGAATATGGCCCATTTGGAGGTGTAGGTCTTAGGTTGTTAAGGTGGGAACATGCTCAATAGGAAGGTCTTGGGAACAAGAAGGATTCACATATTGACAACTCATAGCAACATGACCAAATATACCACAAATTTCACAAGCAATATGCACACCAACATTTTTAACACCATTAGAATTCACATTCATGCAATCAAACTTTTTGTTAAGGGCATCTAACTTAGCCGACAAGGCATCATATTTAGCCGCTAAAAGATCAAGGGTGTCAATGTCATACATCCCGAGTGATTTCTTGGGCTCAAACTTTGAGCTTGACCACTTTTGGTGGTTCATTGCCATTTCTTCAATCAACGTACAAGCCTCGGTTATCCTTTTTCTCATGAGGGCTCCTCCGGCGACACTATCAGTTTGCACCTTTGAAGCGTTGGTTAGCCCTTTGTAGAATCCTTGAACAAGGAACCACTTCTCGAATCCATGATGTGGACACTTCCTCAAAAGCTCCTTGAATCTTTTCCAAGCTTCATAGAAAGATTCCCTTTCCTTTTGGCGGAAAGAGAAGATCTCATTCCTTAGAGCGGTAGTCTTACTTGGTGGAAATTATTCATCCATGAAAGCGGCGGAGAGTTGCTCCCAAGTAGTGATTGAATTTTCCGGAATGGTGTAGACCCAAGCCCTTCCTTGATCCCTTAGTGAGAACGGGAAAAGCCTTAGTCGAATGGCATCTTGGGTAACTTCATTGTACTTTACCGTGTCACAAAGCTCCAAGAAGACTGAGAGATGAAGATTTGTGTCTTCCGATAGTGATCTCGAAAATTGATGGTGTCGTACCATGGTGAGAAGGGCCAGTTTCAACTCAAAGTTGTTGGCTTCCACATTTGGCCCTGTGATTCCGGAATGGATGCCATAGTTGTTCGGTGCAATACAGTCCTCAATGGTTCTTCAATCTTTGTCCATGTTTGAAGATGAGCGATATTATTTTTGTGCTCCTTGACTCTTTTGTAGCTTTCTCCTTACACAAAACGATTTGTCAATCTCGGGGTCTCCTTCTTTAAGATTCACCCTAAGACTTCGAGTAACGGGTATGCAACAGAGAAATCACTACAAGAAGAACAAAAGTGTGATTAGAAGTTTTTTTATAAAAATAAAATGATTAAATGAAAAGATCTAGTCTTAGTAGTCAATGCTTAATCAATGTCAACCGTGCTCCCCGACAACGGCGCCAAAAACTTGATAAGCCCGTAAGTGCACGGTACTATCGAGTAGTATAAAAGATATCGAATCCAAGGGAGCACTCGTTGATCACCATTTTTACACAAACTAATAATCTAGATCAAACAAAATATGTGGAGTTTTTGGATTTGATTTTATAGAACTAACAAGAAATACTAAGTCTAGAGCTAACTAAAATGATCAAATGTAGATTTGGGTTACTTGAATGATGAAAAGCTAGGATTGAGATTCACCACAAATGAGATCATGTCATGACAAGCAAAGAAATCTCTAAGGTTGCAAGTAGTGGTCTACAATGGTCAAATATCCTAATATATCTCTTATCCTCTTTCAAGGTATAAGAAACTAGTCTAATCCTACTTAATTCATACTTTTGTGGTTATTAATGCAAGATTAGATTCATTAAGCATAATGACAATTCCCACAACCACTAGGAAAATAGGTCTACCTTTGTGATCCTAAAAAATCCTAGCTCAAATCTTGAGGTTCCAATGTCAAATATCACTTTTCAATGCATATCCAACATTTAATACATGTAAAAATACTAGCTAGGCATTTTTCACAAACCCTTGATGTGCAAGATTTGAGTACTAGACCAAAACTCATCCAACCAAAGAGAAAACTTCACCAAATCATCACATATTCATCATTAGGCTACTCCCAATCCTAACATAACAAATTACTCGCTCATGATTTGCAAGAACATGGCATAAAACATCAATCCTGTAACACCCCCAAATAACCTCTTGAAAGTATTACCGCCAGTGACCTCAGACGTACTGTCCGATGTCACCCAAGGCTTTTCCAGTTGATATAAATCATTAAACGACTGTTATAATACAACATATCATAACTTTCATTAAAACCAAGTCTCGGAATTTCAGCATAATTCCAAATACATCAAAATACATAATCAGAATTATTACAGCGGAAGTCTTAAATACAAAACATAGTTAACACAGCGGAAGTCTTAAAATACAACAAAAGCATTGTTCGCCTTTATAGTCGTTCTAGCCTTCTCGGATCCGCAATTTATCTGATGTGCCGAATCGAACGGATGACACCACCCAACCATGCAGAGAACAATTACAGTTGGTTAGTCTAATGAAAGACCAAGCAAGGGGTACAAAGCAGAGTGGTTCGAAGTAGTCGTATTAGGTTAGACTCATCGCTTCTCGAATCAAAACCGATGACGATAGTCAACCACCATACTTCTACTAAAATATATGAAAAGACATGATCAAGAGAAGATTCTAGAAGACCGAGTCTTACAGCAATCAATCCCAAAAGAAGACTCCAACGAATTGAGTCTTATCGGAAGCGTGACAAATGTTGGGAAACATTAATTAATCACAGAATCACAGTATCGCATACGAGCGATTTAAAAGTTAAGACGAGTTTTCCTAGATGCACTATCGCCTAGCTGCACTACTCGCCGAAGGGTATATTAATTATGTGCGACAACGGCACTTATCTTATTTAATTCCAAAACCCACATCACGTTATAAGCTTTTAAATATATGTTTCGCCATGAGGGACATATATCGAAGGAATGGACCTCGCAGGGTCCAAACCTCAATCCACATCACGATTGGTCATGACCAGAAAGTTTGGCATAGGGTCTTGATCGCCCTGTTATTTGCCAAGTTATAAAGAAACTAATGGACCTCGCAAAGTCCAAGCGTTCCTACAAATATTGGTCCTAACTAATAGTTCAACACAGTAATAGTCCACATCAAAGCCAACATGGCCAACATCTACAATATATATCTATAATAGCGTTGTTCTAGCAGAATATACAACCTATTATAATATCATCTTTTAATCAATTATTAACAAAGTTGTTCCCAACGAACAATAAATCAGTAAATCATCCCAAATTAATTAACAACTAAACAATTGATAATTAATTGAAATATGGAATGATGAGCAAGAGTGAACCGCCACTTGCCTTAGATTAGACGAGGGACATATATCGAAGGAATGGACCTCGCAGGGTCCAAACCTCAATCCACATCACGATTGGTCATGACCAGAAAGTTTGGCATAGGGTCTTGATCGCCCTGTTATTTGCCAAGTTATAAAGAAACGAATGGACCTCGCAAAGTCCAAGCGTTCCTACGAATACTGGTCCTAACTAACAGTTCAACACAGTAATAGTCCACATCAAAGCCAACATGGCCAACATCTACAATATATATCTATAATAGCGTTGTTCTAGCAGAATATACAACCTATTATAATATCATCTTTTAATCAATTATTAACAAAGTTGTTCCCAACGAACAATAAATCAGTAAATCATCCCAAATTAATTAACAACTAAACAATTGATAATTAATTGAAATATGGAATGATGAGCAAGAGCGAACCGCCACTTGCCTTAGATTAGACGAGCTCGAACAAAGCTTAGAAACGTCGGGTTCCTGGATCTGAAACTGGGATAGATCTCGAATTAAAAATCCCTAAGAAACGACCCACAACGAGATCCTAAGTTAGATTCAAAATCCACAAATATGAATCTAAAAGAATACGAAAAGAATCGAAGGAACCGAGCCTCGCTCCAGACCACAACTCCCAAGACCACACACACACGGACAACTCGCCGCGGGTGCGATGGAGCTCTTACCGCGGGTGCGGTGGGGTCATAGTGGTGAAGGCTTCGACAGCAAAGTTCAGAAAACTCACCCAACTCGATTCGTTCGGCCTCGATTCATTTGGGGTTGATCTTAATACTCCTTACACCTTCAAAAACTACCAGTGAGTACCTTGTAAACACTCAAAGGAGTTCGATCACCTTCTCAAACAAAGCTCAAAAGCTTGGTTTCAATGGAGATTTTCAGAGGAGAAAACAGAGGAGGAAGATGATGCTCTCTCCCTCTCTGATTTCGACTCCTTTTATAGCCAACCAAAAGCTCCCCCAGCAGGGAACAAGCAGGAGACCAGCAAGGAAGGCTAGGCTAGGCGAGGCTAGGCCTGACAACCGGCGCCACTTGCAGGGGAAGAGGATAACGCTGCCGAAGAAAAATATCCCACCGCGGGGTGCGGCAGGGGTGCGGCAGGATGCGGTGGCGCCCAGTGACCGCCTCACCTATTTGATTCAGAACTGGTCCTCGCCGCGGGTGCGGCCACTTGACCGCGGGGTGCGGTCAAGGCCATTTTTCACCCTTTTGACCGTTTTAATCTTGGGGTAATTATCTTAACCCCGGGTTAAGTATATTCGTACACGAACGACTATTTAACCTTGAACATATGCCAACTGTATTTTATATTACTCAGAAAAATATTACAGAGATCAAACAATTTACAGAATGTCTGAACCTCTCTAAAATTAATCCGACTTGTAATACATGAGTTGGAAAAAAAATCCAAAATATCCTTATAAAGTGAGGGATATTACATTACCTCCCCCTTAGAAGAAGTTTCGACCCCGAAACTTGGCTATTCTAGGCCGAAAACAACTCGAGAAAGCGTCTAAGCATATCCTCCTCAGTTTCCCAAGTCTCCCAAGTAACCTCTTCGGTTCCTGACTTGGACCACAAAATTCGTACCAACGGTACCACCTTGCTGCGTAGCTGCTTCTCTCGACGCTCGAGAACACGCACAGGTATCTCCTCGTAGGTACCATTTGTTTGGATCTCGATGTCTTCATAACTCAGCACATGAGATTCATCTGGCACATATTTCCTTAACAAGGATACATGGAACACGTTGTGCACTGGATGTGCCGATGGCGGCAATGCCAAATGGTACGCTAGAGATCCCACCCTATCAAGGATCTCGAATGGTTCCACATAGCGAGGGTTAAGCTTCCCACGCTTACCAAATTTGAACACACCTTTGGATGGTGACACCTTGACAAACACTTTGTCACCAACCTCGAATTCAACATTCCTACGCTTCGGGTCAGCGTAAGACTTTTGTCGACTCTGAGCTGTCAACATCATTTTTCTTATTAAGGCAATGTCTGAGGTAATCCTTTCGACTAGTGCTGGTCCGAGTAGAATCTTGTCGGCATTCTCATTCCAACAAATCGGAGATCTGCACTTTTGACCGTACAAAGCCTCGAATGGAGCCATCTTGATAGTAGCATGCCAGCTATTGTTGTATGTGAACTCAATCAGACTCAGGTTGTCCTCCCAGCTAGTCGGACGATCGAGTGCACAAGCTCTTAGCAAATCTTCTAAGGTCTGAATGGTCCTTTCAGACTGTCCATCCGTTTGAGGATGAAACGCAGTACTGAACCTTAACTCGGTTCCCATGGCCTTGTGCAATTTCTTCCAGAATCTTGACATGAATCGGCCATCGCGATCCGATACAATGGTCTTTGGAGTACCATGCAAACGGATAACCTCGTGTAAAAATACTTCTGACAGCTTCTGGGTTCCCCACATTGTCTTGATAGCCACGAAGTGAGCACTTTTCGTGAGCCTGTCAACGATAACCCATATAGCATCCTTCTGACTTCGAGCTTTAGGCAGCCCTGTGACGAAATCCATTGTAATGTCCTCCCACTTCCATTCTGGAACTGGAAGAGGTAGCAATTCTCCACCGGGTCTTCGGTGGTCTATCTTGACCTTCTGACAAGTCAAGCATTTTGCCACAAACTCTGCCACATCCCACTTCATATTGGGCCACCAGAACTTCATTCTGAGGTCCTTATACATCTTGCTAGAGCCTGGATGTACAGAATAGGCTGACGAATGGGCTTCCCTCATCACCAATTGGCGAAGACCCTCAACGTCAGGCACACAAATCCGGTCCTGAAACCAGAGTGATCCATCTTCCTGAATCACGAAACCGGGAGCTTTCCCGTCCATTACTTCGCTACATAGCTTCACCAAAATTACATCACCGACCTGCTTCTCCTTGATCTGATCAAGAAGTGTAGCTTGAATCTCAAGCATACTCGGGTATCCACGACGTTGATCGTATAAGATGCTTTAGGTTGGTCATGGTTGTAAATCTGGTTTAATTTCTCGTGTTTGCAGGTCCATTGTGTTGTTGAGCGTCTTCTTGGGTTGAACCTCGCTCAACTTGCACCAAACACTAATATTGCGGTCAAGCCGATGTAATTTGTAAACAATTAATTACGTGAAATGCATTTATCGTTCCCAAAAAAAATCATCATTGGTGGGAAGAAGAGATTCTTCTACATCAATGAGATATCATCTGCAAAGCATGACAAAATAATTTCATCTTTTTCAACTTGTGTTTAAAATTATATAAAAAATGGATTATCAGATTAAATAAATGTCTTAGTGGGTCCAATAGTTCATCAATAAAATGAACCCATTTTCCCAAGTTCACTTAACAATCCAAAATTTGAAAAATTTAAGCATAATAGCAAGTTTCCATGAGATCTTACGGTTGTTCGTGTAACCCCCATTCTACGGATTTTAACGATCCTGTTATGATTCTAGTATGTCTCTACCGCGTACGATTATTCACTTGATTTAAATCATTTTGGATGTTTTCGATTATAAAATCACACGCTTATATTATCAGGATCGTGATTTTAATTAATTACATTGTATATATACGAGTGAACGTGTTTTCAATATATTTAGTCTGAATAACTAAATAGAGTTTGGATCATATGAGGAGGGGTTTTTGGGTGTAAAGTGGGGAGCTTTCACAACCATTGGATCAAGTTAATCAAATGGTTGATATTAATCTTTGTTTTAATATGGGAAGGTGGCATACTTGTAATTTCTTCCACTTTTTATTTTTTTTTCCACTCATGCCCTCTCATTCTCCAGCCGTCTCTATCTGCTTCTCCCTCTCAAGTCCGCCATTGTTGATCTACTTCTTTGCCTTGCTTCACTCTCATTGTCATGGATCAAGGTGTTCAATCGTTCTCTTGATTCCCTCTTCTAATTCGTGGCTTTTTTATTTGTGTACGAACTTCATTCTTTTGATTCCTCCTGAATCTTTTCATGTTCGGTGAATTTGTTTTTTTTCGTCCAGATTTGTTTTTCTTTTTAGTATAATTATTTCACTTATTGTCTCTCCTTACTTCGTTAAATCGATTTGGATCCTTTTAGTATAATTATTTCAATTTGTGATTTGCACAAAATTCTCAATGTCAATTTGCCTCTTTTTGGTTTTCGTATGTTTTTTTGCTGGTATGCACTTAAGAGGTGGTTTTTTCTTTCTTTATGTTTATGCATGTATGGTTGTACCAATTGTACCTTATTCGTGCACTTTCACAAATTCTAAATATTTCCTTGCACGAAAAGTTGTTATTCATGCACCACTTGTACCTTATTTGTGCATTTTCATCTTTTGTGTATATTCCAGTTGGCCTTCTTCCTCTATTATTGCTTCTGTTGCATCGAATGTCGCGAGTAGTGGTGGTGGTGATGAGTCTTCTTCATTTGTTGATCCAGATACTTCTTCATTTTTGTCTTTTATATATGCACTTCATGGGTTTTTATGTTTGATAAAGGAAATGATTTTATTCTATATTTTACCATTGTTATTGTGCTCTTTGTCTATTTTGGCCTTCAAAGCTACCGACCAACGGTCTCTAACAACTCCTTACCAATTTACCTTACAATTTCTAGTAGTACTAAAGCCTCTCCTTAGTTTCAATTGCTTATAACAACACCAATCATCCAATTGCCCTAGCTATTGGTATGTTGTTGTCAAAACTCAACCCCATAAACAAGCCTAAATAGAGTACTATCTGCTAATGTTCCACACTGACCGGACCAACCCACTAGGTCAAGCCGATCGTCGTAAGATGGTTTGCAAGATTCATGTTTTTATTGGTTGAGTACTTGAGTCTCACGAGCGAGATTTACCATCGTAAAATTAATGAGTTTCTCACAATGGCTTTGCACCAAACAAACCTTAATCATAGAACGAAGCCAACTATCAAGAAGAAGAGACAACATTATTGTTATGTGAGAAACTTGCATTAATGTAATGTGGCCAAAACACTCTTTCACAACTCACATGCATACCAAATGGACAAAGCTTACAGTACGTACATCCATGCTCACATGAGCAAAAAATATGATCTATACTATTTGATCCCCAAATGGCCATGACGTACAAAGCATTATTTCAAAAGCAAATTACTAAGAGAAACTAAAAAAATCAATAAAAATGGAGAAATGTTGCAAGCAGGATCATTCTAGGTCCCCTTGAAGCCCTTTAACTAGCTTTAGTGCTCAATAACCTCCACTTCGATCTCCACCAATGGCTATTTGGTTATCAGCTTCTCCAAGAGCCAATGGTATATAGAAGATGGAAATAAAACGGTTTTTTGCATACCCCAAGTTATAAGCATGAAATACAGTGTCATTTTTGCATCAACCAACTACAACTTTGTTGTTTGTCATGCACTATGTGTTTGGCCTGCAAAGAGTTAAAAGAAGCAAACATAAATAATTTCTCAGGCCCCTCATATAGTGCTAGCTCACTAGCGCTACTAGATAATACGACAACCAAACTAAAAAACATTCACGCTAATAAAGCAACAGAGTAACGCGTGAAGCAACCTGAAATTTGGGGTCCTGCCACTTCAATATCACAAACATAACAATAATGAATTCTATTTGGGAAGATATAGAATTATGCACATACAACTCTTATTAAAGCACTCTTATACATAATTCATGCACTTTAGAGATCAATTCAATAAAGTCTTTTTGGCAGAAGATTTGCTTTATGCACATATAAATCTTAATTATGCAAATACATCTCTTATTAAAGCACTCCTATATATAATTCATGCACTTTAGAAATCAATTCAATAAAGTCTTTTTTTGTAGAATATTTTGCTTATGCACAGATAAATCTTAATTATGCATAGACAACTCTTATTCAAGCTCCTATACATAACTGATGCACTCTAGAAGTCAATTCGATAGTCTTTTTTGTAGAAGATTCACTTATGCACAGATAAATCTTAATTATGCACATACAACTCTTATTAAAGCACTCCTATACAAAATTCATGTGCTCTAAGCATCACTAGTTTGTTGTTTCTAACAGTCCTGAAGTGTGAATTACACAAGTTGTACACAACAAACAAATTTAAATGAAATACACCTTCAGCAGCACATTGACAATAAATGTGAATCAAATTAAGAGCATAAGGAAGATGAAAGAGCATGAGGTAGATGCAAGATGCAAGATGCAAAAGGCATAAATCTGAGTATGTATAGTTCTATAGATTTTGGTCACAATTTGGACAAGAGAAAAAGATATGACGGATTTATCCATTTATGAGTCTATGCATTGCTGATTTGCTTTCAAAATTCCAAGCCCACAAATCATGCAAACAAAAGGATTATGAAAAGGAAAAGACAGACAAATGCAATGCAAGCAATCAAGAGGATTACAAATTATCATATTCAACCAGCACATGTTAACTCAACAAAACAGAAAGCAATGAAAATAGCAAACCTGCATAATTTGAAAGATTACACATGAAAGTAACACTGAAAAAAAACCAATGCCTTGCCAAACCATGACTTCTCAACTAATGGATATCCTAGTTGATTTTTCCCTTTTAGCAGAGCTTTAATTTATAATTCTCAATGCAAAAATATGCACATCACACACCACAAACAACACACTAGTAGACATTCAAAAGACAACCATAATCTTGATCCAAGCTAACATTAACGTTTCTACTCCTCCATATAAAGCACAACAAACAAGAAAATCAGAGCACAAAAACGCTAAATCCAAGCACACAAATGCTAAAATCGAGCACAAAAACACCAAATCCGAGCACACAAAGGCCAAATTCAAGCACAAAAAAGTTAAATTTGAGCAACCAATCCTAAATATGAACTTAGAACCCTAAATCCGAGCAGACAACTACAGTAAAGTAAATTTTAGGGCTTGAGTAGTGATTTTGTTTACCTTTGAAGGATTTTCCTTTTCCTTTCGAACTGTTTCCTCCTTTCGCCATGTATATTTCTTCAAAATCGTTTCATTCTTTTCGGATGTTCTTTTATGCAAATTCACAAGATCTTCTGTGAAAATCATTCGATTGGCAGATGGACGATGATTTTGGAAGAGATTTGGAGACAAAAGAGAGTTTGGATCGAGAGTTGATTTGAATTCCTTTGAGAGCGTTTGAGGAAGAGTGTGAGAGACAGGGTTTCGAATGAATAGAGTAACGAGTTTGATTTTGTTCTGTAGGGGTTTGGGGAGGGTAGAGTATTCCATTAAATTACAAGCGATGCCACTCTAAATGAGAGTATAAGTGAAGCGTCTGTGTTTAGCACTTTCCATCCACTCCTGACGTGGCTCAATCCCAGCTTTCCACAATCCACATCCAACGGGTTGGAAAATTTCTCACTTTACACGATACGGATATTACACACAGGAACCACACTCTAACTAAATAATACAAATTATATATTCGCTGAGACACTAATATCACTCCAATGTTTTTCTAGACCAATGTTTTTTTAGAGAGTTCTACCGATGGAGTAGATAAACATTAATTGGAGTGATAAAAATTGAAAATCTAAGGAGGATTAGCTACTACACTAGTACACTAAATATCCGGTATTAATTCACATATTCTTTAGTTTAGTCACTTTCTTAGGGTTTACTTTATTTTATAAATTTTAATATGTTTGAACAGGGCTTTTCCATATAAAATTATAGAAATCTACCCATGCATTACCGATAAATATGTTATATATACTTTTACCTTCCAAAAAAAGTTTCTGCGGTTTTGAAATTAAATTTACTATTATGAAAATTAAAAGAATGCTAGCTAGGTAGATGACCCAAATTGAAAGGAAAGTGTGAGCAAGTTTTTGCTTATGGTTCACATCAAGAAAATGAATGGGGAAGAGGAGTCCCCATAGAAAACCCTCTGATACAAACTTAAATGGGAATTTATTATGGTGAGAGAGGGATGGGAGGGGCAACTAACGTAAGTGGTATACAGTTGATGAAGATTGACACTCAATATATAGATTGAATTGATCGAAGTAATATATAATATATGATATGATCATTGAAAGTGGTCCCGGGGCTGTTATTTAAATTAATTCCACTTGTGTACGTGACCTGGCCCCATTCACCTTTAAATGCCAAAGAGGGTGTTTGCATGAATGAAGGGTTGCTGTTTTCACTCGTAGAGAAGGCTTATCATCAGATCCTGCATTCAGATAGGGATTGTGTCTTTCTTGTGGGCACTGTTAAGGCCTTGTTTGGTTGTGTGCCCCCTTGTATGAAAGCGCTACATCATAATCAAGATGCGCACTACTGTTCCCGTGCCAAACAAGAGTTGATTAGACTCACTCCCTTAACCCGGCCGTAGAGATTAATTAATATAATCAAGATACGCTACCATACACATTACACTTGTTTAGGTGGTTGAAATGTTTTGTGGTTTGATACGTATGAGCATATATACAGTAGAGTTTCATTCTAAAATCAATTGACGTACAATAGTCGAGTACTCCACCAACCTTATATGTTATATGTGAAATAGGTATTTCAAGAGATTGGTTCCCATTTCTAAAATTATAAGAGCTAGCTAGCTAGGCATGTTGAAAATAAAATGCAATGACAAGTCAAGCAAGAGTGTAAGAAAGTAAAAGACTATATATATATGAGTTAAAAGCCCATGGAGGTAGAGAGAGAGTGGATGAAAAGGACTGGTCATAGAAGGGCAAGAAAAAACCCAAGGTGGTGGAAGAATAATGAAGACCAAGAAGAGGAAGCAGTTTAATTAGAGTGGGCTATATATATGAAGTGGGGGAATAAATAGATACATATATAATATAAAGTATCACAATAAATAATAGATTTGGTATTCCCATACGTACACTTGAAAGTTAAACAGAGAGCTCACCAGTTGCAGTGTCTCTTCCAAACTGGATCATTAAATTACCATTTCAGATCAAAACTCTACGAGTTTTTACCCTTTTTCCAGAGTTCACAGATACCACTTTTAACTGCATGCCCACACACACACATATATACATATATATGTATGCAGAGATTAAAAACCAAACGCAGTAAAAACTCGGTCTGTCTGTTTTAGCAGTGTATACAAAGGGATCGAATTAAATTTAAACCAGTCAGATGTATATATTGCAAAATTGACAACTTCTTGCTAGCTGTGCCCTTTGGATTATTCATTGCAGTCTATATATATATATTTGCATAGCCATTTTTAGTTACCAGTATTCCAAATTTTGAAAACCTAACCTGAAATTCTTTTGTTCCATTTTAGTAGCCTGCATATTTAGCTACCCTATAACTATACTTGTTTGTTTGTTAGTGCGTCTTTTTGGGTGTATTACACTATTAATTATAATAGTGCATTTCTTTTTAGATATGTGACAAGGTTTAATTCAAATAGAACTTGTCGATCAACAAAGAATTGAGACCCGGCCAAAAAATGCAAAATAAAAATAAAAATTATGATCAACAACGTACAATACATTTTAATCACATATTTATATCGATCGATCATAAATAAATATCCGCATGCGTGCTTATGTACTCCACAATCGATCTGTACCATGTATACGTTATATTTTTAAATGATTATATTTATACTATAGTATAAAACATATATATGCATCGAATATGTGTTCATTGGACTATGCATGCATTAATACGTCAACCCAACTAACTCTCTCGGTATATATAGAGGTTGATCAGGTGCGAACGATGTGAATCAAATAAAACGGCATATCTAAATTTTAACCGTGTAATTTGCGTATAAAATTTACTAGTCGCGCTTGTGCAGCACGTTGTACTAATTTGTGCACCAAATTTTGTTGAAATGTGCACCAGAATTATATTGAATTGTGCACTAATATTTTATTTAAATTATGTGTATTTGTGTGTAAGATTATGTATTTTTCTTGAAAAGGTATGTGTTGTGAATGAATTTTCATTAAAATGGTCATCTAATTTAATTAGCACATAGTTCATTCAATAAGGTATTTTTTTATACAAATGGAAGTTAAAACACATAAGAGTCATTGTAATTTAAAATATGCACCAAATATTTAAGAATATATGGTGCACAAATACATGATATGTAGATAGTGCACAAAAATATAGTAATGTGATGAACAAAATATAGTAAGGTGGTGCACAATAACAGTAAAAAATAATGCACACTAAAAAGCTACAAACAAAATCACAAAGAGATATAAGAAACGAAGCCGCTATATACACTACGTTTTTTGCGTGTTCGCACTACATACATCTACGCAAGAATCTTGCGTACGCAAGATACCTGCGTAGAAGCGGAAATTTCCCTATGCAAGTATCTTGCGTACGCAAGATTCCTGCGTAGGGCTAAAATATGGTCGTTGGAGATTTGAAAAATATGGATGTTGGGTTTTTTTTTGAAATTTTGGCTCCTACGCAACATACTTGCGTACGCCAGATTCTTGCGTAGACCAACGACTATAACTCCAACGGCCGAATTATCCCTCTATATATACTCAAACTCATTCATCCATTTTTTTCACACACGAATACAATCTTACCACAATGGAAAATAGTGAAAACGACTATTGGAGTAGCGATGAAGAATATTTGAGCAGTGATGAAGAATTCAACCCCAACAATTTTGCGGTTAGTATTCCATAGTTCGTAAAAGGCTTGATATTTGCGTTGTATAGATATGTATGAATTACTTATGGTAATATTTCATGCGATATTGTGAATTAGTTCAAGTATAGAGGAATAAAAGTATATATAGTTTTACTCAAGTTTTTATCGTATAAATCATAAGTTTGTAAATGGAGATATTATAGTTTAGTTTTGTTAGTATATTTTAGGGGTACGGAGATATTTTATGTTATGAAGTAGGACTTGTTTAGAAATGGGAAGATATGGTTTTGTTTTAGTAGTACTATTGTAGTTTTGTTAGCATTTATTAAATATTTAGCGGTATTTTGATATTGCATGTATAGTTAGAAATAGTAGTTCTTTAAGTTTGGAGATTGAGA
Source organism: Rheum nobile (assembly GCA_027886185.1). NCBI lineage: Eukaryota > Viridiplantae > Streptophyta > Magnoliopsida > Caryophyllales > Polygonaceae > Rheum > Rheum nobile. The sequence continues at coordinate 56,824 of WOAB01000003.1, forward strand.
TATTGTTATGTCATTAAATGCAAATGAATAACATTATTATTTACATTAATAGGGTAAAGATTATGGATCTGAATTTCGTACGAATCAAAAGTGGGATAGTTGAGAGGAGTTGGTTGATTGGGCTCAAAAGAGGGGCACAGATTTGATGATGGTTCTAGTCATTCGCCGAAGTAATGAAAGACATATTAGTTTGACGTGCGAGAACTTTGGTGAATATAGATCGGGGAGGAAGAAAGTTATTGAAGAAGATATGAATGAGGCTGATGTGGTACTTCGTGAAACCAGATCGAAGAAGTCCAGGTGCACATTTGAGTTGTACGGTGTTCGAATGAAGAAGATGCCGGGAGTAGAGCCTTGGAAATGGATCTTGAATGTGTTGAGCGGAAAACACAACCATAAGCTTCCGACTACCTTCCTTGGGCATGCATACATGGGTCGAATGACCCCGGATGAGCAGCGCATTGTCAGGAGGTTCGGCGAGAGGTTCAATCCGCCGAGTGTTATTGTCGTGGAGTTGAGAAGATGCTTCCCCGAAAATGTAACATCACCGAAATAAATTTCCAACTATCTATAAAAGATGCACTATAAGGATCGTGGGGAAATGACGGTCACCCAATTGGACCCTAAATTTCTTGAAAGAAAACAGGTACGAAGTGCATCCTCTGAGGAAGTTGTCTACGTCTCAGATCGATATCCTATTTTTCGCTCACCCTCACTCGATGCACCTGTTGAAGTTGTTCACGTACATGGTAGTTATCGACGCCACATACAAGAAAATAGGTAATGGCCATATGTTTATTACAGTATAATATAGTTGTAATATCCATGATCTAAAAGTGCTTATACTCTATTGTTTTCTTACATTCGTCCTTAGGTATAACATGCCTCTGGTGGAGATTGTCGGTTTTACATGCACTAACAAGACGTTCAACATCGCCTATGCATTTATGCGGGAGGAAGATGGTTTGCATTACAAATTCATAATGTGAAAGCTTCTGCATTTGTTTCAAGAGGCGGGAGTAATGTCGACGGCCATAATGATAGATCGAAAGAAGGCCCTCATCAATGCAATTCAGGTAGTTTTCAAAGATTGGGTTAAACACCTTTTGTGTTGGGTGCATATCAAACACAACATCGGGGCATATGCTAATCCAATCTTGAAGGATTCGAAAAGAGTCAGCGACTTTTGTGGCCAATGCTGGGGACTTTGGTGTTCAACCACAGAGGAAAGCTACGAAGAGAGGCTCCAAAAATTCAAGAGATCGTGGAAGAGCGACCTCATTGGATACCTAGAGAAACTTCTTCACTTCTTCACGAGGACTTCAAAAGGTATGTATCCCTTCTTCATTTTTTTTTTGTTTATTGGGCCTAGGACTCGGTGTCATACTTTCTTACTAGCACAATTCAATTTTTTTTGTTTTGATAGGGTTAAGGGTATGCATTCGGTGTTAAAATATATTGTGGATTCTAGTATTGGTGGTTTTAATAGGATGGAACTGAGGATCCACCATGCAATCGAAGGTCAAATCGGGCAGGTGAGGGCGAGCATGGAGATGTCACAGGTCAAAAAACCAAATTATTTCAACCAGGTGCCGCTAGAAATGAGAAGGGTGTTTACAAAGTTGTTCTACAAAGTGTCGGAAAGGGGCTTGAGGAAGTTGTTCGATGTGTATAAGCAGCTAGAGAGAGATGATTTCATGGAGGAGTGCGACGATTACTAGATGAAAGAATGCCAAGGCCTGCCGTGCATCCATGAGATTGGGGAGGCTATTGTTGATAAGAGGCAGATCATGCCGAGTGAGATCCACCGCTTCTGAAGGCAGCTGGAATGGGATAAGATTTATTGTGACAACACCATTGAGGAGCATGCAGCAATGTCTATTCCACAGCTGAGACTTGAGGAATTATACAAGAAGGAGAAAGATGGGATCCTTGATCTATCCATGTTAGCGCAAGTCACTGAGCTGTTCTATGACTTGGAGCATCCGCGTGAATCTTCGTTGTTGGAGCCAACGGGTATTGTTGCCAAAGGAAGGCCGAAGGGTTCCACAAAGTATTCCACCAAGAGGGAGCCGAGCTTGTTTGAGCACAAAAGGGCCGAGTTAGAGGAGTATGAGAAGGAGAATGAGATAAAGAAGGAGAAGGAGAATGAGAATGGGACCCAAGGTAGCCAAGGTATGGGTTGTGGCCGTGGCCGTCCTAGAAAGGATAAAAGTGAAGTTCCGTCGGGCCAATGTGAAGCGTCGGGATCACAGTTCCCTGAACAACCCATTATTTATATGGGGGTGAACTTCGGGGTTTAGAATGTGGATTACTTCTAGTTCTCATACATTAAGGAGGCGAGAGATTGTGGATATCGGTCACTAGCTGTACTGTTGGGGTACAAATGCATCTGGCGGTAGAGTTGTTGGACAACAGCAATGTATATAGGGAAATACTGCCAAGACTACAACTGGGAATGAGTTACGAAGATCTTATATTCCGGGTGAACTATGTCATAAGTCCTTGCTCCTCGCAATATTGGCTCGACATGCCTCTAATCGGTTTGGTGTTTGCCACGGCGTATCAAGTTGCGCTAGTCTTCTTATCCTGGGATGGTCTCTGCTTGTGCCTACCAATGAAGGCCTTTGATACAAGCCTGGCCCTCCATCGAAGATATTGACGATGGCCCACGTAGGAACTCGAAACCACTTCATACCGGTAAAGCTTACTATTTCTAAATCACTTACTCTACTAAACTATAAATGCGCAAAGAGTTCAAGTTTGTGTTTGTATGTAGGTGTGGCTCAAGGATGATTGTCCAGTACCCCCTCCTCCGTATACTTGGTGTCGTTTCAAAGACCGAAGTGTAGATGGCTGAGATGTTCAATTTCACTCGAGATTTCAAATGTTTCGGGATTATCGCACGAGATGTAACCGTCCACCCGATCCTCTAGTGTAGTGATTTACAGTTAAGGATTGTAATATACTATCATTGTAATATTCTAGCACATTAGCATTGTAATATTCTAGTTTTTTTCCCAAAAATATGAAAAGTTGTGGAGGGCTTTTTAAGAACAAAACAAAAGTTCTGGGCACTTATTGTAATTTATGAAAAGTTGTGGAGGGCATTTTAGGCACAAAACAAGAGTTATGGGCACTTATCATAATTTATGAAAATTTGTGGAGGGAATTTTAGGCACAAAACAAGAGTTCTGAGCAATAATAGTAATTTATGAAAAGTTGTGGAGGGCATTTTAGGCATGAAGCATGAGTTCCGGGCAATAGTCATAATTTATGAAAAGTTGTGGAGGGCATTTTAGGCACACAAAAAAGAGTTTCAGGCACTTATCGTAATTTATGAAAAGTTGTGGAGGGCATTTTAGGCACAAAACAAGAGTTCCGAGCAATAATCGTAATTTATGAAAAGTTGTGGAGGGCATTTTAGGCAGAAAACAAGAGTTTCGGACAATAATCGTAATCAATGAAAAGTTGTGGAGGGCATTTTAGACACAAAACAAGAGTCCCAAACACTTATCGTAATTTATGAAAAGTTGTAGAGGACATTTTAGGCACAAAACAAGATTTTCGGGCAATAATCATAATTTATGAAAAGTTTTTGAGGGCATTTTAAGCACAAAACAAGAGTTTGGGCACTTATAACAATTTATGAAAAGTTATGGAGGGCATTTTAGGCACAAAACAAGAGTTCCAGGCAATAATCATAATTTATAAAAAGTTGTGGAAGGCATTTTAGGCACAAAACAAGAGTTCCGGGCAATAATCGTAATCAATGAAAAGTTGTGGAGGGCATTTTAGACACAAAACAAGAGTTCTGGATACTTATCGTAATTTATGAAAAGTTGTGGAGGGCATTTTAGGCAGAAAACAAGATTTCCGGGCAATAATCGTAATTTATGAAAAGTCTTGGAGGGCATTTTAGGCACAAAACAAGAGTTCCAGGCAATAATAATAATTTATGAAAAGTTGTGGAATGCATTTTAGGCACAAAACAAGAGTTTCGGGCAATAATCGTAATCAATGAAAAGTTGTGAATGGCATTTTAGGCACAAAACAAGATTTTCGGGCAATAATCATAATTTATGAAAAGTTTTAGAGGGCATTTTAACCATAAAACAAGAGTTTCGGACACTTATTATAATTTATGAAAAGTTGTGGAGGACATTTTAAGCACAAAACAAGAGTTTCGGGCAATAATTTTATGAAAAGTTGTGGAGGGCATTTTAGGCACAAAACAAGAGTTTCGAGCACTTATCATAATTTATGAAAAATTATGGAGAGCATTTTAGGCACAAAATAAGAGTTTTAGACACTTTTTATAATTTATGAAAAGTTGTGGTTGGCATTTAAAAAAAAATTATAATATATAAGTATATTCATATGAGATATAAAAAAAATTATATTATATAAGTATATTCATATGAGATAGAAAGAAAAATTATATTATATAAGTATATTCATATAAGATAGAAAGAAAAATTATAATATATAAGTATATTCATATGAGATAGAAAGGAAAACTATAGTATATAAGTATATTCATTTGAGATATAAAAAAAAACTATATTATATAAGTATAACTATATGATATATAAAAGAAAACTATAATATATAAGTATATTCATATAAGATATAAAGGAAAACTATATTATATAAGTATATTCATATGAGATATAAAAAAAACTATATTATATAAGTATATTCATATGAGATGTAAAGGAAAACTATATTATATAAGTATAACTATATGAGATATAAAGAAAAACTATATTATATAAAGTATATTCATATGAGATATAAAGAAAAACTATATTATATAAGTATATTTATATGAGATGTAAAGAAAAATTATAGTATATAAGTATATTCATATGAGATATAAAGAAAAAGTATATTATATAAGTATATTCATATGAGATATAACGAAAAAGTATATTTATATTACATAGTTATACTTATATTACATACTTCTATACTATAGTTCCCTTCATATCTTATATAATTATATGTATATATTATAGTTATACTTATATATTATAATTGGAAATATATCTTATATAGATATATATTTATATTACATATTATATACTTATATACTATAGTTGGAATTTATATTATTTTACATAGTTATACACTTATACTTATATTATATAGTTTTCCATTATATCTTATATATTATATAGTTTTCCATTATTTCGACAAACCAAATCTATAAACATCCACAAAATACCATATTGTTCAAATATTCGTACAATAACATTTTAGGTAATATACAAACAAAAATCCCTAAACATGAACTATTCATCGCCAAGTTGCCTCCCGCTGCCAGACCCCTCGTGAACTGAGTCGCGGAATATCTGGGAGGCACGCGATATGGGATCCGTCGTAGGCGTCACGTCACCCATCAAAAACTCAACCCAAAGGCGCATCCGTTCAATAAGGCGGGGATGCGTATCGTCGTAATCGGCCAAGTACGCACTCATCTGGCCGACAACAATCTAGGAGCGTTGTATTAAAATTAAAACAACATTAGAAGATAAACATAAAAATAATATACTATCGTAAACGTAAGAAAATCACATATTGTAACATATGAAGCCGGGGGAAGTGGAGGGATATGCTCAACCACATGTGGATCCTGTCTGGGCGAGCGGAAATCCAAATATGGATGAGACACATGGTCAAACCAATCGAGGTATGCCTCGTCACAATCCCACGCGAAGGTGGACGTGATAAGATCATGCAGCTCGATCAGCGGCCTCGGGTATGCATCCCACAGACAATGCTCCTCCCCGTACTCCACTTTATACGACCGCAGGGCCGCATGTCGGATAACTTTATTCGGCTTTGGTGGCGCATGCGGGATACACTACATGTACCCGAACTGGTGGAGGCAACGGTCGGGCAGGTACGGCTCTCGCACGTCAAAAAACTCGATGACACCTCGATACAGCGACGGAGCGTACCTCGGATTGTTGAAGTTTAGCTTTCCCCACGGTTGCCACCGCACCTGAAATAAAATAAAAACAGAGTCAGAACACAAAAAATAATCGAAAAACCCGAATTCGAACGGAATGCTTTTTGATTAACTCTGAATACTTTATTGGCGTCGAGAACCCGACGCAGGGAGATAAGGCGATCTGAGTCACTGCCCTGAGGAGCCTCCCTCCCGTCACGGACTGTCACCCGTGTATCCCCCATGTGCTCCAACTCGGGTGACGCGTGACCCCGGAAGGCGTGAAAGTAGGCCCAAATCCACGTCTGTACAAAAAATCATATTATCGTTAGCATATATACTTAAAACTATAAACCAGAAAATATAAATTTTTACCCTCAGAAGCAGCGGACATCCGGCCAATCCCTGTGCCTAGGCCCGCGATGCCATATCCAAATGCCGGTACATGTTGGCCAGGATACCAACACCCCAGGCATAACGGCCGGTGCGGTCGTGGTCGGGGAGGAGAGACAAATACTTCACCTTCACCTTCTGCCCCGACTTGTCTGTGAAGACGGTATTGCCCAATAGCATGAGCAAGTACATCGAAGCAATATGACGCTCTTCCCTGAAATTAGTAACATTAATAAAATGTATAATTAAAAATCCTAATATTATGAAAACTACAGGTATATCACCTCTGGGCCACTTCACATAATAAGATACAACGATTCCATATCGTTGTGTTGATCGCAAAGCCGCCAGCTGAAAAAAGAAATAAAACCAAATACCGTCTATCAACAACATTTTAATGAAAGTATATTAAATAAATAATAAATAGGTATAGAAATTATTACTTGATGTCATCTGCGAGACGACAGCTACACCGATCCCAAGCATCTCCGATGTAGCGGCAAATAGCTCGGCGTCGGGCATATCAGATACCACCGACGTCCCATCGACGGGGATCTCCAAAATGTGAAAGACGTCGTGGAGTGTTATCGTGATCTCCCCCAACGAAAAATGGAAAGAGTTCGTCTCTGGATGCCAACGCTCCACGAACGCCGATATCAACACAGGGTCCATCCGAAAGAGCTCCAGGGACCCCAGGGATGTGATGCCGCTCCGCTGCGCCAGCGGCCACCACGAATCCGGATCCTGCCTCTGGAACCGGTGGATCGTGGAGAAATGCAGGTCACGGGTGTATAGCTTCAGTATCTTCCTCAATTGAAATCCAATAAAAGAAAATAAAAAATTAATTACAATATTAAATATTTTATTAATTTGTTTTTATTTAAATATTTGATAAAATACGTACCAGATCGGGATACACGGGTGTCAGGGGAGGGTCGTGCGTAAATCGCTTCGTATGCGTCCAAATAACGCCAGCGACATGCGTCAGGTATGTCACCAGGAGACTGCACGACCGGGGACCTCCTGGCATCCACGCCTCCTCCGGCTCATCCCCCTTGGGAGCCGCAACTGGCACGGGAGGAGGGGGGCCACTGCCTCGAGAATGGGTCCCGCTGCCTCGGGAATGGGTCCCGCTGTATCTCGAACGGGGGAGGGAGCCGTATCGTCCCTCCCTAAATCCTCGGTCGTCGAAACGTCAGGGGCCTCTATGCTCTCAACGCAATCCCGCTCCAAAGCCACTATCAGGTCTTGCTCGTCGGCGGCGTTGGCGTCGGGCATGGACGTGTCGTTGTTGTCGTCCCCGGGATCCGACATAGATGCATCGTCTCTCGTGCCGCCCTCCTGAGCAGCATCCAGTCGCGAACCCATATCCACCGCACCTCCGTCGCCCCGTCGGGCCGATCATGTGAACCGCCGTTGTCCCAGCCGACGGGACCCTCTGTACAGTTGTCGCACTGAATGCAACGACTGTTGTATCGCCTTTTTTAAGAATTTTGAAAAATTAAATTAATTATTTAGTTTAGAGTTTTCGGATATTTAAAAAAAGTTATATTAAATATTAAAATAAAAAATTATTTCATTTTTTCAATTAAAGTTTAATTGTTTATTTTTCTACTGTAATTATTACTTATTTAAACAATTATAGTTAAACAATTGTTGAGTTAAATAAGACTACGCTTTTTGATATTGTTTTTTAAACATAATTATTTTAATATTTATTAGATTTTAAATATTTAATATATTAAACTAAAACTTGAAAATGTTCAGAAAATAATTTCATTACGAATTGTTTTAATAATTATTACATATTTAAATATTTATAAAATTTAAAAGTACTACAATATTTAAATATTTACATCATTAATATACTATTTCATTTCTATTTTTATATATCTAATATTATATAAACGTTATTATTTCATTTCTATTTTTTTATATATTTAGTTATAATTTCTAATTAATTATTTGATACAATATTTGATACAATATTTTATAACTACAATAAGAATATACTGTTATTGCAAAATCTAAAAAAATTGATACATTGATTCAATCTAATCGAAATTTTTAATTAAATATCTACTTCAATTTGATCTAAACATTTCATGCATATCCAAATTCACCGTATATTCTAATCTAAACATTTCATATATATTCGCTATTTAATCGAAACGGAAATTATCATTTGAACCGAAATAATTATACAAAATTGATTTTGTTACCTGTCGCAAACCTCCTTCTCGTCCTGCCCCGACGAGAGTATCGTTTGAAACTGAAGTGGTTGCGCCACGAGTACGAGCGTCACCTGTCTGACGACCCTGACCGCAACCTCTACCGCCAACGTCCTCCACTCCGACTCTCGACTGATCACCACCACCGGCACCGGCCACCGCCACCACTGTTGGAGGACCTCCACCATCGTCTCTTCGGCGCCGCCACCGCAAGCTGTCGGACCACCACCGACGCTGCCACAGTCGCCACCGCCGAATGCCATTTTTTTGGGTGAAATTTGATGGAATACAAGGATTTATGGAGATTTGGGGGGAATTGGGGAAATTTGGATGGATTTGGGGGGGTTCGGGTTGAAGGAAACTTTTCGAGCTGCCGCCGCTGCGTAAAGAAGGGAGAGTAAGAGGGAAGAAGAGGAGCGGCTCACACTCCTCTTAACCTACCTAGCGTACGCCAGGTTTTGGCGTAGGATTTATTTAAAAAAAAAATTTGGTTCTACGGTACGCCAAATCCTGGCGTAGAACAAAAAGTACTTTTTTCTACGTATTTTTCCTTCTACGCATGTATTTGGCTTACGCCAATATCTGGCGTAGAATATAATACTGCGAAAAGGCAAATTTCGTAGTGTTTATAGAAACGGCCATAAGAAATACACAAATGTAGTAATGTGGTGCACAAAATATTATAATGTGGTGCATAAGATATAGTAATATGGTGTACAACACATATAGTAAAGTGGCGCCCAACATTAATTTATACGGTGCACAATTTATACATATGTGGTCGGTGCACAAAAAGTAGTACTTTGGTGTAACGTATACTAATGTATTGCACAACCGATACTAATGTGGTGAACAAATCAAGTGCAACTGGTGAACAAATTACATAGTAATGTAGTGCACAACTAATAGTAATATGGTGAACAAACAAAGCAAAGTTGGTACACAAAAATACAGTAATATGGTGAACAAACAAACAGAATGTGGTGAACAAACAAATTGCAATTGGTGAACAAATATATAGCAATAAGGTGCACAACTTATAATTATTATGGTAAACAAACAAAGTGAAGTTCGTGCACAATAATACAGTAATATGGTGAGCAAACATATTGAAAGTGGTTCAAATAAAGTACAATCAGTGAACAAATATATAGTAATGTGGTGGACAACTTATAATAATATGGTGAACAAAGTGAAATTGGCACACATTTATAATATGGTGCACATCCAAACTATGTGCACAATTATGCGTAACTCGATTGTCGTAACCGGTCAAGGTTTGGTCAACGTCGGTCAATGTCGATCAACACCGATCAACGTGGGTCAATACCGGACAACGGTGGTCCACGCGCGAGACCTGTGGGTCATTGTAGGAGACCGATTATGCACCAATATATATAGTACACAATTATGCATCCAATATTTTTCTGCACCGGATTACAAATGTAATGTGCATCATGTGACTCTTATGCACCGCATCACACATAATTATACACCTCCGTTCGCATTTTAACGGCCGTCATATGTAGATGCATATAAGCCCGAGTTATTTTGGTCATACAATGTAAAAAATTCAATATATATGAATTGGCATGCATTGTTGCCCGAATTTATTCAATGAATATTAATTTATTTAAGGAGCGAACTATATATTAAGTTGATAGTGACAAATTATGTATATATAGAGTATATCCTAATATTAAAGCAGAGTTTGGATCATATGCGGAGCACTCTTCCCGTGCGGACGTGCGGAGCATGCACTTTAGGGCCTTATTTGTGCACTTTAATGTCTTATTTGTGCACTTTTTCAAAAAAAAAAATTCTTTTACAAATTGTTTTCCAAGCATTTTTCAAAATTTTTGCAAAAGTGCACAAATAAGGCTCTAAAGTGCACAAATAAGGCCCTATAGTGCATGTCCGCACGTCCGCACGGGAAGAGTGCTCCGCACCGGAACCGCACTCATATATCTCATTCACTTATATATAGCTAACACAAATCCAAAATCCAAGAAACAAGATTAAAATTAATTCTGATATCATATTGTTATTAAGTTTTACAAGTCAAATTAAACTTAAGAGGGTATATTGATTATTATCATTATTATAGAATCAAGTCCGGCGGTTAATCAGGTGCAGACGTGAGAATGACTTGTTCATATAAACACATAGGTAGAAATCGTATGCAAACATAGTAAGGAAGTGTATGCACACATAATGAATACATATGTACACTCATTATGAAAACTTATGCATACATAGGGAGCGTATGCACGCATACGAACATAACACATGTACACTCAAGAGTTACTAGGAGAATATGAACACATGTAAAGCATGCATATGACACATAATAAGAAAGTATATGAACACATAATAAGAAGCATACGAACACTCATTAAGAATTATAGGAACACACATTTTCAGTAAATATATGCGTTCATATGAACACATACTAGGAAACGTATGAAAACATCCATATAGAATAATCTCCTTATTTCTTCACCATTGGTTCTCGCATCATTTTCTTGAAAAGATATTATATCACTCTGGGACATTTTAAACTAAGTGGTTTTTACCACAAAATTATTCACACAAACTTTTGAAGATTTATCGACTGCAAGTCTGCATTGCTTAGGAATAGTTTCACAAAAATGGAGACAAATCAGAATAACGTCCAATCTTGTTTTTGATTTAGTAGAAAAGGGATATATGAAGTTCATATGGTTTCTCTGTGCATCTTTGTGATGGGTAAATTTCCATGAAAAGGGAAACTTTCGTGTAGTTTGTGATTGAATGTAACTATTAAGATTTTTTTCGAATATTTTTTTTAATAAATCTTTTCTTCTTTCTCAATTTTTGGAGAATGTGTCGTTGTGTTATTGTAATTTCTATGTTCCGAACATTTCTTGGAAGTAGACGACAAGTTTTAAATCTTTATGCAAGCACGACTCAAAGCTATATTTTTTAGTTGAATCATTTTTTCCATCACATCGCGTATAACGGGAACGAACCCTCACTGTAATAGAGATCTCATGTCAACAATCTTCTCTTCCTATCACTTCACTTCTTTCGATAGATCTGATCTCATCGGACCTCGCTGGGCTGCGCGAAGGGGAAGGAAGGGATGGGTGGTCTGTGAACATCACGAGGAACACCATGTATGAACACATCCATATGTTCATACTTTTTTACTATATGTGCATACGCTTTATACTTATGTCTTCAAATGAATATAGTATTCGTATAAACATAGTGTTCTCACGTTCGATCCCACACCACCAGCCAATTATAAGTTGATTATTCAAGGGTCGTTTTTATCTAAACTTGAAAATGAGAAACTTTTATTTGCATAATGAATAGTACCGACCCTAGCACATAATGATTACTATTATGTGTTACACATAAATGTAGGACCGGACTAGGGTCCATGCATCGAAAATACATAACCAATTCAATTATGAAAATATGAGTTTGGATCATATGCGGAGTACTCTTCCCGTGCGGACGTGCGGAACATGCACTTTAGGGCCTTATTTGTGCATTTTAACGTCTTATTTGTGCACTTTTTCAAAAAAAAAAAAAAAAAAAATTCTTTTTCAAATTTTTTTCCAAGCATTTTTCAATTTTTTTTTGCAAAAGTGCACAAATAAGGCCCTAAAGTGCACAAATAAGGCCCTATAGTGCATGTCCGCACGTCCGCACGGGAAGAGTGCTCCGCACCGGAACCGCACTCTGAGATATATATCATACCTGAATACAAATGTTGGTTAGTTTAGCAATAAGAAATTGAGATATTTGTTTAACAAAACTTGAAATATATATATATATATATTAAATCTCACATATTTTAAGCCACTAGAATGTTTTTAGGCCTATGTTGTTGAAGCGTTATCTTTTTTTTTATATAAATAATAATTTATTATTATACTTCATCCGTTCAACTTTAATTGTCCTTTTAGACTAAAAAACTTGTTCAAGTTTATTTGTCCTTCTAGATAATTTGCACCAAGTTTACCATATTTTCCCCTTATATTTATTGATTTATATTTACTCTTTCTTTCTCTAATACATAGTACTCTGTATAATGCTTACTCCAATTTTCAATGCAATTAAAATAGGGTATTTTTGTAAAGAGTAAAGTTTTCTTAATATGTGTGTAAATTGCTTAAAGAACAATCAAAGTTGAACATAGGGAGTATTAAATAATTAGTAAAATATAAATTAGCAAAGAGATTTTAATCTCTCTATTTTCAAGCCACCTATATGGCTTAGGCTATTCTATTAATGGGTAAAAGGAACATAAACTTAACTTTTCATTGAATTTCTCCCTTCGAATTATTTAGATTTGTAACAACCTATGACTAATATATATTATAATGATAATAAACATCTACTGAATTTCCTTAAACTTTATCAACCTATTTTGTTTTACACCACCGGTTAAGATCAACTTCTTCTTTTTTCATTTAGTATATATTTTAATTAAATCTTTGTACTTTATTTTTGAGCCTATTTCCAAATTATTTAAAGTAGTTATTAATAAAATCTTCCAATTGAATTTCCTAACTTTGATTGGATATTAATTAGTATTGTTATTCCATTCATCCATGCATTCACTCATTGATACATTCTACTCAACTCATATATCAAACACATGTTTTAATTATGTGGGTTTTGCAAAAAGAACGGTTAGCCATTTCGTTGATTTTCACGACATTCTCTCTTGTATTTTTTTTCCTCCTTTATATTTGGTTAAAAAACTTTGATACCCTAATTTAAATCTTGCTAATTTTACAGAAAATTACCTGAAACTAGAATATAGATTCTACTATTTATGTAATATTTTTTTACCAAATGGTATGCTATGAAAAATGTAATAGGTTTTTATATTTTAACTATAAATAACCTCAATTTATTCATATATAAATATATTTGATTCTTTCATTGTACCCCTCATTTTCTTTTCCCTAGCATTGAGGTATATTCAAACTTAATATATTCAACGAAGTTATGAGATGCAAGACTTTTTAATTATAAAGGAACTCTAACTTATATCTCCTATATGAATAATTCATCCATTATTTAAGTAGGTTTTTAAAAATATTGACAACTTATTTTAGTTATTGTTGATTTTTAAGATCGTTTCGATCTATTTACAATTATAAAAAAGAGGATAGGATTATATGAAAAGTACAAAAAGTCAAAATGTAGAGAACTTTCTCTCTTGTAATATATTGTGTGTATAATGTAATATATATGCATATTTAGGCAAAAAAAAAGTATTCACTTCAAGTTTCTGAAATGCATAGTTTTTGTCTAAAATTATTTATATATATTTTTTATTTTTTTGAATGAAAGGCAATAATTTCATTCAAGGTAAGTTATAAGCAAACTTACAAAATCCTAGGCATCCTTAAGTGTTACAAGGACTCATCCTAATCCCCACTCTTTCTAACCAAGTTCTAGTCTCCCTATTGGTTTTGTTCCATCTAGAGCTAGCACAATTCCTGATATGATTGATTATCAAAAGAGAGCAATCATGTGCATCTATATGCTTGTCTTGAAATACAATGAGGTTTCTGCATCTCCAAGTGTAATACACGATAGTCGTAATACTGCACATCCAGAAAGAAAACCTCATGGTGTTTTTGCCTTTAAGGTTCCTCATGCACTCGACCCACTCTTGAATGTCTTTATGTCTTCTACCAATTTTTCCCCAAGAAAGCACTGTGTTCATCACCTCAGTAGAGTATTTGCATTTGAACCAAAGGTGTTCAGTGGTTTCCTGTGCTTGGTTGCACAGAGGGCACAAATCCTCCTGAACAATTCCCATTCTTAGTAATTTGGCCTTGGTGTAAACTCCTCCTTGCAAGGCCATCCAGCACATCATAGAAATTCTAGGTGTAATAAGTTTTCCCCATAGCTAGTAATTCTAGTCAGTATGATTGCCTTTGTGTCTGAGTTCTTCATAGATAGCTTTCCATTCATACTTCCCTCCCCGAGTCATGATGATAGGAGCACGACCGTGATTCAGTTTCTGCTGAATTTCATCCCTAGTGTTGAGCAAAGAGGCCCAGAGAGCACTATCAGTGCCCTTTTTCATGACTTCCCAAAAATTATCCAGTCTTCTCAATTTAAAGCTAACCCAGAAATGCCAAATAGAATCAGAATCCATCAGTAGGTCATGAATAAGTTCAGAGATAGCCGTTTTATTCCAGGAGAGAATCTCCTTGAGCCTCAACCCTCCTTCTTCTTTTGGCCTGCAGACTTTGCTCCAGGCAATGGGCAATTTCCTGCCCTCGCTGCATCCACTCCATGGAAAGTTTCTCATAGTGGCAGTGATGACTTTGATGATCTTCTTTGGAATGATAAAAACCTTGCACCAGTAATTAAGGACTCCATACATGACAACTTTAATGAGTTGTATTAGATACCTGCATAGTAGAGGTTTATCGAGGCCCAGCAGTTAACTTTGTTGTTGATCTTTAAAACCAGTGGCCTGAAGTCTTCAATCAGTGCTTTCCTACTGCAGAGGGGAACTCCAAGATAAGTGATTGGCAATTCCCCTTTTTCAATGTTCAAGAGCTCAGAAGCATCCGATTCCAAGGAAGCAGCCATCCCAGCAAAGAAGGCTTTAGATTTATTATCGTTGATGCTCAAACCAGAACTGTAGCAGAATTCATCCAGGGTCTGCTTGATCAGAATAAAGGTGTTGAGGTTGCCATGAGAGAAGAGGAAAAGATCATCTGCAAAGCATAGATGAGTAATGCGTGATCTGTGACATTGAGGATGGAATTTAAAGTATCTATCTCTGGATTTGGTTTTGAGAAGCCTGGAGAAGTATTCCATGATGAAAATGAAAAGGTATGGAGCCATGGGATCTCCCTGCCTAAGCCCCCTCTTGCTCTTGATAAAGCCCACCAAATCTCCATCAAAACTGAAGGTGAAGGAGTTGCTCTCAACACACTCCTTGATCCAGTTGATCATTCTAGGATAAAGACCAAATTCTTGCAGAATGTACAGAAGGAAGTTCCAATTGACAGTGTCATAGGCCTTTCTGAGATCAATTTTAATAGCACTTCTGGGGCTGGTGTGCTTCCTGCCATAACCTTTGGTGAGCTCCTGACAGATTACAATGTTGTGTCTGATAGTTCTACCTTTTATGAAAGCTCCTTGAGCTTTATCAATAATTTTAGGCAGAAATCCCTGGAGTCTTGAAACAATGATCTTAGTGATAACTGTGTAGATGACAGTGCAGCAAGCTTTGTGTTTGAAGTCATGAATGGTGCTAGGTTGATTGACCTTCGAAATGAGAGCAATGGTAGAGCATCCAACCTGTTTCAAGAGTCTCCCATTTTCAAAGAAGTCGATGATTGCATCAGTGAAGTCCTTGCCAACAGTGCTCCATGCATCCTTATAAAATTGAGCTCCATAGCCATACGGGCCAGGTGCCTTGTTGTTGCCAATATCATTCAGAGCTTTCCTGCTTTCTTCTCTTTGCACAGGCCTGGCCTAATCATATTTGGTTGATCACCAGAATCTGCAATAGCACCCTCCTGTATAACTCTGGGATCAGGTGGATGACATTGAATCTCTCGCCCATACCACTGCTTGAAGTGTTGAATAATATGGTTTCTGATATCAGTAGGTTATGTGAGCAGCAGACCTTCTTCACTGAGAATGCTGAGAATTTTTCTTTTGGTATGCCTGGCTTTGATCGAATTGAAGAAGTAGTTGCTGCATTGGTCCTGAAATTTAAGCCAATGCAACTTAGCATGTTGCTGCAGATTGTTGTTTCTGCAGTGAATAGCCAGTTTGAGGTCTCTGATTGCACTAGCCTCTTCATCAAGCAGCAGGATATCATGAGGTTTGTGCAGTAAATTGGTCTGGATTCTGTCAAGAAGTCTCTGCAGCGCCTTGATGTTTTCCTGTTCCTCATCAATGGATTTACTGTGAAAACTTCAAAAGGAATGTTTGAGAGCTCTAAGTTTGGTGGTGAGTCGAAACATAGGAACACCATACACTTCTTTCAACCACCTAACAGCCACCGTGCTATGAAAATCGGGCATAGCAGACCAAGCATTACAGTATTTGAAGCTCCTTTTCCTGTGATTCTGTAGGCAAGGAATCTCAACAACAGTAGGAGAGTGATCAGAGCAAGCTCTGTTAGCAAAATAAGCCGAAGCATTAGGGAATTCCATGCACCATTCCTGATTAGCAACAGCTCTATCTAACTTGCTCTGAATGAGAGTTCTATCTATGTGCTTGTTTGTCCAGGTGAAGAAGGCACCAACTGCAGGAATATCAATAAGCCTAGCTCTAATCAGACAGTTTCTGAGATCAGGATTGAAGAATGATGAAGTGCTACTTTCAGAGTCTTTCTCACTGCTGTCAGCAGTGGTGTTGAAATCTCCTAGAATGATCCAAGGTGTGCTTGTGAAGGAAGCTGTAGTATTGTCCAGTACTTGCCAAATCTCTTGTCTTTCAATGGAACAGTTAGACCCATAGACGAATGATACAAAAACATGCTTAGGGAGAGTGGGCCAGGATAATTTACAAGTGAAAATCTGATTAGTCTCTAATATATATATATATATTTATTTATTGTGTATATCATTCACTTTTCTCACGGGAGAGACCATTCTCAAGAATTCAATATTTGAGAATAAAAATCATTGTCGATCAAGTTCTTAGGTTGATATATTAGATTAGAGTGTAATCCATATACTGTGTAAAATACAATTTGATTTAATCAAATATATTAGTTCAATTTATTTATATCACAATAAAGAAAGTATAAGATTAATTTTGAAAAATAAAATTTCAGAAAACAATATTTTATGGTAAAACGAGGCTAACTTTGATTTTTTTGTTCTCACAATCTAAATTTTTAGCATTTTCGTTTCATCAATGATTGATCAATTTATTTCATTCCCTTCCCATGTAAACTAATTTGATTATATTAGTATAAAAAATTAATTGTGTATTTTGTCACATGTTGCTCTGATTAGAAAAAAAGTTGAACCAAACACTCACTATAGTTGTTTATCACAATCACAAGAATCACATCTTAAGATTAATTTCCTATATACTATGTCATAGAATTGTTCCCTTTTTTAACATAAATTTAAAAATATTTTTTAACATGTAATTTAGGACTTACAAAATATTATATAGTCCATGAAATTCCAATCTTTTATATGGGTTAATCAAAATGTAAGGATAATTATACTAAGAATACAGTTAATATCATCGATCTTATATATACATATATGTTTACGCATTGTGATATTTATACATTGTGATGTTTATATTATGAACACATTATATGTATTTTGTTTGTTATAATATTTTACAATCATATTTTATTTAATTGATAATACATATTATTTTTTGATTAATATACAATTATGCAAGACATGTTATATATGATATATTATAATAGGATAAAAAGCACAACATATACAATTATTGTCCACTTAGAAAAAAATTAGTTTATGGTATTTTTATAATATTTAATAAAAAAATTATAGATAAATTATTAATTCTAATTCCGTACTTGACACACGTACTCAACTGGTTTTCGGGTCTGAAGCTGTGTTACCAACAAAGACTAATTGACTTTTTTGATTTATAATAAAAACAATTGTACATCAAATACTACAACAATGTTGTATATAAATAGGTTTTACATAGTGAGATATATAAGTAGTCTTCAATAAATTTAGTATTCATTAAGTTTAGTTGTTATCAATATTTATTTTTTATTTATTTAATTGTCAACAAGTTATTTTTTTTAAATTAATTATTATATATTGTATATTTTAAACACTCGTACATGTCATAGAAAAAAGTCTATGAAGGAGCGCTTTACCCGTTTATTATTGAACTTACGGGGTGCAAGATTTGAATTAAAAATTTCCATTTCCTAATTATGCTCTCTAATATATCACATCATGATATGATATGATTGGATAATTTATTATCAAATTAAATTAGAAAAGTCTTTATTCTTTTTAAAATTATAAAAATTTAATCTAACCAATTAAAAAGGTGGAGCATGAAAAGGATCATAAGAAGGGAGCAGAAAATTTAAACCTGCAAGTTTCATAACAAGTGGCAGAGTCCGAAATTGTTCGAAGGGTCTCAACTTTTTTGTGTAAAATAAAATGATATTGGTTAACGATGGCCTTTAACCTCATATTCTCTCCTAACATATATGTTTTCACAACACATGATTATTAATAGTATGTACGTAATTATCCATGAAAAAATATATCTTTTATGAACGGTGTTTTGTAACTTCCTCTTGACAGATATAATAAAATTGGGTGCACTATTTTATTTTGATATAAATATTCTAGAGTAATTCACAATTTTGAATAAAAATTAGTTTCGATAAATAGTTTTGGTGAAATAATAAAGAGATGTACAAAGGTGTGCACAAACTTGTTTTTAAATTTTCTAAATAAAATTTCTGTAATATAATTTGAGAATCTATTTAAGAGTAAGATAATAACATTTTTGAAAATTTATAACTCAATTCATAATAATTATGAAAAGTATAAAGGAAAAGCGTTTGGGCCAGAACAATAAATATAATGAAACAAGAGGAGCATACTTAGATTTTGTAAAATACTAAAAAAAAAAATGAAAGAATGAGTTTGGAGGATAATAGAACCTCAAAGATCTCAATCCCCCACATACTAGATTACAAACCACGCAAGACATGTTTGGTGCCTTATTGAAAAGCCTATTAGTATGTATATAAAAAAAACAAGTCCATCTATAGAACAATATGCACGATTACTTTTTGATGCATAGGCATTTTTGTCGTTTAGCGCATAGGTTACACACGTAACGTGTGGAGTCATACCACACGTTACGTGTGGGTATACACCACCCGTAACGTGTGGTGTTTTAGTATATTAAATTGTTTAGTTATAGTATACTTTAGGGTATTTATGTATGTCATATTATTGTATATTTTTAGTATTTATTTGTGGTTCAATGTTGAATTATTGATTATTTTATATATGAATGTTGTGTATGAATGTTGTATCATATTATTGTTTATTTTTAGGGTTTATTTGTTTATCTAAAATTAATAAAAAAACACCCCAAAATAATCAACCTAGAAGACAGAATAGAATTGTTCATTACGTTGGATGACTACAACCACATTTATCTCAAAATAAAGTAAATAATACATGTTCTTCACCTTCTTCATAAACTTAGAAACCCTAACACAAAATAAATGACATCGTCTAGTTGCGTTTGAAGAAATTAGGATAGTCTCTGGTAAAAGTTCGCTTCCTATCATATCTCTGCTTTGATAAAATTGCTTGCTCCCTACAAATGTTGATAGTACGTAAACAACATTACACAAAAGATACGACATCAAGGCAGTATACGATGTACATCATTAAATAGTTTGAGGTTATACCTACGCATCTTATCCACATCTTGTAAAAGTTTTTGATTTTTCTTAACAGGATCTTGATTCTCCTTAACAAGATCTTGTTTTTCCCGCCATTGTTGTCGAATAATCGCGTGTGCCATGTCCTCGTATATAGGATCAATCCACTTCCTGTAAAAACACCCCAGTCTTGGGCATCCCCAATACCTTCTTCCGTAGTTCCACTGCAAATCCCAAGTACGGACAATGACTTTCAAATTACACGCGCATAGTGGGTTTGTTGATGATTCAGATGAAGATGACATTATTTGTTGTAGTGCTTGGTTTCCTACAAATATCATGAATCCATTAATATAAAAAATTGGGGATAATAAATCAAAAGAAACTGGAAGAAGAAGCTTATCCACAATTGAATCTTCAAGCGTCGCTTGTGTTGGACTTGTTGTAGAGAACAAACAACCCTAATGCCTCTTATATAGTGAAAAGCAATGTGTTTCACAGCTAATATACAGCTGTATATAATTGTAGTGTATAATGACCTCAACCACTAGCATTAATGAACTCAATCACTAGCATTAATAACTTCTCAACAATCATTTACCACCCTAAACCCTAAACCCTAATTAAAAGTTCCTCTCCTCAATCTCACAAACAAGGTAACAAAAATACCCGATTCACCCTTATTAATTAAAGATAAATAGTTAACCCTAACCTTAACCCTAACCCTAAACCCTAAACCCTAAACCCTAAACCTTAATCCCTAAACCTAAACCACATTACCCTAAACCCTACCCTAATACCATATCCCTAAACCCTAAACCCCAAACCCTAACCCTACCTCAAGCCCTACCCCAAACCCTAACAAAAAGCCTCATACGCCTAAACCTTGAACCACACGTAACGTGTGGAATCAGCTCACATGTTACGTGTCATGCTATCCCACACGTAACATGTGGATGGGGCTCACACGTAACGTGTGGTTCAGTCTGTGGCAAAACGCATTGAATTAACCGTCTTGTCCCCACCTAACTGTAATAATGACCCATCTTTTTCCCCGGCTAACGATCCATTTCGAGCCTAAACCCTCATTTGAAACACTCACAAATTCTTGTTTTGCACTCTAAATTTTTGTTAAAAAAATGGACAATCCGAACAACAACGAGTATTGGAGCAACAGTGGGGAAGATATTCCACTTTTGAACGAGGTAATTTCTATTATGTAACCCTAAAGTTCTCTTTTTTTGTTGTTTTGAACTTGTTTAAAGTTTGTAGCTTGATGGTCAGGGTTTTGAAAGGTATGATATTTGTTATTTAGGGTTTAACCAAGCTAGACATGATATTTGTTGTTTAATATTAAAGATCTCATTTTATTGTTTAGGGGATTAGAAACAAAGAGTGAGCATTGTTTAGGGTTTATGGCTGCGAAATGGTTGTTACATTGAAGAACAGTTCCACACGTTATGTGGCAAGATAGTGCACACGTAACGTGTGGAACGCTTCCACAAGTAACGTGTGGAATCACCACCAGAAACCGGTTGTAGGTTCATTCTGTAAAATGGCACGGTTTGTCATTAACCGTGCCATTTTACAGAATCTGCTCTCTCAAAGAAAATTTTGAATTTAGGTTTATAATTTGTGCACTACTTGATGAGATGATTTCAGGTGTATGTAGACGAACTATTATTTATACGAGGGGTTAAACAATATCTCCCTCAATGACTGGAGCACCCCACATAAGACATTTGCGGTTTGGGAAACGCCTCAAAAGTTGCAGGATTGGAACACGCCTCAACCAGCTATTGAGATACCATCCTTCTCACTTGGGATACCGTTTCCTCCAGAAGCATCTTCATCTCATGCTACCCCACAGTTTTGCTTTCCATCCCTACACACACAGCCTCAGTTTAGTGTACCACCGGAGGAGGATGTTTACGTCTCTGTTGATTACTCAAGGTTCTTTACAACTGATCAAAGCTGGGAGTCTAGAGAAGAAGCATTTTTGTGGGCGCGGGAGATGGCTAAGTGTAAACACTTCTGCATCAAAAAGTGGAGGAATAAACCTTCCACCCCTTTGACCCTTGGGGGGACTTGGTTACCGTGTGATAGGCATGGACAAAATGTGCCTAAACAAGCTGACCAAGTGAGAGACATCACAAGGTCGAAGAAGTGTGGATGTCCCTTCATGTTGAGGCTGAAAGAAGGGCCGAAGGGATTGTGGAGGATCATTGTACAACATGGAACTCACAATCATGTCATAGCAGATTATTTGTATGGTAGTGCATTAGCTGGGCGGCCAAGCGCTGAAGAGAAGAAGATTATTAGGGTGATGACAGTCAATCATTGCAAGCCTCAAAAGATTCATACTACAATCCATTCGTCCCTTGACAATTTGACCAAGATGAAGCAAGTGTACAACATCATGCATGAGATACGAAAGAAGGGCATGGAATGAAGAATAGTTGTGCAACAGTTCTTCTATGAGTGCAATGAGAAGGGATACTTCATGGAGCATAGATTCAACAAGGAGACCAACAAGATAACGGATATCTTCTTCGCAAGCCAGGAACAGTTGTCGTTCCTGAAGGCATTTTCGTACATTGTGCTGCTGGACTCTACATATGCAACTAACCGGTTAGTAACATACATATCTATTATACTCTTTATTTGTTCATGTCAAGGTTAGGATGCCATCATATTTTATATATGATTATGTGTGCAGTTACAATTTGCCCTTCCTTGAAATTGTTGGCATCACATCTGTTTGTAAAAACTACAATATTGTCGGGGCATTTCTGAAGAAGGAGGACGAAGACAGTTACAAGTGGGTCATAGAGCAACTTGCAAAGATGTTTGTCAAGGTGCAACGAGCACCCACATGTTTGGTCACTGATCGGGAGAAGGCGTTGATGAATGCCTTAGAGAAGCAGTTTATAGAAGCAAAATTCCTTCTATGTAGGCGGCATGTGAGGAAGAATATTGAAGACTTCGGGAAGAAGAACATGGACAAGTTTAGGGGCACAATATTTTCCAATGACTGCATGAAACTCTTCAAGGAAACGACCATACAAGGGTATGAAGCAACACTGAAGAAGCTGAAGTGTGATTGGAGGAAATCTCCAAAATGTCTCCAATACCTACAAAAGAACTGGCTTGACCCCTACAAGGAAAGAATCGTCTCCGTATGGACAGATACAGTGTTCACGCTCGGTACTACCACCACTAACAGGTATGTGCATTATGTTTTTTTCTAAATTTAGCTAGTTATTTTAACTTAGTTAGACCTTTACAGCAACATACTGATTTCGGATTCTTGATTGTAATACAGGGTTGAAGGGGCCCATTCCAGTCTGAAAAGCTTCTTCACAAGCAATAATGGCAACCTTTGCACTGTGTTCGATCAATATCATACACGGTTGCGCAGTCATATTGGTGAGATAAAGGGGGCATTGAATGAGAGCATTGGAAAGAGATATACGATGCTAACGAACGCACATCTTTTCTGCAAGCTGCACTTCAAGGTCTCTGCGATTGCACTAGCTCGTTTGATTGAAGAATACAGGAAAGGAGAAGCTCCATTGTGGAGCACTATATGCAGATGCCAGATGAGGGTCAGAGATGGCTTGCCTTGCGTGCATGACATGGCGCTAAATGTGAGGAGTCAGGCCCCAATTGAACCTAGCTCATTGCATCCGTTCTGGAGGCAATTGACCTTGTCAGAAGTGAAGACAGAAGAAGAGGAAGAAGCCAGAGAACGCAGGAAGAAGCCAGAGAACGCAGAGTGAATAGATCGTTGCTTGAAGAATTTGCCCAAAGCGTCTTCCCCACATTGCTAGTGCAGGTTCAACAAAGAGCAGTCTCAACACTAACAAGTATTGCGCATCCAGAGCGGACTGCTCTGTAAGAGCCAGCTAAAGTCAAGCATAAGGGTCGGCCTCAAGGAGCTCTAAACTTTGCCACCAAAAGACAACCGTCATCATGGGAGTACAGTGACCAACAGATGGACGAAACGCCTCCGAAAAAGCAAAAAGGAAGACCACCGAAGATGCTTGCAGCAAAGCCTTCGGGTGACACATCTTTGATCAAGAACCCGTGGCGATATCGTACCCAGTTTCACATGTGTATGAGACCACACGTGGGAGGATGGTATAGGATAATGGGTGATGGATACTGGGTTTAGGGCAAGATCAGTGGGCTTTTGTTCGACGTACCATGATCGCTACGTTGAGAAAAGAGTATGAGCTACTCGCGCCACTTTGGGTGTCTACGATGACACTTGAGGCAATGGAGGCGAAGCTAGCATGGTTTCCTTCCCCGAACAAGCCGGCCCCACCGGAGATGTGGTTGGACCTCCCGGATATGGGATGTTTGGTGGCAATGGCATTCACATGTGTGTTCGTTACCGTCGGTGGTGGTGTGGGAACGACATACCTGCCTATGAGGGGGAAGCCAAACGAAGCATCAGTTGGCGAGAAGCTGAAGACGATATGCATTTGCCATGTCCAGGAAGAGCAACATTTTATTGCGGTACGTTAATACAATCACATCTGTTGATACTATCTTGTGTTAAAACATATGTATGATGCATTGACTTTGTGTAGATTGGCTTTGCCGAGACATCGCCCTTGCCTACTCTTTACCCGGCGTGGGTGGTATATCATGACCCGTCTGCGGGTGATTACATAGATCAAAGGACGTGTGATCGGTTGTTGGAGTACGAAGCAGCCAAGGCCGAAAAGAAGACAAGATGAAAGAAGAAGGTTGAAACGGTCGATTTATGTAATGAATGATATGTATGAATTATGATGCAATGAGTTCGACGTTTCTATTCCAAACATCCCTAAATCCAAACAACTCATAAAAAACATTCAAATAGAAGTCATAACATTCATTGTTGTCATAATCCAAACAAGTCATAAAAAACATTCAAATAGCAGTCATAACATTCATTGTTGCAATACTCAAAGGTTCAATGAAATACATAAAATGAAACAAGTTTAATCCTGAAACAAGTCTTCACGGCTTCCTCAATAATTGGGAATGAAGGGATACATATGCTCAAATGACCGGCGTAAAGACTCTGCTACATCTTCACATTCATGGTTGCGATGTTGCTCAAGCTCATTGTAGCATTGTTCGAATGCCTGCACACAACACAAAAACGTTGATATGTATGAAAAAATATAGATAAGAGTTAACCGAACATTAAACAATCTACAAATCAGTCAAATTCATACCCGTGTCGCGTCTTCAATGGTAGGGGGGTTGACGAATGGATGTGTACGTGGGAGGTACCATTCCATGTAATCATCGCTGCAGTCATGGCCTTGCTGGATTGGAGGGCCCATCGTAGCTAGGGTCATGGAATGTACAGTTTGTGCATCCCATGCAAATCGAGCTCTGTCGTACTCAACCTTGTAGCTGCTGATCTTTACTCCTCTCCAAGCCCTTAGAGGCTCTATAGGAGCTCGTGGAATCTCCTGAACACGGAAAAATTGTCTCGCCACACGGTCTGGCATGTACGGCTCGGTTATCCAAAGACACGATATAACTCAATGGAAGCGAGTAGGAGCGAATCTCGCATCGCTAAAGTCAATCGTACCGTACAGACTCCAATCAACCTAAACATACTTATCAGTTAACCCGAACGACATCCAATCAACATAAACATAAATATATGTACATACCATGTCCGCAGTCATCGTATCGAGCTCCACTCTATAGTTTCTCAATGGGTTGGGTTTCACTAAAAGGTCCCATCGACTAGCGTAGGGGACCGCATCATCAGAGTCCCAGTCTCTACTCTCTACAGGTCTGAACATGGGGAATTATTGATATATCAACGCCTGAAAGAGAATTTATGTAAGCAATCCTTGTTATTGAACAAATACAGATACAGTGATAATATAAGGTGAAACCAATGGTTTTTATAATTTACAAAAATACATGAATCAGAGTATAGCACGTGGACATCACTCTCGCTTCCTTTCTTGTGCATTCGCCCAAGCTACGGTACACGTGAGCAAGAACGGCAGCACCCCATGCATATTCATTTGTGCACGAGTGATCCTCCACAAACACGTGATAGTAGAGTGGCAATCTGTGTTGGGACTTGTCCGGAAATAGGCAAGATCCCAACAAGTACAGCAAGTACCCAGAAGCACGCTTCTCGTCATTCAGCCCGTTGCAATGCCTCTTGAAGATATCAGCAACTACAGTACCGGATGTCACATCCTTAGCAGCCAACTCAAAGAATCCCGTTGCCTCAGCCACCATCGCCTTCTTCAAATCAGTCACAGTCAAAGAACCCCGTGGAGGTGCTAAGTCTCTTCCATTGATTTTTAGCCCAAGGATCAACAATACGTCATGGAGAGTAATGGTCATCTCTCCCCACGGCATATGGAACGAGCTGGTCTCAGGTTGCCAGCGCTCAACAAACGCACCTATCAGCGTCTCGTGCACATGGTCATGTATCACCTGCGGAATATTACACAAGCCTAAACTAGCAGCCAGATTACCCCATGGCGTTGACAACTGCAGGTGCCATGCGCGTGTTTGTTTGCTCGTTGCTGAAACTTCAACAGTGGCACAGGCTATAAACATTTGCATTTTTAAACCAGTATAAGCAATCGATTTGACATATTGATATAAAAATGTGAAATGACAAGAATAAGGTTTTTCATGCAACTTACAATGCGCTGATAAAGGGTGTACGCCACGTGATTGGCAAAACCCTTCAGCAGTTCGGGATTCTCCGGACCTCCATAGACTCTAACTTGTAATTCCGGTTCATATCTCCCTTTTTTTTTATTCGGGGTGGTCTTGCCTGCGAAGAGGTGCCTTCTTGTTGCTCCTCGTCCGCATCATCATCATCAGGTTGAGCTCTTGGAGCCTAGGCCTGACTGTCTTCGTCCTACATGTTTTTAAACAAATGATAAGCAATTACATTTTTATCATACAATCATATTTTGATATATTAAGGCTACTTACCATATTCACCGGTGCATTCGGGTTGAGCCCCGAGCTCTCCCACAGATTGTATCCCATCTCATCATTTGCGTCGCCTTCATAATATAAGGGGATGTGATAGGACGTGGACACGTGAGGGCTCTGATGGGCAACTGGGCTTTCATGACAGTAAGGGCTTTGGGTCTGCCTCTGTTGCGGTGGCGGACTCAATTCAGGGCCATAATAGTTATTCTGATCGATCGTATCAGAATAACAATGTAGTGGGCTCACGTTGCACTGTGGGTACAATTGCGGGTCCGAATCTGCAGGGCCACCCGCCACAAAAGATGGCACAAACGGGAGAACAGGGGGGTCAGCATTGCCCGCCTGCCCGTATCCTCCCGCATCTTGTGCAGCACCCGCAACCCTACGGGATAGCTCACCCTCAGTCCGATACGAAGCAGCCCGGACGAGGTCTCGTCTGGTTCTACGCCTCGTTCTCTCACCAGGCTCCATCTACCACAATAAATCATTTTGCTAAGCGAAAATAGAAATCCGATAAAGTTATTAAACATATCCATAGACACCCTTTCATACAAATCCATCAAAAATCCTAAATATGCAAATTTCATACAAATGTCTCAAATCCATTAAACATACATATGCAGCACGTAACGCGTGGTCGATGACCACACGTTACGCGCAACGGCCATCAACACGTAACGTGTGGAAGGCTTCATCACGTTACGTGCTGTGGTCTGTCTGGCAATTCGCCGGCGACATTTCACCGGCGACAATTCCGGCGGTGAAATTCAGATTCCGGCGATGCCAAATTTTTCAACATTTCTTAAAAATTCAAACTTATTTAATATATCTACCTAAAACACTACTTCATACAAAATAAACATACCTCAATTTCATACTAATCTAACTATAAAATTCATACCAATTCACAAAAAATCAACATATACCCTAAACCCCTTTCATACAAATCTAACAAATTTCTACAATTTCATACCCTAAACTACTTCTAAATTAACAAAAAACAACAAATACAAGCACATAAACACTAAAACATTGTGGATCTAGAATTTCTATACAAAAACTTCATAATTTTTTTTCAAGAGGTAAGTGTAACTAACCTTGATTATTTGTAAGGGATGGAACGTAATGCGCAAAACTTATTGATTCGTAACGGGGCGACACCGGAGGCGCATAATGAGAGAGATTTGTGTTTTTTAGAAGTAGTTTGCAGCGGCGGAATGGAGGAGAAGGGAGACGAAGGCTTTTAAAGCCAGGGTTGCTCCACACGTTACGTGTGGAGTCGTCTCCCGCGTGACGTGTGGAGTCGTCTCCCGCGTGACGTCTTGATCCTCCTTGAGCGTTACGTTTCGTCCCTCTCCTCCCGTAACGTGTCGACCCTATGCACTGAAAAGCAATTTTGGATATGCGCCGAATAGTAGGACCCACAATATGTTGTTGGCCCGATCCCTTAGCTCCACCTCTGTTCGCGACCACTAATTTCCACAAACAAAAACATGAAAATTTTTAAATTTTACGAAGAGCCATTTAAATGATCATATATTTAGGGTGCTACTTTGCGCACCCCAACTAATTTCTTTATACACCCCCCATATAAACAATTATACCCTTATTAGATTTAGTAATTACCTTAGATCCACCTTAATTCTCATTTACAAATAAAAAAGGATTTCTCTTCCCCTTAATCTCTAATGGATACCAAACACCGCCGACCGTTAACCGTATCTCCATTGTCTTTCCTCCTACAACATTTACTTTTGCTATCTATATACAAACCACTAGTTTTCAAACAACAATTTTTTTATATAAATGATACAAATAGTTAAAAGAAATAAAAATGAAATTATATAGGAAATGAGGTGAAGTGGTACTATATAAGAAATCAAGAGATTATAAAACAGATGAAGTTGTATTATATAGGAAATTGGAAGTTTTGAGATTTTGGCATATAAAAGGGTGAACATTTTAATAAAAGGGTAAATCTGTCATATTTCTAAAAATGGAGGTGTACAAAGAAATTATGAGGGTGCACCGAGATCGTCTTTATATTTATCGAGAAAAAGTGGAAAATTAGCTATACATAAAAAAGTGACAAATATATAGACATTTATCTCATTCCGACTTACCAGAACGATAATGGGTCCATAATGTTGAGGTGTCAAACTATGGTTGATTAACATTTTGTAATGTACTGATGCTAGAAGGCTATAAAGCTTGGAACAACTTGTAACAAATGGATTATCAAATAACTTACTAGGTTTTCCCTCAACAAACTCTCTCTTATCTTCTCTCTTTCTCTTATCTCCCTCTTTCGAGCTCTCTAGACAAAATAACAGGTATCAAATCTCCAACGACCTTGGCCATGGATGACGAAACCAAACTCAAAACCATGGAAGAAAACCTTCACAAAAATGAGGCACAAATCCAAGAACTTCAATGGCGTCCAATCGAGATTTTAAGTGTTCAACTCAATCATTCGTGGATGAAACGAAGAAGCGTCAAGATGAGAGTCGTGTCAACAAATCGAAAACAAACGGATGATGGAACAACTTACAGAGATGGTCAGATCTCTAATGCCAAAAGATCCTCTATAATCCACTGCGAATCAAGCTGCGAATTCAGGTGGTCCAAGCATTCTCGACGTGCCAAAGGAAGGGTATCGGATCTTTGGGGCTGCGTCGGCAGAAAAGACACGCGATGCATGAAATTCGGGGAATCAACCTCTAGTTTCACTGACGAACTCCGACGATCGTAGTTCTTTTGGTGGTAGCGAATCTAGTGGAAATCAATTTCGTTTTCAAAAAACTCATTTCCCGATCTTTGATGGGAGCAGACGGTGAAGTTGGATCCAAAAATGCGAGCGATGTATGTGAATGGAAAATCCACATATGTTTGCAGGGGTATCTTCTGTAGAAGACCATGGTTTCTTGGGAAGAATTGTGAGAAGTTGTTTGTCTGCATTTTGGAGAAAGTCAGGGGGAGGACATCATCGAGGAATTCAACAAACTTGAGCAGAAGGGAAATCTGGAATTATCTAATGAGCAATTTGGGGAACTTCGTGCCAGTACGTTGACATTCGACCCTTATCTACCGGAATAATATTTTGTTTCCAGTTATGTGAGTGGTTTGCGGAGTGAAATCAAATCACTCGTTAAGCTTAGGTGTCCTACTTCTTTGGCTATGGTTTTTGAACAAGCCAAGCTACATGATAATATTGTGCAAGGCATTGTATGACTTAGAAAACCTCAACGACGAGCAAATTTGTCCTCATACTCAAACCATTCTCCAAATTTTGAAATCAAGATCCCTACCCGACCTTCTACATCTCATTTGTCGAGTTCACATCCAAACCCCTTGCCCAAACCTTCTCTGATGAACTCTAATCCCCCATCAATGGAGTCCAGAGAGCACAAGCAAGCGGCTGGCTTGTGTTACAAATGTGGTGATCGCTATTTTGTTAAGTGTCGTTCACAAACCCTACACAACCTTCTACTCAACGAGATGATAAGGATCTTTTTGAAGTGGGAAATCGAGTATTGGAAGAAGAGGACCATATGTTATTTGGCGATGAATATGATCTAGAAGTGTATGTTCACGTGTTAAAAGGGAGCAATCCTCTCAAAACCATAAAAATCAAGGGATCAGTTGGGGAACCACATCATGATACTAGTAGACAATGGTGCAACCCATAGCTTTTGGGATTCCAGGATAGCAAAAGAGGCTAGATTCAATCTTCAATTGGCTTTTGTAATGGAGGTAGCAGTGGCAAACGCGAACAAAATGTATATCCACCAAGTGTGTCATAGGTTTCACTAGGAAATATAACAGTCGCAATTCAATTTTGGGCCAAGAATTCTGACATTGGAAGGATGTGACATTATGCTGGGAGGAGATTAATTGTGTGAGTTTAGTCCTATTCTCTTGAAGATATCGTTTGCAAAGGAAGGTAGACAAATTGAGATCAATGAAGTCAAAGAGGAGGCCAGTTTGAAGACATAAATGGATTTAAATTACACAAGTTACTCAAGAAGAAAGTTCTACTTCTAATCACACAAGTTGCACATTTTTTCCCTATGACTGAGGAAGATATGACCGAGCATGTGCACGTGCAATGACTATTGGACGAATTCAATGACGTATTCGTTGAACCATATGGTGTACCACCTAACAAAGGCCATGAACACTTGATTCCTCTTAAACTGGGGATATCGCCAATCTGTGCTAGGCCCTACAAATACCATCACCTCCAGAAGAACGAAATTGAAAAGCAGGTGCTAGACATGCTTAAATTGGGAATCATTCATCCTAGCCAAAGCATGTTTGATTCACCCACGCTATTAGTGAAGAAGAAGGACGACTCTTGGAGGTTTTGTGTCGATTATCGACAACTCAACGAATTGACAATCAAGGACAAATTTCCTATTCCAAATATTGAAGAGTTGCTAGATGAACTTCATGGGTCCTCTTGTTTCGCCAAACTTGATCTCCAAGCTGACTAATATCAGGTTTGGATGTCTGAATTGGACATACCCAAAACCGCCTTTTGCACCCACCATGGCCACTACAAATTTAAAGTTTTGGGTTATCAAACACCCCTACCACTTTCCATACCTTGATAAACAATGTGTCTGCGTCCCATCTTTGTCGCTTTGTATGGGTTTTTTTTTTGACAATATCCTTGTCTAAATATGCTATCTTGATCAAGACATTGGCTATTTGTGAACCATACTACACTGTTAAGGGAACATCGATTGTACGCCAAGAAATCCAAGTGCAATTTTGCATAGCCATAGGTCGAGTATAGGGTCACTTGATCTCGCAACAGAGCGTGGCTACATATCCATCTAAGATTTTGGCTATGTGGAGTGTCTGATACCTAAAAGTGACAAGGGTCTGCACGGGTTCTTAGGTTTGAATATGTACTATAGGAGATTCGTTCCCAATTACGGTGCCATAGCTAGGCCTCTCACTAACTTGTTGAAATTGGAGAAGTTTTAGTGGTCCTCATAGGGTGACAAGGCCATTCGGTTCTTGAAAACCTTAATGACTTCGACAACAATGCTTTGTATACTTGATTTTTCGGCTCCTTTTGTCTTGGAAATTAATGCACGCTATGTCAGAATCGACGCGGTGTTGATACAATCGGGCCATCCAAAACCTATATCAATCTGGCCCTTCATAGTAAACATGTGCACCTATTGACATTCGACAAGGAGTTGTTGGCCATTTTTCTTGCGGCAGTTTAGTGGCAACACCACTTTGAGCATGCACCTTTCCTTTTTAAGACCCGATCAACAATCCATGTGCCATTTTCTTTATCAAAAATTGACGACCCACATCCAGAAGAAAGCTATAAGGAACCTTTTGGGCCTCTCATACTGGATCTCTTACAAATGGACATTGGAAAACAAAGTGTCGACTCTTAATCCAGACGTGATATTAGTGAAGGTAGCTCCTATTATGCCCTCTCTGCAATATAACCTCAAAGAATGGGGGAGGTTATTGCAAGTTATTCGAACGACTCCACTACCTTGCAACTCCTTGCTTCTGCTGCCCTTCCAGCGATTACAAAGTAACCGAAGGCATTCTTCCCTTCAAAGATCGAATCTATATTGTCAACAACCAGGAATTGCGGCAACAATAGACTAGTGCCTTGCATGAGACACCGATTGGGGGCACTTTGGAATCCAGGCGACATATCAAAGGTTGAAGTCACTATTCTATTGGCATGAGATGAGATGAGTGATTGAGTCATTTGTAAACCAGTGTGATACTTGTCAGCGCAACAAGACCAAGCACGTTAAGTACCAGGGACTCCTACAGCCTCTGCCTATTCCATCCATTGTGTAGCATAGTATAAGCATGAATTTTGTCGAGGGTCTGCCTCGTTCCTCAGGCCATGACACAATCACGGTGGTAGTCGGTCGTTTGACAAAATACGCACACTTTGTTCTGCTACATCACCCCTTCACAGATGCGAAGGTGGACAAGATTTTATGACTTTGTCTTCAAATTGCATGGGTTACCTGCGAGTATCATCTTCGACAGGGACAAGATTTTTGTCAACCATATATGGAAGGAATTGTTCATGGCCTTAGGTACTAACCTTCTGCTTACATCGGCTTATAACCGCAAACCGATGGGCGGATCGAGCATGTCAATCAGTGCTTGAAAATTTATCTCTATGCGATTACTTGTGCCAAGCCTAAGCAGTGGCCTCATTCGCTACCCCTCGCCAAGTGGTGGTACAACACCTACTTCCACAGATTCTTGCAACTCACTCCGTTCCAGGCCCTCTATGGCTACCCGCCTCCACAGTTGGGTGTAGATGCTTCTTCAATTACAATTGTTAATGTTAAGGATTGGCTACGCAATCGGAAATTTACCTTGTATCAATTGAAAGACAATTTGCTCAAGGCTTAATCATGGATGAAGCAGTTTGCTGATTTGCATCATTCCGAGCGAGAATTTAAGTGGGCAATTGGGTGTTCTTAAAACTACAATCGTATCGACATGCATCAGTGGAGGTTCGGCGGAATTTGAAGTTCTGCTCCAAATTTTATGGGCTATATGATATACAACAAGTATTAATTTGGTTGCTTATCGTTTAGCGTTGTCGGAGGACGCCAAGATCCACCCTGTATTCCATGTGTCCCAGCTTAAGCGTCGACTTGGTCCGGGCATTTCGTCAACTCCAGCACCCCGGCTACTCGACACTAAGGTTGACTACCTACTGTGTCCTACTTCCATTCTGGATATTAGAGTGACATATTTGTCGAGAGGCGAACAAGTTACAAAGTTGCTAATCCACCAGACAAACTTAGATCCCTCAGAGGCTACATGGGAACCAACGGGCCATATTATCGAGCAATTTTCTTCTTTCATTTCTAAGTCTTGAGGTCAAGACTTCTCTACCGGGGAGAGTATTGTAATGTACTGATGCTAGAAGGCTATAAAGCTTGGAAAAACTTGTAACTGAGGGATTATCCAATAACAGAATATGCCTTTCCTTAACAAACTCTCTCTTATCTTCTCTTTTATCTTATCTTCTTCTTTTGAGTCCTCTGGACATAACACGTGTAAATTTTATTTCAGTTTTTGAATTACTTAATTTAAACACTGGAATCTTACCATATCTTCACCCATAATCTGAATAAATTATTTTTAAACAATAAATTTTAACATATTATTCCTTTTTTGTTTTGAAATTAAATAATTTTTTTTATCTTAATCTGGATTAAATATAAATATATAATGTTTAAAATACTCTATACTTATGTGTTTAAATAAAGACAGATTGAGGCCCATTTCCCTTTTCTTAAATCAAAATATAATAAACACCCCCAAACTTAAATATATGGTAAATTGACCCTTTACTATTTACACTCTCACGCTCTCTCTCCTCACATTTTCCCCTTTCCCATTTCTCAGCTCCTCCATTTCCAAATCTGTCACCCATGTCCGCCCTCGTCCTCCATTTTCGACCTCGACCTCCGTCCTCTCCATCTCCGGCATCAACCTCCTTCGTCTCCGGCCTCGTCCTCCTCCTTCCTCCGCCGTATCGATGACCCCGAAAATTCATGTTGCTGCTAATGCTAATGGAAGTCTTAGCTTGATTGTTGATCTCTCCAATTCCAAAGCCCTATCTTCCGCTGAGATCTCAGCACACAAAATCGAAAGCTGAGCACACGAAATCGAAAGCTGAGCAGCTCGAAGGTGTAAATTGAAAGCTGCGCAGCACACGAAATCAAAAGCTTGCCCTCCAGATACCAAGACTGTCGATTTCGGATCGGGACAGAGAGTAGGCTGCGTTCGATCGCTGAGCAGGAAACGGATTCTGATTCGAAGCGCGAGTCTGATGGAGGATTCGTCCGGTTCTGATTTCGATTTCGATTGCAAAGCTGAAATGCCGATGAAGAAGCTATGCAGTGAAGGAGGAGACGCGTTTCAATGTACTGGTGAGTGTTCCATCTCCATCATTTCAATTAATGTAACTGATTTTGTTTTCGTAAAACTAAATTGAACTACTGTTTAGTACGAAAGTGGAAATGTTTTTTTCCTTGATTAGTATCAGTTTCAAGTGACTTCAATCAATTGGAAGTATAAAAAATCAATATCTACAGATTTATTTCTTCTGATATTTGGTTGCAACTGTGCAGATTAGAATCATAAGCGGTGTGAATCACGAAGACCTAAACCAGCTTTTCGAGGTCTCAGAAATTATCTGCCAAGCAGTAAGTTTTGCTCGTGTCACTATTAGTATTACCCTAATATCACAGCTTGCTTGTGCAGTTGTGCTCGTGTCGTCATCTTCTTTTGTTAAACAATTAGTCTGTCCAATCTTTGAGCTGCTTGATCAATCTTTTGTATCTGCTCTTTGGTGCATACTGGTTTTTCTTCTCACTGATTTGTTTGTAAATTCATCCCTCTATCAAGAACACTGTTTTGATGACATTAGTTAGTAAATGCAGTCAGTAGTCTTGTGAGGTATTTGGCTTCATTTTGCTCTTTCCAAACTCCCCTTGATATATATCACGCCATAGATTGCAATCTGTTCTTGGGACCAACCTTAAAACTTGGTTATGTTTAATACTGATTTTACTACATGCATAGAGATGCTAAATATATTAAACTGTCCTAGGACATTTTTTTTGGAATATCCTTGTTGATTAAGAGGTTGTGTTCTTAGCTGTAGGATGAAATCTGGGGTACTTCGAATGTGGATTCTTAGAAATTGCGTAATGTATATTTATGTATATAATGAATATATGCATATTCTTGTACTAAAGGGTTTTCTCAGGCTATCAGTATGTTAATTTATTGTCCCAGGGGTCCCTGTGCACCTTGTCCACTCATGGTTATAATTTCATGTGCCTGTGGGCATACACGATTCGAGGTGATGATCTTATTGTGATAATATTATTCATGTGTCGATCACTTTTTAGGGAATTGATATGACTTTTTTATGCTCTATTTTTCAAGTTGATTTGATAAGATTCTATCTTCTCATCCCTACCTGTTATCTGAAGATATCGGGGCCATTGTTTGTTAAGTTAATGTCACTTGATTGTCTGATAGGCAACTAAAGTTCAAAATTGAGGTTGTAGGATAGATTTACTATCTTTGTTTTTGCCATTCTGATTTGGGGAGTCTGGGATGTATTTAAATATCGCTTTAATGCTACTCCTACCTGTTATTTGCTTATCAGTAATTAGATGACGTCTGTAATAGGTTCCATGTGGTACTGAAGCATTACAGAAGCCACCTCGTTGTCGCAAATTATGTCACATTCCTCGTTTATGCAGGCACAGTTCAATCACCAAGGTATTACTTCTGCCGTCAAAGCTTAAGTTCTTGTATTTTGTGTCGAACTAGACTGTCAACTTCCTCTCTTTATTTTTTTGTTTGATAAGATCAATATCCTTATCAACACTGCCTTAACATTTTGATGCATTTATCCCCTTTGGTGTTTTACATTCAGTTTGCTCTTGTATAAGAAAGAGGCTATATTTTCACAATAATTTTGATTATCATGCTTAAATTTTGTTATCACAGCCACACAAATTCCATTATGGAGCTTGCCCTCCATGCCGCCTTCCTTGTGGAGAAGAATATCCATGCAGCCACACATGCAGACTAGAGTATCTCACTACCATTCATCAACCAATTTCTGCCAATTACGTGATAGTGCTTTCATTCTTGTTTGTTCTTTTTTTAAATTAGGGATCCTATCTTTTAAACTGCAGGTGCCATGGTCCTAGACCTCCTCCTAATCCAGAGTACACACTGAAGCCAAAGAAGAAGAAATCAAACTACCAGAGTGAACCTACTCCAGGTACACCATGCCC
The DNA here is from genome assembly GCA_027886185.1 of Rheum nobile. NCBI lineage: Eukaryota > Viridiplantae > Streptophyta > Magnoliopsida > Caryophyllales > Polygonaceae > Rheum > Rheum nobile. The sequence goes on from WOAB01000003.1 coordinate 93,658, forward strand.
ACCATGTCCAGAACTTATTTGGAGGTCATGCCGTGGCCAACACATTGGAGCAGAGAGAATGGTTGGTCTTTCTACCCTTCTTTGATACAGATTATTTTCTTTTTGCCTCTTTAAACAGCTGCATGCTCCACAAAGCTATTAATTTTGTCCAAATACTGTTCCATGGAAAATTTCATTTCAGATGGTATGCTCCAAAAGTGCTGAATTTTCCTGTGACAACTTGTGTGGGAATTCTCTTGCTTGTGGCAATCACTTTTGCACCAAAACTTGCCATGCCTTGAAGAGTCTGTCACCATCTGCTGGTCAGGGAAGAGGCGAGTCATGTGAAGTGTGTAATCTTCCTTGTGACAAGGTTGAATCCTAATTTTTCTCTTCCTTGTCAAAAGCTTCTGTTTCTCTCTCTCTCTATAGAAAAAGGGTATGATTATGTGTATATATATCTAGTTAAGTGAAGTTTCTAGATAATTAAAAGAAGGTGATTATGTGTATATATATCTAGTTAAGGTGATTATGCTTGTGCAGTTGTGAGTGAAGGTCAATAATAGCCAAAAATGCTCTAGGTGCATGATCTTTTATACAATTCTAAGCCCTATATCAACTGTGAGTGGTTAAGGAAATCAAAAAGCTAAATCTTCTTCATTATCTTATTTATTTACACGTATTCTACAATATTTTTGTTTACGATTTCTATATACGTTATTTTTTAGGAATGATGTTTTTTGTTCTGCGAAAGTCTATAACCTACATGGTAATGGAACTAATATATGATATTAAGTGCTGAAATTTAGCAGCCAAACTGTACTTGCAGATGTATTCTTTTCTACTAACCTTGGAGGAGTGAGTTGGGTGTTTTCTTAGCATTTCACTACTACGGTAGGACAATGGTTGTGTGAGTAAACATACAGGATAGTGATTTCCAGTTTATCATTTTTTCTCTTTTAAATTAGGCCAATTCTAATGGTAAAATAGGCCTATAATGACAAACATTCAGTTTATGGGTGTTGGCTTGATTATTATCTGAAACTTCTTCCATAACTATGATGACCTGTTCGAATCCCTCATAAATTAGCCTCTTTTCAAATTTGCTTATTTCATTGCAATGCTTAAGTGATGATTTTGCCTCTGCAATTATGTACTTGTAGAGATGAGGAGAACAAACTTTTGAGGGATCTGTTTGGTCTTCTTTCAGCAGTGGCATATGGCCTATTTACTGGTTAGTTGGAGTTCTTATTTTATTTATCGCTTTTTTTTTATGAAATACTAGACAAGCCTCAGTGACGCTTCGAACGCACCACCGGACAAGCTTCGGTGACGCTTCGAACGCGCCACCGACTAGCCTCGGTGACGCTTCGAACGCACCGCCGACTAGCCTCGGTGACGCTTCGAACGTGCCGTGGACTAGCCTCGATGACACTTCGAACGCGCCGCCGACTAGCCTCGGTGACACTTTGAATGTGCCGCCGGCTAGCCTCGGTGACACTTCGAACGCGCTATCGAACTAGCCTCGGTGATGCTTCGAACGCGCTATCGAACTAGCCTCAGTGACGCTTTGAACGTGCCACCGAACTAGACTCAGTGACGCTTCGAACGCGCCACCGACTAGCCTCGATGACTCTTTCAAAGTGTCACCAACTAGCCTCGGTGACACTTTGAAAGTGTCACCACTTATTAGCCTTGATGACACTTTGAAAGCGCCACCGACTAGCTTTGGTGACACTCTCAAAGTGTCACCACTTACTAGCCTTGATGACACTTTGAAAGTGTCACCGACTAGCCTCGGTGACGCTTCGAACACGCATCCAACAAAGTGTCACCAACTAGTCCCGATGACACTTTGAAAGTGTCACTAACTAGTCTCGATGACACTTTGAAAGTGTTACCACTTACTAGCCTCGATGACTTTGAAAGCGTCACTAGTTACTAGTCTTGATGACACTTTGAACGTGCATTAACTAGTGGAGATGACACTTCATAAATGCCACCAACTAGTGGTGGTAACATTTCAACGAGAATTGTCATCAAAACGAGATTTGTCGTCAAAACAATAATTGTCATCAATTAGTTGTGATGACCCATTTGTGACATTAATTAGTTGCGATGATAGTATGTGTCATTAACTAGTTCAAATATAGTTTGTATTTGATGACACTTTGTGTTTTGATGACAATATGTGTTTTGATGACAATATGTGTCATCAACTAGTTGCAATACAGTTTGTGTTTTGATGACAGCTTGTGTTTTGATGACAGCTTGTGTTTTGATGACAGTAACTATCGTTAAGATGTTGACAGTAATTGTCATCAAAATGAGATTTGTATTGTCATCAACTAGTTGTGATGACAATTTGTGATATTAACTAGTTGCGATGACAATATGTGTCATCAACTAGTTAAAATATAGTTTGTATTTGATGACAATTTGTGTTTTGATGACAATATGTGTCATCAACTAGTTGTAATACAGTTTGTGTTTTGATGACAACTTGTGTTTTGATGACAATAACTATCGTCAAGATGGTGACAGTAATTGTCATCAAAATGAGATTTGTATTGTCATTAACTAGTTGTGATGACAATTTGTGATATTAACTAGTTGCGATGACAGTATGTGTCATCAACTAGTTAAAATATAGTTTGTATTTGATGACAATTTGTGTTTTGATGACAGTTTGTATTTTGATGATAATTTGTATTTTTTATGACAGTTTGTATTTTGATGACAGTTTGTGTTTTTTATGACAGTTTGTATTTTGATGACAGTTTGTGTTTTCGATGACAGTTTGTATTTGATGATAGTTTGTATTTGATGACAATTTGTGTTTTTAATGACAATTTGTGTTTTTTGTATTTGATGACAATTTGTGTTTTTAATGACAATTTGTGTTTTGATGACAATTTGTGTTTTGATGACAATTTGTATTTTTTATGACAATTTGTGTTTTGATGACAGTTTGTATTTTGATGACAGTTTGTGCTTTTGATGACAGTTTATATTTTGATGACAGTTTGTATTTTGATGACAGATTGTGTTTTTGATGACAATTTGTGTTTTTTATGACAGTTTGTATTTTGATGACAGTTTGTGTTTTTTATGACAGTTTGTATTTTGATGAAAGTTTGTGTTTTTGATGACAGTTTGTGTTTTTGATGACAGTTTATGTTTTGATGGCAATTTGTTTTTGATGACGTCATTAAAAAAAATTTGACGGGAAAAATTTCGCCTGTTGACCGTCGGTCAACGCCGGTCAATGGTCGTTGACCGCCGATCAACACCGGTCAATGGCCGTTGACCGCCAGTCAACACCGGTCAACGGTTGTTGACCGGTCAATGGTCAAAGGCTGTTGACCGTCGATCAACACCGGTCAATGACCGTTGACCGCCGATCAACACCGGTCAACGGCTGTTGACCGGTCAATGGTCAAAAAATTTCGCCTGTTGACCGTCGGTCAACGCCGGTCAATGGTCGTTGACCGTCGGTCAACACCGGTCAACGACTGTTGACCGATCAATGGTCAAATGGTCATTTTTTGGGGATCATTTTTTGGTCAATGGCCATTGATCGCCGGTCAACACCGGTCACCATGAGTCATGAGTTTAGATGAAGTTTATTGGGGATCATTTTTCTAATTTCACTATACTCAAAAGGTCATTTAACCTGAACATCGTTAAATAAATTGCTATTATTGTTTTAACCTTTTAGAGTAAACTTATGAGATTCGTTAACATATCTTAATTATTTCATTAAATCTAAGAAAAGTTAAGTTAAACAATAATAATTGATTATTATGTCACATGATTATAAACATAGAAACTCCGTCATAGCACGAACATTAGTTTGTAGTTATAAACTAGTTTAATTCTCGTGTCCTGCACGAATTGGTTTATCATATAATTTGTTTATTGGATTATTATTTAGATGTTTAAAAAAGTAAATTATATCTTCAAAGTATTTATGAAAGAAAATTGTGCAATTTATTTGATCCCTTCATAATCTATGTAAGGAAAAAAATTAAGCTTTTGATTCACTCCATTTTCAGAAGTCACGATATTGATCTTAATAAGATCACCAACCAATATGTATAGTATATTAGGAAATGATTAAATATTTGTTATATATTTGTATATTTTAAAAGGTAAAATTATATTTTCAAAATATTTATGGAAAAAAATATATCAAAATAATTGAGGAGCGTGTACAAATCCGGCTATTATAGGTAGTAATTTTATTTTGTTTGATTTTATTAGTTTTTTTACATATCTACCAAAAAAATATGAGGGTGACACGTGACAAATTGAATACAGAGGCGTCATGTGACAGCGTAAATTTTGGACTCATTTTACGGATGTCACATAGGGCAGTCAATATTCTGTTTTAGTAATTATATAGTAGATTAGTTATACGGGGTCCCTCTTCAACATAGTTTTTGTAAGAATGGATATAAATATGTACGTACGTGAATATTTTTGTAAAAAATTTAGATAGGAGTATATACTATGGTAGTGCATGGATAAATGGATAATTATTACTCCGTATATAAGAACATAATTAATTATAACTCTTCCCAATGCAAATGTAAGCCTCCCGATCTAGCTAGCTAGAAATTGATCGACTTGATGTTTATATACACATATATATGGACCACCGAAAATTCAGCAGTAGATATTCATGAACCAACAACTATAAATTAAGAAGGCAACACCAACTGCGCTTAATTTGGTAGTACCACACATTACACATACACATGTGGTTCAATTCCGAAGATCGATTATATATTGCAGGGACAAGAGAGAGACCCATCACTAGAATTCTTACCTAGCCTATTCCATATATCGCATTAGATGCACCTTCACCTACATATTTATATTTATGTATGCACACATTTTCGATCGTAACTACTTATAAAAATGACAATAATTAATTAATAAATAGAAGTTCATTCAAAATATATATTATGTAATTCTAGAAATGTAACGATTCATCAATCATATCCCATTTTGAAAGGTTTTATGTAATTCTTAGGAACAGGCCAGCTAAGCTACAAGGCAGCAAAGTGGAAAGTAGCTACTTCATTAGCAGATGAGACTGAGACTGAGAGAGAAGTCACCAAAAACCTTCATATATAAAAGGACGAGAGAATTAGTGTCTCAAAAGAACATTCCGGCCACATGAGAAAAGTAGCTAGCCACCAGGCACCCAAATTATATCTTTTTATTTAATACAGTATTGACAGATCCCCCGGCTCGGAAAAAAATCTACCGTAATTATATGCATGATTGGAATTTATAAACTAAATAATCTTACAAAAACCCCTGGCCGTACGTGATCTAATTTCTTTTAGCTATAATTCCCCCATTTGGGGCATATATATATATATATATATATATATGCATTTGACTAGCTCGATCATTGAGCACTTTAAATTATTATCCCTTTGATTTCAAAGCTGAAGCCACCTAATTGAATTGAACCAAGAACAATTGACGTGTCCCCAAACACCTCTTCAAGTGAGAGGTTTCAATAAATTTGATTGGTTGATAACCAAGCATTGTATAGTGGGCCTATGCTTGAATATTCACAACTTGTATATTTATTTTCTCCCATCCCTAGCTTGCGTTACATCTACTATCTATTGTACGTATACTCTCAATCTACATATGTGTTTGACTAAATGGTGGCCTTATATATTTACATATATAGAGCATTTTCAAATATATACTTGTTACATTCTATTTAGTGGAATAACCCGATAAATAAATACTCCGTACGAAGTAGTTAATAAAAGAAAACGTCGATCAAGTACTGAGCTAGCTAGCTATTTTTAGGGTCCACCACGTAGTCTATCACAATTCACAAACCCACATATCTCCTCTCCTCCTCCTCCTATATCCTACTATCTTATGCTTCTTCTTCATCCTTCACCTCAAAAATCAACCACTTTCTCTCTCTCTCTCTCTAATTAAGTTTCCATGGAGAAGGCAGAGACAAAGGACTTCATGAACGTGGACTCCTTCTCCCAACTGCCCTTCATCCGCCCCGCTCCGCCCAAGGACAAGGCCGCCGTCCGCCTCTTCGGCATAGAGTTCCAGAACTCCACCCCCACCGACGATCACAGCAACCCCGCTGCTGAAGCCGACGTCCTCACCAGCACCACCACCACCAGCACCGACACCCAGAGCAACACGGCCAACAGCGCCACCGCCCGCAAGTTTGAGTGCCATTACTGCTGCCGGAACTTCCCCACCTCCCAAGCCCTCGGCGGCCACCAGAACGCCCACAAGCGGGAGCGCCAGCACGCCAAGCGCGCCTACCTCCAGTCCGCCGCCATGCTCCACCACCCCGCCGACCACCTCTACGGCGGCGTCCTCGGCTACCACCACCGCCTCGGCCCCACCCATCTGCCCTCCTCCTCCTGGAGCAACGCCACTAGCACTACTACAACAGCTAATTACCATAATACCCTTAGTAGGTACTACCCGAGGAGCTACCATTCTTTCCCTTCCTCCCATCATCAGCTGCCGCCGCCGCCCATCAACGGCAGCCCTCTTGCCATGTGGAGGATCCCGGCCGTCCAAGCCAGCTCGGTACCGGGTAACCGTGACCGTACTTCGTTGCTGCAACAGCAGTATCCGCCTCCTCCGCTGCCGCTGCTCGGTGGCTCCGGCGGCGGCGCCGGCGTTATCATCAGTGACGCCTCCAAGGCCTCTCAGAGTAGCCAACAGTACGTGTTGGAGGCCAAGAAGGGCGCCTTTCAAGACCATGTGAGTTTGGATCTTCATTTGTAATCACAAAATTAAATAACAACTCCTTAATTAATTATTTTCCTTTTTCCAATCTCCTCCGTCTCTTTAGAAGGAGCGGAACCTTAATTTCTTAAAGTATTTAATTAGTATTATTTTTTTTCCATCACTATATAGTATTTTAAATAGATTTTTCGCTTAGGGCCATGATTAATTTGGCTTTGAGAGAGCCATGATCGAAGGCCGGCCTAATCAATCTTAAGGGTGCTTTATATAAACTCTTATTTAGTAATTAATTGATTGATCTTCAATTCTCTGTTTAATTTCTTCTTTCACATCTCCTGCACTGATCTAATACCTAGTTATGTTGCTCCATATGTATGTAATCCAACTTTTTTTATCTCTTAATTTACTTGGAATTACAAAGGACGTTAGTTTTTCTCCCACATTTTTAAACATATATAGAAAATTATGGTGCAACATGAAAAGGAAAACATGGAATTCATATTCAAGCCCTTTTATTCCCATTTTTGCTAGCATCTCTACTTCCATTTTCTCTCAGTAAAATCTATCATACCTACCAAATTAAGTCTGATGTGTAATTGACATGGTAGAGCGTGACCTAGTTACTGCACTTCAAAATTGTCGTCCTGGGGTGGGTACAACTTAACATTAGTATTCAATTCACCCTGAAATCAATCAATTAAGTTCCATTCTTTCTCTTCTCTTCGATCTCTCCTTAACTAACCTTTTCTATTTTTAGTCCGATCCATCCTCTAACTATAATCTTTAATTCAAGGATTTAAAATGAAGGATCATGTGATTGCGTATATATGTAAGTTTGTTGACTAGCTAATAAATTGAATTGTTTTGAGCTAGCTAGCTAGAAATCATTCTTGATATGTAGAATTAATATTAACAATGTGGGAATGTTATAATTGGTGATGGCATGGCTTTAATAAAAGAGCAGTATAACATGTGAAGTATGAACATATACAGTTTGTGAATGCACACGTGTGGGGCATGAATTGAAGTTCAGGTAATCTGCATGTCTGTCTTCACTGAACAGTTTTGTGGTGGTGGTGAGGAGTTTGGAAATTACAAGGTGTTGTCTTGTGTTTCCGAAAACATTCCAACAAAAAAGACAGATTTGTGTATGTTTCTGTATCTAACATCACATGTATGTATGGAGCCTTTTGATCCATACATTCTATTATCCCTGTAGAATTTCCGTGGGTCGATAAACTTGGAGTCGTGTATGTGTGAGCGCACGAGTGCAGATAAGCCCAGTATATTAGTTCGGTAGCTTTCCATCTTAAAACCAAATGAGTATAGGAGAAACAGCCCACCAACCATATATATTAAGCTTTGATATCCATCAACTTTCGATGTATGATAGGTTTTTCTCTATAGTCCAACAATGCCTTATTCATAAAAGTAAAAATTAAGGTGTAGGTGTGTCCGGAACGACATTGTTTGATTTACAAATATTAAAGGTGCGTTTCAATTCTCAAAATAATAAATTATCTTATATTAAATTGATGATTAATTTAATGCAAGACAATGCATTTTAATGCATTATTTCCGGTGATCCAAACGAACCCTAAATTTATTTGAATACACATTTAGTTAATGTCTACATCTCTTAGGATTTATGTTTTGAAGAATTTTTCAGTAATCATACCCTTTTGGTATCAGTTAATCTTTGATGATCAAGAACATTAATTATTTGTTTGGTATATCTGATCAAGTTACCCATTTAAAAGATGATTAACTTAGCTAGCTTGCATCCGAATCCGGGTTAACAAGTCAACATCTATTTGCAGTGCACGTCGAAACTGTAGGCATGCAGACAAATAGAACGACAAGTGCAAGAAAAGCGAAAACATGCACTCTGTGTTGGAAATTAATCCCCTTAGAACTTAAAACACCAAGATCAATCATGCTAGAATTATTAAGAATACTCTCTGGACATACTTGTATCAATGATGTCATGACGGCAATCGAACATTTTGTGAAATTACGAACGAGAACCGTAGGTATATCGTCTTCCTCAATCAAATTTCTAGAAGCGTTAGGATTTTGCCTTCTGGGAAGAGAAAATGGAGACTGTTGAATGATTTGATGTGTTGACCATCATAACCTAATTGTCCTTATATATTGACCTAATAGAATCTCATTAAGCCTATTGGGTCAAATCTGATATCCATCCATTAAGCCCTTCTACTTAATTGAAGTTTATGAATTTTTTCAATTGAATCACTTAATTAAGCCAACTAATAATTAGCCATATATAATAATTGTATTACAAAACATGTAGGCCCACATGTAGATTAAATAATCTAACTCTGTTCAGTTAATTTTTATTTTCTTAAAAATAGGCTGCGTGTATATCATACAATTTGAGATCGATAGTAGCATTTGGATAGTTTTTTTTTTGTATGTTCGAACAAGGAGTCATTAGGATCGGAATTCTGTGATTCCGTAAGCACAAACACAATAATTTAGTGGTTCTTTTGACGTGCTTATTTGTAGTACTGATTAGTACTTATTACAAACAGACTCTTTAGGAGTATTATCCAAATAAAATTGTAGAAGCATGTGTTTGCTTTTAACGTACATGTTTCATTTAAAAGAAAAAGAAAAAAGGAACAAAAAAAAGATCGATCAGCAATAGGCTTTTGGGAAAAGCTGGTCAAAGACGTCTGATATACAAATTCCAGCTTTGTTGCCTGTTACTCTTTCCCACGAAACCTTAGAAAAGAGGAGAACGGGAAAAAAAAAATAGCACGTTATCTTTAATGAACGAACGGTAATTTATTCTAAGAAAGGTTAAAAGTATAGGAGACCCGGGCCTGTCCAGGTAATACAAGGTTTTTTTCATCCCTAGAATAACAACTCGATCACCTCCTAGTTTTAGGATTACATTTGTTATTCTTAATTACCGGACAATGTCTTATATGGTTGATTACACGCACATAAATGGGGTATAAAACCTTTGAAGGCGGTCGGCGAGGTGGGAATGAGGACATACTGTTACAGAGTAACACGCGCAAGAGAAAAGAGAGATTGAGAGAATTCTCAACTGAATTCATTGAGTTCAAAAAGCTTTGTATTTATACAGAGAAGGAAGAGAAATATCTCGCAACAACTTATCTAACAACCTAACATAATTGAAAGAAAGTTGTTGGAGTTTGTCTATCCCGGTTACCACGTGGCATCAGATTCTAACAAACCCCGACAAGCTGGTGATGGAGATGAATCGAACAGACCCAGCTTGGACATAAGGTACTGATGCTGTGGCGAAGGCAACACCTTGGTAAGGATATCGGCCACCTGTTCAGTACTGGGCAAGATGAAGAAGACCTTCAAGAACCTTTTCCCGAGTGAAATGGCAATCGATGTCAATATGTTTCATTCTCTCGTGGAAAACAGGGTTCTTAGCAATATGAATGGCTGAATTGTTGTCGCAAAAAAGAGTGAATGGTGGTAGATGAGACACTCCCAATTCAGTAAGAAGCCTAACAAGCCAAGTGATCTCTGTAGATGCTTGTGCCATAGCCCTGTACTCAGCCTCGGCAGAACTTCTGGACACAGTTGATTGTTTCTTGCTCTTCCATGAAATAGAAGAACCACCAAAAGTGACCAAATAACCAGTCACTGATCGCCTGGTTGTAGGGAAAGCAGCCTAGTCAGAATCAGAAAATGCTTGCAGGGTAAGCTTAGGATGACCATGGAGAATAATACCTTGCCCAAGAGTATTGTGTACATAACGCAGAAGATAGAGCAAAGCATCATAACAAGGCTGTCGAGGATGCTGCATAAACTGGCTAAGGGTCTGTACTGAGAAGGAGAGATCAGGCCTGGTGTTGGTAAGAAAATTCAACTTGCCAACCATACTCCTATAGAACTCAGGATCAACAAGTAGGTCACCATCAAAAGGATTGAGTTTGCAGTGAAGAGGCAGTGGAGTGAGAGGCACTTTTGAGGTGAAGGATAACTGGAGAATCCCACTGTCACGAATAAGTTCATTAGCAAAATTCCGTTGACACATTGTAATGGCATCACCTAGGCGACCAATCTCAAAGCCAAGAAAGAAATTGAGAAGCCCCAAATCCTTTATATTGAACTGAGCATGAAGATGATGTTTGAGTGTACCAATACACAACATATCAGAACCTGTGACAACAATGTCATCCACATAAACAGCCACAATGACCATACCAGTAGAAGTACTCTTGAGAAACAAGGAGTAATCATTTTTGGATTGATGAAAGCCCATAAACAAGAGAGAATCATGAAGCTTAGAGAACCACTGTCAAAAAGCTTGTTTGAGGCCATATAAGAGTATCCTTATTGCAAGGCTTATTGGGGGGCTTTTTGAATTTTTTGGATTAAAAAATTCAAACATCCCAATAAGCCTTGCTCAAAGGCTTAAAATTAGGCCAAATTTTAAGCCCCATCATGCCCGGCTTATTGTAAGGCCACGTTTGGATGTGAAAAAAAAAACACTGCTCCTTGAAACCAAAAAAAAAAGGCTTGCCCTTGTTCAAAACGACGCGTTTTGGCCCGAAAAGGGCCAAAATGCGGCGCTTAAAGCAAGCAGCCAAATGGCTGCTTGCTTTAAGCAGCGCCACGCGGCGCCGTTTTACTGGGCGCCGCGTGGCGCGTAATCAGACGGCCAGCAATTTTCGCTGGCCGTCCGTTTTTATACGTTTAAAATTAAATTATTTTAATTATATTACATTAAAAAAAAACTACTATAATTCTAATTGTATTTTTCTCTATCCATAGACACCTATTATGATTATGTTTCTAATATTTTTGATATTTTTTATTGTATTTTGTATATTATTAATTGAAAACAAATAATATTAATATTATTTATGGTGGTTTAAAATATAAATATACACTAATTTATTTTCTTTACATTAAAATGAAATTATGGATATTTAAAACTATAAAAATGTACTAACTAAGATTATTTAGACAAGTTTTAATATACACTCATTTAATTTCTTTACATTAAAATGACATTATGGATAGTTTAAACTAAAAAAAATGTACTAACTAAAATATAAATATACACTAATTTAATTTAATTCATGTATGAATTACTTTAATTTGAAATGACATTTAATAAGATTAGGTAAGATTATTCATATTAAATTAAAGTGGAGAATTATGTAAGATTTTTGCCCTATAAATAAGTTGAAGTGGTCTCATTGTAAAACTCACATTATCCAATATCTCTCTTTTCAAGCTCTTCTTCTCTTCTAAATCTCTTACCATGAATCCAAACCAACCTGACTACCCAAATAACTTTGAAGATTTGTCCTTAGATTCGTATGATCCGAGTATGCCATTTTATGCGAGTCTCCTCTCACAAGGTCAAGCCACAACCGGAGGTGGATATCAATCCATGGATGAACCAAATTTCAGTACACAACCTGAAGTTCTTGAGGATTCACCCCAAGAAACTCAGCATATTAGTCGTGGTCGGGGTCGGGGTCGTGGTCGTGCTCGTGGCGGTGGCTCCACTAGATCCCCAAGAAGCTCATGGGGTCAGGCTGAAGATATGATCCTCATCAATGGGTTCCTAAACACCAGAAAGGACCCAATAAGAAACACAAATCAGTCATCAGCCTCATTCTGAAAGCGAGTTTCAGCCTACTAGAACGAGCATAAACAACTAGGCCAACCAAATCGAGATGAGAAAAGTTGTGAGAAACTACTTGGAACGGACGAGGGCACTTCGGAATTCAATTACACACCTCCATCTTTAGGAAGATTTGAAGGCAAATATTTGGCGACTACATGGCGAAGATTAGGGACTTTCTTGTGCTTTTTTCCAAAAACGTTATGAGTTATGTATCATGTAATGATGTTTGTCGTTTAATTTGGTAATTTGTTTCAGTTTGTCTTTCAATTCAGTAATTTGCTTCAGTTTATTTTGTTCCATTGTAACCCTCTTTCGTTAATTTGCTTTAGTTTATTGTTTTAATATATATGTTTATCCTTAAATTTCTTCAAGTCTATTATTCGCTCTTCATTTATATTTTTTTTATATTAAATATTTAATATATTCTTCATATTAAATATTTAATGTATTCTTTATATTAAATATTTATATAAAGAATATATTAAATATTTAATGTAAAAAATATATTAAATATTTAATGTAAAGATCATATTAAATATTTATATAAAGAATATATAAAATATTTAATGTAAAGAATATATTAAATATTTAATGTAAATAATATATTAAATATTTAATATCAAGAATATATTAAATATTTAATATCAAGAATATATTAAATATTTAATATCAAGAATATAATAAATATTTAATATAAAGGTATATTGGTAATTTGATATAAATAAAAGGGTATAATTATAATTTAATATACTCAATAAACCCCTCTAATAAGCCCCCCACTAAAGTTAAAAAAAATGAGTGGGGCTTATTGGAGAAGCTTATTGGCAAAAAGCCTCCAATAAGCCCCCCATTAATGATGCTCTAAGGACTTCTTTAGCTTACAATCCAAACCATGAGAGGTAGAAACACCCTCAAGGACTTTCATGTAAACTTCTTCATGCAAATCCCCATGAAGAAATACATTGTTCACATCCAGCTGATAGATAGGCCATTTGTGAGAAGTTGCCACTGCTAACACACACCTAACTGTAGACATTTTCAGAACTAGAGAAAATGTTTTATGATAATAAATGCCCAACTTTTGAGTAAATCCCTTAGCAACCAAACGAGCATTAAACCGCTCCACTGAGCCATCTGCTTTGAGTTTAACTTTGTACACCCATTTGCAGGAAATAGCTTTCTTACCAACTGGTAGCAACAAATTCCCAAGTACCATTAGCAACTAAGGCCTTAATTTCTTTGTTCATAGCAGTCACCCATCTAGGATCTTTAGAAGCTTGGTTATAGGTAGTGGGTTCAGTAAAAGAAACAACAGAAGCAACAAAAGTACGTCTAGAAAAGGAAGGAGAAGAAGTAGTAGCAAGAGCTTCATCAGAACTGTACACCCTATAACAAACATAATCCTTCAGATGCAGAGGAGTGTTATGAACTCTAGCAGATCGTCTTGGTAAGGGAACAGAAGGTGAGGGAGAAGAAGAAGTAGAAGAGAATGAAGGATGAGAAATAGAAGGTGAAGAAGTATCAACTGAGACAGAGGAAGAAGGAATTACATGACTATCAACTGTGTCATTAAAAGGAGTGTGATCTGCTACAGATGTGAGAGGTGGAGTGTGAGGATAGTATATTGTAGTAGGAAAATCATGGATGGGAGTAGGCAGGTGACGGGGCTAAAGATGCGCAATGCAAGTATCGTTGATTAGCCTGATCAAAGTAAATAGTCCTAACAGACCTACTAAACAGATGTATAGTAAGCAAGCAAGGGTCGAACCCACAGGGAAGATTTGATGCAGTATGCAATTGTGAATGACAAGTAACAAGCAAGGGGGGGGTTTAGTTATCACGAGAAAGCAAAGCAAGTAAAGCAAACAAGTTTGGTTGAGTTGAGAAAATATAATGGGGAAAGTAGTCCTACTAGAGCGAGATCCACAATACAGAGATATAATTTGATCACAAAAATCTATTTAATCCAAGTTCTTTTACTATCCTTATAGTTGTTCCCACCCTGATCTTAAGTACTATCGATTCTCACAGTTGTCGATAGACTTATTACTATGCCAATGGTAAAATACCACCGATTCTCACAGTTGTCGGTATACTTTACCACCAACAAAGCAATAGCAATACACACAAGGATATAGGATACATGCAAATAGAAAGACGTATTAATACTCGCATGCAACTTATTCTCACTCACGATTGTACGCTCGGAACCCCTATACGCACAATCGTGTTTGCTACTAGATATGCACTCGGAACCCCTATATGCAATCCTAGCAATTGATAAAAAGTATTCAACCTAGTTGATCAGGCTAAGAAGAACAACAAGAAATCAATATTCAATATAACCAAGAGAATCAAACCAACACTTATAAGGATAAGAACAAGGAATAGAAATCTCACAAACACATCAACTGTATTGCTTCAATCGTCTAGTAGAACAAAGGGAAGTTAGTTCTTCATTCAAACGAGAATGAAAACCTAATAGAAAAGTAACCTGTGTAATGTAAAAGTGTCTGCCTCTGGGGCGTGACTGCCCACTCAAGACCTAGAAAGAGGTCTTAAATAGGTTTAGGAAATAAGTTAATCTAATGGAAATAACAAAGGAAATAAAATAATAGAAATAAGAAAGTCCGAAATGCAATAAAGGAAATAAAATCTTCTGCTGGCCGCGAGGCGTGACGTGCCCACCGCGGGGCGTCAGTCTTCTAGTTGCCTTCTCTGAGATCCAACGCCAGGTCGCAGTGGCTTCTGGCGCGAGGCGTCAAGTTCCACCGCGGGGCGGTGAGTTCCACCGCGGGGCGGCGATGCCTTTTTCAGCTTCTGCGACACTTTAGTAGAAACACCATAACTTTTGATTCCCAACTCGGATTGCGCTCATATTTTGAGGACTTGCAGTAGACTTCAAGATCTAACTCCTAGAATTGGAATCACTTCATTTGGACATCTGATTAGAGAGAAAGAACCATTTGAATTCAGCATATTGTTCTTCTACTCTTCAATACACTTCAAACCTCTATAAATCCCATGATTTCTTCACTTCTCTCCACAACTTCTGGATTACAGACTTAGCCACAAATCTCATCCTAAACTCCTCTAAATAATGCTAATAATTTCTAGTTAAGGTGTATGAAATGACACCTATCAAATTCCCCCATGCTTAGACCTTTACTCGTCCCGAGTAAGCTAATGATAAACCTACTCTCTCAATCGAACACCAAGGTCTCAGGAAGTACAAGAAAATATGACACCGGCAACTACAACATCTCAACAATCAGCTCCAGACAATCAAGCTAAAAGGGAAGCAGAGTACTTCCCCCAAGCTTATCCCAAACACCACAGAGTGAATCAAATCTAATCCTAATCTCCCATATATCTTCTTATCTCTCCAGAGTGACCTACCCGAATCCTCCTTATAACTCCTCTTCTTGTGACGCCTCGCCAAGAATAATGAGAAATCCTAAAATCACTCTTCTTCTTTTCGCTCATTTTGCCAAGGCGCCCTTTCGGGTTTTCACCAATCCACTCATTTCATTTTTCAATAGATGTACTCACATAAGCTCACGTCACTCTTGACCACATATTACCCCAGCCTAATGTTGGTCCAAGCCACCTGCTTATTGCCTAGGCCGCCCTTTCAGGTTTTCGACCTATCCTAGGATTTCTAATGTATGCCTTTTTTCAGTTTTTGGCTTTTTTCATTTTTTAATTTTTCTCCTCAACAACGTAGCAAGTATAGAACTCTCCCACATGCTTAAACATTGCATTGTCCTCAATGTAATGAAAGACAAAAGAATAAAGCACAAGGAAAAGCAAAAAATAACTCACAAACGTCGCCAAGCTGCTTGGACACTGTAGGTGTCGCTGGCGGTCTTCTCAATAAATGCCCAGGTCTCTGGTGTTGGGCGGGTGTCTTCATCAACTCTATAATCTTCTCCTACCGTGCAATCAAAAGGGAACCACTTTGGTGAGTAGTGATAAAACAATGATAGTAGGGTTGTACGGCCTTTTAGGAACACATGGTGGAGCTCAAATGTAATCATGGTGTGGACTCTAGTGTTCCTCCTCCTCAGCGGTCAATTATAGGGCCATCATCGTTGTCAAATAAAAATGTGGGGTGAATGTCTCTTCCTTGACAACATGATGTGCACCATCTCCATAGGGAACTTTGGACAGCTGGCCTTCAGTACCTCTTTTTTTTTTTTTTTATTCCCCCGTTTAAGGTTTTTTCGGGGAGTGACTTAGTGTAGGGAAAAAGAAGACTTACAATGGTGTGGGAAACACCTTCTTCAATTCGCATAGGGTCTCCTCCCTGCAGGTTAGTCGGAAACAAAGAAAAACAAAAACAAAGCAAAAACATACTAAAGAAAAAATGTAAAAAAAAAAGAAAGAAAAACAAGGGAAAAGAAAAACATACCTCGGGTTGCCTCCCGGATAGTGCCTTAGTTATTGTCATGGCTTGACATCCTGCTCATTCTCAACTTGGGTTGCTCACAACAACTGAACTCCTAAGACCAATATCAGGGGGATGTCTCTTTGTATACTCCATTTCGATCCGTTCCCCATGCTTGTGCAATTGCTGATGGTTGGACCACTCGTCGTATCCATGAATGCACTTGCCATCTTTAAAAACTGTCTACCCAACATCTCAGGGGCTGCATGTATGTCCTGCCCCGTATCCAGCGTATAAAAATCAGCCACTGGCATCAAGGCCTCCTTCTTGTGCTTCCCCTTTGGTTTCTTTTTCATCTTACCCAACGCCCTTAAAAGTTCTGTGTAGCACGGGGCGCTGTTTACCAAATGGGCCAAAGGGATGGTTGCCTTGCAGCTACTGGAGGTGTCGAAGAGATCCTTGTCATCAATTATCATCCTCTCCTTTAGTGCCTCCGGAAAGGGGACATGGAGCTTTTCAGAACCAAGAGGAGAAAAAATTGGACGAACAAAGGGGTCCGCTTCTTCGTCATGATCAATATCCAGATCTGGGCATTCACCGCGGGGCGGTAGTCTCACCGCGGGGCGGCAATGTTGACTCAGGACAACTGGGAGTTATCGTCGGGTCGCGGTCACAAGTACCGCGGGGTGGTAGGATTCGCCCATCTTCAAATTCAGCTTTGTCGTCCTTTTCAGCAGTAGGAGCGACTTGTAATTGCTTGCCACTTCGGAGGGTCACAGCATTTACACTTTCTTGTGCGGCCCTTTTGTCCAACCTAGTGACCACATCTGTTAACTGACCCACTGTCTCCTTCATGCTCTTGATGTTGGCCTCAGTAGTTTGCACATGCGTTGTGAAGTGCATTGTTAAGGTCTTGAGCATGTCTTCAGTTGAAGGGGAGTTACTAGCATGGGAAGCTACTGGTAGCTCATCAAAGTAGGGTTGAGGTGCTTCTTGTTTACCCGTCTTCGCAATAATGTCTTTCAATGAAGTAATTTCTTGCAATAAATGTGCATCATTGGAGTTGACAGCATTAACTCCTCTGGTCTTTGGGGCTTCATCGAAATCTCTTGTGCTCTCAGCCATATCATAAAGTCTAGTCATGGCTGCATCAGGGGTCATATTCAAGATACTACCACCACACGTAGCATCTATGATTCTTCTTTCATCATCCAGCAGCCCACTGTAAACATAGAGTACTAGATCTTTCTTGTCAAAACCATGGAACGGGCAACTAGAGCAAAGTCATTTGAACCGCTCACAATAGTCATAAAGGATCTCCTCCTCTCCTTGTTCAATACTGGCAATTTCCTTTTTCAAAGCGTTCACCATCCTGGTTGGGAAATATTGTGTGAGGAAAGCCTTATGTAGCTCAGCCCATGAATCTATGCTTCCGCCAGGCAGACGATAGTACCAGTCCTCATCATCGTCTTTAAGAGTGAACCCGAAGGCTCTCATTTTAATCTGATCCTCAGTGACGTTGGCTGGTTTAATGCTCATGATGACGTTGTGGAATTTACCCAAGTGTAGGATGGGGTTCTCTCCACATCGTCCATGGTATCTCGGGAGCAACCGTATCACTCCTGTTTTGAGCTCAAATGTCATACCATCCGCAAGGGGTGGAATGATTACAGCCAATGGCTGCTGTATCAAATCTGGTGCAGTCAGCTGTCGGAGTGTCTGAGCCATTCATACCTGTCTCTGTATCAACTTCAACAAGTAGCGAATCAGTAGCAAAGGTGCGGACCGTAAGATAGATCCACACCGCAGTCAATCACAAAAGCACACAACAAAACAAAAATCTTCCCCGACAACGGCGCCAAATTTGACGGGGCTAAAGATGCGCAATGCAAGTATCGTTGATTAGCCTTATCAAAGTAAATAGTCCTAACAGACCTACTAAACAGATGTATAGTAAGCAAGCAAGGGTCGAACCCACAGGGAAGATTTGATGCAGTATGCAATTGTGAATGACAAGTAACAAGCAAGGGGGGTTTAGTTATCACGAGAAAGCAAAGCAAGTAAAGCAAACAAGTTTGGTTGAGTTGAGAAAATATAATGGGGAAAGTAGTCCTACTAGAGCGAGATCCACAATACAGAGATATAATTTGATCACAGAAATCTATTTAATCCAAGTTCTTTTACTCTCCTTATAGTTGTTCCCACCCTGATCTTAAGTACTATCGATTCTCACAGTTGTCGATAGACTTATTACTATGCCAATGGTAAAATACCACCGATTCTCACAGTTGTCGGTATACTTTACCACCAATAAAGCAATAGCAATACACACAAGGATATAGGATACATGCAAATAGAAAGACGTATTAATACTCGCATGCAACTTATTCTCACTCACGATTGTACGCTCGGAACCCCTATACGCACAATCGTGTTTGCTACTAGATATGCACTCGGAACCCCTATATGCAATCCTAGCAATTGATAAAAAGTATTCAACCTAGTTGATCAGGCTAAGAAGAACAACAAGAAATCAATATTCAATATAACCAAGAGAATCAAACCAACACTTATAAGGATAAGAACAAGGAATAGAAATCTCACAAACACATCAACTGTATTGCTTCAATCGTCTAGTAGAACAAAGGGAAGTTAGTTCTTCATTCAAACGAGAATGAAAACCTAATAGAAAAGTAACCTGCGTAACGTAAAAGTGTCTGCCTTTGGGGCGTGACTGCCCACTCAAGACCTAGAAAGAGGTCTTAAATAGGTTTAGGAAATAAGTTAATCTAATGGAAATAACAAAGGAAATAAAATAATAGAAATAAGAAAGTCCGAAATGCAATAAAGGAAATAAAATCTTTTGCTGGCCGCGAGGCGTGACGTGCCCACCGCGGGGCGTCAGTCTTCTAGTTGCCTTCTCTGAGATCCACCGCCAGGTCGCGGTGGCTTCTGGCGCGGGGCGTCAAGTTCCACCGCGGGGCGATGAGTTCCACCGCGGGGCGGCGATGCCTTTTTCAGCTTCTGCGACACTTTAGTAGAAACACCATAACTTTTGATTCCCAACTCGGATTGCGCTCATATTTTGAGGACTTGTAGTAGACTTCAAGATCTAACTCCTAGAATTGGAATCACTTCATTTGGACATCTGATTAGAGAGAAAGAACCATTTGAATTCAGCACATTGTTCTTCTACTCTTCAATACACTTCAAACCTCTATAAATCCCATGATTTCTTCACTTCTCTCCACAACTTCTGGATTACAGACTTAGCCACAAATCTCATCCTAAACTCCTCTAAATAATGCTAATAATTTCTAGTTAAGGTGTATGAAATGACACCTATCAAATTCCCCCATGCTTAGACCTTTACTCGTCCCGAGTAAGCTAATGATAAACCTACTCTCTCAATCGAACACCAAGGTCTCAGGAAGTACAAGAAAATATGACACCGGCAACTACAACATCTCAACAATCAGCTCCAGACAATCAAGCTAAAAGGGAAGCAGAGTACTTCCCCCAAGCTTATCCCAAACACCACAGAGTGAATCAAATCTAATCCTAATCTCCCATATATCTTCTTATCTCTCCAAAGTGACCTACCCGAATCCTCCTTATAACTCCTCTTCTTGTGACGCCTCGCCAAGAATAATGAGAAATCCTAAAATCACTCTTCTTCTTTTCGCTCATTTTGCCAAGGCGCCCTTTCGGGTTTTCACCAATCGACTCATTTCATTTTTCAATAGATGTACTCACATAAGCTCACGTCATTCTTGACCACATATTACCCCAGCCTAATGTTGGTCCAAGCCACCTGCTTATTGCCTAGGCCGCCCTTTCGGATTTTCGACCTATCCTAGGATTTCTAATGTATGCCTTTTTTCAATTTTTGGCTTTTTTTCATTTTTTAATTTTTCTCCTCAACAACGTAGCAAGTATAGAACTCTCCCACATGCTTAAACATTGCATTGTCCTCAATGTAATGAAAGACAAAAGAATAAAGCACAGGGAAAAGCAAAAAATAACTCACAAACGTCGCCAAGCTGCTTGGACACTGTAGGTGTCGCTGGCGGTCTTCTCAATAAATGCCCAGGTCTCTGGTGTTGGG
The DNA here is from genome assembly GCA_027886185.1 of Rheum nobile. Lineage (NCBI taxonomy): Eukaryota > Viridiplantae > Streptophyta > Magnoliopsida > Caryophyllales > Polygonaceae > Rheum > Rheum nobile. The sequence goes on from WOAB01000003.1 coordinate 114,556, forward strand.
CGGGTGTCTTCATCAACTCTATAATCTTCTCCTACCGTGCAATCAAAAGGGAACCACTTTGGTGAGTAGTGATAAAACAATGATAGTAGGGTTGCACGGCCTTCTAGGAACACATGGTGGAGCCCAGATGTAATCATGGTGTGGACTCTAGTGTTCCTCCTCCTCAGCGGTCAATTATAGGGCCATCATCGTTGTCAAATAAAAATGTGGGGTGAATGTCTCTTCCTTGACAACATGATGTGCACCATCTCCATAGGGAACTTTGGACAGCTGGCCTTCAGTACCTCTTTTTTTTTTTTTTTATTCCCCCGTTTAAGGTTTTTTCGGGGAGTGACTTAGTGTAGGGAAAAAGAAGACTTACAATGGTGTGGGAAACACCTTCTTCAATTCGCATAGGGTCTCCTCCCTGCAGGTTAGTCGGAAACAAAGAAAAACAAAAACAAAGCAAAAACATACTAAAGAAAAAATGTAAAAAAAAAGAAAGAAAAACAAGGGAAAAGAAAAACATACCTCGGGTTGCCTCCCGGATAGTGCCTTAGTTATTGTCATGGCTTGACATCCTGCTCATTCTCAACTTGGGTTGCTCACAACAACTGAACTCCTAAGACCAATATCAGGGGGATGTCTCTTTGTATACTCCATTTCGATCCGTTCCCCATGCTTGTGCAATTGCTGATGGTTGGACCACTCGTCGTATCCATGAATGCACTTGCCATCTTTAAAAACTGTCTACCCAACATCTCAGGGGCTGCATGTATGTCCTGCCCCGTATCCAACGTATAAAAATCAGCCACTGGCATCAAGGCCTCCTTCTTGTGCTTCCCCTTTGGTTTCTTTTTCATCTTACCCAACGCCCTTAAAAGTTCTGTGTAGCACGGGGCGCTGTTTACCAAATGGGCCAAAGGGATGGTTGCCTTGCAGCTACTGGAGGTGTCGAAGAGATCCTTGTCATCAATTATCATCCTCTCCTTTAGTGCCTCCGGAAAGGGGACATGGAGCTTTTCAGAACCAAGAGGAGAAAAAATTGGACGAACAAAGGGGTCCGCTTCTTCGTCATGATCAATATCCAGATCTGGGCATTCACCGCGGGGCGGTAGTCTCACCGCGGGGCGGCAATGTTGACTCAGGACAACTGGGAGTTATCGTCGGGTCGCGGTCACAAGTACCGCGGGGTGGTAGGATTCGCCCATCTTCAAATTCATCTTTGTCGTCCTTTTCAGCAGTAGGAGCGACTTGTAATTGCTTGCCACTTCGGAGGGTCACAGCATTTACACTTTCTTGTGCGGCCCTTTTGTCCAACCTAGTGACCACATCTGTTAACTGACCCACTGTCTCCTTCATGCTCTTGATGTTGGCCTCAGTAGTTTGCACATGCGTTGTGAAGTGCATTGTTAAGGTCTTGAGCATGTCTTCAGTTGAAGGGGAGTTACTAGCATGGGAAGCTACTGGTAGCTCATCAAAGTAGGGTTGAGGTGCTTCTTGTTTACCCGTCTTCGCAATAATGTCTTTCAATGAAGTAATTTCTTGCAATAAATGTGCATCATTGGAGTTGACAGCATTAACTCCTCTGGTCTTTGGGGCTTCATCGAAATCTCTTGTGCTCTCAGCCATATCATAAAGTCTAGTCATGGCTGCATCAGGGGTCATATTCAAGATACTACCACCACACGTAGCATCTATGATTCTTCTTTCATCATCCAGCAGCCCACTGTAAACATAGAGTACTAGATCTTTCTTGTCAAAACCATGGAACGGGCAACTAGAGCAAAGTCATTTGAACCGCTCACAATAGTCATAAAGGATCTCCTCCTCTCCTTGTTCAATACTGGCAATTTCCTTTTTCAAAGCGTTCACCATCCTGGTTGGGAAATATTGTGTGAGGAAAGCCTTATGTAGCTCAGCCCATGAATCTATGCTTCCGCCAGGCAGACGATAGTACCAGTCCTCATCATCGTCTTTAAGAGTGAACCCGAAGGCTCTCATTTTAATCTGATCCTCAGTGACGTTGGCTGGTTTAATGCTCATGATGACGTTGTGGAATTTACCCAAGTGTAGGATGGGGTTCTCTCCACATCGTCCATGGTATCTCGGGAGCAACCGTATCACTCCTGTTTTGAGCTCAAATGTCATACCATCCGCAAGGGGTGGAATGATTACAGCCAATGGCTGCTGTATCAAATCTGGTGCAGTCAGCTGTCGGAGTGTCTGAGCCATTCATACCTGTCTCTGTATCAACTTCAACAAGTAGCGAATCAGTAGCAAAGGTGCGGACCGTAAGATAGATCCACACCGCAGTCAATCACAAAAGCACACAACAAAACAAAAATCTTCCCCGACAACGGCGCCAAATTTGACGGGGCTAAAGATGCGCAATGCAAGTATCGTTGATTAGCCTTATCAAAGTAAATAGTCCTAACAGACCTACTAAACAGATGTATAGTAAGCAAGCAAGGGTCGAACCCACAGGGAAGATTTGATGCAGTATGCAATTGTGAATGACAAGTAACAAGCAAGGGGGGTTTAGTTATCACGAGAAAGCAAAGCAAGTAAAGCAAACAAGTTTGGTTGAGTTGAGAAAATATAATGGGGAAAGTAGTCCTACTAGAGCGAGATCCACAATACAGAGATATAATTTGATCACAGAAATCTATTTAATCCAAGTTCTTTTACTCTCCTTATAGTTGTTCCCACCCTGATCTTAAGTACTATCGATTCTCACAGTTGTCGATAGACTTATTACTATGCCAATGGTAAAATACCACCGATTCTCACAGTTGTCGGTATACTTTACCACCAATAAAGCAATAGCAATACACACAAGGATATAGGATACATGCAAATAGAAAGACGTATTAATACTCGCATGCAACTTATTCTCACTCACGATTGTACGCTCGGAACCCCTATACGCACAATCGTGTTTGCTACTAGATATGCACTCGGAACCCCTATATGCAATCCTAGCAATTGATAAAAAGTATTCAACCTAGTTGATCAGGCTAAGAAGAACAACAAGAAATCAATATTCAATATAACCAAGAGAATCAAACCAACACTTATAAGGATAAGAACAAGGAATAGAAATCTCACAAACACATCAACTGTATTGCTTCAATCGTCTAGTAGAACAAAGGGAAGTTAGTTCTTCATTCAAACGAGAATGAAAACCTAATAGAAAAGTAACCTGCGTAACGTAAAAGTGTCTGCCTTTGGGGCGTGACTGCCCACTCAAGACCTAGAAAGAGGTCTTAAATAGGTTTAGGAAATAAGTTAATCTAATGGAAATAACAAAGGAAATAAAATAATAGAAATAAGAAAGTCCGAAATGCAATAAAGGAAATAAAATCTTTTGCTGGCCGCGAGGCGTGACGTGCCCACCGCGGGGCGTCAGTCTTCTAGTTGCCTTCTCTGAGATCCACCGCCAGGTCGCGGTGGCTTCTGGCGCGGGGCGTCAAGTTCCACCGCGGGGCGGTGAGTTCCACCGCGGGGCGGCGATGCCTTTTTCAGCTTCTGCGACACTTTAGTAGAAACACCATAACTTTTGATTCCCAACTCGGATTGCGCTCATATTTTGAGGACTTGTAGTAGACTTCAAGATCTAACTCCTAGAATTGGAATCACTTCATTTGGACATCTGATTAGAGAGAAAGAACCATTTGAATTCAGCACATTGTTCTTCTACTCTTCAATACACTTCAAACCTCTATAAATCCCATGATTTCTTCACTTCTCTCCACAACTTCTGGATTACAGACTTAGCCACAAATCTCATCCTAAACTCCTCTAAATAATGCTAATAATTTCTAGTTAAGGTGTATGAAATGACACCTATCAAATTCCCCCATGCTTAGACCTTTACTCGTCCCGAGTAAGCTAATGATAAACCTACTCTCTCAATCGAACACCAAGGTCTCAGGAAGTACAAGAAAATATGACACCGGCAACTACAACATCTCAACAATCAGCTCCAGACAATCAAGCTAAAAGGGAAGCAGAGTACTTCCCCCAAGCTTATCCCAAACACCACAGAGTGAATCAAATCTAATCCTAATCTCCCATATATCTTCTTATCTCTCCAAAGTGACCTACCCGAATCCTCCTTATAACTCCTCTTCTTGTGACGCCTCGCCAAGAATAATGAGAAATCCTAAAATCACTCTTCTTCTTTTCGCTCATTTTGCCAAGGCGCCCTTTCGGGTTTTCACCAATCGACTCATTTCATTTTTCAATAGATGTACTCACATAAGCTCACGTCATTCTTGACCACATATTACCCCAGCCTAATGTTGGTCCAAGCCACCTGCTTATTGCCTAGGCCGCCCTTTCGGATTTTCGACCTATCCTAGGATTTCTAATGTATGCCTTTTTTCAATTTTTGGCTTTTTTTCATTTTTTAATTTTTCTCCTCAACAACGTAGCAAGTATAGAACTCTCCCACATGCTTAAACATTGCATTGTCCTCAATGTAATGAAAGACAAAAGAATAAAGCACAGGGAAAAGCAAAAAATAACTCACAAACGTCGCCAAGCTGCTTGGACACTGTAGGTGTCGCTGGCGGTCTTCTCAATAAATGCCCAGGTCTCTGGTGTTGGGCGGGTGTCTTCATCAACTCTATAATCTTCTCCTACCGTGCAATCAAAAGGGAACCACTTTGGTGAGTAGTGATAAAACAATGATAGTAGGGTTGCACGGCCTTCTAGGAACACATGGTGGAGCCCAGATGTAATCATGGTGTGGACTCTAGTGTTCCTCCTCCTCAGCGGTCAATTATAGGGCCATCATCGTTGTCAAATAAAAATGTGGGGTGAATGTCTCTTCCTTGACAACATGATGTGCACCATCTCCATAGGGAACTTTGGACAGCTGGCCTTCAGTACCTCTTTTTTTTTTTTTTTATTCCCCCGTTTAAGGTTTTTTCGGGGAGTGACTTAGTGTAGGGAAAAAGAAGACTTACAATGGTGTGGGAAACACCTTCTTCAATTCGCATAGGGTCTCCTCCCTGCAGGTTAGTCGGAAACAAAGAAAAACAAAAACAAAGCAAAAACATACTAAAGAAAAAATGTAAAAAAAAAGAAAGAAAAACAAGGGAAAAGAAAAACATACCTCGGGTTGCCTCCCGGATAGTGCCTTAGTTATTGTCATGGCTTGACATCCTGCTCATTCTCAACTTGGGTTGCTCACAACAACTGAACTCCTAAGACCAATATCAGGGGGATGTCTCTTTGTATACTCCATTTCGATCCGTTCCCCATGCTTGTGCAATTGCTGATGGTTGGACCACTCGTCGTATCCATGAATGCACTTGCCATCTTTAAAAACTGTCTACCCAACATCTCAGGGGCTGCATGTATGTCCTGCCCCGTATCCAACGTATAAAAATCAGCCACTGGCATCAAGGCCTCCTTCTTGTGCTTCCCCTTTGGTTTCTTTTTCATCTTACCCAACGCCCTTAAAAGTTCTGTGTAGCACGGGGCGCTGTTTACCAAATGGGCCAAAGGGATGGTTGCCTTGCAGCTACTGGAGGTGTCGAAGAGATCCTTGTCATCAATTATCATCCTCTCCTTTAGTGCCTCCGGAAAGGGGACATGGAGCTTTTCAGAACCAAGAGGAGAAAAAATTGGACGAACAAAGGGGTCCGCTTCTTCGTCATGATCAATATCCAGATCTGGGCATTCACCGCGGGGCGGTAGTCTCACCGCGGGGCGGCAATGTTGACTCAGGACAACTGGGAGTTATCGTCGGGTCGCGGTCACAAGTACCGCGGGGTGGTAGGATTCGCCCATCTTCAAATTCATCTTTGTCGTCCTTTTCAGCAGTAGGAGCGACTTGTAATTGCTTGCCACTTCGGAGGGTCACAGCATTTACACTTTCTTGTGCGGCCCTTTTGTCCAACCTAGTGACCACATCTGTTAACTGACCCACTGTCTCCTTCATGCTCTTGATGTTGGCCTCAGTAGTTTGCACATGCGTTGTGAAGTGCATTGTTAAGGTCTTGAGCATGTCTTCAGTTGAAGGGGAGTTACTAGCATGGGAAGCTACTGGTAGCTCATCAAAGTAGGGTTGAGGTGCTTCTTGTTTACCCGTCTTCGCAATAATGTCTTTCAATGAAGTAATTTCTTGCAATAAATGTGCATCATTGGAGTTGACAGCATTAACTCCTCTGGTCTTTGGGGCTTCATCGAAATCTCTTGTGCTCTCAGCCATATCATAAAGTCTAGTCATGGCTGCATCAGGGGTCATATTCAAGATACTACCACCACACGTAGCATCTATGATTCTTCTTTCATCATCCAGCAGCCCACTGTAAACATAGAGTACTAGATCTTTCTTGTCAAAACCATGGAACGGGCAACTAGAGCAAAGTCATTTGAACCGCTCACAATAGTCATAAAGGATCTCCTCCTCTCCTTGTTCAATACTGGCAATTTCCTTTTTCAAAGCGTTCACCATCCTGGTTGGGAAATATTGTGTGAGGAAAGCCTTATGTAGCTCAGCCCATGAATCTATGCTTCCGCCAGGCAGACGATAGTACCAGTCCTCATCATCGTCTTTAAGAGTGAACCCGAAGGCTCTCATTTTAATCTGATCCTCAGTGACGTTGGCTGGTTTAATGCTCATGATGACGTTGTGGAATTTACCCAAGTGTAGGATGGGGTTCTCTCCACATCGTCCATGGTATCTCGGGAGCAACCGTATCACTCCTGTTTTGAGCTCAATGTCATACCATCCGCAAGGGGTGGAATGATTACAGCCAATGGCTGCTGTATCAAATCTGGCGCAGTCAGCTGTCGGAGTGTCTGAGCCATTCGTACCTGTCTCTGTATCAACTTCAACAAGTAGCGAATCAGTAGCAAAGGTGCGGACCGTAAGATAGATCCACACCGCAGTCAATCACAAAAGCACACAACAAAACAAAAATCTTCCCCGACAACGGCGCCAAATTTGACGGGGCTAAAGATGCGCAATGCAAGTATCGTTGATTAGCCTTATCAAAGTAAATAGTCCTAACAGACCTACTAAACAGATGTATAGTAAGCAAGCAAGGGTCGAACCCACAGGGAAGATTTGATGCAGTATGCAATTGTGAATGACAAGTAACAAGCAAGGGGGGTTTAGTTATCACGAGAAAGCAAAGCAAGTAAAGCAAACAAGTTTGGTTGAGTTGAGAAAATATAATGGGGAAAGTAGTCCTACTAGAGCGAGATCCACAATACAGAGATATAATTTGATCACAGAAATCTATTTAATCCAAGTTCTTTTACTATCCTTATAGTTGTTCCCACCCTGATGTTAAGTACTATCGATTCTCACAGTTGTCGATAGACTTATTACTATGCCAATGGTAAAATACCACCGATTCTCACAGTTGTCGGTATACTTTACCACCAACAAAGCAATAGCAATACACACAAGGATATAGGATACATGCAAATAGAAAGACGTATTAATACTCGCATGCAACTTATTCTCACTCACGATTGTACGCTCGGAACCCCTATACGCACAATCGTGTTTGCTACTAGATATGCACTCGGAACCCCTATATGCAATCCTAGCAATTGATAAAAAGTATTCAACCTAGTTGATCAGGCTAAGAAGAACAACAAGAAATCAATATTCAATATAACCAAGAGAATCAAACCAACACTTATAAGGATAAGAACAAGGAATATAAATCTCACAAACACATCAACTGTATTGCTTCAATCGTCTAGTAGAACAAAGGGAAGTTAGTTCTTCATTCAAACGATAATGAAAACCTAATAGAAAAGTAACCTGCGTAACGTAAAAGTGTCTGCCTTTGGGGCGTGACTGCCCACTCAAGACCTAGAAAGAGGTCTTAAATAGGTTTAGGAAATAAGTTAACCTAATGGAAATAACAAAGGAAATAAAATAATAGAAATAAGAAAGTCTGAAATGCAATAAAGGAAATAAAATCTTATGCTGGCCGCGAGGCGTGACGTGCCCACCGCGGGGCGTCAGTCTTCTAGTTGCCTTCTCTGAGATCCACCGCCGGGTCGCGGTGGCTTCTGGCGCGGGGCGTCAAGTTCCACCGCGGGGCGGCGATGCCTTTTTCAGCTTCTGTGACACTTTAGTATAAACACCATAACTTTTGATTTCCAACTCTGATTTCGCTCATATTTTGAGGACTTGCAGTAGACTTCAAGATCTAACTCCGAGAATTGGAATCACTTCATTTGGACATCTGAGTAGAGAGAACGAACCATTTGAATTTAGCACATTGTTCTTCTACTCTTCAATACACTTCAAACCTCTATAAATCCCATGATTTCTTCACTTTTCTCTACAACTTCTGGATTACAGACTTAGCCACAAATCTCATCCTAAACTCCTCTAAATAATGCTAATAATTGCTAGTTAAGGTGTATGAAATGACACCTATCAGCAGGGGAAGATCAGTAGGCAGGGTAGAAGAATGATAAGGGAAGAAATGCTCATGAAAAATGACATATCGAGAGATAATAATAGTGTTGGTAGTGAGGTCTAGAAGTTTATAGGCTTTTTTTCCAAAAGGATAGCCAATGAAGATGCAAGGATGAGCTCGAGGGTCAAACTTAGTCCTGCTAGGCTTAGGTGTGGTGACAAAACACAAGCAGCCAAAGCAACGCAGGTGAGAATAAGTAGGAGGTGTTTTAAAAAACAACTCAAATGGAGAGTTGTGGTGTAAGGATTGTAAAGGGAATCGGTTAATGAGGTAGGTGGCAGTTAAGAGACATTCACCCCAATAAGAAATTGATAATTTGGATTAAAAAAGCAAGGCTCGAGAGGTTTCAAGTAAATGCTTGTGTTTTCGTTCCACAACTCCATTTTGTTGTGGTGTATGAACACAGCTGGATTGATGTATGATGTCGTGTTCTGCATAAAAGGCCAACGCTTGGGAACTAGAAAATTCAGGGGCATTGTGATAACAGGTTTTCGTCGTGTAAAAACTGCTATGCAAAGTGTCCAAACAAACCTTAAACCGTAGTCCTAGGTAAGTACAGGTCGAATCCACAGGGAGGCGAATTCTATCTTAATATGCAATTTGTATGTCAATCAAACGTAACCAAAGGTTTTTTTTGAGTTTTAGTAACCTAATCATGCAAAAGTAAACAAAGTAAAATATGATGAAATCAGTGATGGGGAAAAGCACTTAGTCAAACAACATCCACTATTCGTATGACAAGTTGATCATAGATAATCATTCAAAATCTCATGCAATGGAAATTCCAATTCCTTTTCAGATATAACTAATAGCACAACCAGATACTATTAGCACTAACTAATCAAACAACCCTGAAACTATCAAGATTCAGTTTAACAGCATTTTTACGGATAGGAATATAGTTGGATACAATTCTAGCATAAAACAACCAGCTTTTATCCTAGAATGTAAATCAGTTCTCTTCTGCATAAGACTAGCACAACCAGTTACTAGTATGATGCAGTTGCTACTTTGAAATAGATATGCTCAACCAGTAACAATCTAGATCTAGCAATCAATCAATAGAAACAAACCCTAGTTGATCAGACTAGAGATTATCAATATCAATCATAAGCAACTTAAGCAAGAGAAGAGATAAAAACCATACAATAGATTAAGAAGGAGAGTCTCACAACTGAATCAAAACGAAAGCTTCAGCGTCTGACTAAGCCAAAGAGGCTTAGTTCTTCATAGCAAATACGTAAAAACTAATTAGGGTTCGAGAGAGAATCCAAGATAGGCAAACAAGCCTTTTCTCAACCCTTAAATACTAAAGGAAACAAAGCTAAGTTAACCTAAAACGAAATAATAAAAAGTAATGAAATAATGCAAATAAGGAAACGGCGCGGCGGGCTTCAGACATGCATGGAGGGCGCTACATCCTCCACGGTGAGCGCCGTAATCGCGGCGGGCGCCGTCTTTCTACGACGGGCACCGTAATTACATCGTAGCCAATGTTGTTGGATGGGAATTGGTGGCGGTCGCCGTAAGTTGCACGGTGGTCGCCGTGAACTCGTTTCTTCCTCCTTTGTCTCTTTAGATCCCGAAAGCGTGTCTTCAGCACCTCCTCGCCAATACTTCATAACTCCTTGGCGTCTACTACTGGTGGATTCCTCCTCAGTGTCTCATATGATCTCCAAAATAGCTCAAACACCTCCAAATACACCAACTTCGCCTCCAAACGCCATACACATGAATGTGTCTAAATCTACCCGAATGGCACCAATAAAACCTCGAATGACTCTTACTTAAGCCCTACAAAGTAGTGCTTATCAAACCACCCCATGCTTAGACCTTTGCTCGTCCACGAGTAAACCAAATAAGAGTCCACTCCTCCAATGCAGCACCCAAGGTCTCAGGAAGCATATCCTCCAACTAAGAGTCCTCTAACCCATGCCAAAGCTCTTGACACCAATCTCATTCACAACACATCCACAACTCAACAAGCTTAAGGGGCAAGCAGAGTACTTCCCCCAAGCTAAACCCGGACATCCAAAAGTGTGAGTAACCTCTAATCCTAGCCTCCATCTATTGCTCCTTATGTCTCCAAGAGTGACCTACCCGACAATCCTTCTTTGTCTCCTCTTCTTATGACGCCTCGCCAAGAATAATGAGAAATCTTAAAATCACTTTTCTTCTTTTCGCTCATTTTGCCAAGGCGCCCTTTCGGGTTTTCACCAAGCCACTCATTTCATTTTCCAATAGATGTACTCACATAAGCTCACGTCACTCTTGACCTCATATTACCCCAGCCTAATGCTGGTCCAAGCCATCTGCTTATTGCCTAGGCCGCCCTTTTGGGTTTTCGACCTATCCTAGGATTTTTATGATAGCCTTTTTTCAAATTTTTGGCTTTTTCTCTTTTTTCATTTTTCTCCTCAACGACGTAGCAAGAATAGAACTCCACCCCATGCTTAAACATTGCATTGTCCTCAATGTAATGAAAGACAAAAGAGTAAAGCACAGGGAAAAGCAAAAAATAACTCACAACGTTGCCGAGTTGGCTTGGACACTTCCTTGTCGCTGGCGGTGTACTCATGAAAGTTCATGTCCTGGATGTCTGCATCAACGCTATAACCTTTATATACCGTGCAACCATAGGAAACCACTGTGAAGTGCGGTGGTTATTCAGGAAATCAGGGCGGCACGGCCTTCAACTCCATCAACTCCTACCATGCAATCAAAAGGAACCACTCTGGGGAAGTAGTGGTCAATCAAGGGAATAGGGTTACATGGCCTTCAAAAATGGGCCCAGATATCATCGTGGTTGGGCCCTGGTGTATCTTCTCTCCAGCTGTCGACTGCAGGGCCACCATCGTTGTCAAATAAATGTAGGGCGAATGTATTCCTCCGTTAGCAACATGAGGAATACATTCGTAATGAAAGACAAAAGAGTAAAGCACAGGGAAAAGCAAAAAATAACTCACAATGTTGCCGAGTTGGCTTGGACACTTCCTTGTCGCTGGCGGTGTACTCATGAAAGTTCATGTCCTGGATGTCTGCATCAACGCTATAACCTTCATATACCGTGCAACCATAGGAAACCACTGTGAAGTGCGGTGGTTATTCAGGAAATCAGGGCGGCACGGCCTTCAACTCCATCAACTCCTACCATGCAATCAAAAGGAACTACTCTGGGGAAGTAGTGGTCAATCAAGGGAACAGGGTTGCATGGCCTTCAAAAATGGGCCCAGATATCATCGTGGTTGGGCCCTGGTGTATCTCCTCTCCAACTGTCGACTGTAGGGCCACCATCGTTGTCAAATAAATGTAGGGCGAATGTATTCCTCCGTTAGCAACATGATGCGCACCTCTCCGTGGGGAATCTGGACAACTCGGTAAAACTTTTTTTTTTTGACTTTTTTTTTTTGACTTTTTTCTCCCCGTTTAAGGTCTTTTCGGGGTATTTTATTTTCGTCTTTTGCTCCCCGTTTAAGGTTTTTTCGGGGCCCATTTTTTATTTTTTATTTTTTTTCATTTTTTTTACGAAAGAAAACGAACCTGAAAATGGCGGCGATCGCCGTAATTAAACGTTGGTCGCCGTCATTTGCCGCAAGCGAAGTGTCGGAGAAGGTGAAAACGGCGGGCACCGTTTGGTCGGCGGCGGGCGCCGTGAACTCCTTCTTCACTTTGAAACGCTTCCTGCAGGTTAGTTCGACACAAAAAGGAAAAACTAAAAGGAAAAACAAAAGAAAATGACTAAGGGAAGGAAAATAAACTACCTAACATCGGGTTGCCTCCCGATCAGCGCCTTAGTTAATGTCGTTGGCTCGACATACTACTCGAAAATCCTCGATCCATATCGTCAGGCTCTTTAGGAACCTTCTTAATCCATACCTCCTTCTTGAACCAATTATGGAAAGGTTTGAACCTTAGACCATTCTTCTTCTTCAGCGGCTTCTGCATCTTGACCTTCTTAGTCGCGTCTACCCCATGCTTTGATCGATCAGGGGGGTGTTTAGCTTCAACTTCAGGGACCTGCACCACAGAAGGAACGAGCTTCTCGCTCGGGGTCAGCAGTAAAGGCGATTTGCCTGGTAGCTCTGGAGGAAGCTTATAGTAAGCGTCTGACTCATTGACACCTTCCTACAACTCAGTAGATAGAGTAAAATCCAAGCTAGAATCAACAATGATAGATTGTATGTCATCTAGGTGCTCATCATCAGAAGCATCGTGCACCACAGGCTCAAGTACATCAATTGCACACAAAGAATGATCATCCGAAGGAGATTTCATGGCATCATAGATATTGTAGTTCATAGTTTGGCCATCAAATTCCATGGTTAAAGAACCAGTACTCACATTAATCTTAGTGTTGGCAGTTTTCAGGAAAGGTCTCCCTAACAGAATAGGGGTTACATGCATATCGTGTTCCATATTGAGCACATAGAAGTTAGCAGGAAAAGTAAGATCACCAACCCTAACCAAAATATCCTCCACAATCCCTATAGGACGCACACTAGATCTATCAGCTAACTAAATGGCAATATTAGTGGCATGAATGGGTCCTAATCGTAAGGATTCACAAAGAGATAAAGGTAGAACATTTATGGAAGCATCCAAATCTAGCATAGCCTTATTGAACTTGGTACCTCCAATAGTGACAGGGATGGTGAACATACCTGGGTCGCCACACTTCTTGGGTAAGCGTTTCTGAAACACAGCAGAGACATGTTCGCTTACCTTTACCTTCTTCTTGCTATTTATGTCTTGGTTCCTCTTTGTTGTGCATATCTGCTTCAAGAACTTCTCATAACGAGGGACAGATTTGATCAAATTGAGGAGAGGAATGTTGACCTCAACATTTCTGAACATCTCAAACATGTCCTTGTCCTGCGCAAGTGGTTTGGTACGCTTCAAAGCAGACGGGAACGGTGCAACGGGCTTCCACTCAGGAAAAATTGGGGTACATACTCCTTCTCAGCCTCAGGATCGACTACAGTATCACGGCGGGCGTCGTAAGAGGTGCGGCGGTCGCCGTGAACATCATCAGAAAGTTCGGGTTTTTGCTCACCGGCACGGCGGGCGCCGTGATTATTGTGGCCGTCGCCGCAATTTTCATCAGAAAATTCAAGAGCGGAGTCATTTTCACGGCGGGCGCCGTGGTATTCACGGCGGTCGATGTCACGGCGGGCGTCGTAAGAGACACAGCGGTCGCCGTCGCTGTTCTGTTCCAGCTCCTGATCCGCTTCCTTGTCGACCTCAAAATCATCATCTTCGAGTCTCTTCCCGCTCCTCAGAGTTATAGCACTGACGTTCCTAATGTTCGGGTTCACTTCCGTTTGAGATGGAAGTTTACCAGAATCCTTTGCGTCCAGTTTATTCACCACTTGAGATATTTGACCAAATTGTCTTTCCAGGTTCTGAATGCTAGCTTGTGTACTTTCCTGGAACTGTATGTGGCTCTTGGTCAACTTGGCAACATTCTCATTAAGGTTCACGTTGCTCTGCATCAGCATCTTCATCATATCCTCCACAGACGATGAAGGATTCGAACTCTGCCATTGCGGTCTTGGCACATAGGGTTGCCTAGGTTGTGGAGGGTTACCCTGCTATTGGACTTGACCTTGATTCTGTTTCGGGTCTCTCCATATGAAATTGGGATGGTCCCTCCAACCAGGATTGTAAGTATTGGAGTAGGGATCATGTCTGGGCCTCTGCTGATATCCTCCTACTGCATTCACTTCCTCTTGTAGGGTAGGAAACGAATCAGTAGGATGCAAGTCGTCATGACAAATCTCGCAGGCCTTAGCCTGCTGAGGCGTACCTTTCAGCTTCAGACGTCTCACCTCCTCTCTCAACACATCAAAGTCAGCTTGATCAATTTTGGATTGAGAACTTGCAACCACCAAGCTTTGGGAACCTCTCCCACTGTACTGTCTAGGGTGGCAAATATCTCTAGAGCTTCTTCGTAAGTCCTCTTCAGAATATTCCCACCACATGCAGAATTCACCATCTGACGATCATCTTCACGGAGTCCTCCATGCAGATAGAGAATCAGATCATGATTAGCATAACCATGGTAAGGGCAACTCTTCACTAGTTTCTTGAAGCGTTCATAATAGTCGTAGAGAGACTCATTGGACAGTTGCTCAATGTTGCAGATCTTCTTCTTAAGCTGATTGGACTTGATAGCTGGGAAATACTTGTCAAGGAATACTTTCTTCAAATTCACCCAAGTAGTGATGCTTCTTGGGGGTAGAGAATGATACCAGTCCTTCGCTGAGTCCTTCAGAGAAAAAGAAAATACCCTCAACCTCATCTGATCTTCAGTAATATCATATGGCCGCATGTTGGTGCAGACCTCAAGGAACTCATCCAAATGCGGAATAGGGTCCTCAAGGGGGGGTTCCACTGAATTTCGGGAGTAAATGGACTACTCTTGTCTTGAGCTCAAATTTAACTCCATCACCAAGGGCGGGAAATTGCACAGCACGAGTTGGTTGGTCCAAGTTAGGAGCCGTCAAGGACTCAAGAGTAACACGATCAGCCATCGTATCAGCTTCCTCAAGTAGTAAATTCGCAGCCCTGCGAGCCTGAAGAAAAGTTCTTTCGATTTCTGGATCAAAAACTAGAGGTAGATTATTAGTAACACGGGTGTGAACCATAAGATAGGTTCACACCAAAATTGGCACACAAATCACACACTAAATAGAATATTGCCTCCCCGGCAACGGCGCCAATTTGATAACAGGTTTTCGTCGTGTAAAAACTGCTATGCAAAGTATCCAAACAAACCTTAAACCGTAGTCCTAGGTAAGTACAGGTTGAATCCACATGGAGGCGAATTCTATCTTAATATGCAATTTATATGTCAATCAAACGTAACCAAAGGTTTTTTTTTTGAGTTTTAGTAACCTAAGCATGCAAAAGTAAACAAAGTAAAATATGATGAAATCAGTGATGGGGAAAAGCACTTAGTCAAACAACATCCACTATTCGTATGACAAGTTGATCATAGATAATCATTCAAAATCTCATGCAATAGAAATTCCAATTCCTTTTCAGATATAACTAATAGCACAACCAGATACTATTAGCACTAACTAATCAAACAACCCTAAAACTATCAAGATTCAGTTTAACATCAGCTTTACGGATAGGAATATAGTTGGATATAATTCTAGCATAAAACAACCAGCTTTTATCCTAGAATGTAAATCAGTTCTCTTCTGCATAAGACTAGCACAACCAGTTACTAGTACGATGCAGATGCTACTCTGAAATAGATATGCTCAACCAGTAACAATCTAGATCTAGCAATCAATCAATAGAAACAAACCCTAGTTGATCAGACTAGAGATTATCAATATCAATCATAAGCAACTTAAGCAAGAGAAGAGATAAAAACCATGCAATAGATTAAGAAGGAGAGTCTCACAACTGAATCAAAACGAAAGCTTCAGCGTCTGACTAAGCCAAGGAGGCTTAGTTCTTCATAGCAAATACGTAAAAACTAATTAGGGTTCGAGAGAGAATCCAAGATAGGCAAACAAGCCTTTTCTCAACCCTTAAATACTAAAGGAAATAAAGCTAAGTTAACCTAAAACGAAATAATAAAAAGTAATAAAATAATGCAAATAAGGAAACGGCGTGGCGGGCTTCAGACATGCACGGCGGGCGCTGCATCCTCCACGGCGAGCGCCGTAATCGCGGCGAGCGCCGTCTTTCCACGGCGGGCGCCGTAATTACATCGTAGCCAATGTTGTTGGATGGGAATTGGCGGCGGTCGAAGTAAGTTGCACGGCGGTCGCCGTGAACTCGTTTCTTCCTCCTTTGTCTCTTCAGCTCCCGAAAGCGTGTCTTCAGCACCTCCTCGCCAATACTTCATAACTCCTTGGCGTCTACTACTGGTGGCTTCCTCCTCAGTGTCTCGTATGATCTCCAAAATAGCTCAAACACCTCCAAATACACCAACTTCGCCTCCAAATGCCATACACATGAATGTGTCTAAATCTACCCGAATGGCACCAATAAAACCTCTAATGACTCTTACTTAAGCCCTACAAAGTAGTGCTTATCACATTGTCTGAGCGTATGGCTTTGATCTTGGTATGAAAATGAGTGGAAACATAGGCAATGAAGGCTTTTAGAATGGGAAAAGCATTGCTCTTAGTGGACAAAAGATGAGTCCAGGTTAGGCGAGAGAAGTTGTCAACAATGGTTAAAAAAATACTTGAAACCATTGTGAGTGGTATGTTTGTAAGGTCCCCAAGTGTCTATATGGATAAGGTCAAAAGGCAAAGCAGAAGTGGTGATACTGAATTGGAAGACATTTCTGCATTGTTTGGCTTGAGGACATATTTGACAGATGAAGCCAAGTTTCTTGGAATCAACACTAGTGGAAAAAACACTTTTTGAGGCTCCTTTTTAGAGGCGTACATATTTTAAAACGCCTCAACAACGACCTACGCAATCAGTTTTTCAGGTTTTTGAGGCGGATAATTATTTTATACGCCTCAAAAAAATCTATTGAGGCAGGCAAATAATTATACGCCTCAAAAAGTTTCCAAAAAAATATTCCCGCTAAAGTATTAGAGGCGGGCCAAATGTAGGCCCGCCTCTAATGGTACATAATTGAGGCGGGCGAAAAAGCCCGCCTCTATTAACTTTTGTTGAGGCGGGCATATTATAGCCCGCTTCAACAAATGTATGCAATAGAGGCAGGTATAAAGAGGCCCGCCTCTATTGCCTCATTACATTCAGCTTATAGAGGCGGGCATATTAGGCCCGCCTCTATAAGTCTACCCTAATTAAATTAAAAACATTCAGCTGTTCTTCACTCACTCCGTTTCTCCGCGGCAATTTCTACCCTAACCTCTCGAGAAACATGTCGCAGAAACCCTAATTCTGCTCTATCGCCATGAACTGCTCAAGTAAATCTCTCCCCATTCATCACTCTTGTTCGTTCGTTTGTTTTGATTTTCTTCTTCTTGAACTTGTTGTTTTGTTCGGCGCAGTTTCCGGTGAGGTGCCGGAGGAGCCCGTCGTTTCGAAGACATCTGGGCTTCTCTATGAGAAGCGGTTGATTGAACGGCATATCTCCGTAAGTGTCGTTCATTTTTTCTTTTGATTTTCGTGGTTTTCTTCTGGATTTAAGTGCGAAGTGATATCCTTTCATGTAATTTCGTTGCGAATTTGTTTCGACTTCTATTGTGTGCGTTTTCCATGGAAGGCCTTCTTTTAGTCTGGGGATTTCGGGTTTATACCATACTTGTAACCCTAGAAGATTAGTTTGTGTCCAAATTTGGATTATGAGGTTATAATGCTTTAATGTGAACCAGTTTAAGTAAGATTATCGCGGTTCTAGTTTACTCTCACAATTTGTCTAAACAATACTCATTTACTTACTCCATCTGTACTGTTTATTTGCTTTGCTCTTTCAGATTTAATGAATCATTTTCTTTCGTTACAGCCTGATGCATGAAACTTTTCTTACATCTTATAAGTAGAATAGCATGCCATCCTGTTTGTATCTGAATATAAGAATA
Source organism: Rheum nobile (assembly GCA_027886185.1). Lineage (NCBI taxonomy): Eukaryota > Viridiplantae > Streptophyta > Magnoliopsida > Caryophyllales > Polygonaceae > Rheum > Rheum nobile. Next base: position 132,533 of record WOAB01000003.1, read on the forward strand.
ATCTCTTGTTTTTTTTGGTTGGAGAATAATCTCTTGTTTGTCATTCTGAGTTATTTGACTTGCAGAGGAAGGGGCATATGGAGATGTTTGTACGACCCACAATATTTTTCTTTTTCATTCTGTCTCCAGATGTTAAGTTTTCAAGCATCCATTCGGCTTGATAGCACTATCTGTGTGTATGGATCATCTATGAAATGTAAATTTTAAAGTTTTCGTTTAGTACTTTTCTATTGTCACCTTATCTGACCTGGTATTGTCGCATACAAGTTTCTTGTTGCATTTCAATCTTGTTTGATTGTAATCAAGCACAACGCATCGTTTATAATTTCACACATTTTATGCAGTTGTTTTGTCAAATGATTTAGATGCAGCTGGACTTCTTTATAAGAGTATTTCCCCTTGCTATATTTGACTTTGCTAGCTGGTATTTTGTTGTTTGTAGACTGCTTTAACCACTGTTGAAGCCGAGTTACCTCCAACTCACCCAATCCGTTTGGGTTTGGCTTTGAATTTCTATGTGTTCTATTATGAAATTATGAACTCACCTGAAAGGTAATAAGTGGTTGACTCATCATTATGTTGTTCATCTTCCTTTTAATGGTTATTTGCTAATATGTTTTATTGTCTTCAAATAGAGCGTGCCACCTAGCAAAGCAAGCCTTTGATGATGCTATTTCTGATCTGGACACTCTTAATGAAGAGTCTTACAAAGACAGCACTTTGATTTTGCAACTTTTGAGGGATAATCTCACTTTATGGACTTCTGACATTCCTGAGGATGGAGGTAAGCTTTAAGGTTCTATAATCTCACCAAGAAGACATTGATGTGTGATTACAGCAATCTTTGTGCTGATCACTCCGTGTGTCTAAGTTGTCTTCTTTAAATATTTTCATTTGAACATATGAAACTCTTTGCTATTGCTAAATGTCTTTAATTATGGGTCATGGTTTATGCTAATCGTTGTTGATTTTGGTCCCATTCTTGCAACACCTCATCCCAACTATACCCAATGGAATAAAAGTCTTTCCCTTCTAAGTACCAGTTAGAGGCCTTTATTTGCATTGTTGTACTCGAATTGTTGAAATAACTTTTAGAGGCGGGTCTATGGAGACCCGCCTCTAAAAGCCACTTGTTGAGACGGGCCTCTAGAGGCCCGCCTCAACAAGTGCCTTATGGCGCCATAGTGAGGCACTTGTTGAGGCGGGCATATAGAGGCCCGCCTCAACAAGTGGACTTTTAGAGGCAGGCCTACATAGGCCCGCCTCTAAAACTGCCTCACTTTGGCGCCATAGTGAGGCACTTGTTGAGGCGGGCTTATGTAGGCCTGCCTCAACAAGTGGCTTTTAGAGGCGTATTTTGCCCGCCTCAAAAAGGGTCCTCACTTGTTACAGCCCCCTCATTTGAAGCGAATGGTGTTCGCCTCAATAAGTGTCCAAATGCCCGCCTCTATTAGGGTTTTTTCCACTAGTGCAACATGTGTAGCAGAAGTCACATGACAAAGTTTGTCAAATGGTAAATGACCTAGTCGACAGTGCCATAACAAAGATTCAGATATAGACAAAGAAGATTTTTTATTGAAAGTAGAACTGTTTACATGAGAATATGTGTAACACCCCCGACTTATGTCGGTAGTGCCACACGCCAGTGACCTCAGACGTTAATGTCCAAAATCACCCCAGGCTTTAATCGGAACAATTAAGCTTAAAATAAGTACGTAAATATTAAATAACGGAAGAATGACCAGCGGAAGACATTTCAAATGATTAAAACTCAACCTTTTATTAAGACTCCTCTCGTAAAATGAGGAGGACGGTTTTACAACAAAGTATAATGACAGCGGAAGACTTTTAAACATAGTCCTAATTACATGACTATGTAATACATTTATTTCAAATTAAACATACGCGCCTTTGGAAATATTACTTCTGAAAATGCAAACTTCAACTGCAAGCCTTCTCTTCGATTGGTTACTTCAAATCATCGGGGACCAACCACTTATGTGCCGTATAGGACGGATGACACCAACCAACCATGCAAGGAATAAAACTCGGTTGGTTAGTCTAATGAAAGACTATGCAAGGGTGAAAACAGAATGGTTCTAGTGATCGTAACTGTTTACTACCATTGTCCTTCGAATAATAACCGAAGGAACGATACATAACCCGAGACTTTCACGAAATGATAGAAAAAGACATGCACTGAACAGAAGACTCCAAAGGAACTGAGTCTTATAGGAAACGTATGAAGAATTGTTTGGGAACGTTAAGGTTACACACAAGTTTAAAAACGACCTTGATTATTTGGGTCCACGACCAACTTCACCGCGCAATGCGAATCCAGATTGGAAAGATGACTTACTCTAACAAGAGTCCGAGCGGTTTCCACGTTGTACTCCTCGCCCGATAGTATATTAATTATGTGCAAAATGGCACTTATCTTATTTAATTTCAAAAACACACATTTACGTTGAAGCTTTTAATCCACAACAATCTCGCAATGAGATATATAACATGGGATGAATCCCGATTGTCGGCACCAGCTGAGTGCACTTACCCTGAATAAGGGTACGGTCATGACCAGAAGTACTAGGGAAAAATCCTCCAATACCAGTTATAAGGAAACGACTAGACCTCGCAAGGTACATAGCGTTCCTACGAATACTCGTTCTAACTACACATAAGTTCACACATAAATCTACACCAAATTCCATTACGGTAATATCATATAGAAATATACATAATAGCGTTGTTTCTAGCAATATATACAACCTATTATAGATTCGTATTTAAACACATGGTTTTATCAAATCTGTTCCCAAACTTAAAACCACAATTTTATTCCATCTTAATTAACAATCAATTAATTGATAATCAAGGGGAAACATGGAATAATGAGCAAGAGCGAACCGCCACTTGCCTTAGTCTAGACGAATCGAAGATGTCGGGTTTTGAGATCTGGAGACTGGATTTTGAGTACGGATTCCTACGACGACGACGAGATATAAGACGGAACCCTGAGTTAGATACGATACGAAACGAAGAAACGAAACGAACGAAGGGAAAAAGGGCCTAAGCCGCGGCCGTGGTTGCCAAAGCCGTGATCGCGCTTGCTGGGCAAGGCCGCGGTCGCAGTTGGCATATCTGCGGTCGCGGTTTCCAGGGCCAAGCCCGCGGTCGCGGTGGATGGATCCGCGGTCGCGGATCTCCATCACGACGCAAGGTTGGGCGGCTTCAAAGCCTTACCGTCGACGACGGCTCGGACTTTCGCTTCTAGGACGGTTGCACACCACCAGCACCACCCAAGGACTTCACAAAGGCGACGACAACTCCGACGACCAAAAATGAGCTTTTCTGAGAGAGATGTAGGTAGATGGGTATGAAGATGGAGGAGAAGCCACATCCCGCCCCTATTTATAGGGCTAGATCGGAGCACTCAACCCCCCAACGCTTGAAGACCAACCGCTTCACTTTCCCTCCACCGGCACTCGGGAAAAACGTGGGAAAGCCAGACGTTGAGCTTCTGGAAGCTCGGGGAAGACGACGATCCAAGAAGCCCGCGATCGTGGTTTCAGAACCGCGATCGCGGTTTGCCCACAGGCAAAACCGCGCCCGCGGCAGCTTAGCCGCGGTCGTGGCCTTAATCGGCTCTCGGGCCTTGATCGCGGTTATATTGAATCTTTGGTTTAGCCCTCCTTAAATAATTTAAGGCCCTATATCTTATTAAACGTAACACGTTCAAAAGGTTGCTACAAGGGTTACAGAATATGCCTAACCTGTCTTGATTACAAAATGAAAGTTCAAAAATTACCCAAAATACCCTTACTAAATTTGAGGGTTATTACAATCTGTAACAACAGAATGGCTGGAATTAGAAACAGGCACATTTTTTACAAAAGATGAAAAAGACAAATCACTGCTAGAATTCAAAAACAAGTTGTCTGCAATCTTGAGATTATGTATGTCTAAGATGTAAAGTCCTTTTGAGCTTTTACCAAGCACCAAAGGTGCCTTCAGTGAATGGCCCTGGAGAAAGCAAAGATCAGGAGTAAAACAGATGTTAGAGTGAAGATCACAAGCAAGTTTGTTGATAGACAACAAATTGTATTTGAATGAAGGTATATGCAAAACATTGGAAAGGATAATAGTGGAAGAAAGAGTAATGGAACCAGTGTGAAGAATAGGAAATTTAGAGCCATCAGGAACAATAATGAAAGTAGGAGAAGAAACATGCTTATATGAGGTAAAAAGAGAAAGATTAGGTGTAATATGATCGGTGGCTCCGCTATCTAAGATCCAGTGTAGATTAGTGCTATGAGCATTGAAACAGAAAACCATACCTGCCATTAGTGCTTGAAATGTACCTACCAAATCCGTTGAACCAGATTGCTGACTAAGTAAGGCCTTGAGTTTAGTATACTCTTCATCGGACAAGAGTTTGGCACTAGATTGAGAAGCCTTGTGATTATGAGAATATCCTGGAGGAAAACCATGGATCTTGAAGCAGCGGTCAACAGAATGTCCAGGAATCTTGCAATGCTCACAGAAATAGGCTGGTTTGCCACGACCGCCAAAAGAACCAGAAGATCGGCCACCATGAAAATAACCTCTGCCTCGATGATGTGATCCGAGGGGGGTCGGCTCACGATTTGCCCTATCTAGACAGGCAACGACTTTGATGTTCCTTCTCTTGGTAACCTGGATAGATACGAACCACCTAGATGATGGTTCGCGGGTCTCTAGTGCTCGCTTTAGGGCGAGGGTGGGGCGAGACACTCGAAGCGACGAGCTACGGATGAAGGAGATGCGAAGCAGACGATGAAAGGGATGCGGGGCAGACTGTGTTTGATGTTCGGATCTAAGAATAAGGAGGACCGACTCTCAACTTTAAGACTTAGATTAATAACTTGAACGTAGGAAACGAAGAGTACAAAAGGGGCTTTAAATAACCAATGAACTCGGCCAAGACCTAATGGGCTTGGGCCGAAACGAGCCTATGGGCTAGCCCACTCTACAAGAGTGGGCACACGCCCGAAATAAAAACTGCTATAAATAGAAATTGCTAAACATAGTAAGTCCTAAAATAGAAAGTGCCAAAGATGGAAACTTACTAAACATAGTAAGTTCCAAAAATAGCAATGCTAAAAAGGAAAAGCTGCTAAAACAGGAAAGTTACTCAAATAAGAAATATGAAGCTAAACTAGACTAAGACGTGAACCAAGGTGGTCTCCAGGGTCTTGGACGCATGGGGCTCGCTTGAGCCCGGCTTGGGTCGATGTAGGATCGCATCATTCTCCTCCCCTTAGAATCGAAGCGTCCTCGCTTCAAGCTGGGTGGGGCCAAGGAGAAGAAACGCTCGTCTATCAAAAGAAAAACGGCATCGATCTTGTGTCCGGCTCAGGGAACCTCAAAGTGGATCAAGTACGGCTCGGGTCCAGGAGAGGGCACGACGTCGGGTGTTGGTGCACTGAAACTAACGACCATGGGTACGAACTTGGGCTCGCTGGGGCATGGACCTGCATCCATGGGCACGAGTGCAGTCGGTGTCAGACTCGCTGGCGCGGCAATGGGTACAGTCGGGGTCGGACTCACTGGCGCGGCAACGGGTGCAGTCGGCGCGTCCGCAGTCAATGTCGTCGCGGCAGCGGGCATCGGTGCGGGTTCGCTGAAAGACGGACCTGCGACCAAGGACACGGGTTCGCTGGGTAACGAACCTACGACCAGGGGCACGGCTTCGCTGAACGTCGGAGCGACTGGGTGTGGTGACGCGGCCAACTCGACTTGGAGTCGAGCCACCTGTCGGCGTAGAGACCGGATTTCTCTTTGCACGGGTTATAGCGCAAGGGTGGGGGTAGCGGGTCGCTTGTCGGAGTCCTGGGTGCCGGGCCGGGTCCGGTCGCACGTGCAGTCGCGGGTGCGGTACCGGGTGCTGGTGTAGCCGCTGGTGGGGGCGCGGTACCGGGTGCTGTCATGGGTGCATATCCGGGGCGGTGGGATCCAATCCGGGTGTGTGTATGGGTTCACGCAACCGAACCAAGGTTCGTCTTCCCAGTCGTCGAGCTCGTAGTACGGGTACAAATGGGCCATGGAGTAGGATGGCTTAGGGTTGGTCATGGATCCGGGTGTGGGGCTGGGTTCGGAGACGGTGCGGTGAGGGTGTGTGGTGGCTGGGCGTAGGCACGGGTCCTGGGGTGGATCCGAGTGCTGCTAGGGTTCGGATATGGAAGAGATATGTATGGAAAGATATGGATAAGGGGAGATAATATCTTTTGGTTAAAGATAAAATCTTTGGGATTTGGATAAGGAAAAGATAAAGTTGTTATTGAAAAGATAAGGAAAGGATATCCGGATATGGGAAAAGATAAGGGAATTTCCGAAAATATGGGTATTCGGATAAGGAAGGCAACGGAAAGTGTAACACCCGCCACTGTGGAGCTCCTGACCTACAGGCCCAGCCATTCCCAACAGCGCGCTGTTGACATGGGCATGCAGCCCTAACACCCAACCCTTCCCCCATAAATGGGTAGGTTGTTGCCGCGAGGATTCGAACCTCCGACCTTTGATACAAAGGTAAAGCCTTACCACTTGTATCACCAATTGTGCTGCAGCGCAATTGGTGATACAAGTGGTAAGGCTTTACCTTTGTATCAAAGGTCGGAGGTTCTCCGCCTCGGCCTCTAATTCGGCAATAGCCTTGGCGGCAGCGTCACGCTCGGCTTGAAGAGTGGCGACAGACACATCTGACTTTGTACGCGCTGAGGGGTGGGGGTGGCGACGAGGCGGAGAATCGTAGTCATGGCGCCAGAATGGCAAGTCAGGAACGCGGCACCGAGGCTGTGATGCATGGACGCGGTGCCGGGGCGACGGGATCCAGTCCGGGTCGTAGTCGCGGGCGCGGTGTCTGGGAAGAGACGTGTGGGAGCGGGGTGCCAAGTCGGAGCGTTGGCGCGGTGGCGGGGGCACATAGGCGCGGGGCAGCGGGATCCAATTCGGGTCCGCCTCGCAACGAAGCTCGGTGTAGTACTCGGACCATCCGTCAATGTCTTCGCCTTCATAGTCCCATTGGCGGCGCCAGTGGGCCATGGAGTGGGTGCGGCTCGGTTAAAGGGTGGTCCAGGTTGGCTAGGTCATGGGCTAGGTGGCACGGCTAGGTTGGGATGAGAACGGCTTGGTTAAGGAAGGCAATCGGTTGGGTGATTTGGAATCCCTAGAATCAAGGGGTGGATTGGATAAGGATAGAGGGAAATCCGAGATTGGAGAGAGAAGATCTCGAATTTGGAAGTTGGCTAAGATATGGGATTTGATTTGATTTGGTTTGGGAATGAATCTTTGTTTTTCTCTTTTTTTTGTCAAAGATATGATTTTAAGAGAATTAATTTTATTGGGGGGAAGGGAGAGGAAAAGGGAAGGGGGCCGAACTAGGGCTTCACGAAGGGGCGACGGCTAGGGTTTTGGCAGCGGAGAAGGGTGCATATTTTGGCTTTTTGAGGGATCAAACGATGTCCGTTTTGGGTGAATTTTATATGCTCGAACTCGTATCGAGATTCTCTACAGGGTCATGGAAGAAAATTTAAGAAAACATAATTTTTTTCTGGGTGAATTCTGGACAGAAGTCAAGTTCGGTTTTGGGAGTTTTAATGGTGATGATGGGTAGGGAGAAAGGAAAGAGAAGAAAAGACACACCTCGTACCCTTGACGCTCTGATACCAATTTATACGAATCTGATGGCTCGAATCTCGTCTGAAGCCAGATCTAGGTAGGAAATGGTCTGAGATCCTTCTCTTGATAACCGGATAAGTACAAACCACCGGGAAGGTTGGTCCACGGCTCTCTTATGCTCACTTGGGCGAGGGTGGGGTGAGAGTGAAGGTTGTGTTTGTGAACCGTGACGTGGTTCAATCGGGTCTAACCAGTTTTGTGATGCCGAGGCCTAAGGGGAGGAGTTCAACTCAACTACGAAGCTTAAGCATAAATTTCAACATAACTAAAATGATTACAAGTGAAGGCTATATATAGCGTAAATAGTGCACGGCCTTGATGGGCCTTATTTAACCTAATGGGCCGAGTCCATACGCAGATGGGCTCGCATACCAAAATAGGAAATAAGCTAAAACTAGCAATTACTAAATAAGGAACTACTAAAAATGGAAAGTACTGAAATACATAGAAAAGCTAATTAAATAGCCTTGTCGGATGCCACGGTCTTGGTCTTCGGCGGCTCGCCGAAGCCTGATTCAGGACTAGCCAGGAGCGCATCATTCAATTGATACGAATCTGATGGCTCGGATCTCGTTTGAAGCCGGATCTAGGTAGAAAATGGTCTCATATCCTTCTCTTGGTAACCGGATAAGTACGAACCACCGAAAAGGTTGGTCCGCGGCTCTCTTATGCTCGCTTGGGCGAGGGTGGGAAGAGAGTGAAGGTTGTGTTTGTGAACCGTGATGTGGTTCAATCGGGTTTAACCAGTTTTGTGACGCCGAGGCCTAAGGGGAGGAGTTCAACTCAACTACGAAGCTTAGGCATAAATTTCAACGTAACTAAAACGATTACAAGTGAAGGCTATATATAGCCAAAATAGTGCACGACCTTGATGGGCCTTATTTAACCTAATGGGCCGAGTCCATACGCAGATGGGCTCGCATACCAAAACAGGAAATAAGCTAAAACTAGCAACTACTAAATAAGGAACTACTAAAAATGGAAAGTACTGAAATACATAGAAAAGCTAATTAAATAGGCTTGTCGGATGCCACGGGGGACGCCACGGTCTTGGTTTTTGGCGGCTCGTCGAAGCCTGGTTCAGGACTAGCCAGGAGCGCATCAGACATCATTCCAACATATAGCATATACAAGAAAAACATATAATACTCATGCTATAATTCTAAATCTCCTACAGTGAAATATTGTTAGATCAGTTAGTGAAATTTCACATATACTGATATACTACATTGGTTCAACATCTATCAAACAAATTAAAAACTTATAATAAAAATTGGTTCAACATTTATCAAACAAAACTAAAACATGTAATTTAGAAAAGTAAAAAACCACTTAAATCCTTACATAACAAGAAATAAAATCAAACATAAATTTAGATATACAATCAAACATGTAACAAAGTGTACTTTTTGAATTATAGAATTATTTATGATCATAAGTATTAAAATATAGGCAAAATTGCATAAAACCACCCGTTAAATGGGGGCAATTTACCTACAACAATCCGTTATCGACGTAATTATTTTAAACTACCCCTTAAATTAACTCTGTTAACAATCAACCACCCTTGACGCAAATCCGTCCAATTTTCCGTTAAAAGGGGTAAAATTACCAAAATATCCTTATTTTTTTTAAATAATTACCGGTTTGTGGCCGGTTCCTTGATTTAGAATTTTGCCTTTTTACAAACCCGATTTTGGGGGAAATTATTTACTGAGCCGGTTCGAAATCTTCTTCCATTTCGGTTTGATGCATTCTTTAGCAGCACAACAATAGCGTAGAATAAAATTGATGAATCAAAATTGAACACCACCAAACATGGGAAATATATTGAACACCCTTTCACGATCTTGAGCAACTCTCGAATGGCTGCCACCAATTTTGATCGTCGTCCCCTCCGTTATTTTTGCACGGAGTATGATCTTTCGTGGGAGCTGATGAGTTTTTTCCTGTGCAAGGCATGCTCAAACCAGTATAAAATTAATCATCTAAACCGGTTCGGTAAAAAGGTAAAATATAAATCAGGAAATCGGTCACAAACCAGTAATTATTTCAAAAATCCGAGGGTATTTTGGTAATTTTACCCCTTTTAACAAAAAATTGGACGGATTTGCGTCAGGGGAGGTTGATTGTTAACAGAGTTATTTTAAGGGGTGATTTAAAATAATTACGTCGATAACGAGTGATTGTAGGTAAATTACCCCATTTAACGGGTGATTTCCTGCAATTTCGCTTAAAATTTTTATAACATATGTATTAGTGGGGTCCAGGGAGGGAAGTCCGGTGATCCCATAGGACCCATCTAATTACAAGTAGGGGGTGTCAATCGGGCGGGTCGGGTTCGGGTTGGGTCAATTCGTATTCGAGCCAATGTCTGATATTATAACAAGTCGGACCATATCGAGTCGGATCAGATATTCGTTTATCGGGTGAGATCGGGTATTCGGGTCAATTTCGATCGGTTTAATTTGGATTTCGGTCAAACTTAGGATTGTCAATCGGGCAAATCGGGTCGGGTCATTTTGGTTTCGGATTAATTCGGATCCGGGCTAATGACATACTCACATGTATTTTGACAACTCAATCCAATTCGGGTCGGTCGGGTCAACTGTTCATTTAATCGGGAGAAGTCGGATATTTGGATCAATTTCGATGGGTTATTTCGAATTATGACCGAACTAGATCTTGAGTAAATCATATTTTGGATTAAGTACGATCTCAAAAGAATCGCATTTCGTATAAATCGAATTGTGGTTGAAATGCATTTCGATGAAACCGGTTTTCGATTGAAGGCAAACAAAATTACAATAAATATATATTCACTATAAAATCTCCTATCATTGGAGTTCTATATTTAAGTTTAATTGGGTTTTGGTAAGGATAATTCTTACGGTAAATAGTGAGGATAAACCTAGACCTTTGAGTTTATGATCTAACCATAAGGAAAGTTTAGGATCAAGTGGCATTGTTTTTTGTGTGATTTTGGCCTATCGAGTTTGGGTTTTCATGGGATTTCAAATCAGTCAACTATGGGTTTTCGAGTGATTTCGGATCGGACAACTTCGGGTTTTCGGGTGATTTCGGATCGGGCAACTTCGGGTTTTCGGGTGATATCGGATCGAGCAACTTCGGGTTTTCGGGTGATTTCGGGTCGGGTGACTTCGGGTACCGGGTTGATAACGGACTAGTCAGTTCGGGTTATTTTTGGGTTCAGGCTAGTCGGTTTGGGTCGGGTCAGACCCGGGTATACATTTTTTTTATTCTTTTCGGATATCGAACGGGTTCAATTTTGGGCGGATCATTCGGATCGGGTCAAGTTTTGACAGCCTTATTTACAAATATCGCACTCTCATATTGTTTTGTGTGCAATACTTGTAACGAAGGCGGATTCGGCGGAAGCTAGGGGGTAAAGGCTAGTGGGCGGGCACCCCGCTGGCCTCCGCGAGTATTTTGAAATCCTATTATATTTTAAATCCAACTCTTTTTCAAATTTTATAATATTAAAATAAAAGGGTGAGAAGGTTACAAATAATATGTCTTTACTTAGTGGTTATTGTGTTAGAATTTGTGCAAATAAATTTTATAATGTACTAGTATTTTTTGTTAGTTTCAAAATATTAAATAAAAATGTCAACTACTTAATGTAAAAAAAATCAAGTTAAACCTTTTGACAAACTTTTGCATCCGCCACCGGTACTCTCCATGGATAGAATTTCAATCTTGCAGAATCGTTTCTACTTAAAACTAAAAATGTTGTTTTAATAAGATATCTGAGTCCAATCCTACAAACAGATGGAGAATCCTTAAGGGAGGATTCGACCACGTTTCGTGGTCAAGTGAAGACTTGAGAACTGAAAATATATATATATATCCTTAATTAGTTAAACTCCATAAAAGTACACTTACCCTTTAATTAGACCTGTCTAGTGCTGAGTTTTTAAGACGCTTCTAAATTTAACCAGAAAATAAGAGATTTATTAACTTGATATATCAATCTACTATATATCTAATAAAGTAGAATCAAACTATGTCACTTTCACATCAATTTTATCACATGGCGCTTTTATATTAATTTTATCACATGTCATTTTCTCTATTTTTAAATTTTTTTAAATAAATTAACTTATATATTAAATATTTTCATGCTAAATCTATAACTAATATTTCCTTATTTAAATACAAATCAATTGAAATGATTACAAACTTATATATTAAAGATTTCTATACTCTACATATAGTTAATCTTTCCTTATTTAAATAAAAATCAATTGGGAAGATTACAAACTTATATGTTAAAGATTTATATACTAAAATTATAACTAATCTTTCCTTATTAAAATAAAAATCAATTGAAAAGATTATAAACTTATATATTAAAGATTTATATACTAAATCTATAACTAATCTTTCCTTATTTAAATAAAAATCATTTGGGAAGATTACAAATCATGAGTGTGGTTCCTATGCGAAATATCCGTATAATATAAAGTGCGAAATTTTCCTAGGCGTTGGATGCGGATCATGAAGGACTCGGATTGTGCCATGTCAGCGAGCTGGAGAATGCTGAAACAAAGAGGCGCTTCATTTAGCGTGGCACCAGATGTAATTAATTGGAACAGTCTACCCTCCTCAAACCCGAATAAAACAAAATCAAAGGGGCTCTTCACTACGTTCATTTGAAACCATGTCTCTCACAATCTTCCTCGATCACTCTCAAAGGAATTTGAATCGGATCTCGATCCAAACTCTCTTTCGTCTCCAAATCTCTTCCAAAATCATCGTCCATCCGCCAAAAGAACGATTTGCACAGAAGATATCGTGAATTTGCACAAAAGAACATTTGAAAAGAACAAAATGATTTTGAAGAATATATACATGGCAAAAGGGGGAAAGAGTTCGAAAGGGAAAGGAAAATCCTCGAAAGATAAACAAAATCACTGCTCAAGCCCTAAAATTTACTTTATTGTAGTTGTATGCTCAGATTTTGGGTTCTAAGTTCATATTTAGCGTTGTTTGCTCGGATTTAACTTTTTTGTGCTTTGATTTGGCCTTTGTGTGCTCCGATTTGGCTTTTTGTGCTCGATTTTAGCGTTTGTGTGCTTAGATTTGGCTTTTTGTGCTCGGATTTTCTTGGACCAAGATCCTGGTGGTCTTTTGAATGTTTACTGGTGTGTTGTTTGTGTGTGTGATGTGCATGTTTTTGCATTGAGAATTAGAAATTAAAGCTCTAATATAAAGGAAAAACCAACTAGGATTTGTTAAGGCTTCCATTAGTTGAGAAGACATGGTTCAGTGAGGCATCGATTTTTTTTCAGTGTTACTTTCATGTGTGATTTTAAAATTGTATTTCTGTTTATTATGTGGCTCGTTTAGTTCAAGTATGTGGTGCATAGATTAATATTACATGAAGGCAAAGGTTTCTCGGTGGTAAACTGACATATATATGGTATTCGTAACATTTGGACTCCCTCCCTGCAGTATACGAGGGTGAGACTGTGTTTGTAGAGCTAATGAGGATGAATTATGTATATATAGGAGTGTTTTAATAAGAGTTGTCTTTGCATAATTAAAATTTATTTGTGCATAAGCAAATCTTCTACAAAAAAAAAACTTTATTGAATTGATTTCTAGAGTGCATGAATTATATATAGCAGTGCTTTAAGAAAAGTTGTTTGTGCATAATTAAGATTTATTTGTGCATAAACAAAATCCTCTAAAAAAGACTTTATTGAATTGATCAATAAAGTGCATGAATTATGTATAGTAGTGCTTTAATAGAGTTGTATGTGCAAAAAAGAGATTTATAAAGTGCATGAATTATGTATAAGAGTACTTAAATAAGAGTTGTATGTGCATAATTATGACCGTTATCTTTATATTTTCCTAAACAGAGTTCCTTATTGTTAGGGTTGTGATATTAAAGTGGCATGATATATGATGTGTGGTGATTTAGTACATATCTTAGTTTTGAAACTTAAGTATGCATATTTAATAGCAAAACATGCACCTTTTTTATATTTATGCCATGATAATACACTGGAGGAACCTAGTTAGGAAAATGATGTTGATCTGCAGTGTAGTTAATGTTCATATTCTTGGTTAGCCTCTTCTCAGGGTTGCGTCTTCTAAAAAATTTATTCATCTAATTACAAGCAGGGGTACCCAAACATGATTATGTGTCTTGTATTTGTATATTTATCACTGGCGTAAGGATATCATGAGTTAAAATTGTATGGATAATGTGTTTTTGTACCTAGTTTGCTAGTCTACACTTCATATTGAAGATCTGTGCTTTTTACCGACTCGATTGATCATCCTATAAAAAATAAGATACATTAGGAAGTTATTGTAAGATCATGATGACTATTGCATGTTGCCTAGAAATGCATAGCTGTCTAACAATGCACAATTATACTAGTTTAAAAAGTAGGATGAGTTTACGCACTTTAGACGCCTATGTATGCACATTTAAAAGTAAACCTTGCACTTCGGGGATAAATTTCATAATGAGATTTATTTTCATGACACGTGATTTCTTTTCATGAACATTGATTGAAAAGATCATCCTAATTTGTAGAGGGACCTCATGTTCAACTATTTGAAGAATGTGAGGCTGCACAAGAAGGCGAATGCCCTTCAAAGCATGGACTTGTATCCATCATTACTCGACATGCAAGGGGAGACAACTACACTCAAATCAAATTCAAGGCTTTATACAATGAGGTCTATGGAGACATATCACGGGGTCCAGGAGTGGAATCATGGACTAAGCTCAAAGAATGACACCATGACAAATGATATATTGAGGAATAAGTTTGCCCATGCTTTGTTGACATCGACAATTAATGAAGTGAGCGACCAATTAAAAAAGTGGGTGAAGCAGTACAAAGAAGACTGCAAGTGGAAGAACAAATAGTTGATTTGTGGTTGAACTATTGGTTGGTTGTATTTTTATGAAGAGGTGTTATGTACATGTAAAAAATGATTGAACTATTGATTGGTTGGTTGATTTTTTTTCTAAAAACTAGATGCAGGTTGAATGTGAACTTTAATCAGGTTTTGGGGATGCTAAAATAAGAAGACATTTCTCGATCAATTACAAAAGACAACAAACAGGCAAAAAAATACTTCTAAAAAATTAGCTAAAGTATGAAAGAAAGAGCTAAAACCTAAGCTAATGTTTTCTTGGATTGACATTTAATAAATGTTTCATCCTATCATTCAAAAATTATCCCAACGAGATAAAAAAATCTAAAAAACATGCCTAAACTACGCACTAAAAACTTCAATTTAAAGTTACTTCTTTTAGGACTAAAAATAAGCAAACCTTTGATTTTGTTACTTATTTCCAGTAAGACTCACCAACTTTGTCACAGCTCCTAATTAATACATAATGCTTCTGGTAACAACTAGTTTGCGCCTTCAAGTATATATGTCAACATACAAATGAGGATGTTCATCTAGAATCTTTAAGTACATAGGACCATATCAGTTGTCAAATAAAAAATATAAATAAGTTTTATTACAAGTTGCAAAGTAAGATAACAAGGCAAGCACATCTAAAAACGTTCTACTTTAGTATCTCGTCTCATCAATCACGGTTCATTGCCATCCATATGTGCTAAAATAATAGCATATGCTGATTTCCAAAAATCCACTCTAACACAGGGTGAAAAGTGAAGACATAAGCACCAAGTAGCTTGATTGTGTTATCAACTGTAACAAGGGAATACATATCTTTTGGACAACGAGACAAATAGAACATTGTTTGCCCTTCTTGCGATAATTGAAACACATAGTTCTCACACGTATCCGGCTCAACAAATGAAGAAGCATCAACACCACCACCACCCACGACACTCAATGCAATAGAATCAATAACAGAGGAAGAAGAAAGCCCAACTGGAAATATATATATAATAGATGAAAGTGCACGAATAAGGTACAATTGGTGCAACATTAACAAAATTTTCAAGGAATGAACAAATACAACAGAGGAAGAAGAAGCTCAATCAGGGAATATTTACAATGCGTGGAAGTGCACAAATAAGGTGACGATGCGTGGAAGTGCACAAATAAGGTGCAATTGGTACAAGCATAAACAAAGCGGAAAAAAAGTTGAAGTGCATACCTCCATAAAAAATCAGAGGAAAGCAAAAAAGAAGCAATCTGACATTAAGAACTTGTGCAAGGAATCCAAATCAAATTTGCTTTCTGTTGTTTTTATAAAACCAACATATAAGAAAAACTAGCATTTTAGAGCATCAAAACTCTTCCATAACGACAGTCAAACCCTAATTCACGAACAACAAAAGAAATTCGGCGAAGAATGAAAAGAACGAAGTTTGTAGACAAATCAAAATCAACGAATTAGAAGAAGGAATCAAGAGAACGAGTTAATACCTTGATCCATGGCGTCGAGAGTGAATCAACAAGCCAAACGAAGCAGATTGCAATGGCAGATTGCGTTTTCCTGTTCGAGAGGGAGACACAGACAGAGGGATGGAGAAGGAGGGACATAAGAGGAAAATGAAATAAAAAGTGGGAAATTTTACAAGTTTGCCACCGCACCATATTAAAAGGATGAGCAACATCAGCTCTTCGATCAACTCAATCTGACTACTGAAAGACCTACCCACTTTACACCCAAACAATCCTCCCCATATGATCCAAACTCTACAAATCAATTATGCAATTTGGAATACAAATCAAACAATTAGGAAGATTAAAAAAATTAAAATAAAATATTTTACTTAATATATATGTTGCTTCAACAAAATATACGAAGCTCCATTTGAGTTTATGTTTATGTTGCTTCTTCAACAAAATATACTTGACGATTCATATGGAGACTCTCTTTATCT
This sequence comes from Rheum nobile, assembly GCA_027886185.1. Taxonomy (NCBI): domain Eukaryota; kingdom Viridiplantae; phylum Streptophyta; class Magnoliopsida; order Caryophyllales; family Polygonaceae; genus Rheum; species Rheum nobile. The sequence goes on from WOAB01000003.1 coordinate 149,113, forward strand.
TTGGAAGTTGATAATCATGTTAGCAAGCCATAATATACTATCTGATATATTATGTTGTGTGGTTCATAAGAGAAGAAAATATCACAAGTGTTAGTACAAAGTGACTCCCTTAGATTAGCCATCTTAGGTACTTCTTCGTACAAATCATCATACGATGTTATAGATATATAGTGTGATAGCTCCATGACCCCCTCAATGATGGCGAAGGATGAAGAGGACGTAATGAAGGTGCGCTCGAATGGTTCGATGACAAGAGCCCGCGCAAGAGCAATGGAACGAGCCACACAATCCTTAGTCTCGCGGGCATACGCAAGTGACGCGGGTTCATCTAGTCCTAAATGGGTTCTCCTCGTGACCTATGAAGGCTTAGGTGAGGTTTCGTCCTAACCGACCCGACCAAAAAGACGAAGATGACGAGTTCGCGGAAGCAGAGGGGCGGCGACCGCCGCCAAACTTACAGCGACCGCCGTTTTTGAAGAGTCTGGGAATTTGCCTACGACAAATGGCGGCGACCGCCGCCAATCTTACGGCGACCGCCATTTTAGACTCCGCAATGAAGTTGCCTACGGCAAATGGCAGCGAACGCCGTTTAATTACGATGACCGCCGCTTTTCCCACTTTCGGTCCGCGCCAGCGAATTCAATCTTCGTCGTTTTGCTGAACAATTTTTATTATTATTTTATGTTATTTCTTTTGGCACTATTTAAGACTTGAAACCCTAGTTTGTATTCTTTTACGTTGAATTTGAGTAGTAAAGTTGAGTACGCTCCTTCCCTTGAGTTCCAACGTCAACTCTTCGATCCCACGGATCGTCTATCCCATAGCTCATTGCTTCGAGCAATTGTTCATCGTCTCTTCGGTGTTTGTGATCATCTCTTTGATCCTTTCATTCATCACTTTGAACGCGTTTGAGAAAGCCATCACTTTGGCTACGGAAGAGAAGGAATCGAATTCAAGCTTGAGGAATCAAAGATCTTGCGTTGCAGACAACACTTCAGGGGTTGTTCGCATCAACTGTGTTGCAGAAAATTTGTAGTTGTCTACTTCGATGATATCCTTGTTTACAGCAGGTCTTTAGATGAGCATGTTGAGCATCTTAGGAAGGTATTGGAGTGTCTTAGACATGAGAAACTTTATGATAACCTGGGTAAATGTTCTTTTTGCTCGGATTCTACTATTTTTCTTGGTTTTGTTGTGAGCAAGGATGGGCTGAAAGTTGACCAAGAGAAGGTTCGCGCCATCAAAGAATGGCCACGGCCCACGACACCAACCATGGTTCGGTCTTTCCTGGGCTTGGCTGGCTTCTACCGCCGCTTTGTGCGTGACTTCTCCACCATTGCAGCCCCGTTGCATGAGCTTACAAAGAAAGCTGCATCTATTGAGTAGACGACCGCACATGAGACTGCCTTCATCACCTTGAAGGCCCGCTTGTGCAACGCTCCTTTGCTGAAATTACCGGACTTCTCCAAGACCTTTGAGGTGGAGTGTGACGCCTCTCATCTTGGAATTGGAGGGGTTTTGCTGCAGGATAGGCGTCCCATTGCTTACTTTAGCGAAAAGCTCACAGGCGCCCAACTCAACTACCCCACGTATGACAAGGAGTTCTATGCTCTTATTCGGGTGTTGAAGACTTGGCAACACTACTTATGGCCTAAGGAGTTTGTCATTCACTCGGACCATGAGGCGTTGAAGTACTTGAAGAGCCAGTACACCCTCAACCGGCGCCATGCACGATAGGTAGAGTTCATGGAGACCTTCCCTTATGTGGTCAAATACAAGAAAGGTAAGGAGAATGTGGTTGTTGATGCCCTTTCTCGCAGGTATGTGTTACTTACCCATCTTGATGCTTCTATCTTAGGCTTCTCCTTGATTAAAGATGTGTATATGCATGATGATGACTTTGCTGTAATTTTTCAAACATGCATGGAAAAGGGAGAGTCTAATGGATTCTATGTTGATAATGGATACCTCTTTAAGGCCGGGAAATTGTGTATCCCTAAAACGTCTATACGTAGGTTGCTAATTCAAGAAGCTCACGAGGGTAGAGGACATTTTGGTAGCCCTAAGACTTTGGCTGCATTAAAGGAACATTTCTTTTGGCCTAAAATGTTGCATCATGTTACACGTTTTTGCAAGGCTTGTGTTACTTGTGTGCATGCTAAGTCTAGATCGAGTCCCCAAGGATTGTATACCCCTTTGCCTATCTCGGATGTTCCTTGGGAAGATATAAGTATGGATTTTATTACTGGTTTGCCCATGTCTAAGAAGGGGAGGGACTCGATATTTGTAGTGGTTGATAGGTTTTCTAAGATGGCTCACTTCATTGCATGCAAGACTACTAACAATGCTTCTGAGATCGCTTCCTTATTTTTGAGCATGTTGTTAAGCTGCATGGTATCCCTCGAAGTATAGTGTCAGATCGTGATGCTAAATTTGTGAGTTATTTCTGGAAATCTTTATGGACCAAACTGGGGACTAAGTTGTTGTTCTCTACTAGCTATCACCCCCAGACTGATGGCCAAACGGAGGTTACTAATAGGACTTTGGGTGCTTTATTGCGTACTATGTTAAAGTCTAACCTCCGCAAGTGGGAAGATTGCTTGCCATTTGTTGAATTTGCTTATAACAGGTCAATGCACTCGGCTACGCAGAAGACTCCCTTCTAGGTTGTATACGGCCTCAACCCGCTCACCCCTCTGGATCTCGTTCCACGGCCAATGAAGGACAAGGAAAGCCTCAAGGGAGTGGAGCGTGCGGACCAGGTCAAGACTTTGCATGAGAGGACGAGGCAGCAACTGGAGCGGAGGTCCGAGCAAGTAGCCGCTCAGCGCAACAAAAACCGCCGCCCGGTTACATATGAACCCGGAGACTTGGTATGGATGCACTTACACAAGGAACGCTTTCCATTGAAGCGACGCCACAAGCTGGACGCGAGGGGTGATGGTCCTTTCCAGGTACTACAACGCCTTGGGGCCAACGCCTACCGCTTGGAGTTACCCAATGACTATGGCGCACATCCGACTTTCAACGTCGCTGACCTTGCTCCTTACACGCCGCCTGCTTTTGACGACGACGACGAAGCGGGGACGCTTCGCAGCCAAGAAGGGGAGATTGATAGCTCCATGACCCCCTCAATGACGGCGAAGGACGAAGAGGACGCAATGAAGGTGCGCTCGAATGGTCCGATGACAAGAGCCCGCGCAAGAGCAATGGAACGAGCCACACAATCCTTAGTCTCGCGAGCGTACGCAAGTGATGCGGGTTCATCTAGTCCTAAATGGGTTATCCTCGTGACCTATGAAGGCTTAGGTGAGGTTTCGTCCTAACCGACCCGACCAAAAAGACGAAGACGACGAGTTCGCAGAAGCAAAGGGGCGGCGACCGCCGTTTTTAAAGAGTCCGGGAATTTGCCTACGGCAAATGGCGGCGACCGCCGCCAACCTTACAGCAACCGCCGTTTTAGACTCCGCAAGGAAGTTGCCTACGGCAAATGACAGCGACCGCCGTTTAATTACGGCGACCGCCGCTTTTCCCACTTTCGGTCTGCGCCAGCGAATTCAATCTTTGTCGTTTTGCTGAACAATTTTTATTATTATTTTATGTTATTTCTTTTGGCACTATTTAAGACTTGAAACCCTAGTTTGTATTCTTTTACGTTGAATTTGAGTAGTAAAGTTGAGTACGCTCCTTCCCTTGAGTTCCAACGTCAAGTCTTCAATCCCACGGATCGTCTATCCCGTAGCTCGTCGCTTCGAGCAATTGTTCATCGTCTCTTCGGTGTTTGTGATCATCTTTTTGATCCTTTCGTTCATCACTTTGAACGCGTTTGAGAAAGCCATCACTTTGGCTACGGAAGAGAAGGAATCGAATTCAATCTTGAGGAATCAAAGATCCTGCGTTGCAGACAACACTTCAGGGGTTGTTCGCATCATAGTGTTATTGTAAGGTTTAGAAAAATGATTAAGATTTGTAGAAAATTTTTCCAAATTGGGTACACTATCAACAACCATAAAGCTTAAAGAACAAGCAAGATATTTTTGTTTATTAGGAAATAAAAGATTGCAAAAATATTGTATATATATATTTACTAAACAATTATTTAAATATATACAATATCTTTTTTTATGTTTTTAGATGGTTTATCAACAACCATAAAGTTTAAAGAACAAGCCAGATCTTTTTATTTATCATGAAAGAAAAGATTATGAGATTAATATTATACATAATCAGCAAGATCTTTTTGTATATTTTTAGATAGTGTTTTTTTATCATGGTATTGTCTTTTCATTATAATATTAGGGTTTCATATAGTAGAATCTGATTATAAATCATATCATTCATCGTGTCAGACTACCAAAACCTCATATTTTCTAAAGAGTATATAACATCAATTGTGAGCCGGTATTGTCTCTTTTGTGCCTTTTAATTTTTCTTCTTTATACATTTAGATATATAGTATATTAATCTACTAAATATATACTAAACTATAACCTAACTACGCCACATGTCACTCTCTTATCAAAAGTGTCACATGTCATTTTTTCATGTTGTAAATAAAATTAATTATATATCAAATATTTTTATCCTAAATCTAGCACTAATCTTTTCTTAATTGAAAAGAAATTTATTCACAAAGATTATAAATCAATTACAAAGATTACAAACTAATCACAAAAGATAACAAATCCAAAACTTCCACAACACTGATCAACTCAAAATTATACTGATCTCCTCTCGTCAAAAGGAAAAAAAGAATTGGACTAATCTCCATGTGAGTCTACTTCAAAAGGACTATCCAAAACACCGGACAAACCGTTGCCCCTGCCTTTGCCTCTTTCACAACTCAGACTCCATCATCGGTGAGCATCGATCTTTTTTCCCTCCATGACCGATCTCCCTTAATCAGCATCGCCACATCATCACTGGTGAGTGACGATCTGCACATCCTTGTCATGCCATCGTCTTGGAATCTCTGGTTCGTCGCGGTGTTTGTCTCGATAAAGGTTTTAGACCTTCTAATGGAAAACAAATCTCTTAATGCTGCAATAACAATTAGTCGGAACACACAGTTCAAGTACTTGTGCTTTTTCAAAAAGTGGTACTAATTGAAGATCATATACTGGAAAATCTTTAGCAAAAAAGATTAATGATAAATTGAAAATTAAATAACAGTTATAGAAAATCGAGGTAAGCATTAAGGTAACTAATTGCTACTTATTTGTGGATATATGATTGTAAACTAAATAAAACTTATGGAAAATCGAAAATCATGAATTTTGGTTATAACTAATTTTTGTAAGAAAATAATTAAAAGATATTCGATATAAGATTGAAAATACAATGTCTAAAACTAATTTAGGATATAAGATTTATCATTGATTTTTTCTTTCAAATTCGTAATTTTTTTCATTTTTGTTTATGGTTCTTAATTAACCAAAATAATTGTTGACACTAATAACTTATTTTTCATTTTACCTAATCGCCTTAATCGGTATGATATGTCGAAAGATTAGGTTATAACGTTTTTTTGTGTGAAAAATAAAGTAAATAAGACATATGTGATTTAATAAAAAATGAAGAAACGTGATATCTACATAAAATACTTTCCAAATAATCTAAAACCCATATCAGAATTCATGTATTTTTCAATATTTATTTGCAACACAATATCTAAATCAAAATTAATTTTTGTTATTTCATTTTTTTCTAGATTTAAAATTCAATCTATTCATAAATATCTCATCTAAATGATATATTATATATACTAGGATAATTTAATTATTTCTGTAATTAATAGTATTCAAATATCTCAAAAAACTAAGTAGGTATTTATTATTTATGGAACAACATTATTTCAAAATTAAATAGTTTTAAGGAACTACGTATATCATATCTTCTAAATAATTTGTCACACCTTTATATTTCTAAGTTTACAAGATTATCCATTTACATGATTGGTTTGAAGCCTTGATGTATAATCTACTATATATCTACTAAACTAAAATCCCTCTATGCCACATGACATCCTCCTATTAAACTCACTCATCCTTATACCACATGACATTCTCTTATTCTTTCTGCCACATGACATTTTCTCAATTTTTCATTTTTTCAAATTCAATAAAATAAATATATATCAGATTCTCCTATTTCCTAAACTAAACATGTTAATCACAAGAATGATATGCAAAGATCCTTTTTTCCAAAATTTAATATAATGATTATGTATAAGAATACTCTATTTCCAAAACTAAACATGTCAATCAAAATATCTAACTTATATATATTATCCTATTTCCATAATTAAACACGAATAAAGGCATAAGTCAAATACAATTAGTACTCCCTATTTTTGGTTAATTGGTGAAACACGTAATAACTATATCCTTTTGCTGCAATTTATTAAAAAATAAGCTAACAACTCGACAAACTCTTTTCTAATAACCGAATTAACAAATATATTTATTAAACTTTCATCACCTTTAAATAAAGAATACGATATATATAATAAGGAAAATCTATATAATATATTAAAGCCCTAATTATCATTTTTTACGTGTCAACCCATGAGCTATGCCACATAGGCAAATCTCAATATACAATTACACTTTTATCCCTCTCTAATTTTGATATCTACGTTTTCTATTTATTTATTTACTTAAAATAACTTACCTTAATTATACACATATTATCATCTCAAATATTATTGATATATTTTTACCTTATTAGTTTCTTTTTATTTGTGAATAAAATTATTCATAAGATATACTTTACCTTATTAGTTATGTTACTTCTTATTTGTAATTAAAACTATTTATAATATATATATGTGTGTAAAACAAAATTTTAAAATACGTTAAAATTAGTTATAAATTTATATATAGAGCCAAATTAAAATATACATTTTAACCATGTAAAAGGTATGCTTTTCAAAATTATATACCTAAAAACGTAATGTACTTATAGTTGTAATGCTTAAATATATATAATTGATAACATGTGATTGAAAATACAATTGATCAAGTATGATTCATGACGCAAAAGTTGTAATAATATTAAAAGTATTTGAAATAATTATGTGATGTGATTTAACTACTTTTTTCTTTTGATTAACTATACATAATCAATCGTTCTCATTACTTAAATCTAATTTATATATTTTCTTGTTCAATTATTTGTTTTAAATTCTTTATCATCGTATGTTCAAGAGATTAAACTTATAATTTACCAGTTTATTTCATAAATATTTAATAATATATTAATTAAAAATTTATTAATCAGACTTGTGCAAGGCACAGGGACATATGCTAGTATTCTAAAAAAAGAAAAATAACCCTTGACATAAAATTCTTTTTTTTAACTAACCTAAAAAAATTTGGTACATTTAGATAAAAAATAATTCACTTGCCTAAATGTACTTCAGAAACAAGAGATTTAATGATTCGCATCATATTCATACATGCACGTATTTAACTAAAAACTCCAAAATCATATAAGCAGACTTAGCTTGTAAATGTGTGTGATCACTTGATTAGGCAAACAAGTCAAAATTAGCAAGGGGGTATTTAACACCTAAATTTTAGGAGAGAGGCAAAAAAGACAGTAAGTAGGGGACCTCTTAGCTTGTTTGGGTCTTCCGATGACTTCAAATTGAATTACAAATACATTTATGGCTTGCAACTTGCAAGTGTACCCCCACCTTTGAATTGTTACCTCATTAACCTTGTTTCGATACTATATGGTCAATTGCACGATATTATGAACAAAGTATCATGTATAGAAAATTAATCAAATGCGAAGAGATATTTTTATGTGAATTTGAAGGTATATTATCGGGCACATTTATGTGTATTATAATGCACTTTCAAGGTGTATTAGGGGCTCATTCAAGGTGTAATGTGAGACACATTCACATTAATGTAAGAAAACGGCACAAACATATTTTAAAAAAAATGGCACATGCATATTTTTTTCGAATAATACGTGCATCAGAGTGTATCATTGTGTAAAAGGCTAGTGCATCGTAGCTATATTAAAATATACATCATAGCTATAACTTGAAATGTGCCATGTAGCTACCTATAGAAAACCGACTCAAGCCGGACTTTTTAGGGTTTAGACTCGACCCGAAAGCTAGTGGGTCACGAAAGACCCGAACTCGATTTAAACCCGAATTCCACGGACCCGAACCTGACCCGTACCCAAACCCGACAGTCCCATTATTTTTATTAAATAGTTATATATTATTAATTATTTTTATTATTAATTATTTTATTTATATAACGGTTATTATAATAATCATATATAAAAGGATCCATTAGGTCAGCCTGAACCTAAACTCGACCCGACTTAATGCTAGCCCCGGTTCATGAAACCGATGGTTCAAGGTTCAATGGAACCTTGAACTGGGACCTGAGCCGAAAAAATTTGGTATTGTGGTTCCGGTACGGTTCAAGGGACCGCAGGTTTTGACCTGGTTTCCGGTTTGGAACCCGGTTCTAAAAAAAACTCAAAAAATCAATGAAAAATTCTAAAAAATATGTAATTTTTAAATTCAATTAAAAAAAAATTAGTCTTAAACTCTAGCATTAACCTTACATTTTAACTTAATAATATTTTATAAACCAAGTTATAAGTAATTCTTAAAAATCAAAACAAAGGAAAATGGTTGAGTGATATGTCGGGACCCGACAGACCCGTTGGGTCAACCCGAACTAAACTTGTTATGACCCAACCTGAACCAAACATGCTATGATCCGACCCAACCAACCCGGAAATTTGAATGACTTGTCCGACCCGAACCCGACCCACCCAACCCAATTGACAAGTCTAATCACTGGTGTAAAAAGCTTGTGTACTAGTGACTATATATATCACAAGCAATATTGGACTGTGAATCGTAGCAATGCTAAAATGTGCATCGTAGCTATACTGAAATGTGACACCATAGTGCAAACAATTATGCACTACAGTATGAATGTGCACTGACATTACACTAGGACATGCAGCGTTCGCACAGTCCGCATGAAAAACATTGTTCGCAACTGAACAATCCTCTATATATATGATCAATCAATTGCCTAAAAATAATTATGAGCTAGTTTGAGTGATCTTTGGGAAAATTTCATGCTGCATGCTAAGGGCTTTCATACAAGTCACAATTATAGAACATAACATTCACATATATAAACATTGTTTTCAATTTATGAATTCAACATACTTATCAATAACGTCAATTCAACTTCAAAGTTTATACATATTGATCATTGAGTTGATAATATTAGCTAGGTAGGTTGATTAATTGAAGTGAAAAAGAAGAAGAGAAGTGGGAATCTTGAAGGGGGGGGAAGCAACTACTTTGTTGGTGAAAGCATGGGTGAGCAGTGACTTGTAAATGTGAGGAGTTGCAGTGCAGACATAACATAATCTCATGCATGATTGTACCTACGCATTGTATTTCTTTCCTGGCTTTAAAATAGCAAAGACCCACCTCCACATAAAGATGTCTCATTCTCCCCCTTCAACATGACTTTAAGAGACATTTCAAATTGGTAGTTAGGACACCCACCTCCTACCACCATATTTGTACCTTGCCCTCTCATTTTTCAACACACCATGCTCTGTTCAAATCGATTGTCAATGTATATACCGAGTCTCGTACATCATATAGATTTCTAGATCTAGTCATTTATAAATCCGAAAGGTTTCAACCACTCTTGTCATATCAACTACATTATCACTCCTTATATATCAACTAAAAGTATCATATTAGTTAGCTATGTCAAATACATACTTTCCCATGAGAATATATCAAGTACTCATGGCTTATGTTAGTGTGGTAGTAATTACTCGTGCCACAATAAAGTAATTGACAATCGTCAAAGAGATTCAACGAACGAACTTCATATCCGGATTTGCAAGATGAACGAACAAAGAACGAGATTTTTTCTTTGGAAGAGCCTTCAATGCTCAAGTCAGACCTAAAAAAATTTGTGCATAAAGAATAGAATGAAGGGTAGGGTTTTCTAAAAACACCTTTTATATCTTCTTTATTTTTTGGGATATTAGCCTCTTACTATTTTTAATGGGCCTTTTAATTAGTCTTTTCTTTTTATTCAAGTAAATAAGGAGATATAATAATAATGATAATTATTTGATTAACTTTACCTTCACAATTATCCATCGGATCTCGTAAGTCCGGATCGGGTTATGGGATTCGATCACTGTCGTCGCGGGAGCCGACCCAAAGAAATTCATTGATTTTTGCTTTTCGTATATTCGGCCCGCCAAAATTTGCGGCCCAAAGCACAAGGCCCATACTGTTCAGGTTGCTCGTGCGTCAGGACGCACGACCTAAGCAGTCCTCCGTGCAATGAGACGTGCACGGTGCGATTCAGCTTATAGAGGTCTATACAAGGCACATGCAGTACGTCGCACGGTCCGCTCCATCGTCCGTGCATTGACGTTTTTTTCTTGGGAATTGTGCAGAGCCAAATGCACGGCCCGTGCAAACAATCGCACAGAGATGAACGTATTACAGAGACTCATGAACGGTTTGTGCGTCGGCTTGCACTATCTAGAATGCGCCTATGCGGCTTCCTTATTGTCTACAACGAGCCCTACCACTCCCATTTTCTGTGTTTTCTCAAATCCGTCGAAGATCCAGGGTCACAATTGGTCGATTTCTCGAATGATTGTCACTAGATCTCACCAACTTTGGTCATTTTGACCCCTTGAGGCAATTTCTGGCCGTGATGGCCCGCGAGCGGTCTCTTTGACTCGTTTTCTATCATTTGGACCATTTGTCAGCCGTCATTGCAAACTTTTGGTTGTATTTGAGTGTTCGTTGTTGGCCATAATCGGTTGTTTGGCCTTAATTGGCTATTTTAAGGCCATCTTGGTTGTTGGTTGATCATAGTTGACTATCTTGAGGCAATCTTGGTTGTTGTTTGGTCATAATTGACTATCTTGAGGTCATCTTGGCTGTTATTTGGTCATAATTGACTATCTTGATGCCATATTGGCTATTGTTTGATCATAAATTGACTATCTTGATGCCATGTTGGTTGTTGTTTGGTCATAATGGACTATCTTGGGACCATAATGTTTTTTTGTCATAATTGACTATCTTGAGGCCATCTTGGTTGTTGTTTGGTCATAATTGACTATCTTGAGGCCATCTTGGTTGTCTGAAACACACAGACCACTACTAGAAAGAAAGTGCTTTCATTGCATATATGTTTCCTTGCAACATGAAAAGGGAAAAGGAAGAGGGTCTTGTTAAACCTCTTCGAAGGAAAACCCTAAGGGAAAACGTCATACAAAGAAGAAGAAAAGTATCCCCATACAATGTTTATGAACTAAATGTACAACTTCCCGACGTTGTAAGCGTTCCAAGTACGGGCTTGCCCACCATGTCTTCTAAGTTGTACGCTCCATGCCCGGCCTCAAGCACCACCAAGTATGGACCTTCCCAGTTGGGGCCCAATTTACCGTCAGTAGGATCTCTAGTGTTGGTCAATACCTTTCTCAGTACATAGTCCCTAACTACAAAGCTTCTCGGTCTAATGTGCTTTCCATAAGCGCACACCATCTTTTGCTGATAAGCAGTCAAACAGACCAATGAGGCATCCCTCTTTTCCTACAACAAGTCAAAGTTTGCCTAAAGGGCCTCACCTATCCCTCCTTATTCAAACACTATAATCGTAAGTAGCCCCACTTCTAGGGGGATTATCATCTCTGAGCCGTATGTGATAGAGTTGGGTGATTCACATATGGACCTTCTTGGGGTAGTCTTGTATGCCCAAAGCACTGCAGTGAGCTCTTCCACCCATTGTCCCTTCGCCTTGTCCAACCTCTTCTTGATTCCCTCCAAGAGTACCTTATTTGTGGCATCAGCTTGGCCATTAGCCTGCATGTAAGGTATAGATGAGTATCAGATTTTATGTCATAGTCTACGCAAAAAGACTTAAATGAAGCACTATTAAATTGCATTCCATTATCCAAAATCAAAGCATAGGGTATGCTAAAACGAGTGCTTATGCACTCCTAGACAAATTTTTTAATGTCGTTGTCTCGGATTCTTGACAGTGGCTTCGCCTCAACCCACTTGGTGAACTAATCTATAGATGTGATTAATTAACGCTTGTTCCTGGGTTCTCTGTGGAACGGCCCCAAGAGGTCCAATCCCCACTGGGCGAAAGACCATAGGCTTATTAGGCTGGTAAGTGGGTATAAGTCTGTTGCGGGCTGGTGAGCAACTTTTGCAAATTTCTAACACTTCTCACATGTTATAGCGTAGCATTCAACATCTTTATGCCACCAATATCCATGGGGTGTGGATCTGATAGCGAGACTACACCATGTCGTGTGCATCCCACACATTCATGGATATCAAACAACTAGTTGTCCACCGTAGACGGCGGTACACACCTCAACTACAGTCTTGAAAAATATTTCATGTACAATATCTCTTCCGATAAGACCCAAAAGCGTGCAACCCTCAATCGGAATTGCCCTGCATCTTTTTCGCCTGTCACTTGTTGGTGATATGCCTCTTCTCAAATAGTCAAATATGGAATCCATTTAACTCAGGCCCTTGTCAACCCAAGACACTTCGTCCTACTCAATGCTCGGCTTGTGAAGAAGCCCAATTTGTATGATCCAACTTTCCTTCCTTGAACTAGATGATTCTAGGGTGGCAAAGCGTCAACAACCACATTATGTTCCTTGGGAACTTGATGCCTTTTGAACTCTCTGAAATTGGTGAGAAAGCTTTTGGCCTTCTCTAGATAGGCCAACATGATGCTAGACTTTGCGTCGTACTCTCTTGTTACTTGGTTCACGGTGAGCTACAAATCTGAGTAGCTGACCAATTTAGTTAACCCATTATTATAAGATGTCATCAATCCCACAATGCCTCATACTAGGTTTGTTGTTGGTTGCGGCGAAACCCAACTTAACAGTGGTCTCAATGACCCACCATGTAGGAGAAACTACTACCAGTCTGGCTCATGGGCCTTTGTTGTTGCATGATCCATCAATCTGTAGCTCCCACGTGTTTTACTTGCTTGCATGTACGTTCCGGGTTTCCTACTCAGTAGAGGAGTCTTGCCTCGCAAACTCGACCACGAAATCAGTGAGGATTTGGGCATTAATGGTCATGCACAAGACGAACTTGATCTCATACTTCCGCAGCTCCACGGCCCATCTGGCGACTCTCCCCAAAAGATCCGAACTAGGAAAGAGATCTTTGAGTGGAAAAGTGGTAACCACTACAATGGGTTGTGCTTGAAAGTACTTGTTTAACTTCCTGGCAGCTACTATCAAGGGAAGTAGAAGCATTTCCAAGGGAGTGTATCTAGTCTCGGCATCTAACATAGTCTTCCTCACGTAATAAATTGGGTGTTGGTCTCGTTCTGCCTCTCAGACTAGGTCAGCACTGACCGTGCATTCTGAAACCAATAGATACAAGCTCAGCTCATCGCCTTCTTATGGGACTGTAAGGATCATTGGCTCTTACAAATACTAATTTAACTCCGACAGTGCCTACTCACACTTCTTGATGCGTCCCTAACTCCGAGGAGGGTTCACGAAGGCCGTGATGGTAGGATCTCGTCTTGTAGTGGGTCGCTAGACACTGATGTGACGCGGAAGGTGGGAATGGACGCGGAGTGTGATGGAAGTGTGGAATGAATATTGCCATAGCGTCGGTTGCGGAAGAACTCGAGAGTTGGTGGACTCGAAAGTGATCGAGTAAGGCCAAAGAGATGGCTAGGGATATGATCGACGTGGGTCGATCTAAGGTGCCGTAGCGTCGGCGCGGAGAAGAGGGAAGAAGAAGAGAATAGTTTTCCGGTGACGCAAACCCTAAGAGGAGGCGTTGGCTCTCAACAACGTTTAGGATTCAAATGATGCGTAACCTGATTACAGAGGCTGAGAGCGCCTTAAATAAGCATTCGGCACAAGGTGGGCCGAGAATCTTAATGGACTAGCCCACAATGCAATTGTGGGCACGCGTCCAAAAATAGAAAGTATGCGATAAATAGAAGTTACTGAAATAAGAAAGTGCTAAGAATGTTTCAACAAATAACAAAGGAATGCGGTCCTTGTGTAACAAGGGACGCGTTGATTGTCAGCCTTGTGGAATTGACTCTGAAAGAACGCGCTCTTCGCTAGTGAGAAGAAGCATGAATCTTTGCGCGTTCTCTGGAGCGCCTTGGCTTGCGACGAGCCTCACGACTAGCGATTGTGTTGCTTTGGAAATTGCCTTTGCGCGAGCTCGTGTGATTGGCCCTTCACTGCGAAGTTCCATGGCTTTCTCCTCCTCGTTGGCTGTCATCGTGGGTAGGGTCGCATCACCCTCCCCCACTTGGGTGTGAAGCATCCCCGCTTCACCATCGTCAAACTCTGGAGCCACATAGGGAGAAAGGTCTGCGACGTTGAAAGTCGCGTGCACTCCAAAATCCGATGGCAGCTCTAACTCATACGCGTTGTCACCAATTGCTTGGACAACCTTGAAGGGTCCATCGCCGCGGGGGGACAACTTGCTCTTGCGAAGATTGGGGAACCTCTCTTTGCGCAAATGTAACCAAACCAGATCGCCAGGAGCATAAATGACTCTGCGTCTTCCTTTGTTGTGCTGGGCCTCGTACTGTCGTGTGCGTCTCTCCAATTGCTTACGCGTTCGGCGGTGTAGCTCCTGAATCTGCGTAGCGCGATTTGTGGCGCTGACATTCTCTCCATCGCGCAGTGGTCTGGGCAGCATGTCCATTGGCGTCAACGGGTTCCGTCCATACACAACCTCAAAGGGGGTGAGTCGTGTAGCACTGTGGCGCGACCTGTTGTAAGCAAACTCAACAAACGGGATTAGATCCTCCCAACGTCGGGGATTGGCCTTGAGCATGGTGCGTAGGAGGGCTCCTAATGTCCTATTGGTGACCTCAGTTTGGCCATCGGTTTGGGGATGGTAAGATGTGGAAATAACAGCTTTGTCCCAAGCTTTCCCCATAGTGTCCTCCAAAAATGCCCAACAAACTTAGTGTCGCGATCACTCATAATAGTACGCGGCACTCCGTGTAAACGAACCACATACTCAAAAAACAACTTGGCAATCTCACTAGCATTGTTCGTGGTCCTACATGGTATAAAGTGGCTCATTTTGGAAAACATATCCACAACCACAAAGATCGAGTCACAGCCTTTCCTAGACGTAGGTAAACCCGTAATAAAATCCATGGACAAGTCTTCCCAAGGACCAGCAGGTATGGGTAAGGGTGTGTATAAACCTTAGGGATTGGATCTAGCTTTCCCCCTCTGACAACTCACACAACCCTCACAATACTTCCTAACTTGGCGCGCCATATGTGGCCAAAAGAAATGTTCCCTCAACGCGGCCAAGGTCCTCGCGATCCCAAAGTGGCCTCTGCCATCATGTGCCTCTTGAATGAGGAGGTGCCTAATTGAAGAACTAGGGATACACAACCTCCCTTCCTTATACAAATACCCTTCATCCATAAAATAAGTATCAAACTCACGCGTTTCTAGACATCTGGCATAGATAGGCTGGAAGAACGCGTCACTCAAATACAAGTCTTTAATTACAGAAAAGCCAAGTACTTTAGTTTGCAAATGAGTGAGAAGAGTGTACCTACGTGACAAGGCATCGGCCATAACATTTTCCTTCCCCTTCTTGTGTACCACGACATAGGGGAAAGTCTCCAGAAACTCCACCCATCGCGCATGGCGCCTGTTGAGTGTTGTCTGGCCTTTGAGGAAGCTCAGTGCCGCGTGATCCGAGTGAATCACGAATTCCCGTGGCCAAAGGTAGTGCTGCCACGTCTTCAGAACCCTAATCAAAGCATACAATTCCTTATCATAAGTAGGGTAATTAAGGGTAGCACCTGTGAGCTTTTCACTGAAGAAGGCGATTGGCCTCTTCTCCTGGTGAAGGACGCCGCCAATGCCAACATCGGACGCGTCACATTCGACTTCGAAGTGCTTGGAGAAGTCTGGTAGCTATAGCAATGGCGCTTGGCACAGCGCGGTCTTCAATGCATTGAACGCGGTCTCATGCTTAGGGAGCCAAACAACGATCGTTCCCTTCTTTGTCAACTCGTGCAACGGCGCTGCAAGTGTTGAAAAATTGCGAACAAATCGGCGGTAGAAGCCGGCCAGGCCAAGGAAGGATCTCACCATAGTGGTTGTGGTAGGTGTTGGCCACTCCTTGATCGCGTTGATTTTCCCGTCATCCACGCGTAGACCCTCCTTGGAGACAACAAAACCCAGAAAATTTGTTGACTCCGAGACAAAGCTGCATTTCTTGAGGTTGGCGTAGAGCTTTTCCTCGCGTAGTTTTGTGAACACTTGCCTCAAATGTTCCACATGATCTTGCAAGCCATGAGAAAACACAAGTATGTCATCAAAATAAACCACAATAAACGTACCTAGAAACTCTCTCAAGACGTGGTTCATGAGGCGCATGAAAGTGCTAGGCGCGTTGGTGAGGCCGAATGGCATCACAAGCCACTCATATAGACCATACTTGGTCTTGAAAGCAGTCTTCCACTCATCCCCCTCCTTCATCCGTATTTGATGATACCCACTACGCAAGTCGATCTTAGAGAAGACACAAGCGCCATGGAGTTCATCCAGCATGTCGTCCAATCGGGAAATCGGGTGGCGATACTTCACCATGATCTGGTTGATGGCGCGGCAGTCCACACACATCCTCCAGGAGCCATCTTTCTTTGGCACCAAGATCACGGGCACTGCACATGGGCTCAAGCTTTCTCTAACGTAGCCCTTTTCAAGCAAATCCTGTACCTGGCGCTACAGCTCCTTCGTCTCCTCTGGGCTAGCCTTGTACGCGGATCTGTTTGGCAAAGACGCGCCGGGAACGAGGTCAATCTGATGCTCTATGCCATGCACTGGTGGCAAGCCTTGGGGCAATTCTTCTGGCATAACATCGGCGAATTCAAGTAACAGCGCGGCAATTGGGGGAGGTAACATTTTTGCCGCGTCGTCTTCGACAACAAGTGTGGGGACTAGTAGGAAACAAGGTCTGTTTCCCTTCAGTGCAGGAGTCAAGTTGCTAGACCTGGCCAGAAGCAAACGTGGTTCGTAACGTCCCTGCAACGGTGTGTTGTGCCATGAACGCGTTTTCTTTGTCGCGTCATTTGGCTTGTAGCTTGGCTTCTGGGACATGATGTCAGTACTAAAAGAAGAATCACCAGGGTTGGGATCAACGCGTTGTGGCGTGTGTTTTGGCGGCATAGGAGCTTGTGCTTTGGCCGCTTCAATAGCTTTTTGTCTATCGCGCTCCACCTGGTCCTGCAAAATCTCATGAGGAGACATTGGTAAAAGGGTCATGCGCTTCCCGTGGTAGGTAAACACGTAAGTGTTTAGATACCCGTCGTAAAGCACGTGACGATCGAATTGCCATGGGCGCCCAAGTAAGAGATGGGTGGCATCCATAGCAATTACATCACATAAGATAGTGTCATGATAAGCACCAATGGAGAAAGGGATGAGACACTGTCGTGAGACAGTGTTACCTGAAGTGGAGCTAATCCATTGAAGACCGTAGGGCTGGGGATGTGGTGTCGTCTCCAAATTGAAGTGCTTGACGACCTTTTCATTTATGATGTTGCAGCAGCTCCCACCGTCTATGATGACACTCAACGAGGCAGTTTTGACGAGACACCTTGTGTGAAAAAGGTTCTCGCGTTGATCATCCAGTGTTGCCTCCTTCACCGTGAGTATGCGCCTCGTGACAAGGCTCAACGGTGTGCCTGTGTGGAGGCCAGCAGCCGCACATGTGTACGCGTCTTCATCTTCTTCAACGCCCTCAATGGTATCTGGCGCGGTCTCCTCTTCATCGTCCACTGTCTCGTAACCAGCGGTTGTAGCGGAGAAAAGAATGCGCTTGGAGTTGGGGCAATCTTTCATGTAATGACCCCGACCTCCACACTTATAGCACTCTTGCTGGGAAGGTCTACTTGGGTCTGCAGAAGTAGTCTTCGGCGCCGTTGATGCTCGCGAGCTTGTGTTTGGTTCCGCATTCCTTGCTTGTCTGACTTGTGAAGGCGCGGTCTTTCCTGTGTCACTAGAACGCGCATTAATGTAAGGGGAAGCACTAGAGTTAGTGTTGTACCTTTGGCTGCCATATGAAGTGTATGGCCCTTGACGCTTGCGAAGTAGTTGTTTGTGTAACTGCATGGCCGCGTGCGTCAAGTGATTGAGGTTGGTGATTGGAAGCACCTCAAGTTGGTCTCGGATGGCCACATTGAGGCCACTCAAGAACTTGGTCCTCAATGTCGAAGGCGCCACAGAAATGGAGGCTTTGTGGTACATGTCCTCGAGGCGCGAGAAATACTCCAAAGGGCTCTCGTTGCCGTGTTGTCTTGCCATGGCGATGTCGAGCCTCATTCTGTTTCTGTAGTCCGTTGGGACGTACTTTTGGGTCATGATGAACTTCAGCTGGTGCCACTCCGTGATAGGGATAAAATTCCTTCGAACGCGATCATCGACCAGTCTCTGCCACCAAGTACGCGCTGAGCCTCTGAAGTTGATTGTCGCGGCAGCTACCCACTCGTGCATTGGAATTTGGCATGATCTCAAGGTATACTCAGTAGCCTGCAACCACTCAAGAAAAATAGCAGGATCATATTCACCGAGAAAGAATTCGATCTTTACCTTAAACTCATAGCGAAAGGTCCTTGGGGGCGCGGTTTGTGGAGCTGGCTGTGCGCGCGGCGGAGGCACGTCATAATGGCCATAGGCATTGCCTTGTGCAGGGTAAGGCACCTAATGCCCTTGCTGGCGCCTTCTGCCTTCATCGTGGCCGCGATAGTCGGCCACCGGTTCCTGAAATCTGGCGCATTGCGGCCGTTGTTGTTCCTGCTGCGCGTGACAGCGGTAGTCGTGAGACATGGCAGGCCTCCCATAACCGTCATCGCGTCACTGGGGGGCTAAGTTGGCCGGTGCTGCGCCTGGGGTGAGCAATGGGGCCGGAACCCAGCCCTCTGGATGGTCTTGGAGTTCATCTGGGTCACCTAGTGGCGGGTGAAAATTCCCTGGGTTGACCATGCCCGAATCCTCCATCTCCTCGTCATCAAATTCATCGAAATCGTCTTGGAGGAGAGGTGTGGAGGAGTAGTAACCCTCTGAGCCATATCGCGGCATTCTGGCACTCTGATGGCCCAGGTAATCCTCCACATTGAATGGCACAGGAGTAGTTTTGGCATGTTTTTGGCCGCTTGCATTCCCGCGCTTGCGCCTTTGATCGCGTCGTTTTTTACTCGACTCACGCGTTGCGGCTTCTTGTCGTGCAATAAGCGCAGCGGCATTCTGGGTTTGTCGCGTTGATTTGTCTGCGGCATACCTGTCATCAAAAACATATGGGTCAGAAAAATTAACTTGGTCATCGCGCGCCCCCTCGTCCTCTGCATAGTAGTCTTGTGGCGCTGTCTCATCAGCGCGTTGCATTTGAGGTGACGCGTGACCCTGGCGACTCTCAATCACAGAATGGATGCGATTGAGCCGTGGTTGAAGCTGCGAAGTTGAGGGCATGATTCCCTTGCCTTTGTCGAGGCATGCCGTGCTGGTAGCCGCCACGGTTGGGTTCGGTGCTTGTGGTTGAACCGGCTGGACTTGTGTGGCTTGGTTGGCGCCATGGGCGCTTTCCAACTCGGCGATGCGTCGTAGCAGTTCTTGGATCTGCCGTTGCTCAGCCGTGAGCTCCAATGGATGTTCTTGGTTGGCATCTTGATGTTGTTGAGGCGCCGTGTTGGGAGGGTTTTCGAGCGTGCCATCTCCATTGCCGGAGCCTCCAGTTGGCGCGTTCATAGTGCCTATCACAATGTGACCAGTCATCGAAGTAAGGAGCATAAGGAACAACACAACACAACCAAAGACAGGTAATCACAACTAGCCACAAAAGTTCATGAAGGAAGGCAAGTCTTTTTGCCGTGAGGGCGGCTCAAGTCAAGCGAGATAAAAGAGATAAGCAAGCAAGAAATAAGCCGAAACAACGCGTCAAATTTCTTAATTATCAACGCGATCAATCACTCGACACAAAAGACCCAGCCTTCTAGCATGAACCTAGACACGGAGGGATAGAGAGATGAGCCTAGCCGATAGCGGAAGACGATTACCTTATTTTGGCTTTGCGTCTTAAAATTTATTTATTTTTTTTGGAATGTCGAATGTCTTTTGATTTTAATTCGACTTGACTTTTCAAATTTTGAATTTGGATACCGAGATCTTGTTGATTTGATTCGGTTTTTTTTTATAAGGAAATAAAAAGATCGGCTAAGTGACTTAATGTGAGAAAGAAATCACCGAATATTTTGGTGATAGGAGAGAGAGAAGATATTGTAGATTTGGTGGTTAATGCAAGAAAAGCAGGGAAGATATGCAAGCAATCAAATCATGCGAGAATCAACAAATATGGCACGTAAATCGCGGCAAATAACTAGCATGCAAATCTCTAAAATCTCGCGGGGTTGATTTTGTAAATCGGCAAGAGCGTGTCTTGAGGAACCGATTAGGACAAGCAAGTTTTGGTTAAGGGAAAAAAAATCAACGATGGCGGAAGCGAATATGGTGGTCAAGAAAAAAAATTCGTGAACAATGAAGCAAGAAGCGACTTACAAGACCTTTAGCTCTGATGCCAGTTGATGCGTCCCTAACTCCGAGGAGGGTTCACGAAGGCCGTGATGGTAGGATCTCGTCTTGTAGTGGGTCGCTAGACACTGATGTGACGCGGAAGGTGGGAATGGACGCGGAGTATGATGGAAGTGTGGAATGAATATTGCCGTAGCGTCGGCTGCGGAAGAACTCGAGAGGACTCGAGAGTTGGTGGACTCGAAAGTGATCGAGTAAGGCCAAAGAGATGGCTAGGGATATGATCGACGTGGGTCGATCTAAGGTGCCGTAGCGTCGGCGCAGAGAAGAGGGAAGAAGAAGAGAATAGTTTTCCGGTGACGCAAACCCTAAGAGGAGGCGTTGGCTCTCAACAACGTTTAGGATTCAAATGATGTGTAACCTGATTACAGAGGCTGAGAGCGCCTTAAATAAGCATTCGGCACAAGGTGGGCCGAGAATCTTAATGGACTAGCCCACAATGCAATTGTGGGCACGCGTCCAAAAATAGAAAGTACGCGATAAATAGAAGTTACTGAAATAAGAAAGTGCTAAGAATGTTTCAACAAATAACAAAGGAACGCGGTCCTTGTGTAACAAGGGACGCGTTGATTGTCAGCCTTGTGGAATTGACTCTGAAAGAACGCGCTCTTTGCTAGTGAGAAGAAGCATGAATCTTTGCGCGTTCTCTGGAGCGCCTTGGCTTGCGACGAGCCTCGCGACTAGCGACTGTGTTGCTTTGGAAATTGCCTTTGCGCAAGCTCGTGTGATTGGCCCTTCACTGCGAAGTTCCATGGCTTTCTCCTCCTCGTTGGCTGTCATCGCGGGTAGGGTCGCATCACTTCTCGTCCCATTGAAACAACTTGTCTTCCTTCAACATCTTAAAGAACGCACCATGCTTATCAGATGAGTGACTAAGGAAGTGATTCAGAGCGGCTGCCATGCTTGTTAGTTTTTGCACTTCTTAAATGTTGCTCGGACTCTATACTTTATGGATTGCTCGATCTTCTCCGGGCTTGCCTCGCCTTGTCACCAAGTGTCTTAGAATCTTGCCTGAACTCACACCAAAAGCACATTTCGAAGCATTTAGGTGCAAGTCAGGTTCATGTAATACATCAAAGACTCGTTGCAAATCTTCCAAGTGTGATCCCTCTTCCTTGATCTTTATCACCATGTCATCAATGTATACTTATACCTTTTTCCCAATCAATCATGTGAATAAGCTCACCACCATTCTCTGAAACGTTGCCCCAACATTATTTAGGCCAAACGGGATCACCCTATAGTAGTAAATTTCTTGAGGAGTCATAAAAGTTGTCTTTTCCTGGTCCGCTTCTAACATAGGAACCTAATGATATCCCATGTATACATCCAAAAAGCTCAAGCGGGCATGCCCCGCTGTTGAGTCCACTAGATGGTCTATCTTAGGCAATATAATTATATCCTTGTGGCACGCTTTATTAAAATCAGTGAAGTCCACACACACTCTCCACTCACCATTCTTCTTTTTTAGCACAACAATGTTAGCCACCCAAGTGGGGTATTGAACCTCTCTCACAGCATTAGCATCTATCAAATTTTCCAAATATGTTAGCACATCTTCTATATGTTGAACGAACGACCTTCGTGTTCTCTACGCAACCGATTTCACCCCTACTTGGACGTTCAAGTTGTAACAGGCTATCTCTGGCCTGAGCCTCGACATCTCATAAGGGCTTCAAGCAAACACCTTTATGTTTCTTCTTAGAAGCTTCACTAAAGATTCCAACTCATCCCATGAAATGTTAGCGCCAATTAAAAAATACTTTTCGTGCTCAGAGTCACTTATCGAGACTTTCTGCAAGGTCTCTACTGATTTCTCTGTGAGAGGTATGTCGACCTCATCCATGACTTGAGGGTTTGCCTGAACCATGTGTATTCTCGGCCACCTTCAAGCCTTCCACTCTCAAGCAATGTTGATTAGCTCGTTGGTCACTTCTTACCCGAACCACACTTCCCTCATAAGGGAAAATGATCAGCTCGTGATCGAAGGGTTGAGTGCACAACTTCCATTGCAGGCAACCAAGGTCTTCCTAAGATCACATTGTAGGAGGATGGTATGTACATTGACCACCAGAAATTTGGCATGCACGCCCCCCATTCCCTTCACATGCACAGTTTCTCTAAGCATCCCTAAGCTCCACGTGGGAAAGGATTCATTCCCCAATAGTTGTGTAGACAACAGGACCAAATCCTTCTGGCTCTTACCTAGCTTCTTTAACAATTCATAGTACATTATGTCAATGAGGTACCAAAATCAATTAAAAATCGACCTACCTTGAAGGATTTGAGCTCTACAGTGAGCATTGACGGGTCATTATGGGGTAAGTCTATGCCCTCAAATCAACCTAAAAAATGCTAAGCCGATCATGCCTGATGTTTTGGGCCTCTTGTCTTTCACCTCGTGGGCCCTCATGACCTCCAAGAAGTGACAATGGCGCATGTATTCGTGTATGTCGCATGCCTTATGCTTTGAATTTGACTCAATAGCATAAATCACATGCCTCTGAAATCCCGTCTCTTTCTCTGGGGCGTTCCTATTCCTCTAACTTGAGGCCTGTGCACCTTATGGCTTAGAGCCATCACCCACAGATTCTTTCAAAAATTCACGCTCTACTAGATTCTCCAGATATTGCTTTAGGGTCCTATAATTCTTAGTCATATGCCCCTTCTCTCTATGAAACGAGCAAAACTTGGTTTGATTTTTATCCTTTATCTGCTTTAAGATCTTGTAGATAAGGATTTTGAACATTGTATGAATCACTTGTAGAGTTGCATCCGAGAGCAGACCCCATTCCCTACTCTACGCTTCGGCGTGCCTCATACGATCATTTGAGGAGTCGTCATCTCCTTTCCTGTGAGGCGGGGATTGAGACATTTGTCTCTACAAGCCTTGGTATCCTCCTCTAATTTTGTGTATTGCCTTAACCTCTCCTGCAATTCAAGCATCCCATAAGGGGTTCTCAACGTCAGGCTCTCCCTGAGCTTATAATCCGGAGCAAGGGCTAACCTGAAAGCAGCAACCGTAACCTTCTCATCACAACTATCTGTAATTGAATAGCTTTCCATAAACCTTGAATCAAACTGTCTTAGATTTTTGTTCATACGCATTTTCATAGCAAATTGAGGATCCACAAAAACATGCTCTCTATTATTGGCAATAAAGTGAGCATCAAATTTCCTAGCTAGTTTGTCCCAAGAATAGATCGAGTCGGGATCTAATGAGTGAAACCACTTAGCATATATTTTTTCTAGGCTTGTAGTGAACATTTTGCACATCAAAACATCATTAGAAATCCATAAAGCCATCGTATGAGTGTAAGATGCTATGTGATTAATCGAGTCAGCCTTTTCGTTATATAAATCAAATGAAGGAGTAGAAAACATAGTTGGTGGAAGTTGCTCCCAAATTGCCCTGGCGAAAGGGATGGAAGTCATTCAGGATAACTTTAATTTGGCTTGTTCTTGAGCACTGATAAAGTACTCACCCTGGTTGTATAGCAAGCGAAGCAGATGATGCTCAACCTTAGTCACGCACTCAGCCATGCGCTCATATCTCCTCCCATATTCAGTACCCTCGGATCTGGCCATGCATCCTATATCGAGCAAGCGGGAACAGCTACGTCGTTCATCCCCACGACAACCCTCACGGCCGTCATTCCTTTCAGGCAATCTGTTGTGCCACTCCTCAGGTTGTCGATCCTTTCGGGAAGCATAAGAAGATGAATAATTTCCCTGCCAGTAAGGAGGTGTCCCCAGCCTCTACCCCTCGCCCCTCCCGACTTCTATACCACCGACAAATTCATGTCAGGATCCACTGCGTCGCTCATCCAGTTGGGCTGGGAGGTCCACTACACTAGCCAACTATGCGCTCCGCCCCTCCCGTTTGATTCAGTCACGCCTATGGGATGCTTTCCCTGGGCTCGGTTGAACGCCCTTTGCAGCACAACCATCTCATCATTCGATACGCGAAGCTCATGGTCTCTCTCGACCATTGCAACCACCAGGTCGGCGTGCTGCTTATCCTTCTCGACAATCGCAGACTCAAGCTCAGCCTCCTGCATGTTTTGTCGCCGCCGCCTCGGAATACTTGGGTGCCTATGCGTTGCTTGCAGTTCACCTCACACCAACCATCGTCGCCTCGATTCCCACAGGCGGCGCCAATTGTGGTAGAAATTACTCCTGATACAATAAATTAATTGACGACTGGCAATTGATCTCTTGAAGAACTTTGACGAACAAACTTTGTATCTGGATTTGCAAGATGAACAAATAAAGGACGTGGCTTTTTCCCCTGAAGAGCCTTCAACGCTCTGACGCTCAAGTTAGATCTAAAAGTTTCTGTGTGTAGAGAATATAATTGAGGCTATGGTTTTCTAGGAATATCTTTTATACCTTCTCTATTTTTGTAAATATTTAATTAGCCTCTTACTATCTTTAATGAGCCTTTTAATTAGCCTTTTATTTTTATATAAGTAAAAAGATATAGTAATAATGATAATTATTTAATGAGTCCGGATCGGGTGAGAATAAACTTTAGAGTGAGAAATATGAATGCATATTGGCCGTTTGTCTAAGAAACCAAATGCCCAGATTGAAAAAGACAAAAAAAAAAGCAAAATAATTCGGCATGACTGAATATTATTTGGAAAAAAACATATTTTGGAGGACTATGGGAATGCGTGTGTGCATGCGTTTGTTTTAAATTCGCTTGCATATACAACACAAAAGTTATGCACATACAGACTCGGTTTCATACACAAACAAACAAAAATCTGTGCAATTTGAAACTCATCCACATAAACACAAAATAGACGTGCGAATGAGCACATACAAGCAAATATTCATGCATATATATGCACAAACTTGTGCACATCCTAAAAAGTGCAAAAGTTTTTGCATGTATGTGCATGAGTTTCCACTTACACAGAGTCACACATGCAGTCAAAAACATATGCACATAGAGGCATAAACTTGTGCACATTTAGAAAGTACATAAGTTTTTGTCTGTATGTGCATGAGTTTTTCCACTTATACAAAGTCACACATACAGTAAAAAACCTAATCATATACAAGAACAAACTTGTGCACATTCTAAAAGTGCAAAAGTGTTCGCTTATATGTGCATAAGTTTCCACTTACACAAATCACACACTTTTTTTATTTCCAGAAAAAAGTGTAAGTGGAAACTCATGCACACACTGTATAATTTACATGCACATACATGCAAAAAGGTGTGCACTTCAAATGTTATGTACATAATTTCAAAACTCGTGCACATTTCTTCCTGCACACAAGTACAATTTAGATGCACATACATGTCAAAATCCATGCACACACAAGCCAAAACTTGTGCACATGCCATCTCTTGTGCGGACACTCGCATCTTTTCAGAGTTTTATTTACCAAAAGACGACCGTGTCGTATTTTATTCATATTTCTCACGTTAGTAGTTATTCATACATGACACCTTCCCTTATTTAATTAACTGTACCTCCGCAGTTAGTTTTAGTGTTATCTATGGTTCCAATAGTGCATGTTAGTAGTTATTCATACGTAGTGCATGTTAGTAGTTATTCATACATGACACCTTCCCTTATTTAATTAACTGTACCTCGGCAGTTAGTTTTAGTGTTATCTATGGTTCCAATAGTGCATGTTAGTAGTTATTCATACATGACACCTTCCCATATTTCTCACGTTAGTAGTTATTCATACATAGCCATCAGAGTTGCAATTTATTTAATTTAGATTGAGTAATTTTGGGTTGAAAACCTACTTCTTACTGAAGTTCCGGTGTTTAATTTGCATCAAGTCAGCTTTTTCATATAGATAAAAGAGTTCCCCTCCTAATTCGTTATACTTGCATCTTGAAATTATAGAATATTAATTTTATTTTAAAAAAACCGAGTTATTATTGGTACAATACAAAGGCATGTGTTTCTCCTGAATCCTGTATGATGAATCCATTCTGGTAAGTGGTAGCTGCAGAGACGGCCAAAACAACTGCACACATCTGAGATGCCCATCTTTCAATGCCCCTCCTTACAAACTCTAAACGCACAAAATAAAAACTCACAATCCGAACCCGAACCCAGATGCCCAGATCAATCAATCTCACTGAATTTTGTGTACTTGGACTCAAAGTAGCTGTCCCCGCTACCTTACAACTTCCTTTCCTTCAACCATCTTCCTCACCTAACAAAAACATAATACACGTACATTTCGGATCTTCTATATATTAACGTTAATCTTAATTTCCTCGACTAACTCGGCTTCTATATATCATAAGTAAAAGTATACCTACATTTATTTCACATATTGTCCAAGAACAAATATTCATCTTACATGGCTAATGGCTATGGTTCCAATAGTGCATGTTTTTTTGGAGGCTAGGATCAATGACAAACTTACTGATTACAATTAACGATGCAAGATCGATATAGTGTAGCTCTAACGAAACTTAGCATATCTAGTTAGCAGAGCGCGCAGACGCGGATGAATTTAATGGATTCGAGTACGTTTTAGGAAAAAAAATTATATATATATATCTTGCTTGTAAGCCACAGAAAATATCCATATCTATATCTTTGCTAAAGTCAAAAAAACCCACAAGCTCCACCTAATTAATCATGGGAATGTAGCTGGCAACAAGGGTTTCTAGCTCTTTCACAAATTCAGAACAGTACGTATGTTAGGTGGGGATTTTCGGTTCATTCTAGATTGAGAAACATTCTCCAATCTAAGCATTTAAGCAGCTACATGCATTTGTAGGATAAAGTTGAAAGTGATAGACTTATAATAATTAGGATGTGTATCATAATTCATACAGTTGGGTGTAACGTACACAGGTTGTAGAGCAGTCTTAGATAAGAATTGTATGAGGAAAACAAATTAATTCAGTGTTGTGATATGGAAAGTTTTTGTAGAAAGGAATGTTTTTCCCTTTAGGATTTTCTAGCTAGCTAGATTAGCTGTGAATTAGTTAAGGAAAGAGGCCAAAATGAGAACTCTTTTTACTGTATTTGGAACCTGCAAGAGTGCAAACATGAGAGTAGGGCTTGGCATTTATTAGGATAGGTATAATGCATCATTCATAAAGGCTTCCCTCAGAGACACTAAATGCCATGTTTAGGGACGATGACAATAAATCCTAACTGCGGTCGATGGGTACCGCCCATTATGAAACATAATAGACGAGTGGGTCGGATCAGATACGAGTGAAGGGTCGAGGATCCATCTAATCGCTTGTTGTTAATCGTCTAGTACTTGATCAGATTCGCTTCGCTTCTAGTCGAAGGGAAACGCGAAGATTGGAAACGAGATGGATTCACTCATTGTCTGACCCATACTTGTCACTAAAATTTATTCAATTCCGGTATAACCAAACATACTTTTGAGGAGCGTTTTAAACTAGCATTTGGGAGACCACTTTGCCACCGCCATCAAAAGAAGCAATCAAGAATGCCTAGTGACCAATTCTTCTTCGGCATTGATTTTACCTATCCTTGGAGGGGACCATTGGAAGTTCTTTATTTCTATAGGAAAAGATGTTTACCGTCCCTACAAGATTCATCTGCCATCTTTACCAGACCATACAAACGAGGAAAGATCCAACGAAGAAAGCCATGTACCCAACAAAAGACTGCAATTAACATAGGAAAGAACATATTAATGCAGTCCATCGATCAAAACTATAGAACCTTGTCAATGGCATCATCTACAAGTTTTTTTAATGTCTTTAGTCCTCTTCTTTCCCTTTAATGTAACTACTCTTTGCAACTTTTCGGCCATCTCGGTGGCAGAACTCAGATCATGTTTTTGCACTTCATTATCTGAACTGAACTCTCAAATTAAGTAAATCATAGAAATCAAATACAAAGTGGTCTCAAACGTCGCTACCAAAACCCACAGTGCCCCAAAAGCTGTTCCACTTCCCTTTAGAGAGAGGGCAAAATGTTTATATCCACAGCATCAAATTACCACAGACACAGAAAAAGAAGCCTCTCGATCTCTTCAGTGGGACAACAAAATAAAGTGCAGAAGCTGAAAGCCAAACATTAAATTGGCAGAGCTCAAAAACATCTAAAATTATTACAACAGTCAAACGGGTCAAGTTTTTGGGTTACAACAGGTAAAGTAATGGGGTATGAGTCATATGACAGACTTTCTAGTTATAAATTCGGTTTGGGTGATTTAGAATTAAAATAATTATAATAATATTAATTTCAACTGTAAGTTTTAAGAGGGCCTAATTGACAAAAAATCAGAGGAGAAATGGGGCCAACAAAAATTGAATGCATCTCCAAAGGGGAGCATCTGATGCAGAACAGATGGGTGATGGAGGAGAAGGATAAAGACGTTTCTGAAAGAGGGAGGGAGATGGTGAGAAAGAGAGTCCATTAAAATTAAATATTAAAAAAAAAAACTTGAAACACACTTATATTATAGACAGAAAAGAAAATTATTATGAATACAGAGTAGGTTGTTGGACCACTTGGGAAGCCAGAAAAGCCCCAGTGGAATTTAATAAACATCGGCCCACAACCCTATAAAGTTTGCTAACGAGGTTGACAGTTTCTACAGTACAAAAATGCCTCCTCCATATTTGCTAAAATGCACCTGGTATTGTTCATGTTCAACACTTGTAAACTAACTTCTTCCAATCTCTTTACTTGATAGATTAATCCTAAAATTCTTGGTGAAACTGAGTTTTAGGCATCTTTCAAAATTCAAATTAAACAACACACAGAACTAAAAGCAAAGAAAACTCCAAGAAGGCACAGCTTCAGATATCTGTAAAACTTTCACCCTTTTTTTTACTGTGCACTTGTAAGGTGGGTGAAGCATGAACTCACATCACATTCAGCAATCAATGCCACCAAGATCACAGACCATGTGGTCGGATCTTGTTAGGTCTTTTTCAGTATCCGTCGACTTCTTGGTACAATCCAAAAACTTAAATCTCTGGGATTATTGTACTCCCTGCTTCTAATCTTATATGGGTCTGTGTATTTAACCTAACCTTTTCGAATAGGCACATTCCATATGGGAGTGATGATGATAAGACTAGACACGATAGTAACGCGTATATAGACCAACGAAAAGACCATATCCTGCCTAAATTAGCTATCTGTGCAGGATAATACAGACCACCCAAATTCACACGGCAGGGAGTTAGACGGCAACAAACTTTGACACTGGAACCTACTTGATAGCTTTCTCCATATGCAGAGGACAAGACTGCACAGTTTCACACAGTGGAAATCATAGCAACCATGTAAAGGTGCAATAAAATTCACCAAGCAACAAAGGAAAGAATCCGATTAACAAAAGCAAGGCATGTCTTTCACAGCAAGCGATTGGTATAGTGTACATCTATACTCTGATATACATCATCAACGTATCAAATATTCAAATATGTAGGTGATCCGCAATTAGAATCTATTTAACCGTAAGCAGAATCCAAAATCCAAGCAATTTACATGCCCAGAGACTCGAGTAGAACACTACAAAACTCGTAGACTAGTGAGGAAAATACTATTCACCTGCACCTCCTATGGTATCAGAGTTTATCCTGCTGAGGCTTGGAAGTGTGTGCCTCCTCGACGTGTCTAGTTAGCAGTGAGATCCCATAATGTGAAGCACTCGAGGCAGCAAAATATGATGTCACAGTAAGTTGTGTAAACCTTGGGAGAGCATAACCTACAACAGTACATGTTAAAAAGATCAAATGAGATAAACTAACTAACAATTAACTGACTACACAGACAAACAAAAAACAAAGTTATTAAACAACTCCGAAATCTACCTACCTTAAGCTGGATTCATTAAGCTATAAGATATCTCTAAGCAAATATAAAAATACAACCATATGATACAATATCACAAGCTATATGGGCTTTGATCCTTATTCAGTCATTTAAGGTACCCCTCCCCTGAAACTCTAAAACTTCACACCCATTACCCAACTTCTACTTTGCACCAAATAAAACAATTCCATGTTTAGGTGGCAAAGGTAATGGGCTGATTAAGCCTGTACTCAGGACAATCAAAATGTCTCCACTCCCAATTATCAAACAAACAGATTACCACAGGGCTTCTCTCTGATAAAAGCTGGAAGCTAAAAACCCATTCCTAGTAATTCACTTTGCATGGAGTATGGATAGAGAGAAAAGGGAACACAGGAGTTATATACTAGGCGAACCTTAAAAGCATAAGTGTACATGTTATTCAACATTGCTAGAATGCATCAACAATCAATACATCCGAACAAGCATCGCATTGACAACAAATATTCTAAAGCTTCCACAAGTGAAGGTGTTCAAAATCAAAATCAAAATCAAAATTCCCTGAATCGTACAAGCACCAGGTTCTCCTTTCCATCTTTCATCCCTTTTCCAAACCCCATTTTTATTGGGTGGACTTAGCAAACTCTTAGCTTGCTTAAACTAAATGCCAGCAACTATTCAGGCAAAAGTTATCAATCTCTGCAACCACTACTGATAAACTCTAATTCAAGAGGTCTTCAAAAACTCGTGCACTTTCAAAAGCACCCACCAATGCAGTACAGCTTAGGAACTTGAAATCCAAATTCAATGGCCTTAAGATAAATTGTTCCACTTACAAATGGACCATGCAAAGACAAATCATATAAAAAAAGCCAAACCAAAGTACACTGTACACCTACCTACAAGAGCTAACAAAATATCAAAATAACCAGAAACAGATTCTCTCACAGCAGAGTAAAATTTTTCAAGGTCAGATTTTCCTTTTGAGACTCTTGCAACAAGCGATGTTCAAGTTCCTAGAAAGCGATGTTCAAGTTCCTAGAGGGTCCTCTCCTCATTTTTAAAACCATGTAAACACTGATTCGGATAAATAAAATAATGCCAAAGGACTAAGGTCCACCTCTTTTGGCCCTCTCTTTGCAGCGCTGAAGAGTAAATTGGGCAATCGTAACATTCCTTCAATAGTAATTGAAAACCTAGAAGATTCAGACTAAATTTCAAAATGCATCGGACTCAGCCTTACTGCTTAAAGAAATTATTATTCATAATTTACTGAATATCTTCTTTTTTCCAGCAAAATCCATTGAAATAATTAAACCACTCCATTTCATCGCTTTCCAAAGCAACAAGCTACAAATTCACACCTTGTTTAACCTTCAACGGGTTATGGTCTAGGAAATATAAAAATTCAACAACAAAGACAAAGTAAAGAAGCAGAAACATTGTGAAAAACAACATTGTAACTAAACAAAAGGTCAATGAAACACTAGAATACCTCCAAATGCAGCACTACCAGCTGTAAACAGCATCAGAGGAGGAAGCTGTGGAAAATCCAATGATTAGATGGGCCTAACAGATTTCAAAATCTACTCAACAAATCTAAAAGCGAATGAAGATGACGATGGGATAAGAAATGGCCATAATGAGAGAATAGCCCCAACTTTTGTGCAGAAAATGGCTTCAACTTTCATAGTTGTTAAGAATAGCACAAACTATGGGATAGGTGGCGAATGTTAGCCCAAGCATCACTCGTGACGATATTTTTGAATATTAATACTAACATGTAATGATCATTGATGACTTGTCAATATCAAGTACAGGTAGCGTCCAATGACGATATCATGTTCACATTAATGATCGAGAAGCTTGTCACTTGTGATGCTTGGGCTACAGTTTACAAATCATTCAATAACACAGGTTTCAGGCTAGTTCACATAACTACCCCAAAGTTGGATCTGATGATTCCTATAAATTTCCACAAGAAAATAAACAACTGCTAGTCACTCTTTGAGAGGCTTACCCCGACCAGAAGCTGACGCCACTTTGGTCCCTTAACATATTTTTGAGCGTATGATATCCCTAAATATGAGGACCAACATACATTATACGTTGAATAGTCACAGGAATCCATAAAATGCATAAGAAAACATAAGAGAAAACAGAGACAAGTGACCTGCATTGTACCAGAATTAAACCCATATATAGTACTTAGCAATGCACCCAATCCTGAACCAGCCTAAACAAAAAAAAAAGAAGCAAAAGGTAAGAGACAAATAAATAAGGCCATGATGATAGAGTTAGGAATCACATGGATAGAATTTCTCAGCCACGATCCATAGTTCCATACTAACTGCAAACTTCATAAGCACCTAAGCACAGTCTATATGGCAACTTGGCAAGTCATATCAGCAACTTTTAATAGTATCATTGTAACCTAAACTTCTGCTCCTCCAATCCATCTCTTATGACAGCTAGGAAAACGTAACGAAGCCCAAGCGGCACTTCTATTATCTAGATCAGCCTCCATGACTACATTTTACAAAAAAAACAATTCGTTCCCATTAGCATCAGGTGCATTATTTTTTCCAAGTTCGAACGAAAATCATTATGAGTTATGACCCATCAATAATAAATATAAATGCATCAATTTTAATACCACTTTTCAAAACAAAGCTAGTTGGATTGATATGCCTAAACTTTGAATATAGAATTTCTAGGAATAAGAAGAATCCAACCACAAAACTAATATCTCCTTAAAACGTGCGAGTCAAAAAGCATCAAACAACTATCCTGTTGGAAGCAACACGAGCTCCTCACTTGCTACCTCTAACGACTAGCTACCACAACAGAAGTCATTTGCAAAATTGTTAACAGATCAGCATACTACAAGTAACTTGTAAAGTATCAGTTCAGAGATTGATTCAAGAAAGCAAACTAAACAGCATAACTTCGTATCAGTACAAATTCATCTCATCTTTGACTTTGGAATGCCTTCATAAGAGAATATAAACAATAGAACAAGCTGACCAACGTACATGGGACAGAAAAAACAGGACATGAAAACTCCTGATCCGATTTTAAAGAACGGTCAGGATTTCACAAATTCCAGTCAAATAGTTCAAAACTTTCCAATAATTAGTTTGGGAGAGAGAGATAACATACAACAGCAGTAGCGTCGTGCAAAACCGGAGTGATGGTCCAATCGCCGTCCCCCTGAAAAACAATAGAGATCGCAAATCCAGTATGAGATATAACATAGTAGGCCTCGGAAAATCCAGATTCGAAACCCTAAGACCAAACTCAACTTGGAGAGAGAGAGAGAGAGAGAGAGAGGGAGGGAGGGAGGGAGTACAGAATGGGATTCGAGGGGAGAGAGGCAACGAGGGCAGCGAGGGGTGCCGAGACCAGGCTTGAGAGTAGGATCATGGTGGAGATTCCCAGTTCTAAGCTTCTCTTCATACACTTCTCTCGTTCCCATCTTAAACCCTCCCTCAATTTCTGACTAGTCGTGATTTATGGCGGTTGCTTCGCCGGAAACCAGAGGCCCGCGCAACGCGCCGCCAACGTTTTATAACACCACTCGCTCGCTGATCCGGTCACTTGAACAGGCTGCGTTCCTGATTTTACAAGCGCAGACAGAAAATGATAAATTTACACAAAAATCGTTGGGCATTTATACAAAGGGTTTTGCTATTTGGCTCCCGACGATGAATAAGATGCTAATTATACGGTTTATCTAACTTTAGGAACACTAGTTAGTACATGTACCTTGTACGGGAAAAAAGTATATTTAAATTATACATCTAATTAATATAGAATTATGTAGATAGTGACGGTTATAGAAGTAGATGAATACTAATATAAAAAAGAACTAATTAAATACAAAATATTAAAGAGATTGATAAAATACTATCGAAAAAGATACGAAACTCTCTATAACTTTATTAATAGTAAAAATTGGTTAAGTAATTTTGAAATGGGGATAGCCATATCCCTAACATCAATTCTATTAAAATGATAAAGCATAATCAAAATATTCATCTTATACATGAAAATAAAACCTTAAACATAAAATCTCGTAAGATGTTCAAAATTGCTAGAAAATATTTTTAAAAAAAACTTCCTTGTATACTACAATGGTTGTAGTATTAGATCTTTTTTATTTTTTATCGTATATCAAAATCTACAAACCTTTCTTGCTAGTAACTCTTGATGATGCAACAAAAAACTGATCATGAGTGAAAACATGACGTGAAAGATACAAACTGACATTTGCAATAGAATGGTCCTAGCTCTTGTTTATCGTCATAGCAAAACAGACACTCACAGAAAATTGTCTTCATCGAAACTTAAACGGGTATGAAGTGTCTGATGATGACATAATCATGCGAGGAATCAAAATTGTATATCCAATATTGTTGCCTGAAATATTATTTCTTGTTTGACATGACTGCCGAGCTGCGTGGTTATTAGTCTTTTTCCTAATTCTGTTTTTTTAATCTTTGTGATTAACTTGTAATTTTTTTGCTTGATTTGTATTTAAATTAAGAAAAAGTGAGTAATAGGTTTAGGATAATAATCTTTGATTTATAATTAGATTTATTTTAAAAAATTAAAAAAAAGCAGAAAATGACATGTGACGGTTTTAATGATGGAGTGTCATGTGAAGGTTTTAATGAGGGATTGTCGTGTGGCGTAATTAGGTTCTAGTTTAGTAGATGTATAGTAGAATAAAAAAAATGGATTTATATATAATTAGGAAATTTAAGATTTGTAATCTTTGTCATTAACTTGTAATCTTTGTGTTTGTTTTGTATTTAAATTAGGAAAAAATGAGTGATAGATTTAGGATAATAATATTTTATTCATAATTAGATTTATTTTTAAAAATTGAAAAAAACAAAAAATAACATGTGACGGTTTTAATGAGGGAGTGTCATGTGGCGTAATTAAGTTCTAGTTTAATAGATATATTGTAGATTAGGAAATTTTAGATTTGTATATATTAAGGAATTTTTTTATTTATAATCTTTGTGATTAACTTGTAATCTTTGTGCTTGATTTGTATTTAAATAGGAAAAAAGAGTGATAGATTTAGGATAATAATCTTTGATTTATAAGTTTATTTATTTTAAAAAAAAAAAAAACAGAAAATGACATGTGGCGGTTTTAATGAGAGAGTGTCATGTGGCGGTTTTAATGAGGGAGTGTCATGTGGCGTAATAAGGTTATATTCTAGTAGATATATAGTAGATTAGAAAATTTTGGATTTGTATATAATTAGGAAAATTTGGATTTATATATAATTAATAAATTTTGAATTTGTAATCTTTGTGATTAACTTGTAATCTTTGTGATTGATTTGTATTTATATTAGGAAAAAATGAGTGATAAGTTTAGGATAATAATTGTCTATTTATAATTAGATTTATTTTAAAAAATTGAAAAAAGCAAAAAATAACATATGACGGTTTTAATGAGGGAGTATAATGTGACGATTTTAATTAGGGAGTGTCATGTGGCATAATTAGGTTCTAGTTTAGTAGATATATAGTAGATTGGGAAATTTTGGATTTGTATATAATCAGGAAATTTTGGATTTGTATATAATTAATAAATTTTGGATTTGTAATCTTTGTGATTAATGTGTAATATTTGTGCTTGATTTGTATTTAAATTAGGAAAAAATGAGTGATAGGTTTAGGATAATAATCTTTAACTAATAATTAGATTTATTTTCAAAAAATAAATAAAAAAAAGCAAAAAATGACATGTGGCGGTTTTAATGAGGGAGTGCCATATGGAGGTTTTAATGAGGGAGTGTCATGTGGCGTAATTAGATTCTAGTTTAGTAAATATATAGTAGATTAGAAAATTTTGGATTTGTACATAATTAGAAAATTTTGGATTTGTATATAATTAGGAAATTTTGGATTTGTAATTATTGTGCTTGATTTGTATTTAAATTTAAAAAAGTGAGTGATATGTTTAGGATAATAATCTTTGACTTATAATATATTTTTAAAAAACAGAAAATGGCATGTGGTGGTTTTAATGAGGAAGTGTCATGTGATGGTTTTAATGAGGGGGTGTCATGTATGTGTCGTAATTAGGTTCTAGTTTAGTAGATATATAGTAGATTAAGAAATTTTGGATTTGTACATAATTAGAAAATTTTGGATTTTAACTTTTGTGACTAAATTGTAATCTTTGTGTTTGATTTGTATTTAAATTAGGAAAAAATGAGTGATAGATTTAGGATAATAATCTTGAATTAATAATTAGATTCATTTTAAAAAATTGAAAAAAGCAGAAAATGACATATGGCGCAGTGACGGTTTTAATAAGAGAGTGCCATGTGGGGTAATTAGGTTCTTGTTTAGTAGATATATAGTAAATTAGACATGGTAAGCTTAGGTCTTGCAACGTTGCAAGTAATATGTAGATCAAGCATACAATCTCCTAGTCCGATGAGCTGTCTCCGTCTTTTTATGATTAATTTTTAGATCTTGGCTCTTCTAAAGTTACACTTATAAAAAATTATATATGTGTTTAAAAGAAATTATCAAAGAGGTTATAAGATTCAGCACAATTTTACAATTGTTTCTTTTTCGTCGTCGTAGAAAGATTTTTTATGGTATTTTATAGTTTTGTATACAATTATTTTCACAAATCCTATTTATAGTAGACAATTTGAAAATTTATAGTGGTAAGTTTATTATGGACTAAACAATTATTACAATTCTAAGTAAGATAATTATAATTATGGATATTCTTGAGCCAATACGTACGCATAGACATTACTTGCAAAAGTTATAATCTACTATATCCATAATAATGGTTTATTCCATAATAAACTTATCATTATAAAATATTCATATTAGGTTGCATATTTGGCTAATATGTGATCATTTTGTTTGATACGTTTTTGGAAGGAATATATGATACAAAATATTCATATTAGGGTGCATATCCGGCTAATATGGGAATAGTTTTTATTTTATTTTATTTTCAAAAAATCAACGAAAAAATGAGAGCTCGACACGTGGCAAATTCAATATCGTGATGACACATGGCAGCCAAAATTTTTTGTTCATTTTGGGGGCGCCACGTGACGTAGTAGGTATTCTACTATAGTAGATTCTACTAAAACTAAATCCAAATTCTCAAGTATCAAAAACTATCCAAAAATATGTACCCAATATATATAGGTGATATCAAAGTTGTACGTTATATACTTACTTAGAATGATAAAGCCAGCTAGTTATTTAACATGTTTAGTTGATGATTCAGAATCAAATTGTGATTTCATTGCTTTAATTTCTTCTTTCACTTTGTTGCTTATTCCACTTATTACTTGATCCTATAATATGAAATTATCAAATTTTGAGTCAAACAATATATTATTTTTAATGGCATGTAAGTTTGCTGTAACTCTATGATTCAAGATATATATATCCACTAGTTCACCACTTTAATTTATAAAAATAAAATTCAGAGAATGAAAATCTCAAGTTGGAATCAAAAGATTTTTGTAATATGGTTGAATGCGTTTTGACAATTCTAGATGATTACAGATTGATTATGTACAAAAAAATTTGGGATGAGAATATTACCTAGTAAATTTTTAGAAAGATTTATACTATAAATTATTATAAAAATTATTTGGGAGAGTGTGCAAATCCGGCTATTATAGGTAGTAATTTTATTTCCTTTGATTTTATTAGTTTTTTGACAAAACTCTCGAAAAAATAAGAGCGCGACACATGACAAATTGAATACAGTGACGCTACATGACATAATAAATTTTGGTTTATTGTGAGAGTGTCACGTGGCGCAGTCAGTATTCTGCTTTAGTATATATATAGTAGATAAAAGAATCAGATATTATAGGCACGTACCCATGCGCTTACTCTAGTTGTGTGTTGTAATTCGATCTCTCGGCATCTATAACACGTGCATACGTACGTCAGCTTATATATAGTACGTTCCGATACCAATTCATAGTTAAATTAACGATCACAACTATAGAATTAAGGGGTTGGTTGCTTGATTATCTATATGGATCGATGCATATATGTAATAAAGCAAATATACACTACCCTTATTAATTTATTTATTTTGGTAGAAAACACAACCCTTATTAATTTTCCGGCCAACAAAGGGAAATTATTATATATGATCAACAATCCATCGTCTCAAAAATCTAATTACATGCACACCGGCCTTGGTGCCTTACTAATCAATATAGCTATTCAAATATCTCTTTTATTTAATTTTATTGTGAAACACATATGAATATATACATATAGCTTCGATGTCTATATATCTAACATAGCTAGGTTTGGTATATATATATAGGAGATAACATGATGATTAAATAGTGTTAATATATATATATATATATGCAGGGTCATCCCAACAATTTTAAGGGCCCTGTGCGGAAAAATATATAAGCCTCTATATATATTAAAATAATGATTATTCAAAGACGTTTAATATAAGTTTAGATTGATTAATTTGTTCGGCAAGATTTGCTCAGTGATAAATATAACGTTTGACTATTCAAATGCAAAATAAATTACATGAGATAGATGTATGTCATTCCAATATTACATTAGTTCAAGTACAAATTTATATATGCGTTTATATTCAGATATATTTTCAAAAATCTAAACATTCTAACAAAAATAAATATTTGTTGGATGGTAGGAAGAAATTTTTTTAAATACGTATAAAAATATAATTATCTAATAATAATGACACAGAACTGACAGAAGGATGTGAAAGAAGAGGCTTGCAAATGTGGGGCCCATTGAAAATGATCCAAAAAGCAAAATCGGTGTTGCTTGTTGGATTCGAACCGCACAACGTTAGTAGAATTTGTATGCACTGCGCACTACATCAACCACCAGACCAACTAAACAAACATGGGGCCTTTAATTTTGGAGGCCTGGTTCGATCGGTCCGGTTGAACTTGCCCATCTACGGGCCTGTATATATGTAAACAAATTTCTGACAGGTCATACGTACATAATCAGGCAATTTTATATGATTATAGATTTGATTATGTACAAAAATTATAGGGCTGGGAATATTATCTAGTAAATTTTTAGAAAGTTTTATACTATAAATTAGTATAAAAATTATTTGGGAGAGTGTGCAAATTCGGCTATTATAGGTAGTAATTTTATTTTTTTTGATTTTATTAGTTTTTTGACAAAACTCCCAAAAAAATAAGAGCGCGACACATGGCAAATTGAATACAGTGACGCCACGTGGCAGAATAAATTTTGGTTTATTGTTGGAGTGCCACGTGGCTCAGTTGATATCGCGTTTAGTAATTATATAGTAGATTAGGGCATAGGTTAAGAATTCTTATTAAGGAATATAAATTCTAAATAGAAAAAGGTGAACCCATTTTAAAAAAATTAGAATATTCTAAAAAATTAACACATAATCAAAAAAATTATATAAGAGATCTTAACCTATGCCCTAAGGGCATAGGTTAGAAAAATCGATATAGGAATTTATCTAATTAAAAATTGTAATTTTTTTTATTTAACTAGTACAAGTATATATTTCCTTAACAAATAACTCACTATATCTAAATATTGGTAAAATTTATTAGAAATTAAAACCCTAGAATGGAAATTATAAACGCGTCACAAAAAATGTTTCTATTTTTGACATCTTATTCGTCGCCCCGGGGGCGATAAATAGCAAAATCCTTTATACAAAATTGACCATAAAGTTTAAAATTATAAAAATCATTTGTAAATTAGATTTTATTGAAAAAAAATCACCCATATCAATGGTATAGTATCGATTTATTATTGAATATGCTAGTTACTTTCTTTAAGAAAATAGATAATACAAATTATTAGTTTTAAGCAAAAAATAATACCAACTTTAAACAATTGTGAATTCATAATTGGATTTTATTGATATTTATCAAAATGTTACAAGTACATTTTTCGATCAATTTTCCGTCGGTTTTGTATACATGGACGCCGAAAAACGAACATGCAAATAAAAATATTACACGTCGTCATTCTTGTTGAAGAGCATGAGATACTATTGGGGTTAAAAAATATTACACATCATTGGTTCAGGCTTTCGTCGGATCTAATATTGTCTATTCCTTCCACCTTGTCATCTTCAATGGATCCCCTTCCTCCCTCGCCCCGTTGAGATCCTCCTCGCAACATCAACAAACCCTAATGGCCATAGTCCTTCTGATCTGATCTTCTTAATCCTCAGATCTATAGTCGCAAAGAACCGTCAAGCGTTAATCGGCGGCGGTGCCTCCCGCCATCGCCTCCGAGTATGAGCCAGCGTCGGCTAAGGCATTCTCTGGTAGGACGTGACCGGGCATAAACGTCGAGATCTATAGCTCGGTGTATGCAAAACCATCGGAACATTGGTTGGATTGAAAAGCTTGTATCATTTTTGGTAAATATCAACATAGTTTGGCTATGGATTTACAATTTACTAAAGTTAATATTATTTTTTGTTTTAATTTAATAATTAGTATTATTTTTTGGTAAATATCGACATAGTTTAGGTATAGATTTACAATTTCTAGAGTTTATATTATTTTTTGTTCAAATTTGATATTTCTTATTATTTAAAGTCATTTTCCTTCTTATTGCGATAAAGAAAAAATTAGGCTAGTCCATAATATGCTAGTTACTTTGTTTTGTAACAAGGATTGAATCTATCTATAAATATATAAAGTAGACTAAGGGTGTAATTAATGTCCAATAAATATGCAAAATCATCTTCTTCTTCTTTTTGATCTTTCATTACAAACTAAATCTTCTAATATAGCTCAATGGTTAATGTAACACCCCGAGCCAGAGGTGCTACAGTGCCATAGTCCCGAAGGACTATAAGGCGGGTGAAATAAAAATTTGTGAAACATAACCCATATATATCAAAAGCAGCACAGCGGAAAACCTGTACAATCTGTAAACCTGCCAGAGTTTGAAACCACAATCAAACTTAACCTACAGAAAATACAACACTTTACAAACCAAAAACCAATACAACAAGTTCGACCCATACAAGGTCCAAAACCAAAACGACACGCACAACCAAGTCAAAGTCCAAACCAAAAGAGTAAAGCCTTCGACTCCAAACCGACGGTGATCAGGATCCTCCTTGCTGGCGCTAAATCTGCAAAGCCTGATTGACTGGGAGACCCGATACCCCAGCCAACCGCGGCACGTAAACCGCAGTTGGTCAGCCTTTTGAAAGACTATGGCAAGACTAGCCGAGCCAAAACAGTTTAAAAACCATAGAGTTATCACGACAATCAAACAATACCAAACAACAACAGATCATACAATATATACATACAATATATACCATATCAACCGACCAATCAACATAAAATACACGCCTAAACACAAACACACTCTATCACATA
Organism: Rheum nobile; assembly: GCA_027886185.1. Lineage (NCBI taxonomy): Eukaryota > Viridiplantae > Streptophyta > Magnoliopsida > Caryophyllales > Polygonaceae > Rheum > Rheum nobile. The sequence continues at coordinate 191,023 of WOAB01000003.1, forward strand.
ATCATCCAATACTCAATCTTATCCAATTCTACACGATACTAATCTCTTCCATCCAACCTCAACTCATCACAAGCATAAATGAAAAGAACGATCCAATCCAACTTCCTCTCCATTACTAATACCTCAAACAACAACTCTATGCACATACACATCTTACGACTGACTTATAACCACAGCTAATCAATTAGACTGAACTCAATACTGCACTACACAACAAATTCAATTAACCTTCACAATCCACCAGTTATCAACAACAACCATACCAACAGAATTTACCACATTGACCAGTTACAACCAACAACTATAACACACGAAACTCACAATCACAACCACTATTCAACACACAACCAATATACACACACTCAATCCAACACCCACACACGATCCAACACACACACATACACATTCAAGCCAACACACACACACGATCCAACACACACACACGATCCAACACACACACACGTGTCAACATACACTAATCACCTTTAGTCATATTTGACTACCACGTCAACATTTAATCAGATACGCTACAAGACAATTCATATCACACGCACATACCCATTTCATCATCATAACATTCAATCAATACAACAATAATCAATATATATTAGTCATTACCATATCCGACCAAGCAACCAAGAAAGATAACTCAACTCATATTCAACCAATCACAAACAATTAAAATATACATATATATCACTTCAAACAATCACTTAATCAGGTACGCAAGCAACCCTTTCACACAATTACCACTTCACAACATCTCCGTCTCCACCCCCACATCACCAATGTGAGAAAATTCACAACATCCCCGTCTCCACCCCCACATCACCAATGTGAGACAATTCACAACATCCCCGTCTCCACCCCCACATCACCAAGGTGAGACAATTCACAACATCCCCGTCTCCACCCCCACATCACCAAGGTGAGACCATTCACAACATCCCCGTCTCCACCCCCACATCACCAAGGTGAGACAATTCACAACATCCCCGTCTCCACCCCCACATCACCAAGGTGAGACAATCAACACACACTTTCCGGATGGGACTTTCACCATCCAACAACATTCCACCACTACCCGACACCAATTCAAACACTTCATACGACAACCAATCAAATATCACATACACACACACACAATCCAACACACACACACATTCAATCCAACACACACACACACACACATTCAATCCAACACACGCACACACGATCCATCACACGCACACACACACACACATTCAATCCAACACACACACACGATCCAACACACACACACACACATTCAATCCAACACACACACACGATCTAACACACACACGCACACATTCAACACACACACCCATTCAATCCAACATACACACACACCCATTTAATCCAACAACACTATTTACAACAATCAATCATATTTAGTCACAATTGACTACCGCGTCCACATTTAATCAATCACGATACCAGACAATTACTATCACGCACACTTACCCATTTTCAACCAAGCAACGGTAAACTTAATTATGAAATAAATTAAGCATAAATCAATTTATAAAAATTATATAAGTTAGCAAGGATCCTCTTGCCTCAAGTCGAACCGCAACGACCCCAGAGGTCTCCAAACCACTCGAACGAACATGCGAAATCAATCCGAGCAAAACCCTGGCGTTAATTAACTCATACCAATACACAACCAATAAAACCCCCAAATTCAAACCCTTAATTAATTAACCAAATCACATCCAAAATCAATCCAAATCTCAAATCAAAGTGCTGCACAAATAAATAACCGAATTCAGTCCACAACAATCATATATATATGTTGTCCAAATTCCTGAGTTCGTCCAATCTGTTAACCCAAAAGTTTAGCATCAAATTAGCCTTACAAATCCAGATCAAGGTAAACCCCCAAATTTTACCTATCATCAACTCTAATTAATTAGGCCAAATTATACCCCAAATCAATCCAAATTAATCCAACATCAAAATTAACTCTTCAACACCTTGCTGCACACAAAGGACCAAATTCAAAATCAACTTGCTGCACAATTTCATATTCGAACTCAGCACAAATTCTGGCCACCAAAATTTCAGCAACATCAACGTATATGTTCAGCAGAAATTCAGCAAACTATTCTTACCTCGTCGGCCACGAGTACGCAGCCACCGGGGAGCTTCTCGACGCCGGGACGACGGCGGCAACCGGCACAACAACAACAACCACCAGCAAAACGCAGCCAACAACACCAGCAACACCGGCTCCGACAGCAGCGAACAGCGGCGGCAAAACAGGGGAGGAAGAGGCGATAGCGGTCCGGGTCGAGCTCGCCGGAGGAGCAACGACGGCTGGGTAGAGGAAGCTCACCGAGAGGTCACAGAGAGATGACGAGAGGAAGATAAGAGAGACATGGGACCACCCTTGAATCAAGAAGACCGAAGGGGTATTTATGCCCAATTTCTGATTTTGATTTTCAACCCAAAATCTGCTTTTTATCTCCCAAATTCTTTTTTTTTTAATAAAATCCCCAAAATCTTATTTACCATTTTGCCATTATCAACTTATTTGGGGTATTTCAGTTAAAGACACTCTCATGATACAAGAGGTCTAGGGTTCAATTCCCCTTCTTAACAACTTTGTTTTACTATTTTATATTTTATTATTTATTTGTTTATATTAATTAGTTACTCAAATATTTATATCTATTTATCTATCTACATATAAAATAGAGCTTTTGTCCAATTAATGGCCAAATTCATGATCAATATATTTTATATGCAAACGTATATATTTCTATGAAAAGTATGTAAAATTAAAAGGTACTCTGTATTAAATTACGATGGTTTGAACAAAACTAAAAGGACCAAAAAACGCAAGCAATTGATTACTAGAACCGTTGAAAATTGTTGTTACCTGTTTTCTTTCAAATTTACGTGGTGATTAACATGGAATTTGGCCCTCCAATATCCTAATTGTCATTGTAAATGTAAAGGAATGTAAAGGAATCTCTAGCGTTATAATTTATATGGGACGACAAAAGCAGATAAGAGTACACGTACAACATCATAATTGTCAGTATAATTAAGTGCTTAATTTCAACCTTTTCATATTCATACCGTCATTCTAATACTATATAGCAACTGTCAACCGGGAGTGGAGGATAATCAAACAACACATCTCAAAAATAAAGGTGAAGAAAATGATATATAGTTAATTTAGAATATAAATGATAATTTAATTATTCTTTTATGTTTAATATATTTTTTCTAGAACAAGTTCGAGATGATCATAGTTATTGATTTTTTTTATCTCTATTCACTAAAGATCTTTAGTCTCCTTAAAACAAATAATTAAGTTGTTGCATCCAAGATTGAAGAGGTATGTAAATCGTGTGAACTAGATTACTCTTTTTAGATTAAATTAGCATATATTTTCATGTTATCTATATTCTTTTAATTTGTGTAGCTCCTTCTTATTAATTAATCTAAATATATTATTTCAATAGGATAACCAAAATATTTTTTGTTACAAATAACTGATTTGTATAATAAATTTTACAGATTTGTAGGGTTTTGATTGTTAGCTATTTTATCTATTATTTATTTGTTATAACTTATAAGCTATTAAAAATAAACGATGAATTACGGAGATGAAAAGATATGTAATATAGGTGAACGGGTGGTTTCTCGAACACCCTAATATAGTTATTTTTAAACTGTCCTTTTTATTGGTTTGGATAAAATTTCATAATTATATTTATTGTAAGAATTACAAATTAAACAAAATAAACATTGATAAATGATAATGTGTTAAATAACAACAACAAATTGGTTATTTATAAAAACCGAATCGATATGCAAAACAATGTAAAATAGTAAAATGACTTTACAATTTAGTTCATTACTATTTTCTTATTTTGTATTAATTAATAATTATAAAACTATAAAATGAACATTGTGCATAACACGTGTATTTTCATTTCTTATACAAATTTTATATTTTAAATTAAATAATCATTCAAATCATAAATATGTTATTATAATTGTAAGGGCTATTTTATGATTTTAAATATAATTGACCTTTATACACAATTCACTTAGATGAAACCAAGAATTCATAATGATTTTCATTCAATGGAATATAATTATGAAGAGAACAAATCATTTTGGTTTCCTTTTGATTCAAAATGTTGATTTTTAAATAAACTATGTATATATTAAGAATATATCCATATAATCTTCTATGTTGTTTGAGTTTTTCACCTATAACAAGTAATATGTCAATATGTTTTCCCGATTATATTAACTTTTCACCTATATCTACATACATATTAAGGATTTAGATTTACTAAAAGTTGTACACTAATCTATGTGTAGATTTTTACATATGAATCTCTAAAAGGTTTTTATAGATCATAAAATACATTGTTTCAAACACTAAAATATATAAATGTATTGTACGTTTACAAAGATCATTTATGTATAAAAAATACAATAATAATATAAAAAGTCTTGAAATTATTTATTAAAAAGACTTGTGGGTAGCACTTGCTATAATATAAAATAGAGTCTGAATCAATAAAAAAAATACACATATTAATTAAGGAATAATAAAATAAAATATACTACAGACATTATTGAATTAATGGAGCCAAAATAATCAAACGAAATGTGATGTATTTGCATTTTGTAGAATTTACATATCATAAAATTTTATAAAACGTGAAGAATTGTCATGTGGAGTTGTTACTTATGATAAAATGAAAAATGAAAGATAATAGTATGAAATTCCAAAAAAAAAAAATTAAAAAATGATTGTTCATAAAGTTTTATAAACTATAAAAACATATTGATGCATAGTAGAGGCCCACTGAAAATGTATAGCATCTATAGAGATATATATATCAAGCATTCTAATTATATAAAAGTAAAACTATTTTTTTGTAGAAATTGTTTTTCATATATATTTTTCAAAGACCGGTTTTGTTTTATAATTAATTAATTTTAAAAATATTATTATTCTCAAAAATAAATTTTAATGAATCTATAGTCAAATAATACGGGGAGATATTCGGAGAATTAGTACGGGAAACTTAAAATGGTAGAAATTAAAAATTAAAATTTGGGAGTTACTATTTTTTAACATGCTAAGCCTTTCACATACCTATTATATATAGACCTTTTTCCTAATTAATTACAAAGTCATTAATGTTTTAATTATATTGAACTCCATTATATGATAAAGACAAATAGATTTATATTATTCGAGAAAAGCATAATATATAGACCATTATCTTTAATATAGGAGTTAAAATTATTGAAACTAGAAAAATATCGGTTTAAAACATTGCAGGGAGATAATATTTTTACATGTATCTTCATAGTTTTCATTATGTTTTAGAAAAATGACTCAATTTGATCATAAAAATACTAGGAAGTAAATAAATAATATTTTCTAAGATACTAAATTAAAGTATCATAATAATATGATTGTGGATAAGAATTTATTAAGTAGTGACAAGGAAAGAAGTGATCATTTTTTTTTGTCGCCCAGAAAAAGTGTTTCAAATTTGTTATAATATGCAACCTAATTAAACTTACTGCAATCAACATAATTATATATCAACTATGTTATCAAGAAGACTTGAGCGATTTGTTGGTCACATGTCACAACTCAAGTACGCAACAGATAAGAAGGCCGAAAAGGGAGGAATGACTAATAAAAGAGCCTAAAGGTGAAAAAGTGTATTTTTTCGTTAGATGATTAGAGGGTTGAGATAATGTGTTAATGTGGGAGTATCAAGGGAAAAAAATATCAAGGCAAATTGTTGAAAAATATTATTTTTATTGATGTCAAAGTTTCATGTATATAATTAGAATTTTTATATATAGGTCATATCGTTTATCAAATCAAATGTAAAATTAGATCTATTCGAAATTGAGGATAAGAAATTTTATCATTTGATAAATCGACTTAAATAACTTACCATGATCTAACATGCAATGTGAGATCTAACATGTCATACTCTTTTATTTAAAATTTAGTTGCATATTTACCAGTACATGTATTTATTTGTTTTCATTTATTTTGTCCAATTGTAAAACCTTATCGATTTTTTCAAGTATAGCTAAACACTATATTCTCTTATGTAAAATTTAGTCGTATATTTGTCAATATTTTAGAAAAAAAATTGTGTTATTAATGCTACTATATTTACCTATACTAATTCAAATTAGATGCATGACTAACATTGATAATTTACGAATTTAGCAATAAACATGCATTATCTTGATCGAATGTAAATAATACGCGAAAAATATATTAACAAGAAATGTGTGTCTCTATACACATTTTTTTGAGTGAAAGTGCATTGGACATTTTATATATTTATGACCATACATTAATAATTGATATAATAGTAAAATTGGATAAACTCAGTTTGTAAGAAAATAATTTTTTCGTATTAGAATATATTATATAAAAAAAAAACATGCGTAGCACGGGCATGACCTCTAGTTATATATATAGAGAGAGTAACGTAACTTTATTTAAAGATTTTTTAACTCACAAAATGTCAACCTTTCAAGGATTCAGGTCATGTTTAACTTCAAACTTCGAACTTTACCTGTTTTTATAAAAAAAGGCAACCTTTCATTGAAAAAAATCCTAATTTATGAGTGATTATTAATTTTCACATATTTGAGAATATTATTGATTTATAATGTCTTGTTACAAATTTGATATAAACTTTTGAAAATCATAATACCTTGGTGGGTTTTTGATGCAGGTTAAGTGCAAGTCCAACACATAATATATACATTAACCCTGCAATTTCATATATTTGGAATCTAAATAAAAGGAAAATTAAAAATATGAGAGGATATAAAATAAAATTTAGGTCTCGTTTGGTATGATTCTAGTGGAATGATGAATCAGAATGATGAATGAACGATTCCGAAATCATGTTTGGTTAGGTAAACAAATAAAAATATTTTTCATACCTTGGAATGGGTCATTCTAAGCCCAAAAAATAACTTCCATATTAAAACCATGGTTTCATCCATTCTAAAAAAATTAGGGTACATTTCTTCACAACCGCTCATCCTTGCTTCTCCTGTTAGCAGAGATTCATGGCGTCTTCCTCCTTACCAATTTTGATATACATGCAATGAATATTACATGGTCATTTTTATAAGATTCAAGAGTTTTGAAAACACAATACAAGCATACAACTATTATGTATTTTTTAGTTGGAAATCGATGAGCATCACTTATATATTCTGATGAACATCTATGAACAAAAGTGGTGAGCATTGGAATTTATTGGCAACATGCACACGGGAATATCACTTATATATTTGGAATCTAAATAAAAGGAAAATTAAAAATATGAGAGGATATAAAATTACATTTAGGCCTTGTTTGGTATGATTCCAGTGGAATGAGAAATGAACGATTCTGAAATCAGGTTTGGTTAGGTAAAAAAATAAAAGGACTATTAAAAATATGAGAGGATATAAAGATAAATTTAGGCCTCGTTTGGTATGATTCCAGTGGAATGAGGAATCAGAATGAAAAATGAGCGATTCTAGAATCATGTTTGGTTAGGTAAACAAATAAAAATTTATTTCATACCTTGAAATGGGTCACTCTAAGCCCAAAGAACAACTTCCATATCAAAACCCATGGTTTCATCCATTCCAAAAAAAAATAGGATTTCTTCACAACCGCTCCTCCTTGCTTCTCTTGCTAGCAGAGACTCTCGACGTCTTCCTCCTTACCAATTATTTGTCTTATATACATGCAATGAATATTACATGGTCATTTTTATAAGAGTTTTGAAAACACAAATACAAGCATACAACTATTATGTATTTTTTAGTTGTAAATCGATGAACATTACTTATATATTGTGATGAACATCTATGAACAAAAGTGTTGAGCATTGAAATTTATTGGCAACACGCACGCGGTTCACTTCATTGCACCCGATCCGCCCCCTCAATATATTCCTCGAAATTTTCGCCATTCTCATATATCTCATTTCATTTTCATTGTTTGTGTGATGTTTCTTTCCATTTCTCTTTTTTTCAAGTGATTTAAGCATATCTATGCAGATTTTATGAAAATAATCAACTAAATTGGACAGGATATAGATAGAGTAAACTTTGTTTCACCCATCATTACACTTTCGTTGTCTTTAATTCTAATCACATATCTCTCCTTGGATCATTCCTTGAGGCTACCAACATATCTCATTAAGGTTTCGTGGTTTTCTTAATCAACATTTATGTCTTCGTGACCTCAATACTTGGTGCAAATTCACTTGTACATCTTACATTTGTCAAAAACAATCTTGCACATGCATTATCCCATGCATAATGTTCTCAACATGATTGCCTAAAATTATAGTCATTGTCGTTTGTTTCATCAAATATACTTTCATATAATTGATTCATCATAATGGATTGAATTTTGTAACTTTCAAAGTCATAATCTTATTATCCATGACACACTCGAATGTTGTTGGGATTATAAGGTAAAAACTAAAATTGTGTGTTCATAATCATCCTCGATAACAAACTATGAAAAATCAACTCTTCTTGCTTGATCAACAAATGATACAAGCTTTGAAATATTTATATATCAAAAGCTCAGCATTATCATATCTCGGATGGTCACGTTTACTTCTCCTTCATACTTATCATAATATGCATATATGCATGTTGTCATAGTTATCTAGTTTTTATGTTACATTGGCGTTCTTGCACTCATAAAACTTAAATGTGAATCTTACATAATATATTGAGTTGCTTTTAAAATGACACTCTGAAAAGCTAAACCTAAAATTCATAAGTCCTAAAATCTCATACATCAAATTCTTCAATAAAATATATCACTGAAAGATGGTTAAAGTATATTTGGACGTGTGGAGGTAAAAATTATTCATCAAATTTATATTTAATTGTTGATATTATTTAAAGTGTTTGGCCAAAAAGGAAAAGTCCATTAGGGAGAAAAACTCATTGAGAAGTTTCCAAGTATAAAAGAGGCATAAGAGGTAACCTAAAACCCTAACCTCCAGAATTCTCATTGATAATTTTCCTGAAAACCCTAGTCTCCTCTCTTGGAGCGAGCAATTTCTGACTTGAGCGTCGGAGGTGAAACGGGGGACAAGCCCCGCCTTTGGCCTTTCTCTATAATTGCAGGGCACCGAAAAGATGATCGAGAGATGCTAGGTGTCATTTCATGCACCTTTACTAGCAATTATTAGCATTATTTGGAGGAGTTTATGATGAGATTTGAGGCTAAGTCTGTAATTCGGAAGTTGTGGAGACAATTGAAGATATTCAGGGATTTACAGCTTAGATGAAGATGGATGCGGATCTGCTGGAGTTCATTGGAGAATACTACCAACACTTGGTAGTAATGAAGAGCAGAAGAGAAGAAGAAGAGGAGCTGAAGAGAAAAGGCGGGCAGCATTTACCGCCCCGCGCCAGAGCCACCGCGACCCGGCGATGGGTCTCAGAGAAGGATGCCGCCCCGCGGTGGGAGCTGGCGCCTCGCGGCCATCTGCTGGGCGAAGAAGCAATTAATTAAGCACGAGGTGATTGCTGGAATTGGAAGTTGTTGATGGGCCGAGTTAAAGAAGGAAGGCCCATTAAGAGCGGCCCACGAAGGAGAAGCTGCCGCGTGAAGGAAATCAGCGTGCTGAAGCGGAAGATGAATTGGAGTGATGACGTCATGGTGATATCAGCGCTGATGGCATGTGTTGATTTGGGCCGCTGATGTGAAGAGTGGGCCGCGAGAGAGCTGCTGGGAGTTGGGCCGAAGCTGCAATTGGAGAAGCCGAATGGCTGTTGCACGTGAACGAGAAGCAGCTTTCGAACTTCTTTTTTTCCCTTTTCCTTTTTCGTTTCTTTTTATTATTTTATTCCGAGATATTATTTTATTTTCCTTGTAAGATGGGGTTTGGCTTTAGGTTAACATTATTTAACCTAATTTCCACAGCCTCCATTCTCCATCTAGACTCGTTACAACTGCTTTACATCAGACGTTATTTTCCCTTAGTTTTCATTCTCGTTTGAATGAAGAACTAACTTTCCTTTGTTCTACTAGAGATTGAAGCAATACAGTTGATGTGTTTGTGAGATTTCTATTCCTTGTTCTTATCCTTATAAGTATTGGTTTGATTCTCTTGGTTATATTGAATATTGATTTCTTGTTGTTCTTCTTAGCCTGATCAACTAGGTTGAATACTTTTTATCAATTGCTAGGATTGCATATAGGGGTTCCAAGTGCATATCTAGTAGCAAACACAATTGTGCGTATAGGGGTTCCGAGCGTACAATTGTGAGTGAGAGTCAGTTGCATGCGAGTATTAATACGTCTTTCTATTTGCATGTATCTTATATCCTTGTGTGCATTGCTATTGCTGCGTCAGTGGTAAAGTATACCGACAACTGTGAGAATCGAAGGTACTTTACCAGTGACATAGTGATAAGTCTATCGACAACTGTGAGAATCGATAGTACTTAAGATCAGGGTGGGAACGACTATAAAGATAGTAAAAGAACTTGGATTACATAGATTTCTGTGATCAAATTATATCTCTGTATTGTGGATCTCGCTCTAGTAGGACTACTTTCCCCGTCATATTTTCTCAACTCAACCAACTTTGTTTGCTTTGCTTTCTCGTGATAACTAAACCCCCCTTGCTTGTTACTTGTCATTCACAATTGCATACTGCATCAGACCTTCCCTGTGGGTTCGACCCTTACTTGCTTACTATACATCCATTTAGTAGGTCTGTTAGGATATTTACTTTGACTAGGCTAATCAACGATATTTGCATTGCGCACCTTTTAGCCACGTCAAATTTGGCGCCGTTGCCGGGGAAGATTTTTGTTTTATTGTGTGCTTTTGTAATTGACTGCGGTGTGAATCTATCTTACGGTCCGCACCTTTGCTACTGATTTGCTACTTGTTGAAGTTGATACAGAGACAGGTACGAATGGCTCAGACACTCCGACAGCTGACTGTGCCAGATTTGATACAGCAGCCATTGGCTGTAATCATTCCACCCCTTGCAGATGGTGTGACATTTGAGCTCAGAACATGAGTGATACAGTTGCTCCCGAGATACCATGGACGATGTGGAGAGGACCTCATCCTACACTTGGGTAAATTCCACAACGTCATCATGAGCATTAAACCAGCCAACGTCACTGAGGATCAGATTAAAATGAGAGCCTTCGGGTTCACTCTTAAAGACGATGCTGAGGACTGGTACTATCATCTGCCTGGCGGAAGAATAGGTTCATGGGCTGAGCTACATAAGGCTTTCCTCACACAATATTTCCCAACCATGATGGTGAACGCTTTGAAAAGGGAAATTGCCAGTATTGAACAAGGAGAGGAGGAGATCCTTTATGACTATTGTGAGCGGTTCAAACGACTTTGCTCTAGTTTCTCGTTCCATGGTTTTCACAAGAAAGCTCTAGTACTCTATGTTTACAGTGGGCTGCTGGATGATGAAAGAAGAATCATAGATGCTACGTGTGGTGGTAGTATCTTGAATATGACCCCTGATGCAACCATGACTAGACTTCATGATATGGCTGAGAGCACAAGAGATTTCGATGAAGCCCCAAAGACCAGAGGAGTTAATGCTGTCAACTCCAATGATGCACATTTATTGCAAGAAATTACTTCATTGAAAGACATTATTGCGAAGACGTGTAAACAAGAAGCACCTCAACCCCACTTTGATGAGCTACCAGTAGCTTTCCATGCTAGTAACTCCCCTTCAACTGAAGACATGCTCAAGACCTTAATAATGCACTTCACAACACATGTGCAAACTACTGAGGCCAGCATCAAGAGCATGAAGGAGGCCGTGGTTCATTTGACAGATGTGGTCGCTAGGTTGGACAAAAGGGCCGCGCATGAAAGTGTAAATGCTGTGACCCTCCGAAGTGGCAAGGAATTGCAAGTCGCCCCTACTGCTGAAAAGGATGACAGAGCTGGAATTGAAGATGGGCAAGTTCTACCGCCCCGCGGCGACACCCACCGCGACCCGGCTGAAGCTCTCAGTTGTCCTGAGTTAACACCACCGCCCCGCGGCCAAGAACACCGCCTCGCGGTGAGACTACCACCCCGCGGTGAATGCCCAGATCTGGATATTGATCATGACGAAGAAGAGGACCCCTTTGTTCATCCAACTTTTCCTCCTCTTGGTTCTGAAAAGCTCATTGTCCCCTTTCCGGAGGCACTAAAGGAGAGGATGATAATTGACAACAAGGATCTATTCGACACCTCCAGTAGCTGCAAGGCAACCATCCCTTTGGTCCATTTAGCAAACAGCGCCCCATGCTACGCAGAACTTTTAAAGGCGCTGGGTAAGATCAATAAGAAACCAAAGGGGAAGCAAAAGAAGGGGGCCTTGATACAAATGGCGGATTTTTATATGCTGGATACGGGGCAGGATACACATGTAGCCCCTGCAATGCTGGGTAGACCGTTTTTGAAAATGGCAAGTGCTTTCATGGTTATGCATAACGGTCCACCCACCACGAAGTACAAGAGCATGGGGGCAATGCTCAACATGGAGCACCCAAAGAGGCACCCCCCTGATATTGATCTCATGAGTTCAGTTGCTGTGAGCAACCCGAGTTGAGGAAGTGAGTAGGATGTCAAGCCATGACAATAACTAAGGCGCTGTCCGGGAGGCAACCCGAGGTATGTTTTTCTTTTCTTGTTTTTCATTATTTGTTTTTGCATTTTTCTTTAGTGTGTTTTTGCTTTGTTTTTGTTTTTCTTTGTTTCCGACTAACCTGCAGGGAGGAGACCTATGCCTATTGAAGAAGGTGTTTCCACACCAATGTAAGTCTCTCATGTCCCTGCACTAAGTCGCTCCCCGAAAAAAAAACCTTAAACGGGGAGGCAAAAAAATAAAAAATAAAGGGCTCCGAAAAAACTTTAAACGGGGAGTAAAAAAAAAAAAGTTCTACCGAAGTCCAGTTGTCCAGAGTTCCCCATGGAGAAGGTGCGCATCATGTTGTCAAGGAGGAGACATTCGCCCCACATTTTTAATTGACAACGATGATGGCCCTACAATTGACAACTGAGGAGGAGGAACACTAGAACCCCCACCATGATTACATCTGGGCTCCACCATGTATTCCTAGAAGGCCGTGCAACCCCGACATCTTTGCTATACCACTACTCACCAAAGTGGTTCCCTTTGATTGCACGGTAGAAGAAGATGATGAGTTGATGAAGACACCCGCCCAACACCAGAGACCTGGGCATTTATGGAGAAGACCGCCAGCGACACCTTCAGTGTCCAAGCAGCTTGGCGACGTTTGTGAGTTATTTTTTGCTTTTCCCTGTGTTTCTATTCTTTTGTCTTTCATTACATTGAGGACAATGCAATGTTTAAGCATGAGGGAGAGTTCTATACTTGCTACGTCGCTGAGGAGAAAAATGAATATAAAATGAAAAGAGCCAAAATTTGAAAAAAGGCATACATTTAAAAATCCTGGGATAGGTCAAAAACCCGAAACGGCGGCCTAGGCAATAAGCAGGTGGCTTGGACCAGCATTAGGCTGGGGTAATATGTGGTCAAGAGTGACGTGAGCTTATGTGAGTACATCTATTAGAAAATGAAATGAGTGGCTTGGTGAAAACCCGAAAGGGCGCCTTGGCAAAATGAGCGAAAAGAAGAAGAGTGATTTTAGGATTTCTCATTATTCTTGGCGAGGCGTCACAACAAGAGGAGTTATAAGGAGGATTCGGGTAAGTCACTCTGGAGGTATAAGAAGATAGATGGGAGATAGGATTAGATTTTTATTCACTTTATGATGTTTGGGATAAGCTTGGGGGAAGTACTCTGCTTTCCTTTTAGCTTGGTTGTGTGGGGTGTTGAGATTGTTGAGTTGTTGTAATTGCTGGTGTCATATTTTCTCATACTTCCTGAAACCTTGGGATTTGATTGAGAGAGTAGGTTTATCTTTATCTTACTCGAGGACGAGCAAGGTTTAAGCATGGGGGAATTTGATAGGTGTCATTTCATGCACCTTTACTAGCAATTATTAGCATTATTTGGAGGAGTTTATGATGAGATTTGAGGCTAAGTCTGTAATTCGGAAGTTGTGGAGACAATTGAAGATATTCAGGGATTTACAGCTTAGATGAAGATGGATGCGGATCTGCTGGAGTTCATTGGAGAAGACTACCAACACTTGGTAGTAATGAAGAGCAGAAGAGAAGAAGAAGAGGAGTTGAAGAGAAAAGGCGGGCAGCATTTACCGCCCCGCGCCAGAGCCACCGCGACCCGGCGGTGGGTCTCAGAGAAGGATGCCGCCCCGCGGTGGGAGCTGGCGCCTCGCGGCCATCTACTGGGCGAAGAAGCAATTAATTAAGCGCGAGGTGATTGCTGGAATTGGAAGTTGTTGATGGGCCGAGTTAAAGAAGGAAGGCCCATTAAGAGCGGCCCACGAAGGAGAAGCTGCCGCGTGAAGGAAATCAGCGTGCTGAAGCGGAAGATGAATTAGAGTGATGATGTCATGGTGACATCAGCGCTGATGGCATGTGTTGATTTGGGCCGCTGATGTGAAGAGTGGGCCGCGAGAGAGCTGCTGGGAGTTGGGCTGAAGCTGCAATTGGAGAAGCCGAATGGCTGTTGCACGTGAATGAGAAGCAGCTTTCGAACTTCTTTTTTTCCCTTTTCCTTTTTCGTTTCTTTTTATTATTTTATTCCGAGATATTATTTTATTTTCCTTGTAAGATGGGGTTTGGCTTTAGGTTAACATTATTTAACCTAATTTCCACAGCCTCCATTCTCCATCTAGACTCGTTACAACTGCTTTACATCAGACGTTATTTTCCCTTAGTTTTCATTCTCGTTTGAATGAAGAACTAACTTTCCTTTGTTCTACTAGACGATTGAAGCAATACAGTTGATGTGTTTGTGAGATTTCTATTCCTTGTTCTTATCCTTATAAGTGCTGGTTTGATTCTCTTGGTTATATTGAATATTGATTTCTTGTTGTTCTTCTTAGCCTGATCAACTAGGTTGAATACTTTTTATCAATTGCTAGGATTGCATATAGGGGTTCCGAGTGCATATCTAGTAGCAAACACAATTGTGCGTATAGGGGTTCCAAGCGTACAATTGTGAGTGAGAGTCAGTTGCATGCGAGTATTAATACGTCTTTCTATTTGCATGTATCCTATATCCTTGTGTGCATTGCTATTGCTGCGTCAGTGGTAAAGTATACCGACAACTGTGAGAATCGGAGGTACTTTACCAGTGACATAGTGATAAGTCTATCGACAACTGTGAGAATCGATAGTACTTAAGATCAGGGTGGGAACAACTATAAGGATAGTAAAAGAACTTGGATTACATAGATTTCTGTGATCAAATTATATCTCTGTATTGTGAATCTCGCTCTAGTAGGACTACTTTCCCCATCATATTTTCTCAACTCAACCAACTTTGTTTGCTTTGCTTTCTCGTGATAACTAAACCCCCCTTGCTTGTTACTTGTCATTCACAATTGCATACTGCATCAGACCTTTCCTGTGGGTTCGACCCTTACTTGCTTACTATACATCAATTTAGTAGGTCTGTTAGGATATTTACTTTGACTAGGCTAATCAACGATGTTTGCATTGCGCACCTTTTAGCCACGTCAAAAGACACCGGAAGGTCACCGGATTTGTGGGCTCCCGTCATCATCAACAATTTATTGTGGAGCGGATTTATTCTACCACAATTGGCGTCGGTCTGTGGGAAATGAGTTCGATGACGGGGACTTCAATCGCATGTCTCAATTCCGTTCTACCAAACCCCTTACAACCACATCAACTGGGCATCTTTGTTCTTTTCGAGTTTTCAGATTCGACCCATGCAAGTTATCAGATTTGTTCGCTACCACCAATCACTGTCAGGGCCGGCAGCAAGCCATACGAACCTCCTTGCATCATCCTCGAACAAGCTGACCCATCGCCGATCCCGATTCGCGTCGGTTCGGGCCACTACATCTCATTCGAGCACCGACATGCCCAATCCATGAATGGTGGAGATAAACAAGGTCCATCTTCGCGACTAAAGCGGAGGGCTTGAAGCTCTCACGTTGTCACCGATCCGCAGAGAAGCGCAGACAACACGTCTAGTTTCTAAAGGGATGTGTCGTCGTCATGAAGGCCCTCGGTGTTGTTCGTAGGGGAAAAGGTAGAAGTAAAATAAAAAGGGGCAATGATGTGGCTGATATGGCACGGGTAGACTATGGGGGAGAGCTCGATCACAGGATGGCTTTATATGTAGCCCTATTCGACACCATAAAAATCCATTTCGATCCATTTTCTCTGAAATCTGACCGCACCATCCTCTTCCTGGTTCTTGAAATAGTGGAAAACGACTCTTTAATTGTCTCAATCTATCTTTGCAGGACATCGACCCCATAAAAAAATCCATTTTGACGTCTTATTTCTCATACGTCGACGAGAACCCTCAAGCTTCGCTTGAGGCTGTCGTCACTCTATTAGTGCGTTGTTGACACGCTATTCGACAAGAACCCCCAAGCTTCTCTTAGTTGCGCTTGGGACTACCGTCTTATATCT
Source organism: Rheum nobile (assembly GCA_027886185.1). NCBI lineage: Eukaryota > Viridiplantae > Streptophyta > Magnoliopsida > Caryophyllales > Polygonaceae > Rheum > Rheum nobile. Next base: position 207,647 of record WOAB01000003.1, read on the forward strand.
CATAAGTCGATGAGAACCCTCAAGATCCGCTTGAGGTTATCGTCGCTCTATTAGCGCGTTATTGTTGCGCTATTCGATGAGAACCCCCCAGCTTCGCCTAGTTGCGCTTGGGGCTACCATCTTCTTTCTCATAAGTCGACGAGAACCATCAAGCTCCGCTTGAGGCTGTCGGTACTCTATTAGCGCGTTATTATCGCGCTATTCAACGAGAACCCCTAAGCTTTGCTTAGTTGCGCTTGGGGCGGCCATCTTATTTCTCATAAGTCGACAAGAACCCTCAATCTCCGCTTGAGGTTTTTGTCGCTCTATTAGCGCATTTTGTGCTTGGGGTTGTCGTCTTATTTCTCATAAGTCGACGAGAACCCTCAAGCTCCGCTTGAGACTGCCGTCATTATATTAGCGCGTTATTGTTGCGCTATTCGACGAGAACCACCATGCTTCTCTTAGTTGCACTTGGGGATATCGTCTTATTTCTCATAAGTCGACGAGAACCCTCAAGCTCCGCTTGAGGCTGTCGTCGCTCTATTAGCGCGTTATTATTGCGCTATTTGACAAGAACCCCAAAGCTTCGCTTAGTTGCGCTTGAGGCTACGGTCTTATTTCTCATAAGTCGATGAGAACCCTCAAGCTCTGCTTGAGGTTGTTGATGTGGCTAAAACCTACCTGTAAGTGTACGGGATCAGTTATAGTAGTCAAGTGTTGATCCCATTGAAATACCCCAAACAAGTCGATAATGGCATTTTGGTAAATTAATTATGGATTTTGTTAAAAGGGGGTAAAATGGAAATTGGGGGTTAAATCCCTAAATGGGGTTCGGTCTCTCTCCCTCGTGTGATTCCCAACTGAGCAGCTCTCCGGCTCTTTCTTCCCGAACGGATCCGAGCTCTCTCCCTGCTCAGCTTCTTCCCGGCGAGCTCACCCAGCCCAGCCTCCCCCGTGTCGAGTCGTTCCTTCCTCCGGCGAGCCGCGAACAGATGTTGAGGCAAGCTGCTGGTTCGCGCTGGTTCGTTGCTTGGAGCCGGTGGTTGCTGCGGTCCGTCTTGTTGCTGCTCGTCTCGGTTCGAGGTGCTGTTCGTGCCGCTGCGTCGTGCTGCTATTCCTGTGTTCGAGCGGCCGCTGGTGTGGGTCGAGCCGAGTGCCTCTGCTGAGCTCCGACATAGTTCCGGCGTCGAGGGCCATCTCCGGTCTGCAGAGGATAGTTGACGACAAGGGAGGTGAGACCTTGAACTTGTTTGGTTGGGGGTTCAGCAAAGATTGCTGAATATGTGTATATATATAGTGATTAGTTGCTGAAATTTTGGTTGATTTGGCTGTTTAGCAGGGGTTTGGACATCAATTGATAATTGTTGGACTGAATTTGTTGGTTGTGCAACAAAGGCATGGTTTGATATTGGAATTGGGTTAATTTGGGTATGATTTCCCCTAATTAATTAGGGATGATTATAAGGTGAAAATTGGGGGTTTGCTAAATTGAATTTGGATGTGTGATTCTAGGGTTTTGAATTGGGGTTTTATTAGTTGTAGATTTGTATGAGTAATTAACGCCAGGGTTTTGCTCGGATTGATTTCGCAGGTTCGTTCGAGTGGTTTGGAGACCTCTGGGGTCGTTGCGGTTCGACTTGAGGCAAGAGGATCCTTGCTAACTTATATATTTTTATAAATTGATTTATGCTTAATTTATTTCATAATTAAGTTTACCGTTGCTTGGTTGAATATGGGTATGTGTGCGTGATAGTAACTGTCTGGTATCGTGATTGATTAAATGTGGACGCGGTAGTCAATTGTGACTAAATATGATTGATTGTTGTAAATAGTGTTGTTGGATTAAATGGGTGTGTGTGTTGAATGTGTGTGTGTATGTTGGATTGAATGGGTGTGTGTGTGTATGTTGGATTGAATGGGTGTGTGTGTTGAATGTGTGCATGTGTGTGTTGGATCGTGTGTGTGTGTTGGATTGAATGTGTGTGTGTGTGCGTGTGTTGGATCGGGTATGTGCGTGTGTTGGATTGAATGTGTGTGTGTGTGTGTGTTGGATTGAGTTTGTGTGTGTGTTGGATTGTGTGTGTGTATGTGATTATGTGATATTTGATTGGTTGTCGTATGAAGTGTTTGAATTGGTGTCGGGTAGTGGTGGAATGTTGTTGGTTGGTGAAAGTCCTCATATTTAGGGCCTCGGTGGGTATGAACCCCCGAAGGTCGAAGGGTCAGGTGATGATAGTCTCACCAAACCGCGTAGGGTGCACGCCTACGTCGTTAAGGGCCAAGGGTTGGATGGTGAAAGTCTCATCCGGAAAGTGTGTGTTGATTGTCTCACCCGGTGATGTGGTGGTGTAGATGGAGGTATTGTGAATTGTCTCACCCGGTGATGTGGTGGTGTAGATGGAGGTATTGTGGATTGTCTCACCCGGTGATGTGGTGGTGGAGACGGAGGTTGGATTGGAGGGTTGGCGGTTGTGTGTTGATTATGTATTGAATGTTGGTTGCATACCTGATTAAGTGGTTTTTGTGTTGGATGTTGGTTGCGTACCTGATTAAAGTGGTTTCGTGATGATGATTGTTGTCGTTTGATTTAGTGGTTGTATTGGTAAATATTGACTGTGTGTTTAGTTATTGGTTTTATGTTAGATATTGATTGTTGGCTAGTTTGACTTGTTGTCAAATGTTGGTTATAGTAGTTAGTTGTGATATGAATCTCTGTTGGTATGATTGTTGGTGGTAACTAGTTGCAGGAAGATGGTTATGTTGATTAAGTGTGGAGGTTGGTTTCCCATCTTGAGGGTGTGGGCCAACAAGGGTTGAATTTGAGTGTATGAGTTACAGTCTATGTTAACGAACAGGCGGCACCAGAAGGGTGGCTGGCCTGGATCGTTATTTTCTTTATGTTTATATGTGATGATTATCTCATTGATGCTTATGTGTTTGTGGATGTGCAGGATTGTTGCGCTATTTGACAAGAACCCCAAAGCTTCGCTTAGTTGCGCTTGAGGCTACGGTCTTATTTCTCATAAGTCGATGAGAACCCTCAAGCTCTGCTTGAGGTTGTTGATGTGGCTAAAACCTACCTGTAAGTGTACGGGATCAGTTATAGTAGTCAAGTGTTGATCCCATTGAAATACCCCAAACAAGTCGATAATGGCATTTTGGTAAATTAATTATGGATTTTGTTAAAAGGGGGTAAAATGGAAATTGGGGGTTAAATCCCTAAATGGGGTTCGGTCTCTCTCCCTCATGTGATTCCCAGCTGAGCAGCTCTCCGGCTCTTTCTTCCCGAACGGATCCGAGCTCTCTCTCTGCTCAGCTTCTTCCCGGCGAGCTCACCCAGCCCAGCCTCCCCCGTGTCGAGCCGTTCCTTCCTCCGGCGAGCCGCGAACAGATGTTGAGGCAAGCTGCTGGTTCGCGCTGGTTCGTTGCTTGGAGCCGGTGGTTGCTGCGGTCCGTCTTGTTGCTGCTCGTCTCGGTTCGAGGTGCTGTTCGTGCCGCTGCGTCGTGCTGTTATTCCTGTGTTCGAGCGGCTGCTGGTGTGGGTCGAGCCGAGTGCCTCTGCTGAGCTCCGACATAGTTCCGGCGTCGAGGGCCATCTCCGGTCTGCAGAGGATAGTTGACGACAAGGGAGGTGAGACCTTGAACTTGTTTGGTTGGGGGTTCAGCAAAGGTTGCTGAATATGTGTATATATATAGTGATTAGTTGCTGAAATTTTGGTTGATTTGGCTGTTTAGCAGGGGTTTGGACATCAATTGATAATTGTTGGACTGAATTTGTTGGTTGTGCAACAAAGGCATGGTTTGATATTGGAATTGGGTTAATTTGGGTATGATTTCCCCTAATTAATTAGGGATGATTATAAGGTGAAAATTGGGGGTTTGCTAAATTGAATTTGGATGTGTGATTCTAGGGTTTTGAATTGGGGTTTTATTAGTTGTAGATTTGTATGAGTAATTAACGCCAGGGTTTTGCTCGGATTGATTTCGCAGGTTCGTTCGAGTGGTTTGGAGACCTCTGGGGTCGTTGCGGTTCGACTTGAGGCAAGAGGATCCTTGCTAACTTATATATTTTTATAAATTGATTTATGCTTAATTTATTTCATAATTAAGTTTACCGTTGCTTGGTTGAATATGGGTATGTGTGCGTGATAGTAACTGTCTGGTATCGTGATTGATTAAATGTGGACGCGGTAGTCAATTGTGACTAAATATGATTGATTGTTGTAAATAGTGTTGTTGGATTAAATGGGTGTGTGTGTTGAATGTGTGTGTGTATGTTGGATTGAATGGGTGTGTGTGTGTATGTTGGATTGAATGGGTGTGTGTGTTGAATGTGTGCGTGTGTGTGTTGGATCGTGTGTGTGTGTTGGATTGAATGTGTGTGTGTGTGCGTGTGTTGGATCGGGTATGTGCGTGTGTTGGATTGAATGTGTGTGTGTGTGTGTTGGATTGAGTTTGTGTGTGTGTGTTGGATTGTGTGTGTGTATGTGATTATGTGATATTTGATTGGTTGTCGTATGAAGTGTTTGAATTGGTGTCGGGTAGTGGTGGAATGTTGTTGGTTGGTGAAAGTCCTCATATTTAGGGCCTCGGTGGGTATGAACCCCCGAAGGTCGAAGGGTCAGGTGATGATAGTCTCACCAAACCGCGTAGGGTGCACGCCTACGTCGTTAAGGGCCAAGGGTTGGATGGTGAAAGTCTCATCCGGAAAGTGTGTGTTGATTGTCTCACCCGGTGATGTGGTGGTGTAGACGGAGGTATTGTGAATTGTCTCACCCGGTGATGTGGTGGTGTAGATGGAGGTATTGTGGATTGTCTCACCCGGTGATGTGGTGGTGGAGACGGAGGTTGGATTGGAGGGTTGGCGGTTGTGTGTTGATTATGTATTGAATGTTGGTTGCATACCTGATTAAGTGGTTTTTGTGTTGGATGTTGGTTGCGTACCTGATTAAAGTGGTTTCGTGATGATGATTGTTGTCGTTTGATTTAGTGGTTGTGTTGGTAAATATTGACTGTGTGTTTAGTTATTGGTTTTATGTTAGATATTGATTGTTGGCTAGTTTGACTTGTTGTCAAATGTTGGTTATTGTAGTTAGTTGTGATATGAATCTCTGTTGGTATGATTGTTGGTGGTAACTAGTTGCAGGAAGATGGTTATGTTGATTAAGTGTGGAGGTTGGTTTCCCATCTTGAGGGTGTGGGCCAACAAGGGTTGAATTTGAGTGTATGAGTTACAGTCTATGTTAACGAACAGGCGGCACCAGAAGGGTGGCTGGCCTGGATCGTTATTTTCTTTATGTTTATATGTGATGATTATCTCGTTGATGCTTATGTGTTTGTGGATGTGCAGGATAATTGAATTTGTTGTGTAGTGCAGTAGTGAGTTCAGTCTTATTGGTTAGCTTTGGTTGTAAGTCAGTAGTAAGAGATGTATATGTGCATAGAGTTTTTGATTGAGGTATTAGTAATAGAGAGAAGGATGGATTGGACGTGTCAGTGAAGTTGGATTGGATCGTTTTATTCGTTTATGCTTGTGATGAGTTTGAGGATGGATTGATTGAGGTTAGTATAGTGAAGAGTTGGATAAGGATGTGTAATGAATGGTATGTGATAGTGTGTGTATATGTTTTGACGTGTGGTTGGCATTGGTTGGTTGATATGATTAAGTATAGTTATGATATTATACTGTGTGGCGTGTTGTCGTTGTTGTGAGTTGATTGGTGATATATGTATGTGTTTTGAACTGTTTTGGCTTGAGGAATCTTGCCATAGTCTTTCAAAAGACTGACCAACCTCGGTTTACGTGCCATGGTTGGCTGGGGTATCGGGTCTCCCAGTCAATCAGGCTTTGCAGATTTAGCGCCAGCAAGGAGGGTCCTGATCACCGTCGGTTTAGAGTCGAGGGCTCTACTCTTTTGGTTTTGGAGTTTGACTTGGTTGTATGTGTCATTTTGGTTTTGGACCTTGAAGTGGTCGAACTTGTTGTATTGGTTTTTGGTTTGTAAAGTGCTGTATTTTCTGTATGTTAAGATTGATTATGGTTTCAAACTCTGGACAGGTTTTATAGGTTTTTCCGCTGTGTCGGTTTTGATATATATTATGTATGGGATATGTTTTGCAAATTTTTATTTCACCCGCCTTATAGTCCTTCGGGACTATGGCACTGTAGCACCTCTGGCCCGGGGTGTTACAAAAGTTGGTATCAGAGCTTTCTTTTCAAAAATGTGTTCTTTCGGAGTTTTCAACTTGAGAATTTTTATACGTTGTTGTTATGAACGATCGGGTGATCAGGAATCCTTGCTGTCAATCGTAGTGAGTTGCGTTGGTAAGTGTTGTTTGCGATGTTTTGTGCTAATGTTTGATATATTTATATGTGATGTTTAGAGTTGTTAAATTATATTTATGGTGTGTTCCCTGGTAAGTGGGACGTGCTAGAGGTTTAAGGAGTATGAGTGTGGTAGAAGATGAGGCCGTTGGGCTTGTCGTCAAGAGGTTGAGTCTGGTAGTTGATGAATCGGTATGAAGTTGTGGTATGCTGCTGTTATTGTTAAGGTTGAACAAGACAGATTAAGCGCATTCAGATATGGTTGTGTTCCGAGGTGGAATCTCGATGGCGAGGCTCAGCTGTACGATCAGTGAGCAGTATGTTGATGAGTGATTGATTGTAGAGAATACTACAGATGATTTTGATTAGACTGTTGATATTGGGAGTAGTAAGAAACAGAGAACCCGGTCTGCATCTGAAAAAGTAGGATTTTTCGACAATGGGTTCGGTTGAGTTGAGGAACAGAATGTGCGTATGACTGCAGGAAGACGATAGTTATTGTAACAACATATAAGGGTTTAGTGCACGTGTTTGAGGGTATGATCCTAATTACTCTGACAGAATTATTGTGCGGCGACAACTGTAAAATTGTTAAGGAAAGGTTATGTCGGTTATCTGTGTATGACTGAGAATTTTGAATGGGACAGGTTATGTCAGGAAAGAGTTTCGAAGAACTCAGGAAGTGTTTGATTAGTGTGTCAGTGTTGGTTATACCGCAGGGAACATAAATGTTTGTTCTCTTCAGTGATGTGTCTAAGCAAGGTTTGGGTTGCGTTTTGATGCAGAATGGAAAGGTCTTTGCATATGTTTTTCGACAGCTCAAATTGTATGAGAGAGAATTGATCATGAGACAAAAGTTGGTTGCTAGAATTGATTGAGGGTTATGATAGATATCGTTTATCTCTCAGAAGGGCTACTGTGGTAGTTGATGCTTTGAGTAGGGAGTTGACGCTCGAGTATATGGTTGCTTGCCTCACAATTCTGCCGGATTGCAACTGGAATGGTGATGAATGAAAGTGAAAATGGTTCGGGAAAGAGCAGATACAACTGAATGTGATGGAATGTTGAGTGAAGTATGCAGTCAGATTACTCAGGGAAGAGTGCAGGAATTCTTGTTTATGAGGATGAAGTATGGTGACTCTAGAATCAGTTATGTGTGTTAACTGATAAAGAAATTAGAGAATGGATTCTCGAGGAAGGTCATTCTTCGACAAGTCATGTACATTCTGGAGTCAGTCATGCGAGGCAGTTATCCGCACCTGTTTGATCTGAGTTTCGAGGACGAAACTCTTATAAGGGGGGGGAGAATGAAATACCCCAAACAAGTCGATAATGGCATTTTGGTAAATTAATTATGGATTTTGTTAAAAGGGGGTAAAATGGAAATTGGGGGTTAAATCCCTAAATGGGGTTCGGTCTCTCTCCCTCGTGTGATTCCCAGCTGAGCAGCTCTCCGGCTCTTTCTTCCCGAACGGATCCGAGCTCTCTCCCTGCTCGGCTTCTTCCCGGCGAGCTCACCCAACCCAGCCTCCCCCGTGTCGAGTTGTTCCTTCCTCCGGTGAGCCGCGAACAGATGTCGAGGCAAGCTGTTGGTTCGCGCTGGTTCGTTGCTTGGAGCCGGTGGTTGCTGTGGTCCGTCTTGTTGTTGCTCATCTCGGTTCGAGGTGTTGTTCGTGCCGCTGCGTCGTGCTACTGTTCCTGTGTTCGAGCGGCCGCTGGTGTGGGTCGAGCCGAGTGCCTCTGCTGAGCTCCGACATAGTTCCGGCGTCGAGGGCCATCTCCGGTCTACAGAGGATAGTTGACGACAAGGGAGGTGAGACCTTGAACTTGTTTGGTTGGGGGTTCAGCAAAGGTTGCTGAATATGTGTATATATATAGTGATTAGTTGCTGAAATTTTGGTTGATTTGGCTGTTTAGCAGGGGTTTGGACATCAATTGATAATTGTTGGACTGAATTTGTTGGTTGTGCAGCAAAGGCATGGTTTGATATTGGAATTGGGTTAATTTGGGTATGATTTCCCCTAATTAATTAGGGATGATTATAAGGTGAAAATTGGGGGTTTGCTAAATTGAATTTGGATGTGTGATTCTAGGGTTTTGAATTGGGGTTTTATTAGTTGTGGATTTGTATGAGTAATTAACGCCAGGGTTTTGCTCGGATTGATTTCGCAGGTTCGTTCGAGTGGTTTGGAGACCTCTGGGGTCGTTGCGGTTCGACTTGAGGCAAGAGGATCCTTGCTAACTTATATATTTTTATAAATTGATTTATGCTTAATTTATTTCATAATTAAGTTTATCGTTGCTTGGTTGAATATGGGTATGTGTGCGTGATAGTAACTCTCTGGTATCGTGATTGATTAAATGTGGACGCGGTAGTCAATTGTGACTAAATATGATTGATTGTTGTAAATAGTGTTGTTGGATTAAATGGGTGTGTGTGTTGAATGTGTGTGTGTATGTTGGATTGAATGGGTGTGTGTGTGTGTGTATGTTGGATTGAATGGGTGTGTGTGTTGAATGTGTGCGTATGTGTGTTGGATCGTGTGTGTGTGTTGGATTGAATGTGTGTGTGTGTGCGTGTGTTGGATCGGGTGTGTGCGTGTGTTGGATTGAATGTGTGTGTGTGTGTGTGTGTTGGATTGAGTTTGTGTGTGTGTGTGTTGGATTGTGTGTGTGTGTATGTGATTATGTGATATTTGATTGGTTGTCGTATGAAGTGTTTGAATTGGTGTCGGGTAGTGTTGGAATGTTGTTGGTTGGTGAAAGTCCTCATATTTAGGGCCTCGGTGGGTATGAACACCCGAAGGTCGAAGGGTCAGGTGATGATAGTCTCACCAAACCGCATAGGGTGCACGCCTACGTCGTTAAGGGCCAAGGGTTGGATGGTGAAAGTCCCATCCGGAAAGTGTGTGTTGATTGTCTCACCCGGTGATGTGGTGGTGTAGACGGAGGTATTGTGAATTGTCTCACCCGGTGATATGGTGGTGTAGACGGAGGTATTGTGGATTGTCTCACCCGGTGATGTGGTGGTGGAGACGGAGGTTGGATTGGAGGGTTGGCGGTTGTGTGTTGATTATGTATTGAATGTTGGTTGCATACCTGATTAAGTGGTTTTTGTGTTGGATGTTGGTTGCGTACCTGATTAAAGTGGTTTCGTGATGATGATTGTTGTCGTTTGATTTAGTGGTTGTGTTGGTAAATATTGACTGTGTGTTTAGTTATTGGTTTTATGTTAGAAATTGATTGTTGGCTAGTTTGACTTGTTGTCAAATGTTGGTTATTGTAGTTAGTTGTGATATGAATCTCTGTTGGTATGATTGTTGGTGGTAACTAGTTGCAGGAAGATGGTTATGTTGATTAAGTGTGGAGGTTGGTTTCCCATCTTGAGGGTGTGGGCCAACAAGGGTTGAATTTGAGTGTATGAGTTACAGTCTATGTTAACGAACAGGCGGCACCATAAGGGTGGCTGGCCTGGATCGTTATTTTCTTTATGTTTATATGTGATGATTATCTCGTTGATGCTTATGTGTTTGTGGATGTGCAGGATAATTGAATTTGTTGTGTAGTGCAGTAGTGAGTTCAGTCTTATTGGTTAGCTTTGGTTGTAAGTCAGTAGTAAGAGATGTATATGTGCATAGAGTTGTTGATTGAGGTATTAGTAATAGAGAGAAGGATGGATTGGACGTGTCAGTGAAGTTGGATTGGATCGTTTTATTCGTTTATGCTTGTGATGAGTTTGAGGATGGATTGATTGAGGTTAGTATAGTGAAGAGTTGGATAAGGATGTGTAATGAATGGTATGTGATAGTGTGTGTATATGTTTTGACGTGTGGTTGGCATTGGTTGGTTAATATGATTAAGTATAGTTATGATATTATACTGTGTGGCGTGTTGTCGTTGTTGTGAGTTGATTGGTGATATATGTATGTGTTTTGAACTGTTTTGGCTTGAGGAATCTTGCCATAGTCTTTCAAAAGACTGACCAACCTCGGTTTACGTGCCGTGGTTGGCTGGGGTATCGGGTCCCCCAGTCAATCAGGCTTTGTAGATTTAGCGCCAACAAGGAGGGTCCTGATCACCGTCGGTTTAGAGTCGAGGGCTCTACTCTTTTGGTTTTGGACTTTGACTTGGTTGTATGTGTCGTTTTGGTTTTGGACCTTGAAGTGGTCGAACTTGTTGTATTGGTTTTTGGTTTGTAAAGTGTTGTATTTTCTGTATGTTAAGATTGATTATGGTTTCAAACTCTGGACAGGTTTTACAGGTTTTTCCGCTGTGTCGCTTTTGGTATATATTATGTATGGGATATGTTTTGCAAATTTTTATTTCACCCGCCTTATAGTCCTTCGGGACCATGGCACTGTAGCACTTCTGGCCCGGGGTGTTACACCCATAGAGACCAATGTAATGTCAATTGAAATTCTACCAGTGAACAAGGTCGTAAAAATAAGGAATTGGAAAAAGCTATAACTAAGCTAACAAATAAAAATGATAAAATCAGTGTGATAAATGTGTCTTAAGGCTAGGGATTGTTGGGCCACGGTTTTATTTCCTTACTGGACCGGTCCAGTAAACTTGAAGGAAGTTGTCATCTAGAAGACTTGGGCGGAAACCACGAGAGAGACGTTGACGCAAAGAGATGTTGGAGGTGATCTCGGAACGACCAATGCATGACTCGACGACTCTCGCGGATCTCGGGCAGTTTTAACTAGATTAGATGTAAACGTAGTATAGATATGGAAGCATCCCTCATGTAACAGACACACATTATCAAAAATAACAAGCATAAGCATCGTTTCTACCTTGCTCAGCAAAAGGATTTATTCTTTGATTCTACTTCTTGTTCGAATATTTAAGCGACCGACAACTAAGTTCTTCGACTCATTAAGCTTCTCACTCGAAGGAGATAAGCCTGTTTTTATATTCGTTCGATCTCATTTGTCTTGTTATTAGTCAATTTGGATTGTCTACATACTTTAATCTTATTGTTGTCTAGTTAATCTATTTAAAGCGATTTAGGTCAGTTCGATCTTTTCACCCCAAAACAATTTGGCGCCCACCGTGGGGCATCTAGACAACTAACGATCCAATCAACATTCAATCATGGCCGATTTCGAGAATCCTATGACCATCGTCGACGACCAAATTCAAACTGACGCCCTGGTCGTGAATCAAACCAAGGCACACACTGCCGCTCAAGCCGAGGGTGTCGCCAATCCTCCTATCTTGGTCAACCAAATCCAAGAGTTGGTGAAGAACATGAGCGTCTTCCAAGAAGAACTGGCCCAACAGCGCCTGAAAACCAAAACCCTAAGCATCCAATCTGAAGCTGAAATCGCACGACTAACTCGTGAAAATGAACTTTTGAAATCGCAGGTGAACTCGGCCGCGTCAGCCCTAGGAGGATCAAGGCGCATAGTTAATACTGAAGGTCTAGACACGTCTCAACATGGATGGGGCAGTCACGACGCCCATGGCACCAATCACTCAAAGCATCGCTCAACCCATCGGTATATTTCAAACCCCCCCATTCAATACTTTCGTGACTAACATCCCAATTATCATGATCGAGTCCGCGGAAACTCGAGTAGCCCCCCCGCAGGTTGCCACACCGATGGATCTCTTGACCCTCATACAACAAGCCATCAATGAGCACATGAAGACTCTAGACGATCGCATCGCTCGGATTCCAAGAGTCCCGCAACCGATCAAAAAAGAAGGCAATCAATGGATACGAAGACTCATCCTTCGTGGAAGCAATTGCACGCGTCGAGATACCAAAAAAATTTCACGTCCTCAACATGCCCAACTACGATGGGACCGGGGACCCCGACGATCATATCTCCATTTACAAACAAAAACTAATGACCATCTATATTCCAAGAGGGAACCGCGAAGCAGTCATGTGCAAAAGTTTTTGCACGACCCTCGCGGGGCCCGCACTAACTTGGTTCATGCATTTGTCGCAGGGTTCGATCGCATCGTTCGCCGATCTGGTCAATTCGTTCAAAATCCAGTTTGCCAGCAGTCGAAGGTTGGAAAAGCAATCAAGCGACCTATACAGAATCGTGCAAAGGTATGGTGAACACTTAAGGGATTATCTTAACAGGTACAACAAAGAGAAGGTCGTGATGTAATACCCACACCACATTGGGCCGGCCCATCACAGGGCTGCAGCCCATACACCCCAACCCATCCCTGGTAGCTCCTCCTAATTAATTAGGAGGAGCTACCAAGGATGGGTTGGGGTGTATGGGCTGCAGCCCTGTGATGGGCCGGCCCAATGTGGTGTGGGTATTACAAAAACATACACTTTGAATGAGAGGGGCTCCGACCTTATTGGGCCAGCCATTTCTCTATCCATGGGCTGCAGCCCATGTACCCCAACCAAATCCCCATGGCTGGGAGGTTGTTCGCAAGGCTCGAACTCGAGACCTCATGCTTTAACAAGCGGCTTAACGCCCACTTGTTACCAATTGTGCTGCGATGTGATACCCCGTATTTTTGTAAGCTATTTCTGGAGTTTCGGGATTTTTCCCGAGTACCCGTTATGTACGTCGGATTTAATTCAGAAAGTTGAAGACATTCTGTAATGTGCTCTGTATCTGTAATATTTTTCTCAGTGAAATAAAATACAAATGACGTGCTTTGGATTTTAATACTCGTTCGCTTACGATAATTTTATCCCGGGTTAAAGTTGTTGTCGTCCAAAACCAGAATGGGCGTGAAGCCACAGGGGCGGCGACCGCCGCATTTATGGCGGCGCCTGCCGTCGCCAGGCTCGAGGAGCAGGCTGGGTCTTCTCCTAGCTGGGGACGCTAGGCCTATGGCGGCGCCCGCCGTCGTCGTTGTCCGGAGGTCCTTGCCCGGAGGTCGCCGGCGTGGCTCTGGCAGCGCCGGAGTAGCTCGTCGTAGAGCCATCATGGTGTTTCCTGGCATTTGGCTATAAAAGGAGGTGTCTGGGAGGGGTTTTTGAGATCAATCCATAGCCCAAGCTCTCCCAAATTCTTGCCTCACCGGAGTTGTGCCTCGCCGGATTTCTAAAGCTTCCGCCGGAGGTCGTTTGGTGGTGTTTCCTGAGTGCCTTTGTGAAGCTTTTGGTAGCCTTGAAGGTTAGAAACCAAAGCAAGTCGAAGGAGGCCGAATCGCTCGTGTTTTGGGTGAGTTTTCTCACCGCTTCTGTCGTCTGAGTTCTTCACGGCGACCGCCGCGTTCTTCACGGCGACCGCCGTGTTCTTCACGACGCCCGCCGTGATGAACTGCGGCGACCGCCGCCAGAGCCCAGAATGCCTCTTTGGCTTTTGGCTTTGGTGGTCGTCGTTGTGGCGTCGTTCCTTTCATTTTCTTTCGTCGTTTTTAGATTTGTACTGTGGTTATGTCGGATCTAACTTAGGGTTCCTTTTATGGGTCGACTCGAAGGTCGTTGTGCTGTCGGAGCTATACCCGTGTCGAGCCCGGAATCCCGTCGTTGTCGTTAGGCTTGTTTCTATTCTGCGGATTAAGGAAAGTGGCGGTTCGCTCTTGCTCATCGTTTCCATATTTACATTGATTATCAGTTATTTCAATTGATTAATTAATTTGGAACGATTATTACTGTGTTCTTCTGGAAGTGATTTATAAACTGTTTTGAAAATCATATAATAGGTTGTGTATCTGTTAGAATAGCGTTATTATCTGTGATCGCCTTTCGGGCCTTTATGTGGATTTATTCTGTAACTGTGATTGTGCTGTATCTGTGTGGTTAGCACTGTTAGTTAGGAATGTACTCGGACTTCGTCCAGTCGTTTCTTTATAATCTGGTATCGGGGTGGCTCGTCTCCACCTGGTACTATTCTAAGATCATGATCGGTCTCTTTCACAAGTGTGTAGAGGCAGGACACTTAGTTGGTGTCACAAACCTTCCGGTGTGCGTCACTCTCGACGAAACGTATACTAAGATGTGTCGTCCCAATGGTGGGGTACACATGTAAAAGTCTAATAACGTGATGTGTGTTTGAAATATAAATCAGATAAGTGCTACTCGACGCACATAATAAATAAACCTTCGGCGAGTAGTGCAGCTAAGTTATAGTGCAGCTAGGAAAACTCGTCTCGACTTTGATCATAGTACGTTCTCTTTCCAATCTGGACTCGCTGTATGCGGTGAGGTTGGTCGTGAACCGAAGCATCTCAGTCAACTTTTAAATCATTATTGTATGATTCTGTAAACATTCCAGATTTGTCATAATTCCTTAAAGACTCATTTTCGTTGGAGTCTTATTTCGAGTCGATTTCTGTGAAGATTTAGTCTTCCAGAATCTTGTCTTGTGCATACCTCTTGTTTATTCCAGTAGGAGTATGATGGTTGACTATCGTCATCGGTTGTTATTCGAGAAACGATGAGTCTAACCTAATACGACTGCTTCGAACCATTCTGCTTTGTACCCTTGCTAGTCTATTCAAGTAGACTAACCCATGAACTTTGTTCTCTGCATGTGGGCTGGTGTCATCCGTTCGATTCGGCACATCAGATAGAAAGTAGCTCAGAAGAATAGAAGGACTATGGAGTCGATGGTGGTTTTCGAATGTTTGAGTTATTTCGTTAATCAGGTTGAGATCTTTTGGACAATGACTTTGGTTGTAATGTATTTTATAAGACTTCCGATGTACCCTACTTTATAAGACTTTCGCTGTATTTGGTTTAAACTCTGTGTTAGCCTATTCGGGATTGGGTTGTAATCCCGTAACTCATGTTTCCTCGACAATGTTATGTTTTGGAATTGAATACTTTGATCATTATGTATCATTTGTATTTCATAAATTGTATTTAAACGGTAAAGCCTTGGGTGATCTCGGTAAGGAACACTAGGGTCACTGACGGTAATACCTTTCCAAAAGGGTTAAGTTTTGGGGGTGTTACACGTGATCCCGTATTGTGACGTCCCAACGTCCATCGAAGCCTTTCGACTGGGACTGGTCAGGGGTAGCGAACTCTATCGCGAGCTGACCAAATACCCGTGTCGAAGCTTCAAATACAGAAAAGCCAAAACCATGGCCCAAGTTAGACTAGAAGTAGAACCCACAAAAGCGGACAAGAGCCCTGATCGAGTCGACCTAAGATCATCTTCGGACCATCAACGCGACATGCGACACCAACCATACCCCAAGGGACAAAGCGACCAAAGTCAGGTAAACAACTCTTATGACATGAACCAAGACTCGAAGAACAACCCGGTTCTACCCCCGAAGGTCCATTCCTACAACTTTAACATTTCCATGTCGGAACTCATCAAGAGTTTCGACAGGTATGGGAAAGACGTAAGATGGCCCCGGAAAAGCGATAAGCCAAACTCCAAGAAAGACATGAGTCGGTGGTGCGAGTTCCATGGAGATCATGGTCACCAAACAGATGAGTGTATCGCACTACGCAAGGAAGTCGCAAGGCTCCTCGCGCAAGGACTCTTGCGCGACATCATCCCCGATAAGGCAAAAGCGACACTAGATCAAAGAGACCAGGTAACAACCGATCGACCCTCATCTCCGGTACATACTAAAATCATTAACACCTTCTCAGGAGGGTCGGACATACGTAGAAACACATATTCGGCCGCCAAAAGATACGCCAAAGAAAGCAAAGGTGACAGACCAGTCCGATCGGAGATACGACGACCACAGGTAGCGGATGCACCTACCATCACCTTTGATGACTCCGAGGCCGAAGAGCTAGGCGACCATCGTGACGGTTTGGTAATCTCTTTGTCAATCGGTAACCATCTCATACGCCGAGTATTAATCGATACAGGTAGCTCCACAAACTTGTTGACACTAGACGCCCTGAAGGGTATGGGTCTAAGCGAGGACGATTTGACCCGAAAATCGACTCCACTGGTTGGGTTCAGTGGGGAAGTCAAGCATGCCCTCGGCAAAATAGTATTGATGACATATGCTGGTGGCATCAACGAACAAGTAAAGTTCTTAATACTTGACTGTCCATCTCCTTATAGCGCAATCTTTGGCAGACCCTGGATACATGCAATGAAAGTTGTACCCTCCACATATCATTAAACTATCAAGTTTCTAACCAAGGGTTTGTTTGGTAAATGTATTTATAAAGATTTTTTTATAATGCCCAACAAGGCCCAAGTGGGGGGTATAGGAAATATAAAAGGCAGTCAGTGGGCTGCCAAAGAATGCTACGTTACATCGATGAAAGGGGCAGTCGAGTGACAATCGACATAGCAATTACAGGCCGGAGAGGGGACCAAACGATACGTTGAACCAGAAATGGAGCAATTAGACGATATCATATTGGACCCCTCAAAGCCAAAACAAACGGTAAGGATCGGGTCAGATCTAAATGACTCGACCAGAGCCGATATAGTGGAAATTTTACGATCAAACGCTAGCTGCTTTGCCTGGTCACATGAGGATATGGTAGGAATTTCACCCGATGTTATCATTCACAAGCTAAATGTAGATCCAACCTACCCTCCAGTCAAACAAAAAAGAAAGAAGTTCGCACCAGAGCGGAACAAGATCGTAGACGACGAAGTCAAAAATTTACTGGAAACAGGTAAAATCAAGGAAGTCAAATACCCTGAATGGCTGGAAAACGTCTTCGTGGTGCAAAAGAAAAATGGCACATGGAGAGTTTGCATCGACTTCACATACCTGAACAAGGCATGTTCTAAAGACTCCTTTCCCTTGCCGCACATTGACGCGATGGTTGACGTGACTACAGGCCATGAAATGCTCACATTCATGGACGCGTTTAGTGGGTACAACCAAATCCTAATGGACCCAGAAGACTAGGAAAAAAACAACCATCATAACCAGCCAAGGTATATATTGCTATAAAGTTATGCCCTTTGGACTACAAAATGCAGGGGCCACATACCAACGACTCGGCAACAAGATGTTAAGGGACTAGATTAGAGACACCATGGAAGTATACATAGACGACATGCTGGTCAAATCAAAAGCAGCCCAAGATTATATTGGACATCTAAAAGAAGCATTCAAAGTGCTAAAGAGGTATAACATGAAACTAAATCCTACTAAATGCTCTTTTGGAGTATCCTCATGAAAATTCCTAGGATACATGGTGACCCAAAGAGGAATAGAAGCCAGTCCAGATCAAATCAAAGCAATCGTCAACTTGAGATCCCCCATATGCATCAAGGACGTCCAAAAGTTAACAAGGCGAATAGCAGCACTCAACAGATTCATATCAAAATCCTCTAATAAGTGCAAATTATTCTATGAAGCTCTGAAGAATAATAATTCATTTGAATGGACGGCGGAACACGAACAAGCCTTTTAAGACCTGAAGACATATCTGGCAAGTCCATTACTACTAGCAAAGCCAAAGGACGATGAATCACTACCATTATACCTAGCGGTGTCGGAGTCAGTAGTAAGTGTAGTCCTAACAAGAGAAGATGACATAAAACAACCTCTGGTCTACTATGTAAGTCACTCTCTACTCCCGGCTGAAACAAGATACACATCGCTCGAAAAATTAGTCCTGGCTCTAGTAATGGCATCAAACAAACTAAGAATTCACAGGACGAATGGCAAAATGGGCAATACACTTGAGTGGTTTCGACATCGAATATGAGCCAAGGACAACAATTAAGTCTCAAGCTTTGGCAGACTTTATGGCTGATTTCAGTCCAATATAGAACATGAAGCCACAAAGGAAGTCACACAACTGACGACTGGAGAAGACAAAGGCACATGACAAATTCATACAGATGGATCATCAAACGTAAGAGGAGTCGGACTAGGAGTTGTACTAAAATCGCCATAGGGGGACCATATAGCCCAAGATGTGAGGTGCGAATGGGACGCGACCAACAATGAAGCGGAGTACGAGGCACTCATATTCGGACTGACGCTTGCACAAGACCTCGCAATCCAAAGCATCAAAGTGATATGTGACTCCCTTCTAATTGTCAATCAGGTACAAGGGTCGTATGCCGCTAAGGACGACAAGATGATGGCCTACCTGGACGTTGTCAAAAAATTAGCAGAAAAATTCCGGAATTTCACCATCAGGCAAGTCCCACGCGACCTCAACACTCAAGACGACGCCTTGGCAAACCTCGGGTTGGCTTTACACCCTAACAACTTCCGCGATATCCCCCTAGCACACGTCATGACTCCAACAGTCCCCAAGATCCACAAAGTGACTAGCAACGACGACACTCGAACAGTGGACGAACAACCCTTAGAAGAAGTAGTCTCAGCAGAAGTAGGTGACAACATCGAAGAGGATATTGATACACACGATTATGTTGTGTGTATAGACGGGGTTTTAGCATTGATTTAGTGGTGTTTTAGGATACTTTGGAGGAGTTATGGAGCATTGGCAAGGAGGTGCTGAAGACACATATTTGGAGGCTTTGGGAGCATTCGGAGCTGAAGAGACGAAGACGCTGAAGGAATGGCTTCACGGCGACCACTGTCCACATTACGGCGACCGCCGCCAAAGCCCTCCCAGCCACCTTGGCTACGACAAAAGACCGGCGACCGGCGTTTAAAGACGGCGACCGCCGCAATTACGGCGTCCGCCGTCCGTGTCAGAAGTCCACCGAGCCCATTTCTTTATTTGTTTTATTTTGGACTATTTTTATTACGTTTCAGTATTTCGTTTAATGTTAATTTTGGAGATCTTATTTATTTTTAGTATTTAAGGGTAGAAGAAAGGCTTGTTTTCCGCTCTCGAACCCTAATTTCATATTTTCCCTTTCTACGTACTTTGCTATAAAGAACTAAGTCACTCTTGCTTAGTCAGACGCTGAAGCTTCCGTTTTGATTCAGTTGTGAGATTCTCGTTCCTTATCTTTAGCATGGATTTTATCTATTCTCTTGCTTGATTGCTTATGATTAATATTGATAATCTCTAGCCTGCGCAACTAGGGTTTGTTTCTATTGATTGATTGCTAGATCTAGATTGTTACTGGTTGAGCATATCTATTTCAGAGTAGCAACTGCATCGTACTAGTATCTAGTTGTGCTAGTCTTATGCAGAAGAGAACTGATTTACATTCTAGGATAAAAGCTGGTTGTTTTATGCTAGAATTGTATCCAACTATATTTCTATCCGTAACGCTGCTGTTAAACTGAATCTTGATAGTTTCAGGGTTGTTTAATTAGTTAGTGCTAATAGTATCTGGTTGTGCTATTAGTTATATCTGAAAAGGAATTGGAATTTCTATTGCATGAGATATTGAATGATTTTCTAAGATCAACTTGTCATACGAATAGTGGATATTGTTTGACTGAGCTATTTTCCCCATTACTGAATTCATCATCTTTAGTTTGTTTGTCTTTGCATGCTTAGAACTTCTAAACACACAAAACCCCCCTTTGGTTACTTGAAGATTGACATAGAAATTACACATAAAGATAGACTTTGTCTCCCTGTGGACTCAACCTTTACTTACCTAGGACTACGGTTTAAGGTTTGTTTGGATATTTTGCATACCAGTAATTAGCATGACAAATTCCTGTTATCAGATATCATAAACAATCAAGACGACTGGACTACATCCTACATCAAATGGCTAAAATACGACACGCTCCCAACAGACAAAGAAGAAGCCAATAGACTAAAGGTACGAGCAGCAACCTTCGATCTAAAAGACGATATCTTGTTCAAATGATCTGTCACAGGATTATCGTTGTGATGGCTAAAAACAACTGAAGTCCAACGTGTCCTACAATCCTTACACGACGGAGAATGCGGAAACCATACCGGAGGGCGCATCCTGTTAGGTAAGGCTCTCAGAACAAGGTACTACTGGCCGATGATGAACAAAGACGCAACAGAATACGTCAAGAGATGCGACGCCTGCCAATGGCATGTGCCCATCACCCATAAACCATCGGAGATGCTACACCCGACGTTAGCACCATGGCCATTCATGAGATGGGGAATGGACATCGTAGGGAAACTACCGCCAACATCAGGACAATGCGTCTTTTTCCTTGCTATGACCGATTATTTTTCTAAATGGATTGAAGATAAAGCATATAGAGAGGTAAAAGAAAAGCATGCCATTTCATTTATAAAACGTAACATCCTATGCATATTTGGCGTGCCATCAGAAATCGTATACGACAATGGCTTTCAATTCATCGACAACAAGACGCGATCCTTTTGCAAACATTGGAACATCAACTTGGTCACATCCACACCACGATACCCAAAGTCTAATGGCCAAGCTGAGTCCAGTAATAAGATCATCATAAACAATCTCAAGAAGCGTTTCACAAGGGCGAAAGGAAGATGGGCCGATGAGCTACCCCTAATACTTTGGTCTAACAAGACCACTCCAAAGAATGCGACCGACCAATCCCCATTTTCATTGGTCTATGGAAGCAAAGCAGTCATACCCGCCGAACTTCTCATCCCAACATCCAAATACAGTCTACAAAACCTGGAGCAAAACGACATCGAGTTGTCTCATAATCTGGACACAACATATGAAATCAGGGAAAAGGTGAGAATACGAATGGTAAGATATCAACAGCAAGTCGCGAGGAGTTATAACAAAAACGTTTGCGTCAAAGTCTTCAAAGTGGGAGACTGGACCTAAGGAAAGTATTCCAAAACACTAGGGATCCAGCCAACAGAAAGCTTGCACCTCAATGGGAAGGGTCGTATCTTGTTAAAGAAATCATTGGTCATGGGGCATATCGACTCGAGACAAAAGATGGCCAACCACTCCCACGAACGGTCACCCTTTTATCTTTTTTAGCGTTTTAAACAGAAACACAACAAGAGGCCTCAAGACAGAGTCAAAGTTGATCAATGTACAACCAACACTATTATACAACAGCGCTTACACATTACACGATCGATCGATACACATGGAGTGGAGGAACAATACAAGGCACATATTTACAAGACCTATCCTAATAAAGGTACATGTCTTATCAAAATACAACAACACTCCTCCCTGGAATTACACAACATGTCATACGCACTGTTGGGCCTGGATTCTCCAGAGAGGATGGGTCAAATCGGTCGAGCCCAAGCCCATTGCCAATCGGAAGATCAAAGAAGAAAGCCCAGAGGATCCGACGAGACGTCTCTGGTCGAATGCCTTCCGACAGGATCGCGAGGATCTCGCCAAGCATTAAATGCTAGATCACGCAATGGCCACTGCCTTCAAACCACCATAAACGCAGAGATTTAATGGCGCAATCTTCACCATCACTCCGAGCATTGAAGATGGAATATTCGGCCGAAGCATAAACGGTCACAAGAGTAAAAGACTTACCATATCAGGACGACGAGGAAGATAAGAAGAGGACTACACAATTACACACAGGACAAGCGTTCGGAAAAAATACAACTCACCAGAATAGCACTCTCGCTCTCCACCTAGCTCCCTAACGGCTGCTTACGCTAGATCCCTGTCGGTCGCCACTCACAAGCCGCCGGTCGAGTCCCACTCGATCTCTGGTTTTATTACGATAAGTTGTATCACGATTCAGTCTGATTCACACGACATCTAATAAGATCATCACGCTATTATACATTTATTCTGTGTTTATCTATTTTTGGCTTGGTTTGGATTGTTTTCTATCACCCGATCGACTAGTTACCCCGTCTAAGGCGATTTAGGTCGTCCGATCTTTTCGCCCCAAAACAATTTGGTGCCCACCGTGGGGCAACTTGCCGATCACCCTTCCGAAACCTTCCAACCATGACTATTGACCCTCCTACTGACAATCAAGAACTACGTCTCGAAGACGAAACCCAAACTACAGAAAACCCAACCGAAAATCCTACCCCAACCCAGTTCCAAGAACTCTCTCAAAAAATGGCCGCCCTTCAAGAGGAACTAGCCCAGCAACGTCAGAAAACCGAAGCCTTAACCGCTTTGTCAACCCAATCCGAAGCCGAGATTGCACAACTAACCCGCGAGAATGAGTCTCTTAAGTCACAGGTACAATCAGTGGCTTCAGGATCTAGGAACGCGCCCATCCACGGCGGCATCCGAACACGCCTCGACATGGACAGTATCGAACCAACGCCTCCAAACGTACGACGTCCCGGACACGCTGAGGGTACGTCTTGAACTCCTTTCGCTAGTCCATTTTCGACTAACCATGTCACCTTTTCTACACCGATCGGGTCTGCCGGGGCCCGAATCGACGAAACACAGGTTGCCAATCCGCCAGATATCATGGCTCTTTTCCAGCAGACACTCGACCGACATATGAAGACGATCGACGACCGCTTCAACAGGCTCCCAGAAGTCCCGTAACCGATCGAGAGAGAAGCGTCCGGCGGATTCGAAGAATCCCCGTTCGTCGAAGAAATCGCAAGGGTCGAGATCCCCAAGAAGTTCCATCTCCCCAACATGGCGACGTTCGACGGCACCACCGATCCAGATGACCATATCTCTCTCTATAAACAAAAGCTAATGGCTGCATCCGTTTCAAGGGAGAGCCGCGAGGCTGTCATGTGCAAAAGCTTTGGCACGACCCTCGCGGGCCCCGCACTAACTTGGTTTATGCGTTTGCCTCAGGGAACGATCGCATCATTCGCGGATCTGGTTAACTCTTTTAAGAGTCAGTTTGCCAGTAGTCGGAAGCATGAGAAACAATCGAGTGACCTCTACCGAGTCACACAAAGGTACAATGAACCTCTCCGGAATTATCTCAACAGGTACAACAAAGAGAAAGTGGGAATCCCCCACTGCGACGTCACAACGTCTATCGAAGCCTTCCGACAAGGCTTGGTCAAAGATAGCAATCTCTACGACGAGATTACCAAGTACCCGTGCAAAAGTTTTGAAGATGTTCAGGCCAAAACTATGGCTGAGGTAAGACTGGAAGAGGACCGTGAGTCGCGTAAAGCCTCCCGCGGACCCGATCCATCCGATCGTAAACATTCCTCCGATAACCGTCAAGACAGACGTCCACATCCCTATTCTCGTAATTGAAACGAACCAAATCAGGTAAATGCTTTCCAAGACAGGTCACAGGAATGGAAAGACGGCTCTGCGTTGCCTCCTAGGGTCCAGTCTTATAACTTCAACGTTTCCGTGTCGGAGCTCGTCAAGAGTTTCGACAAGTATGGAAAAGACGTAAGATGGCCCCGAAAGAGTGACAGACCGGACGTCAAGAAGGACATGAGTCGATGGTGCGAATTCCACGGTGACCACGGTCATTCGACCGACGAGTGCATCGCCCTGCGAAAGGAGGTCGCTAGGCTGCTCTCATAGGGGCTCCTACGCGACATCATCTCAGAACGGGCAAAAGCCACCATGAAACGCCGAGATCAGGTAAAACAGAACAAACCCCCGTCTCCTGTCCATACAAAAGTTGTCAATACCATTTCAGGTGGGTCCGACATATGTAGGAACACATACTCTGCGGCCAAGAAACACGCCAAGGAAAGCAAAGGCGACAAGCCCGAGGCATCGAAACTCAAACCAAGGAAGGCATCTAACCTTCCGACGGTCACATTCGACGAGTCTGACTCCGACGGGTCGGAAAGCCACCATGATGGACTGGTAATCTATGTGTCCATTGGTAATTGCTTAATACGGAGAGTACTAATCGATACAGGGAGTTCGACAAACCTCTTGACCCTCGATGCTCTCAAAGAAATGGGTCTGACCGAGAATGACCTAATCAAGAAGTCGACCCCACTGGTCGGGTTCAGCGGTGAGGTTAAACACACGACTGGTGAAATCATTCTGACCACATACGCTGGAGGAATCAACCAACAGGTTAAATTCTTAGTCCTAGACTGTCCGTCTCCCTATAATTGTATCCTTGGCAGGCCGTGGATACACGCTATGAAGGCAGTACCTTTAACATATCACCAGGTCATCAAGTTCCCTACTGAATGGGGGGTCCAAGAGATCAGAGGAGATCAAAGGACCGCAAAGGAATGCTACGTCGCTTCCATGAAGAATGCAGTCGAACACAAGACCGCATAGCAATCACAGAACGGCGAAGGACCTAGTCGATACGTCGAACCAGAAATGGAAAAACTCGACGAGATCGCACTAGATCCTTCAAAGCCAAACCAAACGGTAAGGGTCGGGTCAGACTTGGACGACTCGACCAGACGACAACTCCTTGACTTCCTCAGGGTCAATGCTGACTGTTTTGCATGGTCGCATGAGGATATGATCGGAATATCTCCAAACGTTATTACTCATAAATTAAATGTAGACCCGTCTCATCCCCCTGTCAAGCAAAAATGCAAGAAGTTCGCCCCCGAGCGGAACAAAATAGTCGACGACGAAGTCAAAAGCTTACTGGAAACAGGAAAAATCAGAGAAGTCCACTATCCCGAATGGCTAGCCAACGTGGTCGTAGTCCAGAAGAAGAACGGCAAGTGGAGAGTCTGCATCGACTTCACAGACCTCAACAAGGCTTGTCCCAAGGACTCGTTTCCTCTACCCCATATCGACGCCATGGTCGACGCCACGGCAGGGCACGAAATGCTCACTTTCATGGACGCTTTCAGCGGCTACAATCAGATCCTCATGGATCCCGACGATCAAGAAAAAACAGCGTTCATCACCAGTCAAGGTATCTATTGTTACAAAGTAATGCCCTTTGGTCTAAAAAATGCAGGGGCTACGTATCAACGACTAGTCAATAAAATGTTCAAAGACCAAATCGGAGACACGATGGAAGTCTACATAGACGACATATTGGTCAAATCCAAAAAGAAAGAAGATCACATAGACCATCTACGCGACAGCTTTGAGGTGCTCAAAAGGTACAACATGAAACTAAACCCTACTAAATGCTCCTTTGGAGTGTCGTCAGGGAAGTTCTTAGGTTACATGGTGACACAAAGAGGAATAGAAGCCAGCCCAGAACAGATCAAGGCTCTCATCAACCTTCGATCCCCCTGATGTGTCAAAGACGTACAGAAGCTCACAGGTCGGATAGCAGCTCTGAACAGATTCATCTCCAAATCATCCGACAAGTGCAAACCCTTCCATGACGCATTCAAGAAGAACAAATCCTTTCAATGGACGGAAGAACACGAAACAGCATTTCAGAACCTCAAAGAATACCTGGCCAGTCCCATGTTACTGACCAAACCTAAAAGCGATGAGCCTTTATTTCTTTATCTTGCAGTGTCAGAGTCGGTCGTAAGCGTTGTACTGGTCAGAGAGGAAGACGGCAAATAGTCGCCAATATACTATGTCAGTCGGATGCTGTTATCAGCCGAAACGAGGTATTCGTCACTTGAAAAGCTCGTACTATCATTGGTAATGGCTTCAAACAAACTCAAACCATATTTTGAATCTCATACTATTACTGTTCGCACTAATCATCCCATGAGAGCTATCATGAGGAAACCTGAGTTCACAGGACGAATGACCAAATGGGCCATACACCTCAGTGGTTACGACATCGAGTATGAGCCTAGGACAGCGATCAAGTCGCAAGACTTAGCCGACTTTGTGGCTGATTTCAGTCCGACCCTAGAGCAAGAAGCCGCAAAAGAAGCAACACAACTACTCGCGATAGACGAGACAGGTACATGGGAGCTCCATACAGATGGGGCGTCGAACGCCAGAGGATCGGGGCTTGGGGTCGTACTGAAATTGCCACAGGGGGACAAGATAGCTCAAGCTGTCAGATGTGAGTGGGATGCGACCAACAACGAAGCTAAATACGAAGCACTCATATTCGGACTCATCCTGGCTCGCGACCTAGGGGTCCGAGAGATCGAAGTCATTTGTGATTCCTTGCTGGTCGTAAACCAAATACAGGGGTCGTACAGTGCCAAAGATACCAGAATGATAGCCTACCTGGAGGTAGCCAAGAAACTGATCGGACAATTCCAGACATTCAACATCCGACAAGTGCCCAGAGATCTTAACTCCCAAGCTGACGCACTCGCCAATCTAGGATCCGTCCTAGACCCGAAAGAGTTTCCACACATACCATTGGCCCACATCATGACGCCAGTCGTCCCAAGGACATCCGTTGAGTTAACAACATCACTTGAAGAACTCGTCGCCATGGAAATAGGCGACCGACCCGAAGAAGACATCATCGACGCCGATGACGACTGGATGCTACCTTACATCAGGTGGTTAAAAGAAGGCATTCTACCCGATGACAAGACAGAAGCAAAAAGGCTCAAGATTTGGCGTCCCATCAGAAATCGTGTGCGACAACGGTTCCCAGTTCATCAGTCATAAGACTA
Source organism: Rheum nobile (assembly GCA_027886185.1). NCBI lineage: Eukaryota > Viridiplantae > Streptophyta > Magnoliopsida > Caryophyllales > Polygonaceae > Rheum > Rheum nobile. The sequence continues at coordinate 234,145 of WOAB01000003.1, forward strand.
GAGCCTTCTGCGACCAATGGAACATCAAATTAGTCACATCCATACCCCGGTATCCGTAATCCAACGGACAAGCCGAAGCCAGCAACAAGATCATTATCAACAACCTCAAAAGATGCCTCACAGGGGCTAAAGGCAAATGGGCAGACGAACTCCCACTTATTCTCTGGTCCGATAGGACTACTCCAAAGAATGCGACCGGGCAATCGCCTTTCTCTCTTGTCTACGGGAGTGAGGCAGTCATCCCGGCTGAGTTACTGGTTCCGACCGCTCGTTGTAACCATCAGACAAGTGAACAGAACGACATCGAGCTAACACACAATCTCGACACAGCGGACGAGATCAGAGAGAAAGCCCGAGTCAGGATGGTTAAGTTCCAAGAACAAGTCGCAAGGAGCTACAACAAGAACGTCCGAATCAAGGCATTCAAGGTCGGAGACTGGGTCCTAAGGAAGACATTCTAGAACACCAAGAATCCATCCGACGGGAAGCTAGCACCACAATGGGAAGGACCTTACTTGATCACCGAAGTGGTCGGACAAGGAGCGTATCAGTTAGAAGACAAAGACGGACAACCAATCCCGAGGAGTTGGAACGTAGCACATCTCAAGCTATACCATTTCTGAACCAATAAGGTAAAAACATCACGCAAAACTCTATACATCGCATATACATTGCTACCTATCGCATGCTATCATATATACATTGCCATCTGTCGCATATATACCGCATGCCATCGCATATACATCGCTACTTTCTTTTACATGTCATCATCTGACACTAAGCGAGGATTTCCTCCTTACAAAAACACAAATGCAGAACAACATTTATAATGGACCCAGTCGTCCGCAAATGGATCCTGTCATCCGCATATAGCGCTTACATTTACACGATCGATCGGATTACGGGGAGATGACAACACAGGCACGTCGGCACACCGCCTGCCTTATACAAAACATAAGGTACAACACCTTATTACATTCACGCAATTAAACATAAGGAACAAATACCTTATTATATATTGCTTACCTCCCCGGCATAATGTCATGACTAACACAAACACATCGCAGGCCTGCTCTACATACATACATACGGTGAAACCCCACTCGACGGAGCACACGGGTGAAACCGACATACACGACATACTAAACGTCGTCGACAACTTTCTCGAAAGTTCGACGAACATGTACGAAACAAACTAGCATGCAATTCTACATGTAAAAACGCATTTACAGCAAAATAAAAAGCATTTTTATAAATACGCGACCCGCGATGGCGGACGGGTCGCCAAACCACATTGTCTGCCTACACATCTGTAGGACTTCATCAAATAGAAATATTTTGCGACCCGCGATGGTGGACGGGTCGCCAAAACATACATTATCCAAAGGCACCAAATGTCTAAACCCACACACAAGTGGGACAAACAAAGTCAAGCATCGGGAACAACAACGTTACCTTCGGCAGGGGTTGGCTCCAATGAGGCTATCTCGTCGGTCGGCTTAGCATCGCCAGAATGAGCTTCGTCCTCATCGGCATCTTCATCCACAACCTCTTCTCCGACGCCGGCTAAGCAGAACAGCTCCTGACCAGGATCGCCCTTTGGAAACATGGAGTCCAAAGTCTCCTTCTCCGCCTTCAGGTCCCAGAGCTCATGCTTGCCCTCGTTGAACTCTTCAATCATCTCGATGCGCGATTTCACCGCATAGAAGGCCCCAACTTCGCCAGCAATCTGACCGTCGGCAATCCGAGCCCGCTTCACTTCCTCCTCAATGCCTGCCCTGCACTCTTCAAACTCCCTCTGACATGCGACCAGCTCCCCTTGACAGCTCTTCATCTCCCTGGTGAGACGACGCTCAGTCTCACGACAGCGACTCTCCGCTCCCTCCAGCTTGGTCCTTAAAGAGGCAAGGTCGGACTCTGACCTAGCAGGCCTGTCCTCAGCCTTGACAAGCATCGCCTGGACACCGGAGTAAGCTCCCAAGAAGTATTGAAAAGCCTGACAAAAAGGCATACGACAACACAAATACGCGAATCAGAAAACACAGTCGAACAAAAGAAATACAAAAACGCACAAAACAAAGGGCAACACACCCTCCACGCGGAACTGCCCGCTTCACCAATGCAGTCCAAAGGGGAGACGTCCTTAACTTCCGACTTCAAAGTCGGGTCTTGAGCGCGAAAAAGATCAACGATCGACGGCCCTACGGCACCGATCTTGCCGACCCCTTCGGCGGTCATGCCTTTCTTCTTAGGGACGTCCTCCGCCTTGACATCATCAGGACGAGCGCTCGCTTTCCTCTTAGAGCCAGCTTTAAACGTAGTCGTCAGGTCAATCAGAGCCGGTTTGCTCGACGCCGCCTTGGCTGCTGCTTTCCTTTGCTCAATCAAGCTTTTTCCCGACGCCACCCTCAGGCGAGCACTCGACCGACCACCAGGGGAACCTGACATGACAGGACAACAAAAAAGGAGAAATCCTAAAGTACACGACAAAGTGAAAAACAATAAAAAGACTCCTAAAGTCGAAAGTCTACCTTTCGCACGAGATGAAGAAACATTCGACATATCTTCTTGTGAGGCAGGAGTCGTTGCCAACAAGTTGACGTTCACAAATTTCCTTTCAGACACGGGAATCTCAAGCACAATCTTTGACAAGCCCTCTGATCGGCTACTCACTTCTAGATCCTCTGGTTCGGGGACTACAAAAAAGAAAAGTTAAAGCAAGAGTTAAGACACACAAATACACGAAAGAAAAGACAAGTACATACTATCGACTCGCCACTCCGTCAACAAAAACGGACATTCTCCCTCCTTCTCCAGAGAAGAGCGTTCGACGAAAAAGAACTTCGACCCCCATCCGCGGTCGTTAACATCAGGGCTCTGCACCAAGGGCTTCCGACCAGGTCGGACACGCAACTGAACGCGACAGGAACTCTTCGATCCTATGAAGTAGTTGTACCACAGGGCATCGAAGTCAAAATCAGCCCCAGTTTGAACATTCACAAGGTCGAGAACCCTAAGTACTCTCCACGCCTGAGGCATTACTTGACATGGCGACAGCGCCAACATAGCTAAGAAGTCCCTGACAAGGGGGGAAAAAGGAAACCTATGCCCTATTCTAAACGGGTAAGAGTAGAAGCAAACACATCCCTCATAGCGAGCATCGGCCCTCTCGTCTGGGTGAGGCAGCCTGGCAACCGTCTCTAGCGGAAAACCTCTGACTTGGAGCACCTGATCCAGTTCCGCCTGGGACATAGTGCTAACCAACGCATCCGACTCCTTCAAAATAAAACGAGGAGGAGCTTTGCCTTCACGAGAATCGGAGAGAGTCTTCGACGACTCAGAAGCCTCGAGAGAAACCATTTCGAGAATGGGAAAAGAGGAGAATCGAAGAGCTACGACTAAGAGAAATCAGAAAGCTATGGCAAGAGAAACCAAGAGGCTTACCAGAAACTTGCAAAGGAAGATGATGAAGAGTAATCGATTCCTTCTGCTACGAATTTATGGAAGGAAGTGAAGGCCTGCAGAGGCGTCGCATCATGCCTCGATCACGCGCCACGTAGCCCTGAGCAAACGCGCCGAATTGGAAGGTGGAGATCGCGTCTAGAGAAGTTGTCACGGATTCCGGTCAACTTGCCTAAACCGTAAGCCCATAGCAACTTGGGGCTATTGTTGGGCCTGGATTCTCCAAAGAGGATGGGTCAAATCGGTCGAGCCCAAGCCCATTGCCAATCGGAAGATCGAAGAAGAAAGCCCAGAGGATCCGACGAGACGTCTCTGGTCGAATGCCTTCCGACAAGATCGCGAGGATCTCGCTAAGCATTAAATGCTAGATCACACAATGGCCACTGCCTTCAAACCACCATAAACGCAGAGATTTAATGGCGCAATCTTCACCATCACTCCGAGCATTGAAGATGGAATATTCGGCCGAAGCATAAACGGTCACAAGAGTAAAAGACTTACCATATCAGGACGACGAGGAAGATAAGAAGAGGACTACACAATTACACACAGGACAAGCGTTCGGAAAAAATACAACTCACCAGAATAACACTCTCGCTCTCCACCTAGCTCCCTAACGACTGCTTACGCTAGATCCCTGTCGGTCGCCACTCACAAGCCGCCGGTCGAGTCCCACTCGATCTCTGGTTTTATTACGATAAGTTGTATCACGATTCAGTCTGATTCACACGACATCTAATAAGATCATCACGCTATTATACATTTATTCTGTGTTTATCTATTTTTGGCTTGGTTTGGATTGTTTTCTATCACTCGATCGACTAGTTACCCCGTCTAAGGCGATTTAGGTCGTCCGATCTTTTCGCCCCAAAACACGCACTAACGACTATAACTACAGGTCTACGCGACCAACATCATACGACTCAACTAGGAAGCGACTGACGAGTCCACATGTAAAACCAAGCGAAAAACAACAAGGTATGCAAACAACAAAGCATTCATATTAAAGTACGTGACCCGCGATGGTGGACGGGTCGCCAAAACCATTATCCATCCCATCTCTATGATGGGGCACAACATAAAACATCACAAAGTCTAAGCGTCAACAACACGACGCGAGAAAACCATTGTCACTGTCATTACATGAAAACAACTAAGATTCACTTGATCTTTCGACGACATTTGCAGGGGCAGCCACTTGATCCTTTGCCGCCAAAGGAGACGTCTTTGGCACATCCTCGGCAATGCCCTTGTTCGCCTCAGGATCATTTTTGCCCTTTTGCTCATATTTGCCCAAACCAACAAGCTTAAAGAGTTTGGCACCATGGTTCCTATTGGGATAGAGAAGATCCATGCTTGCCTTCTCGTCCTCTATGTTCCAAGCTGAATGAGTCCCCGCAGTGTATTCCTCCATCATTTTGACACGAGACTTAATGCAATAATACGCCCCAATATCACTAGCAATCTGGACATCTTTCATCTGGAGCTCCTCGACGCTGCTCTCCAGCTCCTCGACGCTGCTCTCTAGCTCCTCGACGTTGCTCTCCAGTTCCTCGACATGGGCTTGAACTTCCCTTAACTTCCTCTCGACAGAGGTCTGATTGCTCTTGGCCGCCTTCACACGACTATTGGTAGTAGTAAGTTGACTCTCGGCTTGAGCAATACGCTTATCGGCGTCGCTTAGATCTTGCACCATCGAGAAAGCCATCAGAGAATATTGAAGCGACTGAGAACACAAAGAAAAAGCTGAACATTAAATGCAAAACAAGAAATACGAAGAAAACTACGCAAAAATCCCTTCGAACTTACTCTCCAAGCAAGCACTCCCGCTTCGTCGATGCAGTCGATTGGATACAGATCTCTAATAGCCTTCTTAGCAGCAGGGTGAAGAAGATCATTCAAAGACTTGTCCTTGAGATCGTCCAACGACGGCTCAACAGCCATGACCGCCTTCCTCTTCGACCCGAAAACTTTAGACGATGGTGAGTCCAGAAAGATTATCTTGGCCGATGCCTTAGCCGCTGAAATATTGTGCTCCAAAAGACTCTTCCCGGAGAAACGCGCACTCGATATCCCATCGCGAGACGCTGTCACGAAAGCGCAACATAATAAGCAAACGACTAGTCCAAAAACCACCCAAACGCATACATGTAGGAACGAACAGGTGCCTTTGGTCACATAGGTTGAAGGCGTCGACATGTCAAGGGGATTAAATGCCAGGAAATTGGTGTTCATGAAAGATCTATCAGCCTCAGGGAGAGCGAGTAGCGCTAGAGTTTCTGCTTCAAAGTCAGAATCTTCATATTCCTCCGGATCAGGAACTGCAACAAGACACATGTGAGCAAAAAGTTTAGAAGACATCCAATAAAAAATCTAAAAGGACAAATACAATACATGTCTTCCTCCAGTCCGCCAACAGGAAAGAGCAATCAACACCCCCTTCGAGCGATCTCCGCTCCACAAAAAAGAAATGAGACCTCCACCCACGATCATTAACATCAAGATTTAGAGCAATAGGCGACCTACCCCGTGCGAAGGCGCAATTGAAACCTAGAAGGCCCTCGACTACTCAAGTAATAAGAATACCATAAAGCATCAAAGTCGAAATCGACATCGATGCTAGAAACCAACAAATCAACCACTCTTGACAAGCGTCATGCATGAGGCATGACTTGGCAAGGGGCAAACTTCAAGACAACCAAGAAGTTCCGAACAAGGTTTGAAAAAGGAAAAGAGTGGCCGATTTGAAAAGGGTATTCAAAGAAGCAAACCCAACCATCCTGGTACCAATCGGCACGCTCGTGAGGATGCGGGAGACGCTCTATTGTCTCAGTCGGAAATTGACCTACTTCCAAGATCATATCTGTTTTGGGGCGAAAAGATCGGACGACCTAAATCGCCTTAGACGGGGTAACTAGTCGATCGGACGATGGGAAATAATCCGAACCAAGCAAATAATAGGTAAACAAGAAATAAATATATAATAGCAAGATGATTTTATTAGATATCGTGTGAATCGGATTAGATCTCAATACAACTTATCGTAATAAAATCGGAGATCGAGTGGTACTCGACCGGTGACTTGTGAGTGGCGACCGGCAGGGGTCAGGCGTAGGCAGCCGTTTGGAGAGCTAGATGGAGAGCGAGAGTGCTATTCTGGTGAGTTTGCTAAGTGAGAATGCGTGTATTTTGCGTAGTTGTGAGTTCCCTGATCTTATCTTCTTCGTCGTTCCAAATATGGTAAGTCCCTTTACTCCTGTGGCCGTTGCACCGTTTTTATGTTTTTATCTTCAATACCGAGTGTAATGGCAAGGATTTCGCCGTTGAATTACTGGCAATTAAGGTGTTTGAACGTTGCAGATGTTGCATGATCTGAGCATTAAATGCGTGGCGAGATCTCCGCGATCTTGTCGGATGACTCTTAACTGGAGAGGTTTTGTCGGGTGTCGCTCGACCAGAGAAGCCTTGTCGACTCTTCTGAACTCGTCTGCCATTCTCCCGATTTGCAGTGTGCTTGGGCTCGGTCCTCTCGATCTGTCTTCTCTGAAGAATCCAGGCCCAACAGTAGCCCCAAGTTGCTATGGGCTTACGGTTTAGGCAAGTTGACCGGAATCCGTGGCAACTTCTCTAGACGCGATCTCCACCTTCCAATTTGGCGCGTTTGCTCAGGGCTACGTGGCGCTTGATCGAGGCATGATGCGACGCCTCTGCAGGACTTCGCTTCCCTCTATAAATTCATAGCAGAAGGAATCGATTACTCTTCATCATCTTCCTTTTCAAGTTTCTGGTAAGCCTCTTGGTTTCTCTTGCCATAGCTTTCTGATTTCTCTTAGTCGTAGCTCTTCGATTCTCCTCTTTTCCCATTCTCGAAATGGTTTCTCTCGAGGCTTCTGAGTCGTCGAAGACTCTCTCCGATTCTCGTGAAGCCGAAGCTCCTCCTCGTTTTATTTTGAAGGAGTCGGATGCGTTGGTTAGCACTATGTCCCAGGCGGAACTGGATCAGGTGTTCCAAGTCGGAGGTTTTCCGCCGGAGACGGTTGCCAGGCTGCCTCACCCAGACGAGAGGGCCGATGCTCGCTATGAGGGATGGGTTTGCTTCTACTCTTACCCGTTTAGAATAGGGCATAGGTTTCCTTTTTTCCCCCTTGTCAGGGACTTCTTAGCTATGTTGGCGCTGGCGCCATGTCAAGTAATGCCTCAGGCGTGGAGAGTACTTAGGGTTTTAGACCTTGTGAATGTTCAAACTGGGGCATATTTTGACTTCGACGCCCTGTGGTACAACTACTTCATAGGATCGAAGAGTTCCTGTCGCGTTCAGTTGCGTGTCCGACCTGGTCGGAAGCCCTTGGTGCAGAGCCCTAATGTTAACGACCGCGGATGGGGGTCGAAGTTCTTTTTCGTCGAACGCTCTTCTCTGGAGAAGGAGGGAGAATGTCCATTTTTGTTGACGGAGTGGCGAGTCGATAGTATGTACTTGTCTTTTCTTTCGTGTATTTGTGTGTCTTAACTCTTGCTTTAACTTTTCTTTTTTGTAGTCCCCGAACCAGAGGATCTAGAAGTGAGTAGCCGATCAGAGGGCTTGTCAAAGATTGTGCTTGAGATTCCCGCGTCTGAAAGGAAATTTGTGAACGTCAACTTGCTGGCGACGACTCCTGCCTCACAAGAAGATATGTCGAATGTTTCTTCATCTCGTGCGAAAGGTAGACTTTCGGCTTTAGGAGTCTTTTTATTGTTTTTCACTTTGTCGTGTACTTTAGGATTTCTCCTTTTTTGTTGTCCTGTCATGTCAGGTTCCCCTGGTGGTCGGTCGAGTGCTCGCCTGAGGGTGGCGTCAGGAAAAAGCTTGATTGAGCAAAGGAAAGCAGCAGCCAAGGCGGCGTCGAGCAAACCGGCTCTGATTGACCTGACGACTATGGTTAAAGCTGGCTCTAAGAGGAAAGCGAGCGCTCGTCTTGATGATGTCAAGGCGGAGGACGTCCCTAAGAAGAAAGGCGCGACCGCCGAAGGGGTCGGTAAGATCGGTGCCATAGGGCCGTCGATCGTTGATCTTTTTCGCGCTCAAGACCCGACTTTGAAGTCGGAAGTTAAGGACGTCTCCCCTTTAGACTGCATTGGTGAAGCGGGCAGTTCCGCATGGAGGGTGTGGTGCCCTTTGTTTTGTGCGTTTTTGTATTTCTTTTGTTCGACTGTGTTTTCTGATTCGTGTATTTGTGTTGTCGTATGCCTTTTTGTCAGGCTTTTCAATACTTCTTGGGAGCTTACTCTGGTGTCCAGGCGATGCTTGTCAAGGCTGAGGACAGGGCTACTAGGTCAGAGTCTGACCTTGCCTCTTTAAGGACCAAGCTGGAGGGAGCGGAGAGTCGCTGTCGTGAGACTGAGCGTCGTCTCACCAGGGAGCTGAAGAGCTGTCAAGGAGAGCTGGTCGCATGTCAGAGGGAGTTTGAAGAGTGCAGGGCAGGCATTGAGGAGGAAGTGAAGCGGGCTCGGATTGCCGATGGTCAGATTGCTGGCGACATTGGGGCCTTCTACGCGATGAAATCACGCATCGAGATGATTGAAGAGTTCAACGAGGGCAAGCATGAGCTCTGGGACCTGAAGGCGGAGAAGGAGACTTTAGACTCCATGTTTCCAAACGGCGATCCCGGTCAAGAGATGTTCTGCTTAGCCGGCGTCGGAGAAGAGGTTGTGGATGAAGGTGCCGATGAGGACGAAGCTCATTCTGGCGATGCTAAGCCGACCGACGAGATAGCCCCATTGGAGCCAGCCCCTGCCGAAGGTAACGTTGTTGTTCCCGATGCTTGACTTTGTTTGTCCCACTTGTGTGTGGGTTTAGACATTTGGTGCCTTTGGATAATGTATGTTTTGGCGACCCGTCCACCATCGCGGGTCATAGAATATTTCTGTTTGATGAAGTCCTATAGATGTGTAGGCAGACAATGTGGTTTGGCGACCCATCCGCCATCATGGGTCGCGTATTTATAAAAATGCTTTTTATTTTGCTGCAAATGCGTTTTTACATGTAGAATTGCATGCTAGTTTGTTTCGTACATGTTCGTCGTGTGATACCCCGTAATTTTGTAAGGTTATATTGGGAATTATGGAATTTTCCCGGGTACCCGTTGTGTACGTCGGATTTAATTCAAGTAGTTTGAGACATTCTGTAATGTGCTCTGTATCTGTAATATTTTTCTCAGTGAAATAATATACATACATCATGCCTTGGAGTTTAATTATCGTTTGCGTACGATAATTTTTATCCCGGTTTAATGTCTTATCCGTTCAAAGCTGAACGGGCGGGAAAAAGGGTCACGACGACCGCCGTAAAGTCGCGGCGACCGCCGTCGTGAGACCCAAGCACGGCGACCGCCGTAAAGATACGGCGCCCGCCGTTCCAACGCCCGAGGAGGCAGCTGATGTGTCATCCCGCGGCGACCGCCGTAAGTGCCATCATCGTTGCCCAGCAGTCGTTGCCCGTTGGTCGCCGACGTTGTTTCTGACGAGCGCCGAAGTAGCTGTAGGCCCTCGTCTTCGAACTCCAGATGTGTTGGCTATAAAAGGAGGTGCTAGGGGAGAGGTTTTGAGCCATCCAAGCACCAAACCTCTGCCAAATTCGCCTCTCGCCGGAGTTGTGCCTTCGCCGGAAATTTCGAAGCTTTCGTCGGTGTTGTTAGTGGTGTTTCCAGCAGCCTTTGTGAAGCTTTTGGTTAGCCTTGGAGGCTAGAAGCCAAAGCAAGTCGAAGGAGGCCAAACCACTCGTGTTTTGGGGTGAGTTTTCTCTCATTCTGTGTCGTCTGAGTTCATCACGGCGACCGTCGTGTTCTTCGCGGCGACCGCCGCCAAGAACAGCGACCGCCGCCAGTACCCAGAATGCCTTCGTGGCTTTGGCTTGGTCGGTTGTCGTCGTGGCGTCTTTCCTTTCGTGTTCTTTCGCCGTGTTTAGATTCGTACTGTTTATGTCGGATCTAACTTAGGGTTCCTTTTATGGGTCGACTCGAAGGTTGTTGTGCTGTCGGAACTATACCGTGTCGAGCCCGGAATCCAGTGACGTCTTTAGACTATTCTGCGGAGTAAGGCAAGTGGCGGTTCGCTCTTTCGTTCCATATTTACATTAATTATCAGTAGTTTATCTGAGTAATTAATTTGGAATGAATATTCTGTTTGTCTGGAAACGGTTATGATAAACTGTTTTGAAAATCATATAATAGGTTGTATATCTGTTAGAACAACGCTATTATCTGTGATCGCCTTTCGGGCCTTTATGTGGATTTATCCTGTAAATGTTGTGGTGCTGTAACTGTTTAGTTAGCACTGTTAGATAGGAACGTTACTCGGACTCTGTCCAGTCATTTCTTTATAATCTGGTAGAGGGGTGGCTCGTCCCCATCCAATACCATTCTAAGATCATGATCGGTCTCTTACACATGTGTGTAGAGACAGGACACTTAGCTGGTGTCACAAACCTTTCGGTATACGTCACTCTCGACGAAACGTATACTAAGATGTGTCGTCCCATTGGTGGGGTACACATGTAAAAGTCTATAATGTGATGTGTGTTTTGAAACATAAATCAGATAAGTGCTACCTTGACGCACATAATTAATACACCTTGGGCGAGTAGTGCAGCTAAGTTCAGTGCAGCTAGGAAAACTCGTCTTGACTTGAATGTAGTACGTTCTCTTTCTAATCTGGATTCGCTGTAGGCGATGAGGTTGGTCGTGAACCGAAGCATCTCAGTCAGTTTTAAATCATTGTTGTTTAATTCTGTAACTCTCCAGATTTGTCATACTTCTTTAAAGACTCATTTCAGTTGGAGTCTTCTTTCGAGTCGATTTCTGTGAAGATTCAGTCTTTCAGGATCTTCTCTTGTGCATACCTCTTGTTTATTCCAGTAGGAATATGATGGTTGACTACCGTTATCGGTTATTATCCGAGAAGCGATGAGTCTAACCTAATATGACTGCTTTGAACCAGTCTGCTTTTTACCCTTGCTAGTCTATTCATTTAGACTAACCAACCAATATTTTCCCTTGCATGGTTGGCTGGTGTCATCCGTTTGATTCGGCACATCAGTTAAGAAGTAGCTCAGAAGATTAGAAGGACTATGGAGTCGGCGGTGGTTTTTGAATGTTTTAATTATTTCTTTAATCGGGTTATGATCCTTTGGACAATAACTCCGATTGTAATGTACTTTCTTAGTCTTCCGCTGTGTTTGTTTTAAACTCTGTATTGACCTATTCGGGATTGGGTTGTAATCCCATAACTCTTGTTTCCTCGACAATGTTATGTTTTGGAATTTAATGCTTGATCTTTGTGTATCAATTGCATTTCATAAATTTTATTTATTTGGTAAAGCCTTGGGTGATCTCGGTAAGGAACACTGGGGTCACTGGCGGTAATACCTTTCCAAAAGGGTTAAGTTTTGGGGGTGTTACAGTTGTGGTATCAGAGCCAAAAGTTTTAAAACGGGTTTGGAATTTTTATAAACCATTTATCCATTTTCAAAATGTTTTAAAAAGGGCTCTGAATTTTCATTCTGAAAAGAATTTCAAAACACCGTTCATAGTCATGTCTTCTTTATAGTCTGATATAGTAAGCTTGCTTCTATGTCTAGAAAGACTAATTCCTTCCTTATTGTTCGATAGGATGGGTGTCTGCTTTTCTATTGGTAGGGGGTCGGAAGACGCCAAGTCGGATCAGCCGAGGCTAGATTTTCCATTACCTCAGCGATGTTTCGAGGTTAGAGGCCCGAGTAGCCCACCCGAAGACGTCAAGCACGTTCTCCCCGAGTCAGTTGTCCTTGTAGCCAGGAATGCTATGGTCCCTAGACCTGCACCTGTGCCGCCACCAAGGGTGGAGGAAGTACGGGAATGGGAGCAGGAAGATGAGTTATCAAGGTACGAACAAGGGGTTTACCAAGACGACTTTCTGCTGGGACCAATTCCCGAGGAGATCGAGTACGAGGAGGAGGAAGAGGAGATGCTTGAGCAAGATCCTGTCGAGGACGAGGATATGATCGAGGATGATTCCGAGGATGAGGATCCCATCGAGGATGATCCCGAGGATGAGGATCCCATCGAGGATGATCCCGAGGATGAGGATCCCATAGAGGATGATCCAGAAGAGGATCTAGAGTTGGACCTTGGAGGGCAGAATCAGGAGCCCGGTACAGGATTGTCACCAGTGCCAGAGTACGCACCCATGTCAGAAGCTGATTGGGAGGCACTGTATACCGAGTATGGTATTGGGAGAAGTAACAGGGAATCTCAGCCTATCCCTACTCCAAGGAGATGGAGGTCGGAATCCGAGCTGCAGGAGATTCTCCGCCAGAGCGAGGTAATCTCCGCAGAACAGCAGCGTCAGAGGGATGAGCTGATCGCCAGTACTCAGAGGAGGGCTGGAATAGGAGGACCAGTCATGGACGACCCATACTTTACCATGACTGAGCTAGGACTATGTACTTCAGGGTCAAGCAGGGTACGAAACCCATCGCCAGAGCTCGATGGTGAGCCTAGCCCGAAGAGACCATGCACGAGTAGCCAGTCGTATGGGAGACATTTTGGAACGCCTTGAGGAGGAGTGGCGTTGTCTATCGCAGTAGTTCCTTTCTTAGTATTCCAGTTTGTACTATGTGTAATATTCCAGTATTGCGGCAAGTACTCTGTGAAATACTTTATCTTCGAGCAATTGTTGTCTTAGTGCTCGAATGATAGACTTATGTGTAACTTGTGTATTAATTCGAAGGTTCATCTATAAAATACCAAGTTGATCTATTCTGAGTAATTTATTTATGTTGGTATATTGCATAAGTAAATTGCATAATATTAATGTATTGAATGCTTGGAAATTGATCGGTAAATAGATGGTGAACCCAAGAAGCACGAGGAATTCGACTCGAGCCGGTGCTGGGACTAGCCAAAATCCCAGGCCAGCAGGAAGAGGTGTTCAGGATGAACACGAATCAGAGTCTCGCGTCCAGCGGAGGCGTGAAGGTCAAGATCAGACCCAAGCGCCGACGCTGTTTGACGCTGTAGCTGTTGAGGCGATCTGTGGGATCGTGATGCAGGCTATTGCAGATGTCTTGAGACCAAGTGCGCCTCAAGCACAAGAAGTGCCTATTCACGCAGCGGTTCCTGATGTTGTGGAACCCAGAAACCCCGTGATACAGGAGACTGTCGTTAGGGCGAGGGACAGCTATGGTCGCGCTCTTAAGACCATTACTTCCATGAGACCCGACTGCTATAACGGGAAAGGGGAGCCAGTAGCAGTGACTCATTGGTTCTCCCATATGGAGAGGTTGTTCAGGAACGTGGAGTGTACGGAGGCCGAGAAGGTCCATATCGCTTCTCTTCAGCTGCAGGAGGAGGCTAGCGAGTGGTGGAAGAGCACTGGTTTGGCTGAGAGCCCAGTGTTGACTTGGTTGATGTTCAAGACCAAGATGGTTGATCGCTTTTTCTCTCGTGCTATGAGAGAGGAGAAGCATAAAGAGTTCTTATACCCTCAGACTGATGGTCTGAGAGTGACAGAATTGGCATCTAAGTTCAACCATCTTCTACAATACGCCACTGCCGAGATCATCAGCGAGGCTCAAAAGATCTGATACTTCCACGAGTGGATGAACCCGGATATCAAGCCATTAATGGTACACCACACATGCTCTACCTTGGAGCAGTATATGGATTGTGCCTATAAGCTGGAGGTAACTCTCGAAGAGTCGACCAAGAGGCACAACCGACAGAAGTCGATGCAGAATCAAAACCAGGGAGGTGGTTTTAAGCGCCCTGCGCCACCGTCTAACTTCGCCAAGTCCGGCCGAGCTAGGACGGAGATGATGCAAGGAGGATCGACTCAGCAGTCAGGGCAGACCAGGAGTACAGTTCAGTGTTATAACTGCGGTACTGCTGGGCACAAGAGCACTGAGTGTCGGAGGGAGAAGAGGTCATGCTTTGGGTGTGGACGTGATGGTCATCTGCAAAAGTTCTGCAAGCAGGGGAAGCAGAAGGGAGTAGAGTCGCAGCAAGGGTCAGTTCATCAGAGCAACCGACCTAGGTTTAAGCCTGCCGAGACTCGTAGCCCTTCAGTGCAGACGACTGCTCAGAACAGGGGAAAGGCCCCAGCTGTTTCTGGAAGTCAGGGCCAACGCTTGTACGAGATGCGTGAGGCAGATGGACCCAATGCTCCGATTGCTCAAGGTACTCTATACCTTCACTCTACTTCAGTGTGCATTCTGTTTGATTCTGGTGCTACGCATTCCTTTATTTCGGATAGCTGTGTTAGCAAGTTAGACTTAGTGTGCAATGATTCGTGCGACCCTTTCGTCGTTAATCTTCCTAATGGAGAACGTTTGGTGGGAACCAAGCATTTGTCCGACTTTTCGATTACCATTCAGGATAAGGAATTTGAGGCAGATTTAATCTGTATAGCCATGGCTCCATACGACATTATCCTCGATATGGATTGGCCGACGCGTCACAAGGCGGTGATCGACTTCAGTTCAAGAACGGTGACGGTGTCATCCGGGGGCCAATTCGTGTGCAAGTTCAAAGGTCGAAATGACGCTGATAACGGTAAGCTGATCAATGCGATGGTTGCGTTTAAGCTACTATGACAAGGATGTGTCGGGTACCTTTGCTACTTGGATTCGCCCGAGAGGGATGGACCTGAGGTTCTTGATATTCCTGTAGTTAGGAAGTTTTCGGATGTCTTTTCGGAAGAAATTCCAGGATTACCCCTGAACCGTGACGTAGAGTTTTCAATTGATCTCGAGCCTGGTACGGCACCGATTTCCAAATCACCGTATCGGATGGCTCCCGCTGAGATACAAGAATTGAAGAATCAACTTGAAGATCTTCTCGACAAAGGTTATGTCAGGCCGAGTGCATCGCTGTGGGGTGCCCCGGTTTTATTCGTCAAAAAGAAGGATGGATCGTTCCAACTTTGTATCGACTACCGAGAGTTGAACAAGGTGATGATCAAGAACAAGTATCCTTTACCTAGGATTGATGACTTGTTGAACCAATTGCAGGGAGTAAAGGTGTTCTCCAAGATCGACTTGAGATCTGGATATCATCAACTCAGGATTCGGGAGCAGGACATTCCTAGAACTGCGTTTAGGACCAGATATGGTCATTACGAGTTCGTAGTGATGCCTTTTGGGCTTACAAATGCTCCAGCTGTCTTTATGGATTTGATGAACCGATGTTTTCACCAGTACTTGGATAAGTTCGTGGTAGTTTTCATCGACGACATCTTGATCTATTCTCCGAATGAAGAAGTCCACGAGGAACATCTATGGATTTCCTTGTCGATCCTTAGACAACATCAGCTTTTTGCTAAATTGTCTAAATGTGAATTCTGGATGAAAGAGGTGGCTTTCTTAGGCCACGTGATCAATAAAAATGGGGTTATGGTTGATCCCCAAAAGATTGAAGCTGTGACTAAGTGGACACAGCCCCAGAGCGTGAAGGAGGTGCTCAGCTTTCTTGGACTTGCCGGGTATTATAGAAGGTTCGTAGAAGGATTTTCAAAGATCGCTCTACCTATGACCAATCTACTCCGCAAAGTCCACAAGAAGTTTGTCTGGAATGACAAGTGCGAGGTCAGTTTCCAGGAGTTGAAGCGACGGTTGACCTCGGCACCCGTGTTAGCACTCCCAGAGGGGAATGACGATTATGTGGTCTATAGTGATGCTTCCAAGTGTGGTATTGGTTGTGTTTTGATGCAAAGGGGCAGAGTCATTGCTTACGCATCTAGACAACTCAAGACTTACGAAGAAAACTATCCGACCTATAATCTTGAGTTAGCAGCGGTTGTCTTTGGGCTGAAGATTTGGAGGCATTACCTCTACGGTATAAGATGTCAAGTCTTCACCGACCACAAAAGTCTCAAGTATATATTTACTCAGAAAGAGTTAAATATGAGACAACGCTGCTGGCTAGAGTTGCTCAAGGACTACGACATGGAGTTGTTGTATCATCCGGGCAAGGCTAATGTAGTAGCTGATGCACTAAGCCGGAAGACAACGCATGAGACTGTAGTTGCTCTACTTACTGCTCAAACCAAGCTAAACCAAGAGTCATGCGACATTGAAGTCTTATATGACCAGTGTAGAGGGTACCTGAGTATGATGGAAATTCAGGATACACTGCTGGATCAGATCAAAGAAAAGCAAGTCGATGACATCATCTTGGTAAAGTTAAGCAGTGAAGTGATGGATGGGAAAGCTCCCAGCTTTATGGTTCAGGATGATGGATCACTTTGGTTTCAGGATCGGATCTGTGTGCCTGACACAGAGGGTCTTCGTCAGTTGGTGATGAGAGAAGCTCATTCATCTGCTTATTCTGTGCATCCTGGCTCTAGCAAGATGTACAAGGATCTCAGGAAGAAGTTTTGGTGGCCAAACATGAAGTGGGACGTAGCAGACTTTGTGGCAAAGTGCTTAACTTGCCAAAAAGTCAAGATCGAACACCGTAGGCCAGGTGGTGAGATGCTATCTCTCCCCGTACCAGAATGGAAATAGAAGGACATTTCCATGGACTTCGTCACTGGGCTACCCAAGACTCGAAGTCAGAGAGATGCTATCTGGGTAATCGTGGATAGGCTTACGAAGAGTGCTCATTTCATAGCCATCAAGACCACATGGGAAACCCAGAAGCTAGCCGAAGTTTACCAGAAGGAGATTGTCCGCTTACATGGCATTCCTAAGACCATTGTATCGGACCGAGATGGCCGTTTCATGTCAAGATTCTGGAAGGAACTTCATAAGGCTATGGGAACCGAGTTGAGGTTCAGTACAGCGTTTCATCCTCAGACAGATGGCCAGTCTGAAAGGACCATCCAGACTCTGGAGGATATGCTTAGAGCTTGTGTGCTCGATCGTCCGACTAGCTGGGAGGACAGCTTGAGTCTGATTGAGTTCACGTACAATAATAGCTGGCATGCTACAATCAAGATGGCTCCGTTTGAAGCTTTGTATGGTCGCAGATGCAGATCTCCGATTTGTTGGGACGATAATGTCAACAAAATTCTGCTTGGACCAGAGTTGGTCGAAAGGACGGCTTCAGACATTGCTTTGATCGGACAAAGAATGTTGACCGCTCAGAGTCGACAGAAGTCCTACGCAGATCGGAAGCGCAGGACTGTCGAGTTCGAGGTCGGTGACAAAGTTTTTGTCAAGGTATCGCCTTCCAAAGGAGTTTTCAGATTTGGTAAGCGTGGGAAGCTTAACCCTCGCTACGTGGGACCATTCGAAATTCTGGATAGAGTGGGATCTCTAGCGTACTGTTTGGCGTTGCCACCATCGGCTCACCCGGTGTATAATCTGTTCCACGTGTCTTTACTCAGAAAGTATGTACCAGATGAGTCTCATGTACTTAGCTATGAGGACATCGAGATCCAAGCTAATGGTACTTATGAAGAGTTGTCCGTGCGCATTTTGGAGCGTCGGGAGAAGCATTTGCGCAACAAGATCGTACCTTTGGTACGAGTGCTATGGTCCAAGTCAGGGACCGAAGAAGTTACTTGGGAGACATGGGAAACCGAGTCAGATATGCTCATGCGTTTTCCCGAGTTATTCTCGACCTAAGTTTCGGGGTCGAAACTTCTTGTAAGGGGGAGGAGATGTGATACCCCGTAATTTTATAAGGTTATATTGGGAATTATGGAATTTTCCCGGGTACCCGTTGTGTACGTCGGATTTAATTCAGGTAGTTTGAGACATTCTGTAATGTGATCTGTATCTGTAATATTTTTCTCAGTGAAATAATATACAGACATCATGCCTTGGAGTTTAATTGTCGTTCGCGTACGATAATTTTTATCCCGGTTTAATGTCTTATCCGTTCAAAGCTGAACGGGCGGGAAAAAGGGTCACGGCGACCGCCGTAAAGTCGTGGCGACCGCCGTCGTGAGACCCAAGCACGGTGACCGCCATAAAGATACGGCGCCCGCCGTTCCAACGCCCGAGGAGGCAGCTGATGTGTCATCCCGCGGCGACCGTCGTAAATTACGGCGACCGCCGTAAGTGCCGTCATCGTTGCCCAGCAGTCGTTGCCCGTTGGTCGCCGGCGTTGTTTCTGACGAGTGCCGAAGTAGCTCTAGGCCCTCGTCTTCGAACTACAGATGTGTTGGCTATAAAAGGAGGTGCTGGGGGAGAGGTTTTGAGCCATCCAAGCACCAAACCTCTGCCAAATTCGCCTCTCGCCGGAAATTTCAAAGCTTTCGCCGGTGTTGTTAGTGGTGTTTCCAGCAGCCTTTGTGAAGCTTTTGGTTAGCCTTGGAGGCTAGAAGCCAAAGCAAGTCGAAGGAGGCCAAACCACTCGTGTTTTGGGGTGAGTTTTCTCTCGTTCTGTGTCGTCTGAGTTCGTCACGGCGACCGCCGTGTTCTTCGCAGCGACCGCCGTGATGAATACGGCGACCGCCGCCAAGAACAGCGACCGCCGCCAGTACCCAGAATGCCTTCGTGGCTTTGGCTTGGTCGGTTGTCGTCGTGGCGTCTTTCCTTTCGTGTTCTTTCGCCGTGTTTAGATTCGTACTGTTTATGTCGGATCTAACTTAGGGTTCCTTTTATGGGTCGACTCGAAGGTTGTTGTGCTGTCGGAACTATACCGTGTCGAGCCCAGAATCCAGTGACGTCTTTAGACTATTCTGCGGAGTAAGGCAAGTGGCGGTTCGCTCTTGCTCTTTCGTTCCATATTTACATTAATTATCAGTAGTTTATCTGAGTAATTAATTTGGAATGAATATTCTGTTTGTCTGGAAACGGTTTTGATAAATTGTTTTGAAAATCATATAATAGGTTGTATATCTGTTAGAACAACGCTATTATTTGTGATCGCCTTTTGGGCCTTTATGTGGATTTATCCTGTAAATGTTGTGGTGTTGTAACTGTTTAGTTAGCACTATTAGATAGGAATGTTACTCGGACTCTGTCCAGTCGTTTCTTTATAATCTGGTAGAGGGGTGGCTCGTCCCCATCCAATACCATTCTAAGATCATGATCGGTCTCTTACACATGTGTGTAGAGACAAGACACTTAGCTGGTGTCACAAACCTTTCGGTATACGTCACTCTCGACGAAACGTATACTAAGATGTGTCGTCCCATTAGTGGGGTACACATGTAAAAGTCTATAATGTGATGTGTGTTTTGAAACATAAATCAGATAAGTGCTACCTTGACGCACATAATTAATACACCTTGGGTGAGTAGTGCAGCTAAGTTCAGTGCAGCTAGGAAAACTCGTCTTGACTTGAATGTAGTACGTTCTCTTTCCAATCTGGATTCGCTGTAGGCGATGAGGTTGGTCGTGAACCGAAGCATCTCAGTCAGTTTTAAATCATTGTTGTTTAATTCTGTAACTCTCCAGATTTGTCATACTTCCTTAAAGACTCATTTCAGTTGGAGTCTTCTTTCGAGTCGATTTCTGTGAAGATTCAGTCTTCCAGGATCTTCTCTTGTGCATACCTCTTGTTTATTCCAGTAGGAATATGATGGTTGACTACCGTTATCGGTTATTATCCGAGAAGCGATGAGTCTAACCTAATATGACTGCTTTGAACCAGTCTGCTTTTTACCCTTGCTAGTCTATTCATTTAGACTAACCAACCAATATTTTCCCTTGCATGGTTGGCTGGTGTCATCCGTTTGATTTGACACATCAGTTAAGAAGTAGCTCAGAAGATTAGAAGGACTATGGAGTCGGCGGTGGTTTTTGAATGTTTTAATTATTTCTTTAATCAGGTTATGATCATTTGGACAATAACTCCGATTGTAATGTACTTTCTTAGTCTTCCGCTGTGTTTGTTTTAAACTCTGTATTGACCTATTCGGGATTGGGTTGTAATCCCGTAACTCTTGTTTCCTCGACAATGTTATGTTTTGGAATTTAATGCTTGATCTTTGTGTATCAATTGCATTTCATAAATTTTATTTATTTGGTAAAGCTTTGGGTGATCTCGGTAAGGAACACTGGGGTCACTGGCGGTAATACCTTTCCAAAAGGGTTAAGTTTTGGGGGTGTTACACGTCGAACTTTCGAGGAAGTTGTCGACGACGTTTAGTATGTCGGTTTCACCCGTGTGCTCCGTCGAATGGGGTTTCACCGTGTGTATGTATGTAGAGCAGGCCTGCGATGTGTTTGTGTATGTGTTAGTCATGACGTTATGCCGGAGAGGTAAGCAATATATAATAAGGTGTTTGTTCCTTATGTTTAATTGCGTGAATGTAATAAGGTGTTGTACCTTATGTTTTGTATAAGGCAGGCGGTGTGCCGACGTGCATGTGTTGTCATCTCCCCGTAATCCGATCGATCGTGTAATGTAAGCGCTATATATGGATGACAGGATCCATTTGCGGACGATTGGGTCCAATGTAAATGATGTTCTGCATTTGTATTTTTGTAAGGAGGAAGTCCTCGCTTGGTGTCAAGGCGATGATATATAAAGGAAAGTGGCGATGTATATGCGATAGCATGCGATACATATGCGATAGATGGCAAAGTACATGCGATAACATGCGATATGTATACGACAGGTGGCAATGTACATGCGATAACATGCGATACGTATGCGACAGGTGGAAATGTACATGCGATAACATGCGATATGTATGCGATGCATAGAGTTTTGTGTGATGTTTTTACCTTATTGGTTCAGAAATGGTAGAGCTTAAGATGTGCTGCGTTCCAACTCCTCGGGATTGGTTGACCATCTTTGTCTTCTAGTTGATATGCTCCTTGTCCGACCACTTCGGTGATCAAGTAAGGTCCTTCGCATTGTGGTGCTAGCTTTCCGTCGGATGGGTTCTTGGTGTTCTGGAATGTCTTCCTTAGGACCCAGTCTCCGACCTTGAATGCCTTGACCCGGACGTTCTTGTTGTAGCTCCTCGCGACTTGTTGTTGGAACTTGACCATTCTGATTCGAGCTTTCTCCCTGATTTCGTCCACAGTGTCGAGATTATGTGCTAGTTCGATGTCGTTTTGTTCGTTTGTTTGGAGGTTGCAGCGAGCGGTCGGAACCAGTAGCTCAACCGGGATGACTGCTTCGCTCCTATAGACGAGAGAGAAAGGCGATTGCCCAGTCGCATTCTTTGGAGTGGTCCTGTCGGACCAGAGAATGAGTGGGAGCTCGTCTGTCCATTTGCCTTTAGCCCCTGTGAGGCGTTTCTTAAGGTTGTTGATAATGATCTTGTTGCTAGATTCGGCATGTCCATTGGATTGTGGATACCGAGGTGTAGATGTAACCAATTTGATGTTCCATTGGTCGCAAAAGGTTCGAGTCTTATGACTGATGAATTGGGAGCCGTTGTCGCACACGATTTCGGATGGGATGCCAAATCTGCACAAGATGCTGCGTTTTATGAATGAAATGATGTGTTGATCTTTTACCTCTCTGTAGGCTTCGGCTTCGATACATTTAGAGAAGTAGTCTGTCATAGCGAGGAAGAAGACTCTTTGACCCGACGCAGGAGGGAGCTTTCCGACGATGTCCATTCCCCATCTCATAAAGGGCCATGGAGCTAGGGTCGGATGGAGGAGCTCCGATGGTTGATGACGTACGGGTGTGTGCCGCTGATAGGCGTTGCACCTCTTGGTGTATTCCATGGCGTCTTTGTTCATCGTTGGCCAATAGTACCCATTTCGTAGGGCCTTTCCTGAGAGGCTTCGTCCGCCGGTGTGGTTGCCACACTCTCCTTCGTGTAATGATTGTAAGATACGTCCGACTTCTGGAGTCTTAAGGCATCGTAGGAGTAGCCCTGTAACAGATCTTTTGTACAAGATGTTGTCAATAATATCGTAAGAGAGTGCTTGTACCTTAAGCTTTTTTGCTTCCGTCTTGTCGTCTGGTAAAATACCATCTTTTAGCCACTTGATGTAAGGTAGCATCCAGTCGTCATTGGTGTCGACGATGTCTTCTTCTGGTCGATCGCCTATCTCCATGGCGACGAGTTCTTCAAGTGGTGTTGTCAACTCGACGGGTGTCTTTGGGACGGCCGGCATCATAACGTGGGCCAATGGTATGTGTGGAAATTCTTTTGGGTCTAGGACGGATCCCAGATTGGCGAGCGCGTCGGCTTGGGAGTTAATCCCTGGGCACCTGTCGGATGTTGAATGTTTGGAATTGTCCGATCAGTTTCTTGGCTACCTCCAAGTAGGCTATCATTCTGGTGTCTTTGGCATTGTACGATCCCTGTATTTGGTTTACGACCAGTAAGGAGTCGCAAACGACTTCGATCTCTTGGACTCCCAGATCGCGAGCCAAGATGAGTCCGAATATGAGTGCTTCATACTCAGCCTCGTTGTTAGTCGCATCCCACTCACATCTGACAGCCTGGGCTATCTTGTCCCCCTGTGGCAATTTTAGTACGACCCCAAGCCCCGATCCTCTGGCGTTCGATGCCCCATCTGTGTAGAGCTCCCATGTACCTGTCTCGTCTGTCGCGAGTAGTTGATTTGCTTCTTTTGCGGCTTCTTGCTCTAGGGTCGGACTGAAATCGGCCACAAAGTCGGCTAATGCTTGCGACTTGATCGCTGTCCTCAGCTCGTACTCGATGTCGTAACCACTGAGGTGTATGGCCCATTTTGTCATTCTTCCTGTGAACTCGGGTTTCCTCATGATAGCCCTCATGGGATGATTAGTGCGCACAGTGATAGTATGGGATTCAAAGTATGGTTTGAGCTTGTTCGAAGCGATTACTAATGATAATACGAGTTTTTCAAGTGACGAATACCTCGTTTCGGCTGATAATAGCGTCCGACTGACATAGTATATTGGCGACTGTTTGCCATCTTCTTCTCTGACCAGTACAGCGCTTACGGCCGATTCCGACACTTTTGAGTACCTCGAAGCTGTCGCGTAGGTGGTCGATGTGATCTTCTTTCTTTTTGGACTTGACCAACATGTCGTCGGTATAGACTTCCATTGTGTCTCCGATTTGGTCTTTGAACATTTTGTTGACCAATCGTTGGTATGTAGCCCCTGCATTTTTCAGACCAAAGGGCATTACTTTGTAGCAATAGATACCTTGACTGGTGATGAGCGCTGTTTTTTCTTGATCGTCGGGATCCATAAGGATTTGATTGTAGCCACTGAAGGCGTCCATGAAGGTGAGCATTTCGTGCCCTGCTGTGGCGTCGACCATGGCGTCGATGTGAGGCAGAGGAAACGAATCCTTGGGACAAGCCTTGTTGAGGTCTGTGAAGTCGATGCAGACTCTCCATTTGCCGTTCTTCTTCTGGACCACGACCACGTTGGCCAGCCATTCAGGGTAGTGGACTTCCCTGATTTTTCCGGTTTCCAATAAGCTTTTGACTTCGTTGTCGATTATTTTGTTCCTCTTGGGGGCGAATTTCCTGCATTTTTGCTTGACATGGGGATGAGATGGATCCGCATTTAATTTATGAGTAATAACGTTGGGAGATATCCCGACCATATCCTCATGTGACCATGCGAAACAGTCGGCATTGGTCCTGAGAAAGTCGAGAAGCTGTTGTCTGGTCGAGTCGTCCAGGTCCGACCCGACCCTTACCGTTTGGTTTGGCTTTAAAGGGTCTAGTGCGATCTCGTCGAGTTTCTCCATTTCTGGTTCAACGTATCGACTAGGTCCTTCGCCAATCTGTGGTTGCTATGCAATCTTGTGTTTGACCGCGTTCTTCATGGAAGCGACATAGCATTCCTTTGCGGTCCTTTGATCTCCTTTGATTTCTTGGACTCCCCACTCGGTGGGGAATTTGATGACTTGATGATATGTTGAAGGTACTGCCTTCATAGCGTGTATCCACGGCCTGCCAAGAATACAATTGTAGGGAGACGGACAGTCTAGGACTAAGAATTTAACTTGTCGGTTGATTCCTCCAGCGTATGTGGTCAGAATGATTTCGCCAGTCGTGTGCTTAACCTCACCGCTGAACCCGACCAGTGGGGTCGATTTCTTGATTAGGTGGTTCTCAGTCAGACCCATTTCTTTGAGAGCGTCGAGGGTCAAGAGGTTTGTCGAACTTCCTGTATCGATTAGTACTCTCCGGATTAAGCAATTACCAATGGACAAAGAGATTACCAGACCGTCATGGTGACTATCCGACCCGTCGGAGTCGGATTCGTCGAATGTGACCGTCGGAAGGTTAGATGCCCTCCTTGGTTTGAATTCCGATGCTTCGGGCTTGTCGCCTTTGCTTTCCTTGGCGTGTCGCTTAGCCGCGGAGTACGTGTTCCCGCATATGTCGGATCCACCTGAAATGGTATTGACAACTTTCGTATGGATAGGAGATGGGGGTTTGTTCTGTTTTACCTGATCTCGGCGTTCCATGGTGGCTTTTGCCCGTTCCGAGATGACATCGCATAACAGCCCCTGTGATAGCAGCCTAGCGACCTCCTTTCGTAGGGCGATGCACTCGTCGGTCGAATGACCATGGTCGCCGTGGAATTCACACCATCGACTCATGTCCTTCTTGACGTCCGGTCGGTCGCTCTTTCGGGGCCATCTTACGTCTTTTCCATACTTGTCGAAACTCTTGACGAGCTCCGACACGGAAACGTTAAAGTTATAAGACTGGACCGTAGGAGACAACACAGAACCGTCTCTCCATTCTTGTGACCTGTCTTGGAAAGAATTTACCTGATTTGCTTTGTTTCGATTACGAGAATAGGGATGTGGACATCTGTCCCGACGATTGTCGGAGGAATGTTTGCGATCAGATGGATCGGGTCCGTGCGAGGCTTTATGCGACTCACGGTCATCTTCCAGCCTTACCTCGGCCATAGTTTTGGCCTGAACATCTTCGAAACTTTTGCAGGGATACTTGGTAATCTCGTCGTAGAGATTGCTGTCTTTGACCAGGCCTTGTCGGAATGCTTCGATAGACGTTGTGACGTCACAGTGGGGGATTCCCACTTTCTTTTTGTTGTACCTATTAAGATAATTTCGGAGAGGTTCATTGTACCCTTGTGTGACTCGGTAGAGGTCACTCGCTTGTTTCTCATGCTTCCGACTGCTGGCGAACTGGCTCTTAAAAGAGTTGACCAGATCCGCAAATGATGTGATCGTTCCCTGAGGCAAACGCATAAACCAAGTTAGTGCGGGGCCCGCGAGGGTCGTGCCAAAGCTTTTGCACATGACAGCCTCGCGACTCTCCCTTGAAATAGATGCAGCCATTAGTTTTTGTTTATAGAGAGAGATATGGTCATCTGGATCGGTGGTGCCGTCGAATGTCGCCATGTTGGGGAGATGGAACTTCTTGGGGATCTCGACCCTTGCGATTTCTTCGACGAACGGGGATTCTTCGAATCCGCCGGACGCTTCTCTCTCGATCGGTTGCGGGACTCCTGGGAGCCTATTGAAATGATCGTCGATTGCCTTCATGTGTCGGTCGAGCGTTTGCTAAAAAAGGGCCATGACATCTGGCGGATTGGCAACCTGTGTTTCGTCGATTCGGGCCCCAACAGACCCGATCGGTGTAGGAAAGGTGACATGGTTAGTCGAGAACGGACTAGCGAAAGGAGTTCGAGACGTACCCTCAGTGTGTCCGGGACGTCGTGTGCTGGGAGGCGTTGGCTCGATATTGTCCATGTCGAGGCGCGTTCAGGCGCCACCGTGGATGGGCGCGTTCCGAGATCCTGAGGCCACTGATTGTACCTGCGACTTAAGAGACTCGTTCTCACGGGTTAGTTGCACAATCTCGGCTTCGGATCGGGTTGACAAAGCGGCTAAGGCTTCGGTTTTCTGACGTTGTTGGGCTAGTTCCTCTTGAAGGGCGGCCATTTTTTGAGAGAGTTCTTGGAACTGGGTTGGAGTAGGATTTTCGATTGGGTTTTCTGTGGTTTGGGTTTCGTCTTCGAGACGTGGTTCTTGGTTATCAATAGGGGGATCAATAGCCATGGTTGGAAGATTCCGGAAAGGTGATCGGCAAGTTGCCCCACGGTGGGCGCCAAATTGTTTTGGGGTGAAAAGATCGGACAACCTAAATCGCCTTAGACGGGGTAACTAGTCGATCGGACGATGGGAAATAATCCGAACCAAGCAAATAATAGGTAAACAATAATTAAATATATAATAGCAAGATGATTTTATTAGATATCGTGTGAATCGGATTAGATCGCAATACAACTTATCGTAATAAAATCGGAGATCGAGTGGTACTCGACCGGTGACTTGTGAGTGGCGACCGGCAGGGGTCAGGCGTAGGCAGCCGTTTGGAGAGCTAGATGGAGAGCGAGAGTGCTATTCTGGTGAGTTTGCTAAGTGAGAATGCGTGTATTTTGCGTAGTTGTGAGTTCCCTGATCTTATCTTCTTCGTCGTTCCAAATATGGTAAGTCCCTTTACTCATGTGGCCGTTGCACCGTTTTTATGTTTTTATCTTCAATACCGAGTGTAATGGCAAGGATTTCGCCGTTGAATTACTGGCAATTAAGGTGTTTGAACGTTACAGATGTTGCATGATCTGAGCATTAAATGCGTGGCGAGATCTCCGCGATCTTGTCGGATGACTCTTGACTGGAGAGGTTTTGTCAGGTGTCGCTCGACCAGAGAAGCCTTGTCGACTCTTCTGAACTCGTCTGCCATTCTCCCGATTTGCAGTGGGCTTGGGCTCGGTCCTCTCAATCTGTCTTCTCTGGAGAATCCAGGCCCAACAATATCCAACTCTGATTGAGTCATAGTGTCGGCTAGAGAATCCTCTGGGCTAAGGAGATTCAAGGGGGTGAAGTCGCTTTCTTCCCCGTTGGGGCTGCAGGACGTGACTCGGCCTTTTTTGGATCTCGAAAACGCCATGAAAAGAGCAGACAAGCAAGAACGATAAGAATTTGAATTTTTACCTTGAAAGGTGAGAACTTTTGCAAAGAAAGAAGATTGTGAAAGAAGAAGATAGTGACAACCTATTTAAGAAGGTCAAACTGCCAAGTATTCGGTCAATCTGCTGGTCCAATCAAAGGATGTCACGTCTCCTGAACGTCTACAAGAAAATCGGAAGGAAAGATCACGCAAGGAGAGAGAAAATAGAAAATCAAACTGTCCCGTCAACTGACATTTTTGGCCCAGTATGCTTTTGGGGCAATTGTTGGGCCACAGTTTTATTGCCTTACTGGACCGGCCCAGTAAACTTGAAGGAAGTTGCCATCTAGAAGACTTGGGCGGAAACCAAGAGAGAGACATTGATGCAAAGAGACTTTGGAGGATATCTCGGAATGACCAGTGCACAACTCGAGGACTCTCGCGGATCTCGGGCAGTTTTAACTAGATTGGATGTAAACGTAGTATAAATATGGAAGGATCCCTCATGTAACATACACACATTATCAAAGTTAACATGCACAAGCATCATTTCTACCTTGCTCAACAAAAGGATTTATTCTTTGATTCTACTTCTTGTTCGAATATTTAAGTGACTGACAACTAAGTTCTTTGACTCGTTAAGCTTCTCACTCGAAGGAGATAAGCCCGTTTTTATATTCGTTCGATCTCATTTGTCTTGTTATTAGTCGATTTGGATTGTCTAGATACTTTAATCATACTGTTGTCTAGTTACCTCGTTTAAAGCGATTTAGGTCGGCTCGATCTTTTGCCCCAAAACAAGGATCACCGCAATGATCAACAGTAAACAAAATCACACTTCACCTGAATCTAATCCAAATTGTTTGAAGGTAAGTTATCCAAGGTAATCCACTAACTCCTTTCAAATGATATTAAATATGTCTAAACTAAAGTAACAATCGTTGTAGTGCAGAGCTAATCTCATCAAAACCCTTTAACACACTTAGAGTCTAGGGATAAACTGAAATAACATTCATTGTCGCGCTTCGTTTATCCGATTCAAACCTAGAACATCTATGATAGCCTAATAATCCTCAAGAATAATTAAGTTGTTGTCGCACAAATAACACTCAGGTTCAAATCCTAAGAATCCAATAGAAGTTATTATCTATCGGTCTCAAACCCTATCTGACTACCTATTAACGTTATCACTTTTCAGTCTCAAACCGTAATAGGATCCATTTCGCATAGGCTAATATGGGCATAAAGGATCTAGGATTGAATCAAATACTATTTCAATTCATACAAAGAAATAATTCTAATTACATACACATCGTCGGGATCACCCCAGTCTTAGAACTTGAAATTTAGTCAAGCATAATTGAAGACATATTCAATTGATTTAAACTAGCCAACAACATATATGCATTATTCAATAAATACGGAAGATAAGAAAACTTAGTTTCACTGAAAAGTAATTAAAGTTGACAAAGGCTAGAACAATAATACCAGGTCTTTCAAATGTTAAAAGCCAAATTCTTCTTGAAAAACAATGTATGTGGCCGTACTCTTCAAAACCAAAAACAAGAAAAAAGACAAAACCTAAAAGTAAACTAATCTACTATATATATACTAAAGTAGAATACCTACTACGTCACGTGGTGTCCCAAAAATGAACCAAAATTTTATGCTGCCACGTGGCATCACGGTATTGAATTTGCCACGTGTCAAACTCTCATTTTTTTCGTTGGTTTTTCGAAAAACAAATAAAATCAAAGAAAGTAAAATCTCTCTCTATATTAGCCGAATATGCATACAATATGAATATTTTGTATAATCTATTCTTTCCAAAAATGTTGCAAACAATATTCTCAGCCATATATTTTTTTTACGTAATCTACTATATATCTACTAAAGTAGAATACCTACTACGCCACGTGACGCCCCCAAAATGAGCCAAAATTTTATGCTGCCATGTGGCATCACGGTATTGAATTTGCCACGTGTCAAGCTCTCATTTTTTCGTTGGTTTTTCGAAAATCAAAGAAAATGAAATCTCTGCCCGTATTAGTCAGATATGCATACAATATAAATATTTTGTATAATCTATTCTTTCCAAAAACGTAGCAAACAATATTCTCATCCATATACTTTTTGTACGTAATCTACTATATATATTTACTAAAGTAGAATACCTACTACGCCACGTGGCGTCCCCAAAATGAAACAAAATTTTCTGCTGCCACGTGGCATCACGGTATTGAATTTGTCATGTGTCAAGCTCTCATTATTTTCATTGGTTTTTCGAAAATCAAATAAAATCAAAGGCACACCAACGTTAAAACTTCCACATGTATACCATATCAATTCATGCGTTTTTTAAGTTATTATTTTTTATTGGCACAATATCTAAATTAAAATTATTTTTTGTTATTTTATTTTCAAGCTTTAAAATTCAATCTAATCATAAATCTAATATATATCAGCTAAACTAAAACCTCTCTATGTCACATTACATATCATTCTTCTATTAAACTCACTCACTCCTTATACACATGGCATTTTCTCAATTTTTTATTTTTTTAAAATTCAACATAATAAATATATATCACATTCTCCTATTTCCTAAAATAAACATGTTAATCACAAGAATGATATACAAAGATTTTTTTTCTAAAATTTAATATAATAATTATATATACGAATATTCTATTTCCAAAACTAAACATGTCAATCAAAAACATCTAGCTTATATATTATCCTTTTCCATAATTAAACATGAATAAAGACAAAAGTCAAATACAATTAGTACTCACTCTCTTTGGTTAATTGGTAAAACACATAATAAGTATTAAAGAATATGATAATTGAATTAACAAATATATTTATTAAATTTTCATCACCTTTTTATTACAAAAATGGTATAAATATAATAAGGAAAACCTATATACTACATTAAAGCTCTAATTATCTCTTTTACGTGTCAACCCATGAGATATGCCACATAAGCAAATCTCATTATTCAATTACACTTTTATCTTTCTCTAATTTTGATATCTACTTTTTGTATTTCTTATTTGTTTCTTATTTACTTAAAATAACTTACCTTAATTATACACATATTATCATCTCAAATATTATTTTTATCTTTTTACCTTATTAGTTATGGTACTTCTTATTTGTAATTAAAACTATTTATAATATATATATGTGTGTGTAAAACAAAATTTTAAAATACGTTAAAATTAGTTATATATTAATATATAGAGCCAAATTAAAATATACTTTTTAACCATGTAAAAGGTACGTTTTCCAAAATTATATACCTAAAAACGTAATGTACTTATAGTTTAAATGCTTAAATATATATAATTAACAACATGTGATTGAAAAAATATAATTGGTCATGTATGATTCATGATGCAAAATCGGTAATATATATTAAAATTATTTGAAATAATTATGTGACATGATTTAACTATTTTTTTTCTTTTGATTAATTATACATAATCAATTGTTCTCATTACTTAAATCTAATTTATATATTATTTAGTTATTTGTATGAAATTCCTTATTATCATATGTTCAACTGATTAAGCTTATTAATTTATCAGTTTAGTTCATAAATATTTAATAATATTATAATTTTAAAATTTATTAACTAGACTCGTGCAAGATATCCTAATTGAAACATAAAAACTAAAACTAATGTCTACGTAAAGTCCACCTCTCTCTAAAAGAAAACCAAAAAGAAAAGAAACCAAACCTACTCTACGTCATCTCCCCACGTAAGAATTAATGGCCCAATAGGCCCAAGATCTATCTTACTATCTGCTCCAAAGTGCCGCATCCTCAAAAATGCCTACTAGCTGCTTCCTCCGTCTTTTTGCCCAAGCTGCTGCTTTGTTTTTGGGCCGTGGCCCACTTTGCTTGTAAATTTAGGGTCACTAGAGGTCATGCCCTTATTTTTCATTATTATTATAATATATTCTAAACCAAAAAAGTATTTTCTTACAAACTGAATTTATCCAATTTTACTATTATCTCAACTATTAATGTATGGTCATTAATATGTAAAATTTCCAATGTACTTTCACTCAAAAAAATGTATATAGAGACACACGTTTCTTGTTAATATATTTTTCGCGTATTATTTACATTTGATCAAGATAATGCATGTTTATTGCTAAATTTGTAAATTATCAATGTTAGTCTTGCATCTAATTTGAATTAGTATAGGTAAATATAGTAGCATTAATAAACAATTTTTTTTCTAAAATATTGACAAATATACGACTAAATTTTACATAAGAGAATATAGTGTTTAGCTATACTTGAAAAAATCGATAAGGTTTTACAATTGGACAAAATATATGAAAACAAATAAATACATGTATTGGTAAATATGCAACTAAATTTTAAATAAAAGAGTATGACATGTTAGATCTCACATTGCATGTTAGATCATGGTAAGTTATTTAAGATGATTTATAAAAGGATAAAATTTCTTATCCACAATTTAGAATAGACTCGATCTAATTTTACCTTTGATTTGATAAACGTATGACCTATATATAAAAATTCTAATTATATACATGAAACTTTGACATCAATAAAAATAATATTTTTCAACAATTTGCCTTGATATTTTTTTCCCTTGATACTCCCACATTAATACATTATCTCAACCCTCTAATCATCCAACGAAAAAAAGTCACTTTTTCACCTTTAGGCTCTTTTATTAGTCATTCTTTCCTTTTCGGCCTTCTTATTTGTTGAGTACTTCAGTTGTGGCATGTGACCAACAAATCGCTCAAGTCCTCTTGATAACGTAGTTAATTTATAATTACGTTGATTGCAGTAAGTTTAATTAGGTTGCATATTATAACAAATTTGAAACACTTTTTTCTGCCCGACAAAAAAAATGAACACTTCTTTCCTTGTTACTACTTAATGAATTCTTATCCACAATCATATTATTATGATACTTTAATTTAGTATCTTAGAAAATATAATTTATTTACTTCCTAGTATTTTTATGATCAAATTGAGTCATTTTTCTAAAACATAATATGAAAACTATGAAGATACATGTAAGAATATTCTCTCCCTGCAATGTTTTAAACCGATATTTTTTCTTGTTTCAATAATTATAACTCCTATATTAAAGATAATGGTCTATATATTATGCTTTTCTTGAATATTTTAAATCTATTTGTCTTTATCATCTAATGGAGTTCAATATAATTAAAACGTTAATGACTTTGTAATTAACTAGTATAGTACCCGCGCCAAGCACGGGAGGGGATTTATTAAATACTTTTAATAATATGAAATTAAAATTCAGGAAGTCAAATACATCCCGTGATACTAAAATATGATAAATTTTATATCATTAGTGTTCATAAAAAATGTCATATTAAAAGAAATACAACATTAACTGAAAAATGTCACCATAGTTATTCAAACCAATGTTGGTTGTTCAATAGAGTTCATATTTAGTTATGTTAAACACAAGTTTGAATAATAGTTTTTTTCATGGATTTTTTTTAAATCATTGTAGAAAAGTATGTTCAATGGATCTACTTCTACTAACTAATATATATATATATATTTATAATAATATGTTATATTATTAAAATAAGAAAAGTTTATTTTACTTTATATTATAAATCACTTTTGACAAGTATGTTTCAAAACTTATATCATATTATTATTTTAATTATTTATAAAAGATCGGATATTATAAAAGTTTTAACTATTGACAAAAAATGAAGGATTTTTTTTGCAAATTAGATGAATATCTTATAAATAGGCCCTTGCTATTTCACGCACGGGTAAAATTTTTATTTCACGCACTGCTTCGTACGTGACGTACCAAATAAATCCGCATGTGACGAACAAAACAAAGTGGCCCGTGACGCACCAAACCAATCTGTGCGTCACGGACGAAGTCGCTGCATATAAATGCAGCGACTTCATCTCCCCCGACCCACATCTCATTTGCATCTCAGCCCCTTTGCGATTTCGCTCCCAAGTCAAAGTGTTCGTTTCGATTCAATTCGTCTGTCATGATCCATAAGGTTAGTTAAATCTGTATTTGTTCTTCCCTTAGTTTAATTATGTTGAAATTATTGAAGTTGTTAGAAAATTTTAATTTTTTTTTCATTTTTGGATTACTTGTCTAGGGTTAGATTTACACATCCAGATCTACACTTACGATCCATAAGATTGATTTAATGTCGGTTTTGAATGTGGATATGCAGTTACGAAATCTAGAAGAAAAAAAATCGATCTGCAAAGAACTGGATCTGTTTAAACTCAGCCATCCAGATCTGGTCCGTGACGCATGGACTGAGTTCATCCGTCACGGACGGATCGGTTTGATCCGTCACGGACGGATCGGTTTGATCCGTCACGGACGGATCGGTTTGATCCGTCACGGACGGATCGGTTTGATCCGTCACGGACGGATCGGTTTGATCCGTCACGGACGGATCGGTTTGATCCGTCACGGACGGATCGGTTTGATCCGTCACGGACGGATCGGTTTGATCCGTCACGGACGGATCGGTTTGATCTGTCACGGACGGATTGGTTTGGTCCGTGACGGACGGATCAGTTTGATCCGTGACGGACGAATCCACTTGACCCGTCACGGACCCAGATCTGGTGTTGGTGTTGTTTTTGTTGTTGATGATGTGGTATATGAGTTTTTGTTGTTGTTTTGGTTGTTGTTGTTGTTTTAGTTGATGTTGTTGTTATGATATTGTTGTTGTTGTTGATGTTGTTGTTGTTGTTGTTGTTTTGGTTGTTGATGTTTTGGTTGTTTTGGTTATTGATGTTGTTTTTGTTGTTGTTGTTGCTCTTCCTGAAGTTTTGTTTTTTCCTATTTCAGATGGAAAACGAAACAAGATCTGCACGTCACAGAAGGTGGAATGTTGTACGTGAGGAGCAAGAACAGGAACAAGTAGACAATGCTTTAGTATATAGAAGGAGGCAGAAGAAATCCAAAAACAATGACGAAGCAGGACCGAGTACGAACCGTGACCCTCCTGCTTTACCGGTGTATGCAGACCCGGCACTCGACAACACGACGCTTAATGATCCACCTATATACCAGAATGACCCGAATGTGGTAAGTAACTATACATATTCTTAAATTGTCGGTTATTTAATATTTTTTCTAATAACTTATTTTATAGGATATAACATGGTATGTACCTTCTACATCTGAGGAGCGTAGTGGTTAGTACGTACCTCATGCACCTCAGCAATCTAGTGGTTGGCCCATGTGGCCATGATGTATGGGTGGGCAAGCATATTGGCCCGCTCAACAACCTCATTTCGAGGAACCAGCGCAGGAACAGGCTGCTCCTACACAACGTAGAGGGCCTAGGCAGGGTAGAGAGCCTAGACAGGATAGAGAGCCTAGACGGGATAGAGAGCCTA
Organism: Rheum nobile; assembly: GCA_027886185.1. NCBI lineage: Eukaryota > Viridiplantae > Streptophyta > Magnoliopsida > Caryophyllales > Polygonaceae > Rheum > Rheum nobile. Next base: position 268,799 of record WOAB01000003.1, read on the forward strand.
GGTAGGCTAGGAGATCCCAAACCTGATGTTTAGTTTCACTGCCCACACTGCATATTTCATTTATCAGGGCATTGTAAGTTATCAATACTTTAGCTTGTTATTAAACTATTATATTTTTTTTTGTATCTAACTTGTTCTTTTTATAGGAGCGAGAAACTCTCACGTTGCAGCTCAGACAAGAGCAGGTACGAAAATGGAGGCTTGACGATGACTCTACATGGTGCGATCTTGCCAGAAACAGCGGCATCACTCATTTACAGGACCTGATGTACACTTATGTAGATCAGTCGTTGATTTCTGCATTTCTGGAGCGATGGCAGCCAGAGACAAATTCATTTCATATGCCATTTGGAGAGATGACAACCACTCTCCTGGATGTGTACATGATTCTGGGCCTCAATATTGATGGGCAAGGAATGGGACTTCCTCTCCAGGATCGCAGCAAGGGTAAAAATGAATTGTACAATCAACAAGCGATGAGGGCAATACAGTTCTTTTCCTTGATTCCAGAAATGGCTAGAAATGGTGTCAGTGCAGACAACCTGAAATTCCACTGCTTGAACAATGATCTAGATGATGATGAGATCGCGTCTGGTTATTTGTGGTACCTGATGGCCTCGACCCTCTTTCCAGACAAGTCCCAGCACATGATGTACATGCCTTATGTGACCTTCGTGGGTGACATTGGTAATACTTGCAATCTTTCTTGGGGTTCTGGCGCATTGGCATTCATGTATCGGTCATTGGGCGAGTGTTCACGGCATGAGGCTCGTCAGATGTCCACCTGCTACACTTTGTTGATGGTAAGGATTTTGTTGCATATTGTTTTTATATAATTTAATGACATTTAAGGTAAGGTTGATATGTTTGTTGTTGTTATTTATGTACAGGCTTGAATCTATCTGTACTTCCCTAGCTTTTGCCCACAAGAGGATCCCCGCTTCGACGACGTTGTGCCATATGCCAGCCGATGGCACCCTGTGCAGACTCCTAGTAGGTATAGAAGAAACTACAGGGAAGAGTTGGATTTAATGCAAGCTAGACATGTAAGTATCATACGACGTAGTTTATTTCTCATATTAATGTATTATAATTGTGTAAAGTTACTTGATGTTGTGTTAATTGCACCCTTTTTTTGTGTAGGTTGACTGGAAGCCCTATGGCTACGTGAATTACAACAACACGGCGTTGGCTCCTGCCTTTTTTCATGGGGTCATCTCTTTTCTCAAAATTACCGAGCCATATATGCATGATCGGGTATCGAGGCAATTTGGAGTGGTACAAGGGATTCCCCGACCAGTTATAGAGCCCATCAAAGCGCACAGACCTCACACCATTAGGAGTTATATGGTGCAGTATGACCCCGCTTCGAACTAGAGTTGAGATGCAAGAAGTCAACACTCCATCTGGATCACAGATATGGGCCCTCCTGCTTCACAAGGATATGAGTGTAGTGTCGACTACATGGAGTGGTACATACCTCGTACACACCCATGTGTGAGGCCTTAGGATGCTGGCATCAGAGATCCTGTGCAGGTAAAAAAATGTGTTGGATATTTGTTTTTACTTTTCTTATACAATTAAATCGATGACACAACTAATTTATACGTATTTCTGTAGGTAATTGGACAAGCATTGCAGCGTCTAAATCCTTTCTATAATGCGGAGGAAGAACAATTCTACAACATGCGCGCCAATAGTGAGGCAGAAGTGATTATCAAAGGCAATTTGTCTAGCCATTTTAATTGCATCATCTCTGGAGCCGAATACTTCACCCGTGGTGAACTTCTCTGAATAATCTTCAGAAACAATAACCTCTTCAGGTGTATGAAATTTAAAATGCGGCTGTGTGTGTAATGCCGGAAACCCAAACTTAGGTGGAGTTTGCCACCTTACTGACGGAATTCCACTATGAGCAAAACATTCTAATCCCGTCAAATGAGGTTGTTGAGGCGGCATAGGTTCGCCGAACAACCCAAGTGAGAAGGACGGTGGTGCCATGTCCCATGCATCATTTAGGGACAGATTGTTAATACCGTTGTTCACGATATTGTTCTCCTATTGAAGTAAAAAAAAAACAAGTTAGCGAAGTATTTAGTTTCTGACAGACACAACCATACGTGACGAATAAACACAGACCATCCGTCACGGACAAACCAAATCCATCTGTCACGGACCAACTACATCCATCTGTCACGGACCAACTACATACATCCGTCACGGACCAACTACTTCCATCCGTCACGGACCAACTAAATCCATCCGTCATGGATGAGACAAATCCATCAGTCACAGACCAACTCAATTCGTCCGTCACGTACTGTTTTTGATTCAAAAAACAAACACGAACAAAGATGAAGTCTTGCAGTTTTGCACTCAACGTAACAACACTCAAAACTAAAACATGCAGTTTTTTGCACACAAAATCTACAACTTTTTAATATAACTTAATCAAAGATGAAGTTTTTATGAACATATAGTCACAACTAGTGAAATTACCTTAAGAAGGTGTTTGTTTTGGGGTAAGAACAACTCAATCATATACATTTACAAGAAAAACCCATAAAAATCTTAACTTTTACTAACATGTAAAGTAAAAACTTAAAAAACATACTTCATTGTAATTGTATGCATTTGCAAGATCTTCTCCACCATTGAAGTTGGAAAAATCATCTTCATTTGCCATGGAATGAACTCTTGGAAGATGATGACAATGGAAGATGTATGTGGGAGGGAAAGGGAAGAGTGATGGTTTAGGGTTTAATGTTGGCCGTAATATTGGTAAAGATATGACGGTAGTTAATGTAGTTAGGTGGGGATAAGTAACATTCAATTTTTTGGTTTAGGGTTCGTCCGTCACGGACCATCACAATCCATGCGTCACGTACCATCACAATCCATGCGTCACGTACCATCACAATCCATACGTCACGTATGGATGTATTTTGTCCGTCACGGATGGATTGGGTTGGTCCGTCACGGACCAACCGGTGCGTGAAATAGAAAATTGTCTGGTGCGTGAAATAGAAATCGTGTATAAATATTAGTTACATATTCATACAATTTAATTGCAACTTACTTATCTAAACAATATACTATATTATTTTTGGTTGAATAAATCTATTAATAAGATATATTTATTTATAACTACACACATCTATTTTTGAATTTAAATATTAATTCTTCAAGAAAAAGAAGCAATTGAATTGAACGTTTTTTTATCATTCACAAAAATCAAGATCAATCTTTATATTCTTTAAAAAGAATTCAAATCAACATAATTTTAAAGTGGTTTCTAATTTCCATATTTACAAAAGTTAACAGGATTTAATTTTTTAATATTAAAAATATTTTTTTAGAAAATATACAAATTTAATTTTTGGGAGTTTTAGATAATTTTATTGGGTTTCTTTCATTTTAGTGATATAATTTTTAAATTTTTTTTTTTACTTTTACCCCATGAATACAAATTAAAATGTCAAAATTAGAATGGTTTTTAACTTTTATTCCAAGAATAGATATAAAAAAGGACGAATATTAGAATGGTCAAATAGTAATGTATTTAAAAATTATTATTTTTAAATATGTGTCCATATACGCAAGAAAATAAATTAATTGAAGTTATTTTAAATCTCAAATTATAGTTACAAATAGTTTAAAATGAAATATAATCTAAATTGAAAATAAAAATATGATTAGACAATTAAGGATGTGCATGTGTATGAGTTTAAACTCTAATTTAGTTCAATTCAAATTTCTGGCGTATTTGATATGGATAGATTTTATACTTTAGTTTATATATTTAACTAAATAAATAAATAAAATGTATAATTAAGGTGGAATCCACTACTCTTTTAATATATAATTAAATCGGATTTATTGTTATAATTTTTTTTAAAGGCTGGATGATGTTGCGGTTTATGATTGGATGATGATTACACGTAGGTGAATTGAACATGGTGTCGATACATAAGATTTTAGGCCTCTCATTTGATATATAGATAGATATAGATTAGACAGAGTAAAATTTTATAGTATATATACGATCCATATAAATTAATTATGATTTCCACTAACTAAATTTAGACGTAAAAAAATCAAAATAATAGTATGTAAAATTTGCACATTTTCTTAGAAACAGTTCACTTATATATATATATATATATATATATATATATATGAGTCTTTTATATATAATTCGATAGTATTATTTGCTTATAAAGTTATGAGTACATGCTATTACAAAATATAAACATAAATTTGTATGAAATAGTTTGATAGACATATGCTTTCTTCTTATTTTAATAAAATATTTTGATAATGTCAGATCTATTAAAATTTAATCTTTTCACTTTATTGATATAATATTCATCTCTACTATTATATTGAGTAGGCATATTTTCATAACCACTTATCAAATTTTCTAATAATATATCTTTATAAAAAAGTTTAAATTAAAATTACTTAGAATAATATCTACAAATAATTTTGTTACATAAAAAAACGCAGAAGATAACTATATATTGAATACGATCAAGTTTTGATATCAATTAGTTCTGTTGAGGTTAGAGCTGTCAATCGGGTCGGTCAAGTCGGGTTCAGTTCGATTATTTCGGGTTCGGGTTGAGAACGGATCGGGTCATTTCGGATAACAGGTCAAGCCGGTCGGGTCATTACAGGTCAGCGGGCGGTTCGGGTTAACCAATGGGTCAAGAGCGTCATTTTTTAAATATTTTGTTCACTATTTAAATATTATTAAATAGTTATAAACTAATTTAAATATGTCAAATAATTTGAAATGAATTAAAATAATAATAATATTATTAATTATTTTAATGTAATTGATATTAGTAGACCAAAATCATTTTTTATTTTTGTTTTTATTTTTTATTATATTAATTTATAAATTTCTACATTATAAAAAATTATATAAATACAACAATGTTCTTTTTTTTTTAAGATATTAAGCATGTTATCATTATTTATATGTCATTTATCATATATATTTTATTAATACTCTACATTTATTCGTTAATTGGTTCGGGTTGGTCGGGTTCGGTCTTGGTAAATTCGGGTTCGGTAACTTCGGGTTATCAAAAATTTCGGTCAGATCGGGTCGGGTCCAAAAGCGGTCGGTCAAGTCGGTAAAATGGGTTCGGTAATTTTTTGACAGCTCTAGTTGAGGTGAATGATTGAATTTTGAAAGAAAAATCACGTTTAAAGTAATAAATTGGGAATCTCTACCGCTAATAAGTGGATATGATGAGTTAGTTATGATTAAAAGAATTGGATAATAAAATAAAAAGATATATTTTATAAGTGAGGAAATTTGGAATTTAACCTAAACAAATATCTTAATATTTTTCTATCTTAACATATTCCCTTGGTCTATTTATGTGCATTGTTTTCTTATATATACATTATAATTAAGTTTAGTTAGTTTAAATTAGATAGATCTCGTATGGGTGCACCTTTTTTGATATTAAAGATAATTTGTTATGTGGGAATTTGGATTTTATAATTTGTTAAGATTTGTAAAGATAATTTTATAATTTGTTAAGTTTTTGTATATGAAGTAAATTAAAATTATGTAAATAAAAAAAAGCGAATAAGAAAATGACACGTAAAAATGGTGGGTCCAGAATCGTTCTGGTGACTCGAAAGAAAAGAGCTTTAATATATAGTAATAAATAGATTAGGAAAAAGGTCTATATATAATAGGTATGTGAAAGGCTTAGCATGTTAAAAAATAGTAAGTCCTAGATTTTAATTTTTAATTTCTATCATTTTAAGTTTCTCGTACTAATTCCCTGAATGTCTCTCCGTATTATTTGACTATAGATTCATTAAAATTTATTTTTGAGAATAATAATATTTTTAAAATTAATTAATTATAAAACAAAATCGACCTTTGAAAAATATATATGAAAAACAATTTCTACAAAAAATAGTTTATATAATTAGAATGCTTGATATATATGTCTCTATAGATGCTATACATTTTCAGTGGGCCCCTACTATGCATCAATAAGTTTTTATAGTTTATAAAACTTTATGAACAATCATTTTTCAATTTCTGTTTTTTTTTTTTGGAATTTCATACTATTATCTTTCATTTTTTATTTTATCATAAGTAATAACTCCACGTGACAATTCTTCACGTTTAATAAAATTTTATGAACTATCATTTTTCATTCTTTTTTTTTTTTTGAAATTTGTGATTGTTCTCTTGTATTTTTATTTTATGATAAGTAAATTCTACAAAATGCAAATACATCACATTTCGTTTGATTATTTTGTCTCCATTAATTCAATAGTGTCTGTAATATATTTTATTTTATTATTCCTTAATTAATATGTGTATTTTTTTTTGATTCAGACTCTATTTTATATTATAGCAAGTGCTACCCACATGTCTTTTTATTATTTATTATCATTTTATTTATTTTAGTCAATAGTTACAAAATTATATATATTTTTAATAAATAAGTACAAGACTTCTTATATTATTATTGTATTTTTTATACAAAAATGATATTTGTAAACGTACAATACATTTATATATTTTAGTGTTTGAAACAAAGTATTTTATGATCTATAAAAAACCTTTTAGAGATTCATATGTAAAAATCTACACATAGATTAGTGTACAACTTTTAGTAAATCTAAATACTTAATATGTATGTAGATATAGGTGAAAAATTAATATAATCGGGAAAACATATTGACATATTACTTGTTATAGGTGAAAAACTTAAACAACATAGAAGATTATATGGATATATTCTTAATATATACATAGTTTATTTAAAAATCAGCATTTTGAATCAAAAGGAAACCAAAATGATTTGTTCTCTTCATAATTATATTCCGTTGAATGAAAATCATTATGAATTCTTGGTTTCATCTAAGTGAATTGTGTATAAAGGTCAATTATATATAAAATCATAAAATAGCCCTTACAATTATAATAAATTATTTATGATTTGAATGATTATTTAATTTAAAATATAAAAATTGTATAAGAAATGAAAATACACATGTTATGCACACTGTTCATTTTATAATTTTATAATTATTAATTAATACAAAATAAGAAAATAGTAATGAACTAAATTGTAAAGTCATTTTACTATTTTACATTGTTTTGCATATCGATTCAGTTTTTATAAATAACCCATTTGTTGTTGTTATTTAACACATTATCATTTATCAATGTTATTTTAGTTTAATTTTCAATTCTTACAATAAATATAATTATGAAATTTTATCCAAACCATTAAAAAGGACAGATTAAAAATAACTATATTAGGGTGTTCGAGAAACCACCCGTTCACCTATATTACATAACTTTTCATCTCCGTAATTCATCGTTTATTTTTAATAGCTTATAAGTTATAACAAATAAATAATAGATAAAATAGCTAGCAATCAAAACCCTACAAATCTGTAAAATTTATTATATAAATCAGTTATTTGTAACAAAAAATATTTTGGTTATCCTATTGAAATAATATATTTAGATTAATTAATAAGAAGGAGCTAAAAAAATTTAAAGAATATAGATAACATGAAAATATATGCGAATTTAATCTAAAAAGAGTAATCTAGTTCACACGATTTACATACCTCTTCAATCTTGGATGCAACAACCTAATTATTTGTTTTAAGGAGACTAAAGATCTTCGGTGAAGAGAGATTAAAAAAATCAATAACTATGATCATTCGAACTTGTTCTGAAAAAATACATTAAACATAAAAGAATAATTAAATTATCATTCTATTCTAAATTAACAATATATATTTTTCTTCACCTTTATTCTTTAGATGTGTTGTTTGATTATCCTCCACTACTGGTTGGCAGTTGCTATATAGTATTAGAATGACGGTATGAATATGAAAAGGTTGGAATTAAGCACTTAATTATACTGACAATTATGATGTTGTACGTGTACTCTTATCTGCTTTTTTTGTCCCATATAAATTATAATGCTAGAGATTCCCTTACATTTACAATGACAATTAGGATATTGGAGGGTCGGATTCAATGTTAACCACCACGTAAATTTGAAAGAAAACATGTAACAACAATTTTCAACGGTTCTAGTAATCAATTGCTTGCATTTTTGGGTCCTTTTAGTTTTGTTCAAACCATCGTATTTTAATACAGAATACCTTTTAATTTTACATACTTTTCATAGAAATATATACGTTTGCATATAAAATATATTGATCATGAATTTGGCCATTAATTGGACAAAAGCTCTATTTTATATGTAGATAGATAGATAAATAGATATAAAGATTTGAGTAACTATTTAATATAAACAAATAAATAATAAAAGATAAAATAGTAAAACAAAGTTGTTGAGAAGAGAAATTGAACTCTAGACCTCTTGTATCATGAGAGTGTCTTTAACCATTGAGCTATATTAGAAGATTTAGTCTGTAATGAAAGATCAACAAAAAAATAAGAGATGATTTTTCATATTTATTGGGCATTAATTGCACCCTTAGTCTACTTTATATAGTTATAGATAGATAGATGGTCCACTTTGAAATTGGCTTGTGTTTTGGGCCATGGACCATCTTGTACTTCACTTGCTTGGCATTGTAATATCCCTCAATTTTTAATAAGGATATTTGGGAAATTTTCCCAACCTTCGTTCAAATTAATTATTTCGCTTTCAGTGGAGTTCGGATTTTCTGTAACATTCATGATCCCCGAAATAATTCCTTGAGTGGTATAAAATACATTCGATGTATTTTCGGGACTTAGAATATTTGTTTGGATACAAACATATAATTTCCGGGGTTTAAAGTCCATACCAATCTTATCATGTGCAACTTGTACTCCACGTACAAGATTTATCTTGAGCAAACTTGCCCTCCAAGTGCAACTCTTATCCTCCGGCGTGTCAGATGGGCAGGCAAGTGGCTGGTTGCCTTATCTCTTGCTCCACTTGGCTTTCCTTGCTCTCCACGAAATGGGCATTCGTTTGGCTATAAATAGAGCCGATCTGAAGGGGATGATGGGCACCCGATCTCTCTTTCCCCAGCTCTCCCTCTCAGTTGTCCTTCCCACTGGCAACCCAAATCCGGCGACAAGGCGTGGCGCTGTGAGGCCTCTGCTGCTCGTGTTGTTGGTGGTTGCACTTCCCGGCGAAGGTGAGCCACCGACGAGGCACCGCAAAGCCGCTGCTGAGTCGCCGTTGTCGTTGACGATCTGCTATTGATAGTTGTTTTCGCCGTCGTCGTGCTGTCACTGCTGCCCATAGCCGCCGCTGTTGATGTTCTTCCCGGCGTCGTGGCGTTGCTGGTGGTGGTGGATGCTCTCCCCGACGACGAAGCGGCGAGAAGACCAGCGCCGGCGTGGTCGTTGCTGCCGCTGTGCTTGCTGTGTTGGTGTTGTACTGTTGCTGCGTTGTGAGGAAGAAGATGAAGCAAGGTGGGGACCCCTCCTTTGCTAATCAATTCCTCCCGTATTGGGCCGAGAAGCCCAATAGCCTTTTTGTCCAGATTTAACCCAAAATTATACGAGCGGTATAATTTTGATTCTCTTTCATCCGTATTTCTCTTCAGGAAAATTTAATAAATATTTTTATGATTTATAATCATAAAAATTTATTAAATTTAATTCCTTAAGTTCGTCCAGGCAAATTAATTGATAATTAATTAATTTGTTAATTAGAACGTGATTCTCTGGATCGCGTGTGGACTCGTAATCCGTTGGAGATATCTGAAGCTTAAGCCATATCCTCGGAAAGGATATCATCGGTAGTCGTCTCGTCTAAATTCATCGCCGAATCTACTCCAGGCAAGTGGCGGTTCGCTCTTGCTCATCATTCCATATTTCAATTAATTATCAATTGTTTAGTTGTTAATTAATTTGGGATGATTTACTGTTTTTGTTGGGAACAGTTTTGATAACTGTTTGTGATTTTAATGGATATTATAATAGGTTGTATATCTGCTAGAACAACGCTATTATATATATATATATCTAGATTGAAATATATCTATGATGCTGGCCTTGATGGCTTTGATATGATTTTGGGCAGTTCTGAACTGTTTAGTTAGAACGAGTATTCACAGGAACGCTACTTGGTATCTCCTTGTGAGTACTAGTCATTTCTTTATAACCAAGTGGATGGGATGTCCAGGCCCCAACACTTCTCTCTGGTCATGACCATGCCCTTACTCAGGGTTGGTGCACTTAGCTAGTGCCAAATCTTTTGGGATTTATTCCCTCTGATATCTCTTGTGAGGAGATCTGATATCTCTTGTGAGGAGATTTAAAAGCTTATAACGTGATGATCGTTTTAGAATTAAATGAGATAAGTGCCGTTGTCGTACACAATTAATATACCTTGGGCGAGTAGTGCAGCTAGGCGCTAGTGCATCTAGGAAAGCTCATCTTAACTTTTAGTCGCTCGAATGCGATACTGTAATTCTGTGATTGTGTGTAATTAATTAATGTTCCCCAACATTTGTCATGGTTCCTATAAGGCTCATTTCATTTAGAGTCTTCTTTTGGGATTGATTGTTGTGAGACTCGGTCTCCAGAATCTTCTCTTGTGCATACCTCTTGTTATTCCAGTAAGAGTATGATGGTTGACTATCGTCATCGGTTATTATTCGAGAAGCGATGAGTCTAACCTAATACGACTACTTCGAACCTTCTGCTTTGTGCCCTTGCTAGTCTATTCATTTAGACTAACTAATTGTATTTGTTATCTGCATCGTCATGGTTGGTGTCGTCTGTCCGTTTCGACACATCAGATAGGTTGCATGATCCATGAAGGCTAGAACGACTATGAAGATGAACGGTGTTTTGACAATGTTTTAATCAGGCTACGATCTTTGGGCGTTGACTACTGAAGTCAATACTCTTGTAAATTATTTTAAGTCTTCCGCTGTATTGTAATAACTCTGTATTTTGTCGCATTTGAAATTGTGTTGAAATTCCGCGACTATGTTTTAAATGAGAGTTATGGTAATTTTGTATCATAATTGTTCTTTATAAATTGTGTTTCAATGGTAAAGCATTGGGTGACTTCGGTGTGAAAACCGAGGTCACTGGCGGTAATACCTTTCCAAATGGGTTACGATTTGGGGGTGTTACAAATTTGGTATCAGAGCTAAAGTTTGTTTTTAAAACAGGTTGGGTGTTTTGAAAGGTTTTATCCTTCTAAAACTATTTCCCATTTTGAACTGGAAAATGTCTTCCAAACAAATTTGAAATAAATACCATTCATAGTCGTGCCTTCTTTAGTCTGATATGAGAGGTATGGGGGTTACCTCTATATCTAGAAAGACTGATTTCTTCTTGTTGTTGTAAGACATAGGTGTTTGTCTATTCTTTTGAAAGGACTCGGAAGATGCCGAGATGATTCTATCATCTCTAGTAATGTTAGATTTTCCTATTTCTTAGAGATATTTTGAGGTTGGAAGACCTAGTAGTTCCCTCGAAGGTATCAAGTATGTGCTTCCTGGTAGTACTAATATCCTAGTGTTGTAATCTCCGAGTAATTTGGTGTGAACGCTCGGGAGATTAGTGTAGATGAATCTTGTGCTCTATGTTCATAATACATCTATAGAATTACAAAGTTGATCTATTCTGAGTGATTTTATGGGATAATTAAGGAATCACTCTTAGGAGTTTTGATGTCTAAAGTGTGATGTCATAATCGTTGACATTCATTGTTGAGAAAACGAATACGAAGGATTAATGCTCGATGCAGTCGGGATTTGCATCTGTATGAGAATTCGTGGGTTGAACCTATGGTAGAGTTCGTTGAGCCGTTAAGGTAGGCCAATGAAATATTGTAATAACGACGTTTAAATGGAAGCGATTTCCAAGGGAACTCTAAGGAAGATCCCGAGGAAAATCCTCAGAAGAAGGAAGATCCGGAGGAAGATCCTCGAGAGGAGGAAGATCCTGCGAAAGATCCTTAGAAGGAGGAAGATCCAGAGGAAAACCCTGAGGAAGATCCTCAAGAGGGGGAAGATCCGAGGGAAGATCCGGAGGGAACTTCCGATGAGAACCCGGAGGAAGACCTCGTAAGGCAAGGCTAGAAGAGTCTGATGCCTAAAGTATTCATTTATGAGTATCTTTTAGGAAATAAGGATATTGGGAGAAGTTATGGAAAAATTTGTTTCTTCTTGAGACATCATATTCCTAGTGTTTGGAGGTATAGGTTATGTGGAGTTAATGAGATTAAGAGTTATATCTCACTTGAGTACTTGAGATTTTGTTCCATTAGAAGTATATAGAGGTAGACTAGTGCAAAGTCTGGAATGCCTGGTAGTGGAATCATACTATAGGCATTAGTGTGGATAAAGTGTTGTGAAGGAATAAGTTGATTAAGGGAATAGTTCAATAAGAACTCGTTTTCCCTATTTTGCGATCTTGAGTAAGACTGTGAAATCCGGATTTATGATGGTCGAGTTCATAAGTAAGTATGACCCATGTAGGACCAATGGTTAAAGCTTTTGGAAAAGCCAAGTGTACGAAATCATAGATATCCTTTGGGGAGATCTATTTGAGATTCTTTTGAGGTAATATAAGAAAATGATGCAATTACGTCCTGGATGGATAGTAGATTGCGTGATGAATATAAGGATTTTTAAGTTAGAAATAAGTCATTTAAGACAGTACGAGTCATTGGATTCGATAAGTGGAATTTCCAGAGGATGAAGAGTTATGACTCTTGGGAATTGTCTAAGATTGACATCTTGTGAGTATGTCATCTATAAGGCTTATGGTATCATTCTCTTTGAGGAAATAGGAGTAATATCTTATGTGATACGTTTCGAGGAACGTAGGAATAAGATATTGTGATTATTCTTGAATCTTAAAGGAGTTAAGTTAGGAATTGTTTAAAGAGGTGTGTTAAATTATTCTTGTAAGGATTTTAAGTTAGAGATGGCGTAAAGCCAGTCTTACTTTAAGATAAATGATGGGATTGTATAAAGTACCATTAAGGGAATTAAGGAAGTTATGATTCGAGGTTACTAAGATTTAATATCTGAGTTGTAAGAAGTTAATGTGTAAACCTTGGGTTTGTCTATAAAGAGATTGGAGGAGAAATGTGTGTTCTCCTATTGAAGGTGCATTAATATCGTAATAATGGTTATGAAAGACCATTATTCTAAGATAGACATGATTTGATAGAGGTAGTAAGAGTTATTACTTGATGTGTTATATGGAGATAAGGTTGTATAATGATGTTATGATTAAGGATACTAAGTTCAGATGGTAAGTTTGTTGTTGAGGTAGGTTCCTCATTGGCTATTGCAAGTTTCGGGGTCGAAACTTTTCTTAAGGGGGTAGTAGTGCAATATCCCTCAATTTTTAATAAGGATATTTGGGAAATTTTCCCAACCTTCGTTCAAATTAATTATTTCGCTTTCAATGGAGTTCGGATTTTCCGTAACATTCATGATCCCCGAAATAATTCCTTGAGTGGTATAAAATACATTCGATGTATTTTCGGGACTTAGAATATTTGTTTGGATACAAACATATAATTTCCGGGGTTTAAAGTCCATACCAATCTTATCCTGTGCAACTTGTACTCCACGTACAAGATTTATCTTGAGCAAACTTGCCCTCCAAGTGCAACTCTTATCCTCCGGTGTGTCAGATGGGCAGGCAAGTGGTTGGTTGCCTTATCTCTTGCTTCACTTGTCTTTCCTTGCTCTCCACGAAATGGGCATTCGTTTGGCTATAAATAGAGCCGATCTGAAGGGGATGATGGGCACCCGATCTCTCTTTCCCCAGCTCTCCCTCTCAGTTGTCCTTCCCACTGGCAACCCAAATCCGGCGACAAGGCGTGGCGCCGCGAGGCCTCTGCTGCTCGTGTTGTTGGTGGTTGCACTTCCCGGCGAAGGTGAACCACCAACGAGGCACCGCAAAGCCGCTGCCGAGTCGTCGTTGTCGCTGACGATCTGCTGTTGATAGTTGTTGTTGTCGCCGCCGTGCTGTCACTGTTGCCCGTAGCCGCCGCTGCTGATGTTCTTCCCGGCGTCGTGGCGCTGCTGGTGGTGGTGGCTGCTCTCCCCGGCGACGAAGCGGCGAGAAGACCAGCGGCGGCGTGGTCATTGCTGCCGTTGTGCTTGCTGTGTTGGTGTTGTACTGTTGCTGCGTTGTGAGGAAGAAGATGAAGCAAGGTGGGGACCCCTCCTTTGCTAATCAATTCCTCCCGTATTGGGCCGAGAAGCCCAATAGTCTTTTTGTCCAGATTTAACCCGAAATTATACGAGCGGTATAATTTTGATTCCCTTTCATCCGTATTTCTCTTCAGGAAAATTTAATAAATACTTTTATGATTTATAATCATAAAAATTTATTAAATTTAATTCCTTAAGTTCGTCCAGGCAAATTAATTGATAATTAATTAATTTGTTAATTAGAACGTGATTCTCTGGATCGCGTGTGGACTCGTAATCCGTTGGAGATATCTGAAGCTTAAGCCATATCCTCGGAAAGGATATCATCGGTAGTCGTCTCGTCTAGATTCATCGCCGAATCTACTCCAGGCAAGTGACGGTTTGCTCTTGCTCATCATTCCATATTTCAATTAATTATCAATTGTTTAGTTGTTAATTAATTTGGGATGATTTACTGTTTTTGTTGGGAATAGTTTTGATAACTGTTTGTGATTTTAATGGATATTATAATAGGTTATATATCTGCTAGAACAACGTTATTATATATATATATATCTAGATTGAAATATATCTATGATGCTGGCCTTGATGGCTTTGATATGATTTTGGGCAGTTCTGAACTGTTTAGTTAGAACGAGTATTCGCAGGAACGCTACTTGGTATCTCCTTGTGAGTACTAGTCGTTTCTTTATAACCAAGTGGATGGGATGTCCAGGCCCCAACACTTCTCTCTGGTCATGACCATGCCCTTACTCAGGGTTGATGCACTTAGCTAGTGCCAAATCTTTTGGGATTTATTCCCTCTGATATCTCTTGTGAGGAGATCTGATATCTCTTGTGAGGAGATTTAAAAGCTTATAACGTGATGATCGTTTTAGAATTAAATGAGATAAGTGCCGTTGTCGCACACAATTAATATACCTTGGGCGAGTAGTGCAGCTAGGCGCTAGTGCATCTAGGAAAGCTCGTCTTAACTTTTAGTCGCTCGAATGCGATACTGTAATTCTGTGATTGTGTGTAATTAATTAATGTTCCCCAACATTTGTCATGGTTCCTATAAGACTCATTTCATTTAGAGTCTTCTTTTAGGATTGATTGTTGTGAGACTCGGTCTCCAGAATCTTCTCTTGTGCATACCTCTTGTTATTCCAGTAAGAGTATGATGGTTGACTATCGTCATCGGTTATTATTCGAGAAGCGATGAGTCTAACCTAATACGACTACTTCGAACCTTCTGCTTTGTGCCCTTGCTAGTCTATTCATTTAGACTAACTAATTGTATTTGTTATCTGCATCGTCATGGTTGGTGTCGTCCGTCCGTTTCGACACATCAGATAGGTTGCAGGATCCATGAAGGCTAGAACGACTATGAAGATGAACGGTGTTTTGACAATGTTTTAATCAGGCTACGATCTTTGGGCGTTGACTACTGAAGTCAATACTCTTGTAAATTATTTTAAGTCTTCCGCTGTATTGTAATAACTCTGTATTTTGTCGCATTTGAAATTGTGTTGAAATTCCGCGACTATGTTTTAAATGAGAGTTATGGTAATTTTGTATCATAATTGTTCTTTATAAATTGTGTTTCAATGGTAAAGTCTGGGGTGGCTTCGGTGTGGAAACCGAAGTCACTGGCGGTAATACATTTCCAAATGGGTTACGATTTGGGGGTGTTACAGGCATCCTCAATAATAAAATTCCCGTATCATATTTAAATTAGACCTAAAATACCTAAAACAATAAAGATACGAGTGTAGACTCCGAATGCAAAATAATGCAAAATTAATTATAAAACATATGAAATATGCATGGAAATGACCTAATTTAAGATACAACTAGACTCTTAAAATATGTATAAATTATGTGTTATCAAATTTCCCCGAGCTTAAACCTTGCTTGTCCTCAAGCAAGAACATAGTTCAAAACTCCACAAGAAATACAAAGGTCTCTACATAATTAATAACCAAGTAAGTCCATGAAAACTTAAATATTTAACAATGTAATTATCAAAGCATGTACAATCATCAAAGAGACAAGTTAGTTCATCCACTCTAGACCTCACTTAGGAAAAAGAATATGAATCACTCTCACTCATGTGTTTAGGGATTAGTGTTTCGCTCAAATCTCTACTTTGAAAACTCATCTACCATAAGCTTGCATTAACATGTTAAATCTCTACCACTAGGGACCTTGTACATGACATAAATCAAGAGGACTTTTATTGGGTTGTAACGAGGCCAAGGTAAAAAAAAAAAGGTATGGATATAATTTGGCCATGTGGTGCTAAATTCAGGAAAGAGGAACTAACCAAGAAAACACCAAACTTAGAGGATTTGACATACCATTCTTTTCAACAAAACACCCTTTATTATTTCTTTCTTTTTTTTCCTTTTTTCATTCCTTTTTTTTCAACTACTTTTCTCTTCTTCTCTTTTTTCTTCTTCAAAAGCCTAAACAATTCCAGCAAAACACATTATACATGTACACTCCCCCAAGCTTGGCTTGCAACCATAAAAACAAACAAAATAAGTCGTCATAATTCTCGGATGGGTAAAAGGCTAATCATTAGGCTCGAGATGTTTTGTGGAGCTTCCAAAGAAGTAGGCTAATTAGGCTCAGACTGACATCAAGAAGATGAATAACATATAAGGGTGGTAAAGGGAAAAATAAGCTAATAGAAATAATGCCTCAATCGTCTTTATATCATGCACAAGAGTAATAAATGTGGTCTCAAAATAAGTTCTAAATGCAAGTTCTAGAGATAAAGCAATCAAAGTGAGAATCAGACACATGAAGAGAAATAAGATGACTCAATTAGGTACAATCCTAAGGCTCAAAAGCTCATAGGTTATTCGTCTAGAATTTCAGTCCTAACTAGTCTCAATAAATGACTATATACATACTTCAACTCAAACATTAGAAAATATAAAAAATTTCATCAACATGCTTGAAATCAATTACAATATCAACAACCAAAATATTTCAAGGGGAATATTGCAAGACAAAACAAACAAAGCAAATCATGGGAATCATATCAAACACCTAAAATGCAATGCATGATGCATGAAATGTTATGAAAAACACACACAAAATAACACTAAAATGCAAACGGAGCAACAAATGGAATTATCCCTCCCCCAAGCTTGAATTCTGCATTATCCCCAATGTAGAAAGAGGAAAAGAAACCCACCAAATTGTCAGGCACTTAGGCGTCTTCGCATAGGACCGAGATTGGGAAGATTCAGCATAGTCTCCAGTGTATGCATGCCTATCCAACAACATTTCTCCTCATGCAGTACTGTACACAACAAACACAAAACAAAACCCAAAAAACAAGACTACGCATTCTAGCAACTAATTGACATAAAAATGTAAATATTAAACACATGTTCAACATAAAATAAATAGATCAGTCCAAATCTAAGCACGAATTTGTCAAAAAGAATGTCCAATACCAACAGTATAGAATGCTAGTTAAAATGCTAGTCAATATTAATCATGCATACAACCATCCCATGACTATATATAAGGAAAATTAACAGCCAAACAAACAATACCAGGAGCATATACCCAGAACATGTCGTCCAGTGAGAACCTACGCCTGGTGGTGCGATGTGGAGCGGTCCGACGGCACGGGTTCAATTCAGTGGTGGCGTGGTTCACGCCAGGAGAAGTGATGGTTCGATGATTGTGGTGGCTCGCGGGCAGCGGGTTGCGAGGGGCGCATGTATCGGTGAGGGGACGAGTCGGCGGGTTGGATCAATGTTGGTGGCGTGGTGAAAGAGGAGAAGGATCGATGAGGTTTTGGGAGTTGGGCAGTTGCAGAGAGTCTTGCACACTCTGAAATACCCCGAGTTCTTATGCCATAGCTCAACAAAATCAATTTGAAGAACTCAGTTCAGGTAGTATGGACCGGACCATCTTGTGCTCTTGCTTCCCGAAAACATGCTCGATTATGATGGTAGAGAATCACATAATCCACTTCCTTAAACTCAATTTGATCCCGTTCAGCAGGGCCTCTTTTTCTTTTCTTTTTTGTCTACTCCGACCTTTTCTCTCTGGATTAGCCTCCACCCTGGGTCTTGGATTTCCAATGCAGTCTGTGGTAACATAACTACATCAGGCAATATATCAGGAAGCTTTTCCTGCACCTTGCAACATGTATTGGTGCTAGTAGTCAGGGTAGCGTTATGTGACAGCTCAAACTCGTCAATCATAGGGTCCTCCTTGGTCTTTTGATATACTCTCTTCTATCCAGTTGTGGCTCAACCCACTCTTTGTCAACCTATTGTAAAATGGCAGTGTAATGTTCAATATAATGCACTTCAGGTGGCTCTAAAGGCAACTTTGGACTAACCAACTTAGCAATTTGATCTTCCAGTTTCTGATTTTGTGTGGTTTATGTAGATACTTGAGTTCTCAAAGAGTCCATTGTCTAAACGGACGCGAAACTGTGCGCGTAGCTTAGCAGCATGGTTTCGTGCGCATAAGCTATGCGCACAGGGGTAAAATAGGCATTTTTGAAAAGTTTGGACAAAACATGTGCGCGTACGTTACGCGCACAGAGTGATATGTGACAAAAAAAAATGCAAGGTTATTGGTGGGCATAGCTTACGCGCACCAAAAACAAAAATTGCACTTTTTTTCCATAATCATGTAGAGAATTTCAATACGAGTCCGTACATATAAAATTCGTCCAAAACGGACATCGTTTGCCCCTCCAAAAGCCCAAAAAATAAAGTCTTTCTACCCATTTTTTCTACAATTTGGTGTCCGGCATATAGCACATTGTATTGATTTTTTTGGGTATTTTTTGTATTTTTCTACTATAATTATGTATAAAATTTTAATACGAGTCCGTACATATAAAATTCATCCAAAACGGATATTGTTTTCCCCTCCAAAAAGCAAAAAATCGAGAATAAAAACTTTATATATTATAGTATTTCATTAAATCAAGTATACTTAGACTTATATACTATAGTATTTCATTAAATTTCATATAGTTACACTTATATACTATAGTATTTCATTAAATCTAGTATACTTAGACTTATATACTATAGTATTTTATTAAATTTCGTATAGTTACACTTATATACTATAGTATTTCATTATATTTCATATAGTTACACTTATATACTATAGTATTTTATTAAATTTCATATAGTTACACTTATGTACTATAGTATTTCATTAAATATAGTATACTTAGACTTATATACTATAGTATTTCATTATATTTCATATAGTTACACTTATGTATCATTGTATTTTATTATATTTCATATAGTTACACTTATATACTATAGTATTTCATTACATCTAGTATACTTAGACTTATATATTATAGTATTTGATTATATTTCATATAGTTACACTTATATACTATAGTATTTCATTAAATCTAGTATACTTAGACTTAAATTTCATATAGTTATACTTATGTACTATAGTATTTCATTAAATATAGTATACTTAGACTTATATACTATAGTATTTCATTATATTTCATATAGTTACACTTATGTACCATTGTATTTCATTATATTTCATATAGTTATACTTATGTACTATAGTATTTCATTACATCTAGTATACTTAGACTTATATACTATAGTATTTCATTAAATTTCATATAGTTACACTTATGTACTATAGTATTTCATTAAATCTAGTATACTTAGACTTATATACTATAGTATTTCGTTAAATTTTGTATAGTTACACTTATATACTATAGTATTTCATTATATTTCATATAGTTATACTTATATACTATAGTATTTCATTAAATTTCATATAGTTACACTTATGTACTGTAGTATTTCATTAAATATAGTATACTTAGACTTATATACTATAGTATTTCATTATATTTCATATAGTTACACTTATGTACCATTGTATTTCATTATATTTCATATAGTTACACTTATGTACTATAGTATTTCATTACATCTAGTATACTTAGACTTATATACTATAGTATTTTATTAAATTTCATATAGTTACACTTATGTACTATAGTATTTCATTAAATCTAGTATACTTAGACTTATATACTATAGTATTTCATTAAATTTCGTATAGCTACACTTATATACTATAGTATTTCATTATATTTCATATAGTTATACTTATATACTATAGTATTTCATTAAATTTCATATAGTTACACTTATGTACTATAGTATTTCATTAAATATAGTATACTTAGACTTATCTACTATAGTATTTCATTATATTTCATATAGTTACACTTATATACCATTGTATTTCATTATATTTCATATAGTTACACTTATGTACTATAGTATTTCATATAGTTACACTTATGTACTATAGTATTTCATTACATCTAGTATATTTAGACTTATATACTATAGTATTTCATTATATTTCATATAGTTACACTTATATACTATAGTATTTCATTATATTTCATATAGTTACACTTATATATAGGGGTGTTCAAAAGAGGACCGGACCGGTGAAAATACGGACCGGTCTCCGGTCCAGGTAATTTCTTTAATCCGGTTCTGGTCCGGTCCGGTCCAAACCTGGAAAAAATCCAGTCCGGACCGGTAGACCGGATTTTTAATTATTTTTTTAATTTATATATTTTTTGGGAGATTTATATGTATTTTTTTATAGATATTTTTTTAAATTTAATAAGTTAGGAGTATATATGTTTTTTAGATATTTTTTTTTAGATTTTAAATAAGAATTTAATTATTTTTTCAAAAAAAATAAAAAACCGGTCTAACTGGTCATGGACCAGACCAGAATTGGACCGGACCGAATAGGTCCGGTCCGGATCGGATGAACACCCCTACTTATATACTATAGTATTTCATTAAATTTCATATAGTTACACTTATGTACTATAGTATTTTATTAAATATAGTATACTTAGACTTATATACTATAGTATTTCATTATATTTCATATAGTTACACTTATGTACCATTGTATTTCATTAAATTTCATATAGTTATACTTATGTACTATAGTATTTCATTAAATTTCATATAATTACACTTATGTACTATAGTATTTTATTAAATCTAGTATACTTAGACTTATATACTGTAGTATTTCATTATATTTCATATAGTTACACTTATATACTATAGTATTTCATTAAATTTCATATAGTTATACTTATGTACTATAGTATTTCATTAAATTTAGTATACTTAGACTTATATACTATAGTATTTCATTATATTTCATATAGTTACACTTATATACTATAGTATTTCATTATATTTCATATAGTTACACTTATGTACTATTATATTTCATATAGTTACACTTATGTACTATAGTATTTCATTACATCTAGTATACTTAGACTTATATACTATAGTATATTAGTCTAAGTAAACTAGATTTAATGAAATACTATAGTAAATAATTAAATTATTCTAAACATTATGTTAAGTCTAATTTAAATGAAGCTTATGAAAATATAAACTAGAATATTTAAATAAATTTAACAAATATTGTTAACTATTTAAATATGGTTGAAGCAATAAGGAAAATTACATAAAATTATTTTAGCCTAAGTTAAAATTGCTATAATTTAACTTTGGGGTTAAAATAAATATTATAATTTTTATAAATTAATTTGGGTTGAAATTGTAATTTATTAATTTTGGCGGAGGGCATAATTGCCACAAATTGGAAAGTTGGGGCCGCAGGTGTAATTACCCGGAAATGGCCATCTTCAACCTCCGTCCAGCAGCCCTGAAGCTCCATTTTCGAGCCTTCAATGGCAGATTTCGGGTACAATCTGAACTCTAAAAATTCGTCAAAGTCATGGGAATTTAAGAGTAGATAATCCCGCATCTAATGGGGTGATTTTTTCGGATTAAAAGCCCCCGAATATTCTCTAATTTATTCATCTTCATCTGAATGGGCATTTAGGGCGAAATCTATTGCATTCAAAATTGGATTGAATTACATTCAATTGAGAGGAGGTATCCTAGGGATCTTGTTGGTGGCGTTCACACCTTCAAAAACCCCTATAAATAGGACCCCGACCTCACTTCCATCTCATCCAACTTCAGAGTTGAAGTTTCGAACCACAAAAACCATTACCGGTCTGTTCTTGTGAGAAATTAGGGAGAGTTAGAGTTCCGTTGGAGACGATTCCGACACCACTAGAAGCGCACTCGAGTCCTCTTCAAAAACTCAGAAGGAGTCGCCGTCGTGCAACCACCGGAGACGCCCCAAATCTCCCTTTTTTCCGGCGACGTGCATGTTCGAATCGGTTTAGCCGTGCGCGTAAGCTATGCACACGAGCTTTTACCCTCACTTTTCGAAAATGCCCATTATACCCCTATGCGCATAGCTTATGCGCATCAGATCATGCTGCTAAGCTACGCGCACGAAATCGCGTCCATTTAGATAAAAAAACGCGTGTATTTAGCCTTTTCGTAAATATACCATATAATTTTTTATATAAAAATTGGGTAAAAGTATGTATAATTTGACTGAAATATGTTGACCGACTCACAATAATATTCATAAGAAGATTTGTAGAGGAAAAGAAGTGTATTTTTGTATGTACAACTAAACTGAAAATTTACCCATATGTAAAACTAAGTGATTTTTTTTTGAAAATGAAATATGTGAGATAGGAAGATTTTTTTAAATATTTATATATTTACACAAAAAACTAGCCCCACATTTACAACATTAAGTGAAAACTTTATAAAATTAAGATAGGTGGTATACAAACAACACAAGTATAAAAAAAAATCTATTGTATTTGTTAAAGAAATATGCCAACAAATTAGTTAAAAAATTATATTAACAAATTAAAATATAGACAGTAAAAGTAATGTTTTGAAGAAGAAAAGATAGGGGCCATTCACGTTCAAAATTATTAAGAGATCAAAAGTTTAACAATTTATTTTTTTAAATAAGAGAAAAAGAGGGCCTATAATTTTAAATAAAAGATGGTAAGATATAAAGATTGAACCCATGACCTTTTTAAACGTAAAAAAAACTCATACTCCTCTACCATTAAACCAAATATTATTTTTTGTATTAATATTACAAAAAACACATATAATAACAATTCAATATTAAGTTTGGGTCGGCCCTGATTTATTATATGAGTATGTCACTATGTGAAACCCATTGACAAACATGCACCAAATCTAAATCTGATTTAACAAATATCCAACATGAACCCGTCATTTGGGATGGAGGGTATTTACGTCACGATAAAATATAAATGTGTTGTGAGTAAGAAAAGGGTGTGAAGTTAGGTATTTATGTTTCCAAAATTCATCACAAAATATTACATTCTATGCAAATTTGGTTTCTCTGCAATATATTTCTTATGAACTATACGAAAATAAATCTATAATATTTTTAACATAATTCTTTTCAAAATGGACCACAAAATATCCAATAAACCTACAATGCAATATTAAATTTGTACCAAAAAAATTATTTGTTTCCAAAAACTGAACTTGTAGATTTGCTTACAAATTAGTGACATAAGAATATACAGGAGGACTCAAAGGATTATATAGTGCATGCGTTTATAATTGGTTTTTTGTTATTATACTACTAGCTAATTACGGATTAATTAATATTTTAATTATGTAATGTTTTATCTACTTCAGTTGAGTAAACAGACACCTCCGATTACATGCAAATATGCATTAGTGGCAATTCTCGGGGCATTTTGTAAATTTAGTACTTAACTATCGAAATTCCCGTGCCAGACAAGGTTTTTTATGTCATATATGTTGAATAAAAAATATTAATAATTATTAAAATTAATATATGTATTAAAAATATAGATCTATATAATATTAATATCAAAGTCATATTCGGATCATAATTTCGTATATCAATCATTCATATAATAAGGAAATTTTGGATTTGTATACAATTAGAAATTTTGAATTTGTTTATAATTAGAAAATATTTGGATTTGTAATCTTTGTACTTGGTTTGTATTGAAATTAAGAAGAGGGATAAACATATCCAAAATTTCCTACGCCACATGTCACCCTAAGAATAAACCATACCATTATATGCCACTTGTCATCTTCTCAATTTTTCAAGTAATAAAATTGTATTTTAAAAATCAATATATATTTTAATTCTTTCCAATTATATTTGTAATCTCTAAGATTACTAGAATAAAATTTAATATGAATAAGGAAATTTGTAATCTTAACAATAATCCACCTAATCTTTTACATCTTTCCATGATAAGCTAATCTTATATAAACAAATACATTTGGACAAAAAAATTATAAATTTCCATAATTATATAACATTTTGTCATTTTTAATAATTTATATCTCGATCTTATTAAGATCTTAATTTGTACATTCATTTTCTAAACGTCCATAAATATGTAGTGAGTAAGTGATTAATTAGTAGCTTATAATATGTCATTTATGTGCCCTTTTTATTCGAATTGTAAAACTGCAAATATTTGCAATAAAAAATATTATATAGAATCTTAGAAATAAATATTTTGTAAAGATACATTATTACATACTCTATACTTAAATAAAATAAGATATAAATTATTACTTAGTAATGCAAAATTTCTAATTATTAGTTTAGTACAAAAATAAATTATTAAAGGTAGTTTTCAATATTGATCTATAAGTGTACTAACATTAATTTCATAAACCTATTTTTGAAAAATCTTATTTATTGTATCTATTTCATACGGTCATGGTCTGGAAAAAGACACATAGAAATATATTTCTAATTTATTTAATTGATACAATCATAAGATATAATTATATTTTTGATCAAGGTATTATATTATAAATAATCTACTATATATCTACTAAAACAAAACTTCAATATGCCACATTGCACCCTCATAATAAAAATGCCACATGCTATTTTTTGAGTATTTCATTTTTTTGTAAATCTAAATTTATATAGAAAAAATATGTATCATAAACCTAAACTAATTCCAAATTTAGATACAAATCAATCAAAATACATGATTTCTATTTCACGCACCGGCAAAATTGTTATTTCACGCACCGGTTCGTCCGTCACGGATCATGTGCATTTGTCCGTGACGGACCAAATGGATCCATCCGTGACAGACGAATCCATTTGATCCGTCACGGATGGATCCATTTGGTCCATCACGGATGAACATGCTGATCCGCGATATAATTTTGGAATCGCCATAACTTTTGATTCCCTAGTCCAAATGCGCTGAAATTTGGAGGAGTTATAGTTGACATCTTGATCTTTAATCTGGCGTTGGAATCACTCAATTCGGAATTACGTAGAAAAAGTTATACTTCTCCAAATACAGAACAAAGAAATAGAGATCTCTTAAGCGTCAAGGCGAGTAGAGATACTTCTCCATTCGTTTCTCAGCTGATGGCGTTCGAACCTTCTTCTACAAGAAAGAGACGAGGTCGCAAGGCGACTTAAATGTTATTGTACTCGCACATTGTAATGCTATTGTGATCCATGATTGCAATGCTATTGTAATCCGACTTAAATGCTATTGTACTCGCCTTGGCGCTTAAGAGATCTCTATTTATTTGTCCCGTCTTTGAATAAGTATAACGTTTTCTACGTAACTCTGAATTGAGTGATTCCAACGTTAGATTAAAGATCAAGATGTCAACTATAAATCCTCCAAATTTCAGCGCGTTTGGACTAGGGAATCAAAAGTTACGGCGATTCCAAAATCGTGTCACGGATCAGCACGTTCATCCGTGATGGACGAAACATGTTCATCCGTGATGGAAGAAACATGTTCATCCGTCACGGATGAAAATGCTTCGTCCTTCACGGATGAACATGTTTCGTCCGTCACGGATGAACCAAGGCGTTAAATTAAGTTTCTTTTATTGATGTTAACATCAATAAAGTAATTGTTTATAAACTTATTCGGATTATGTTCAGTTTTTAAATTATATGACTTGATAGATTTTGCATTCTAATTCAAAACAAAGACCTAGATAAACCGGTTTTTGAAAAGATTGGCCATACATAAAGATAATAGAAAGCTTCTTCCATCTCGATTGTCAAATGTTTCCTATTTGTTTTGAAGCAATCGTATCCCTTCTTTCTAATGGTTTGAGATATCTATACTCGCTTTGGCGCTTAAGAGATCTCTATTTCTTTGTCCCGTCTTTGGAGAAGTATAACTTTTTCTACGTAACTCCGAATTGAGTAATTCCAACGTCAGATTAAAGATCAAGATGTCAACTATACCTCCTCCACATTTCAGCGCGTTTGGACTAGGGAATCAAAAGTTACGGCGAATCCAAAATCGTGTCGCGGATCAATTGAGTAATTCCATGTGTCATGTACATGTTTGGATAAATATAAACTATATATTTAACGGTATATCAATTGATAATATAAGATGCTATTGACTAACAAAAAATATTATAATAATTATATTGTTTTAGCATGCTAAAAAATTAGAGAAGGATTATATGTAGCTCAAGTAAATCATATGTTATTAAAGTAAGAATCAAACGGTTAAACAAATTAAGTTTCTTTTATAAATATGCATGAGAATGATTTTACCATAAAGGTAACAAAACTTTAAGTAATATATTCATGAAATAATATAAAATATATTTTATGTATATATATTGTAAAAAATACTATGTGACAGTTTAATTAGTGGCTTAATAAATCTAAAAGTATAGTGCAGGTAATATACACATCGACATTAAAATGAACTATGTTTGGCCAAATTAGAGTCTTGATAATGCTTATAATTTCAATAAGATTGGTCATACATAAAGATAATAAAAAGCTTCTTCCATCTCGATTGTCAAATGTTTCCCATTTGTTTTGAAGCAATCGTATCCCTTCTTTCTAATGGTTTGAGATATATCTACTCGCATTGGCGCTTAAGAGATCTCTATTTCTTTGTCCCATCTTTGGAGAAGTATAACTTTTTCTACGTAACTCCGAATTGAGTAATTCCAACGTCAGATTAAAGATCAAATTTCAGCGCGTTTGGACTAGGGAACCAAAAGTTATGGCGATTCCAAAATCGTGTTACAGATCAGAATGTTCATCCGTGACGCACGGATGGGGTTGGTGCGTCACTAACGATTTACTGTGGTCCGTCACGGACGGATTGCTTTCGTTCGTCACGGGCGGCTTCATTTGGTACGTCACGTATGAAACAGTGCGTGAAATAGAAATTTTACCCATGCGTGAAATAGCAAGGGCCTCAAAATAATCACTTTCTAAATTTACATACAATTTCCTAATTTAGATACAAATCAATCACATAAATAAACTAATCACTTCCTAATTTACACACAAATAAATCACACAAATCAATAACAAATATTATCAATACAAAACTTTCACAACAATCTACTATATATACGCTAAACTAAAACCTAACTAAACCACATGACATATATCTACTAAACCAAAACCCCTCTATGTCACATGATCATATCTCCCTATTAAGCTCACCTCCTCCTTATACCACGTGACATCCTCCCATTCTTTCTGCAACATGGTATTTTCTCAACTTTTTTTAATTTAATATAATATATATATATATATCAGATTTTCCTATTTTCTAAACTAAACATGTCAATCATAATAATGATCTTCAAAAATCATTTTTTTCAATATTTAATATAATAATTATATATAAGATTATTCTATTTTCAAAATTAAACATGTCAATCAAAAGCATATAGCTTATATGTATTATCATATTTCCATAGTTAAAAATACTAAACAATAAAGGCAAAAGTCAAATTCGTAGCACCACCAATAAGTAGTTTAATGAGGGATTATGAACTACATTTGGAAATATGCAATAGATAAAATTTCAATTTAGTTACCATGAAAATATGTTTCTATGAATGTATTCTAACATTCCGAAAAGATAAAACTAGGACTTGGAAGTTACACTTGCTAAAAGTAAACTTTATACAAAACAAAGGTGAAAACGTGCTATAAGTATAATGATTTATGACCATGTCAATATATTTTATGAAACATATCATTGGTATGCATAATCTTTTATTTTAAAGTCGTTATAAGCGCAAAGTATAATCTACTAGACCAAAACCTTATGTGTCGTCGCCACATTTGATTTGTCTACGTGTCATCACTTATCTAACCATCATCCACTACATCATCCAACTATTAGAAAAAAAAGATTACCAACTACAAGAGCTGTTAAAAGTTCCGAAAAGATATAAAAAAATAATTTTTCCATGTATAGAATAAGATAAGTTTTGATTATAATAAGTAATGACAATCAATAAGATACGTTTTTATTATAGAATCTCAATTTGTATGCATATGGATTTTTTAACCATTTATTTTCCTAACTAATTTTGAACAGATAGAAAACTCTATTTTTCATATATCTTATTTGATGGTGTAAGTAAATATATATCAACTAATCTTGCAATATCATCTTAAAACACTTATTGTTTTTACAAATCTTCTCTATAATTTTTTTACACATTGAAGCTACACAATATTTTTTATATTAATATAAATTTATCAATTGTGTTTGTAGTAGTCTATGATCAAGTCCATAAATTGCTTGAAACCGTAGATTCCTTTCAAGAATATATATATAATATTATTGAAGAGATTCTCTCGAAGTCGATTAAGATAAATCAGTAGTTTACGAACTAAAGAGCATATAGTATGTTGTATTTATCAATTGCATTGTTTATATATGTATTGTATTGATATATATATATGTTCTTTCATAATGTATTTTTATCTTAAAATGACAACTCTATAAAATAAATAACTCACTCTAGCACAATTGTAAACCAAGTTTCATATGGGCCTAATCTTCACAACGTATTTGTTAAATATAATTTATCATTATTAATATTATTTTTTAAAATACTCATTGGTCGTAGTTAATATAGTTTGATCATCTTCACAAGTTAGGGTTTTGTTAACTTTACAAGTTAAGTTCATGTTCAAAATTATCTGAATTGATTTATACTGTCAAACTTATTATATGGGATAAAGCTCCGATGTCGAATAGATTTTTGTTTTGAAGCATTAGACATGACTTTAAGAGATATTTTAAGAGCTACAAATCTCCTTAGTTCAGTACAACCTTTTGGAGATAAAGTCATAGTATTTTGTGGAGACTTTAGACAAATCCTACCCGTTATCACAAAAGAAAGCATGCAAGATATTATTTTTGTCACCATTAATTCATCTTATTCGTAGGGTTCTTGCAAAATTCTTAATTTGACAAGAAACATGAGGATTCAACATGGTATATCTGGTTATGATATCCAAGAAGCAAAGAAATTTTCTGAATGGGTATTAAGCATCAGAGATGATACTATAGGTGATGACAATGATGGAGAAGCACAAATGCAAATTCCTGATGAACTATTGGCG
Source organism: Rheum nobile (assembly GCA_027886185.1). Lineage (NCBI taxonomy): Eukaryota > Viridiplantae > Streptophyta > Magnoliopsida > Caryophyllales > Polygonaceae > Rheum > Rheum nobile. The sequence continues at coordinate 298,382 of WOAB01000003.1, forward strand.
AAGGATTATGACTTAGATCTGATTCCAGCAATTGTTAAGTTTGTTTATCCCTCTCTTTTGGACAATCCGTTGTCTTTGAAATACATTGAAGACAACCAATTCTTACACCAACACATGCAGAGGTAGATATAGTTAATGACTATATATTGTCTTTGTTACAATGTAATGAGAAAGTCTATCTCAGTTCGGATAGCCTTTGCAAGACATGTCTGATTGCAGACAACGATGCAAGTGTTTATACGTCTGAATACTTGAACAATATTAGATGTTCTGGTGTCCCAACTCATGTATTGAAATCTAAGGTTAAGGTTCCTATTATGTTGCTTCAAAATATTGATCAGTTTTCAGGTTTATGCAATGGGACAAGATTGATAACCACGCAGTTCGACAGTCATGTCATACAAGGAAGAATTATTTCAACAACAATATTGAAAAATATAGTTTTGATTCATCACATGCTCATGTCACCATCAGACACTTCATACCCGTTCAAGTTTCAACGAAGATAATTTCCCTTAAGTGTCTGTTTTACTATGACGATAAACAATAGCCAGGACCAATCTCTTACAAATTTCGGTTTGTATCTTCCACGCCCTGTTTTTACTCATGGTCAGTTTTATGTTGTATCATCAAGAGTTACTAGCAAGAAATGTTTGAAGATTTTGATATGCGACAAAAACAAAAAAAGATCTAATATTACAACCAATGTAGTATACAAGGAAATTTTTCATAATTTGTAGCAATTTTGAACATCTTACGAAATTTTATGTTTAGGGTTTCATTTTCATGTATTAGATGAACATTTTGATTATGCTTTATCATTTCAGTAGTATTGATGTTAGGGATGTGACTATCCCCGTTTTAAAACTACTTAGCCAATTTTTATTATTAATAAAATTATGAAGAGTTTCGTATCTCTTTCGATAATGTATTTTGTCAATCTCTTTAATGTTTTGTATTCAATTAGTCTCTTTTTATATTAGTATTCATCTACTTCTATAATAATCACTATCTATATATTTCTATATCAATTAAATATATAATTTTTATATATTATTTTTTAAATATAAAAATAAATAAACAATTCTGTGTAAGACACGTATACTACACTAGTTAAAAAATAAAAGAAAAAGAAACGACAAGCACGAAGCCACGAACCGTCTCGAGTCGAGGCTCGAATTTCACTCTCACTTGCCTCCTCTTCTTCTTGCTCAGTAAAACCCTAAACTGATCCAATCTCCTCTGTTTCTCTCTCCTCTGTTTCTCTCTCCTCTCATCTTTCTGCATCTCTCTAGATTGCGATCGTGCAATCAATCGATCAATCATTTCTACAGGAACAGTCGATTTCAATCCCCAATCACCTCCGCGACTTGTTGACCTCGTCTCGTAGGATCTTCAGCTTGTTATTGCCGTCCTTGATTCTCTAGCCCATCGCCCGAGCCTGGCGTATTCGGCTGTAATGTAAATGGCGGATCCGCCAGGTTTGCGCTGGCCATTTCAGTTATTCGAAGGCTTCGTGTATGGTACTCTAGAGTTAGGTTTAGGGTTTGGGAGGACAATTCGAAGCTTTGAGCTTATAGAGGAAGAAGAATCCGGTGAAGCATGCTGAGCGTGATACGGGTGTACCTCCCGTCCGATATTCCTATTGTAGGTTGCGAGCTCTCTCCTTACGTGCTTGTTCGCGGTCCTGACAAGACTGTTTCGACCGATGATATCCCTGAGTCGAATCCACTTGATGGTCATTTCTTGAGATATAAGTGGTAAATTGTGCTACTTGTTTTAGTGTGTACTTGCGTAACCACATCGATTTGAAATGCTTTTTAAGTTTATCCCATTGGTTTTGTTGCCATTACTGATCTGTCGGATTTATATAGTTGGATAGAGTTGCATCTTACCTTTTCACATTTGATGCTTCTGCAATTTGTGATATTAATATAGAAGCACAGGTTTTTTTGGTGGCTTAGTTTGAGTTAAACAACTGAGAAATTCAAATAACAATAACACATGTCTTTAGATGTGGAGATAAACAATTTCCACTTTTTTTTCCTACTATCTTTTTTATGCTTCATTGGCCTTTCTTAACTGTATATGGGAAGTGTTTGAGTTTGTTGGACAAACACCTCTCTAATCCAGAAGATTGGTTTTCCCTCCTACATTTTAAAATGCTGTGTAAAAGAAATGTTACATTCTTCATGAGCAATTCAGCAATAGGATTTCAAATCAACTTGTGATATGAAATGTCTACATGGCACCTGACTGTCATGTGGCAGCTGAACGTGAGATCATTTATTTATTTCAGCTGCTAGTAGAAGTGAAAGTGTGAAAGGAGGTTGGCATCATTGTAGGTAGTAAAAGTGACAATATAATGTTACAGTCTGGTGTGATATATATTCTGTTTAATGGAATCTTTTTACCCTCACTAGTGCGAGATAATAATAGATCAACTCTGTATGTCACTCTTTACAAAATGGTGCTTTACCGTCTAAATTTGCAAATGAAATCTTAATATGGCTAATTTACTACCAAGTTTCATTATTGCAAGTTAATTGCAAATTTGAAAGGAATTAAAAGATTGAGTTGAGGCAATAAGCTAAGAAGGTGGCATGAGGCATTCATAAAATAGCTAGTTTATCAAGATCACAGATGCAATAGCTAGAACTAATTATAAATCCATATTTACTATAGTGTCCTTAGATCAGGTCAAGTAATATTTAGAGTTGATGTCAAAATATGTAGGTTCTTGTATGCATTATGGTTGAGTAAATTCTTGACCATAATTTATTTGTTGAGGTGGCACTTATCTTATGGCGAAAATTAGAAAACATTGATGGGCAAGGTAATGTTTGTTTAATGCTCGTTTTGAATTTGGCTATACTGTCACTGTCATATTGAATAGGTTAATTTAGGTTGTCAAATGGATGCTTATACAATAAAATGAGGGTCTTATATTGGTTTATCTCTTATTATCTTGTAGGTACCGTGTACAGAGTGATAGTAAAGTTGCAGTTTGTAGTGTGCATCCAACTGAGCAAGCTACATTGCAGTGCTTAGGTTGTATTAAGGCCAAACTACCAGTTGCCAAAAGTTATCATTGCTCCACTAAGTGCTTTTCGGATGCATGGCAGCATCACCGCGTTCTACATGATCGTGCTGCTAGTGCTATTAATGAAAATGGCGCTGAAGACGAGGAGTTGTTTGGGCGGTTTAATAGCTCAGGATCCGGTGCTGTGAATACTGGCTTACCTCCATCTACTTCAAGCATTAACTTATCTAATGGGTCCGCCCCTGTATATCCTGCTGCAGTTGCACAGAGGAATGGTGGTGAAACATGGTTCGAAGTAGGACGCCATAAGATATACACCCCTTCAGCTGATGATGTTGGCCATGTTCTTAAGTTTGAGTGTGTCATTGTAGATGCTGAGACGAAGCTTCCCGTTGGACATGCCAGCACTTTAACAACTTCTCGTGTTATTCCTGCTCCAACCCCTACTCCTCGGCGCTTAATTTCAGTTAGTGGTGTGGATATGATGAGTCATTTGGATTTAGATGGCCGTCTTTCTTCAACTGGAAATTTTACGGTCCTCTCATACAACATTTTAGCTGATGCATATGCTACAAATGAAGTGCATAGTTATTGCCCACCTTGGGCTCTTTCATGGCCTTACCGCAAACAGAACTTGCTGAGGGAAATTGTTGGATATCGTGCTGACATAATTTGTCTTCAAGAGGTACATACTCATCAACATTGTTTGTTTTGTTTTTGACTTTCACCAGTATCATTCTAATAAGGAGGGGATCTAGTAGGCATCTAAATGTCTTGCTTACACTCCTTACAGTATCTTCTTCATCAGAGAGGGTAAAGTTAGAAGTTGAAAATCTCAGATAGCATATGATAAGCTTTACCCAAAAGCTGCTAATAAGATTAGTTTTTTTTTTCTCCTCGTCAAAAGATGACTGCAATTAAATGACTTGAACTGAGTTGCTCCATACAATTCTGTGATGTTGTTGACTTCATGATCTTCTTCTGCAGGTCCAAAGTGATCATTTTGATGATTTTTTTGCTCCCGAGCTTGATAAACATGGCTACCAAGCACTTTATAAGAGGAAAACATCTGAGGTCTTTAAGCTGAATTTGTATATTGCATCCTGATTCGCATAATGGACTGGTGTTTTACCTTTTTTTCTTCTTTTTTATGTGTAGGTTTCCCAGACATTTGATGGTTGTGCTACATTTTTTCGTAGGGATAGATTTTCGCACGTGAAGAAATATGAGGTTTGAAATTCTTACCATATGGATTGGTCTAGTGCTTTCTGGTCTGATTCATCATATTCTAAACTATGTTTATTCTTATCCGCAGGTTGAGTTTAACAAGGCTGCACAGTCTTTGACGGATGCCGTAGTTCCTGGTGCTCAGAAGAAAAGCGCATTGAATCGACTTGTTAAGGTTGTATGCTTGTGGGTTTTAGCTTTCTTTCATTTTTTGGTCTTGGTGTTTGTCCTTTCTTTGTGTTCAAAGTTTCTAGACATAGTTCTCATATGACTCTGATATCTGTTGTAGGATAATGTTGCTCTAATAGCAGTTTTAGAAGCAAAGTTTAGCTATCCGGGAGCAGATAACCTTGGAAAACGGCAACTCCTTTGTGTGGTAGGTTCCATTAACAGCTATTGTGCTAGTCTTCTGCAGGCTGTTCATATTGTTTTGATAATCATTTGCATTCGTCTCTCTTACTTGGGCATGCCTGAAGATAGCATTTTACTTAGATTGCATCTAACATCTTTCGGATGTGAAATACAACATTATATGTTTTTTCTATTATCATATCTTGGATGTGCTCTTATATCTGTTGTTAGTTAACATGATTTTGATTTTTGAGCTCCGCTAGGCAACTTTGTGTATGCTCACTGTCTATCGTTAGCATTTGCAGTAAACATAAATATGAAGTTATATTGGATGATGTAGAAAATTATGCTTTCATAGATTCATCTTAACATTGATTTGTAGGCTAATCAAATTAGATGATAATTACGAACCACCAATACATAAATGATGGTGTTGTAGTACCAGTTATAAAGTGACAATCTAAGTATGAAAAGCCTTAGATTGTTGATCCTAAACATGTTCCTAATCAACCTTAGGGTTTGTTTGGTAGTAGTATTTATAAAGACTTTTTTTTATTGATAAGTAGTTGAAAAATATGGTATTGTAAGAAAGTGTGTTTGGTAAAAAAATATTTTTTATGGGCATGTGTTTTTTTTTGAAAAGTGCGTGTAGTGAAAAAATAGTAAATTTGATTTCATTATGTGTTGATCGAAACTCATAAAAGTACTATTTTGAAAAAAAGTCAAGTAATAAACACATTTCCCCAAACAAGGCCTTGGGCTAAAAGTCGGGCAATTTTCTGCTACTTTGGAAGTTTGAGCTACTAAATGCCATCCCAATGTTCCTGCAATATACCCTAAACACTAATAAAGCTAGTGCGTATTAGGGCCTCCTAGTGCAGTTATTCTCTTCAGTTTTTGGCTGCCCTTCTTGTAAAACAGAGTATTCTTATGAAGAGCTATTTCCCTTGAATCTGACATGTTACATGGATTTTAGTGTTATGCATTCCTATTGATTCTTCCATGATATTATTGAATCTGATACTTCATACACTTTACTGCTTATTGCTACTTATATAACCCCTGCTGATGCCTTGGAGCAGGCAAATACACATGTAAATGTCAGTCAAGAATTAAAGGACGTAAAACTCTGGCAGGTAAAATCCTTCCTTGTTCAAGCTCAAATTGTTTATGTTCAATTGCTTCTTTGTGGATCATGACCATAACTTCTACGATATCTACATATTAGGTTCATACTTTACTAAAAGGCTTGGAGAAAATTGCAATAAGTGCAGACATCCCTATGTTGGTTTGTGGAGATTTTGATTCAATTCCTGGAAGGTTATTATGCTGTTCTAGTTAGATCATCTAGCTTTTGTTTACTGCTGTAGTATATTGTAACACAACAATGCTGAAAAGTTATGATTGAATTCAACTGCAGTGCTCCTCATGCACTTCTTGCAATGGGCAAGGTTGATTCTCTACATCTTGATTTATCAGTAGATCCCTTGGGCATCTTGCGTCCTCACTCAAAGTTGTCACACCAGTTACCATTGGTTTGTACACAACTTTTTTAACACCATATAAAACTTATTTATGTTTCATTAGTCATATATACTTGCAGTCCAAAAAATAATGCCTTTTTCAAATTTTATAGGTTAGTGCATACTCTTCCTTTGCCAGAGGGATAGGACTGCCTTTAGAGCAGCAGAGGAGGAAAATGGATCCTGCAACAAACGAACCCTTGTTTACGTATTGCACAAGGGATTTCATTGGAACCTATGATTACATATTTTACACTGGTATTGAATTTCAACTTCTTATCCTTTCTTGGTTATTCTAATTTGCCTTAATATATGCCTCTTTGCATGTTAAAAAGTGGTGAGGAGCTTGATGTAGATTTTGCTGTTAATCTTTAATCTTCAATTGAAATTTTACTTTATGTACAACCATGGTTTCAGCTGACTCCTTGACAGTGGAGTCTTTACTTGAACTCTTGAATGAGGATAGCTTGAGGAAAGACACTGCTCTTCCATCCCCAGAGTGGTCCTCTGATCATATTGCACTTTTAGCTGAATTTCGCTGCAAGCCTAGAGCCCGACGTTAGCTGCACATCAAGGCAAAGAAGAGGTAAGACCTGTGATTCCGCACCAGCACTTGTATAATTCTCACAGCCTTTCAAGCGTTTAAATTTTGTTTAGAACAATGTTATATATTCAATTCATCCTAAAACATATGGTTTGTTTTACAGTGAAGGTTGATTTTGATGGACAGAGTGATAGTATAACTTTTTTAATGCTTATTTGAACCCTTACAAGAGTTTATGGTTCCCAAAACTGGGTGGTTCTTTCTTCAAAACCCCAAATTGGGTGATTTTTTGGTAATTTTCCTTTCTGCGGTAGTTTAACGAATACTAGTTTATTTGACAATGGACGTGTGATTTGGTGTAATATACATGCATATTTAAAACCAAATCTAAGTGACCAATCACAATTTTACATTTTTTGTTGTTGATAATGGGTCTCTGTATCTTCTTCTAGGTGTTTTGAGAATTCTTCACGGGTGTGGAGTAATCGAAGCTATGTGGAGAGAGGGAACTTGCAAAGTGCGTCCGAGATGCAGGAAACCTTGTAGCATTTATCATAGGATATTGGTGTTTCCTTCCAAGGTATTTATCATCACCTCTTGTGGGATCCGGGCAAAATATGCACTCCTGTATCATGCCCATTGCCAACCTCCTGGGGAAATGTCTTTCTCTAGTTCAAAATCTTCAATTCCCCTCTCTTTCCATCTTTTTTCCCGGTTTTCGGTTAGGCTTTGCTGTTTTTCGATAGAAATCGTCAAATCACCCACAGGCCACAAGTATTGATGGGGGCGCACACAGCTATTGTGTAAACTTTTTTTTCCCCTTTCTTATTCTGAATTGCCATCAAAGCATGTTGGTAGCCTTGTTACAAGGAGCCCTTCGTTAGCTATCATTTACATTGTCATCTGCTTGATTTGAAATTCAGGGAATGCAGAAAAAAAGGAGCGTAATGTGTTGTGCACCAAAATGAGGTAGGTAATAGTCTCCTTACTACATGTCTGGATCAATTGTGGCTTTTCAATGGTCTCTACTAGATGAATTAAATATCGGAACACATTAATATACCTTTCAATTTAGTATAAATTTTTTATTATAAATTCATACTCGGGGTTTTATTTTTATAAAATGCTAAAAAAAAGTTTCTTATCATTTCGATGATTTCAATGTTGTGACTCGCCCGAGTTTTGAGGCTTGAGCATTTGTCAAAATAAGATCAGAACCGTTTAACCTGGGTGCCATCTACAATCCCAAGTAAACCGGGTGTAGGAGTACAGAAAATTGGAAATAGTTAGCCACTCCTATAATTCCTCTTGCTAGTTTGCTACTCTTCGTGTTATCCAAAGTTGTTTATGGTCTCGTATATTAGCGATTCAGAATAGTGCAAGATTGTCGTTTAAGATGCTATCACAACGAGTGTTATTTCAAATTTCAAGGATTGTATGCTATAAATGTTTGGTTGCGACTTTCCAAGTCCAAACTTGATAGCGCAGGTTACCAAAATAGTTGGGTAAAATGTCATTCCAATATTTAACAATCAAACAATTCCAGGAGTTGCTCTCCTCCATCATTAAAAAAGAGAAATAATTTTGATAAAAGAAAAAAAAACCTTGAAAAAGAAAGAGTAACCTACACTACATTACTTGAGAATTATCTGCATGTTTTCTAGAAACACAACCACTGCTGAAAAAATCCCCAAAATGAAGAAATTGTAAGCTGTCATTGTAAACAATCCCCGTTAGCAAAGTAGGTATCTTATAATTAAATTAGTGAGTCGTTCGAAATGAAGGAAAATGCCAAAATGCAACTTGCTAATTTCAACTTTTTTTAATAATCAAAACACATATACTAAACCTAAAGCACTTTTGCTAATTTGTCAGTAAGTTAGGATCTATTCGGAAAAGCTTTTTTGAGATTAATGAAACTTGATTTTATTTTTAATCTACTTGATGAGTGTTCGGTAAAAAAATGTCAATTCGTAGTAGATTAATGTAGTTCAAATTTGCCAAATTTTTTAATGTGACTTTCCAAAATTGTTAAAGATTAACAAGTTGATTTTTTCAATATTAGTTCTCCGTACATGTCGTCTAAGAGAATTCAACTAGGCTAGGCTACAATGACCTCTCCTCGATCACCAACGCCGGCCGCCGGCTCCTTCTACCTCTCCTTCCCTGAGGAGCTTGATCTGCTTCAACGATCCAAAAAGAAGATGAAGTGTGGCAATCCTCATGGTTTCGACCTGGCTGGGGAAAATTTTCCTACGCTTGGGGGCTCCGAGGCTGGGACGACTAGTAGGGCGCATCTATCTTACAAGGATTCTGTGACAGGCGAAACATCACATGATCATGTGATGGAATACTCGAACCCGTTCTGGGAAAAGGAAGTACATGAGTGTGATATGGTGGATGATACCATTCCACCAGATGATGATCCGACATGCCCTGTCAAAATTTTCCTACGCTTGGGGGCTCAGAGGCTGGGACGACTAGTAAGGCGCATCTATTTTACAAGGATTCTGTGACATGCGAAACATCACATGATCATGTGATGGAATACTCGAACTCGTTCTGGGAAGAGGAAGTACAGGAGTGTGATATGGTGGATGATACCATTCCACCAGATGATGATCCGACATGCCCTGTCATCCTCTTATCAGCGGAGGACAAAAGAAGAATCCGACAACCTTGGCGTAATGCCATTATTGTCAAAGTCTTTGGGAGAAATGTTGGCTATATGTACTTAAGGAAGAGCCTTGTTCTGAAATGGAAACTAAAGGGCGAATTCACGATGGTGGATATCGGGAATTACTACTATGTCATCAAGTTTCGGAACAGTGAGGACTTCAACCATGTGCTGATTGGTGGTCCCTGGATCATAGGTGATAGTTATTTAACTATGCAACGTTAGAGACCAAACTTTGTAGCGGATGAGGAGCCTATTCGTTTCATCACGACATGGATCAAAATCCCAAATCTCTCAATGGAATACTTTGATGCTGGAATTCTCCATAAGATAGGATCTAAAGTGGGGCGTGTCATGAAGATTGACAAAAGCACAAGTGCTGCTGAACGGGGACGTTTCACCAAATTAAGCGTTGAATTGGACATTACCAAGCCACTTCTCGCCAAATTCCGACTGAATGGAAGGGTTTGGAAGATCCAGTACGAGGGTTTTCGCATGATATGCTTCAAATGCGGGAGGATTGGACATGTGATGGATCAATGCTCGAATGTTCCCTCTGACATCGCCGTGTGCCAGTCAAGGACTGAAGTTACGCCGGAGTTCTTGGAACCCTATGGCAGGTGGATGCTTCCTGAGCAAGGGAGGAAGAAAGGAACACTGTCTAAGCATAATGGGGGCGGCTATGTCGGGGAGGGCACTGGTAAAGTGCCTCCGACTGTCGGGGTCTCGTCGGTGATCACTGTTGGCGAATCGTCCAACCCAAGCCCGAACCCGGCCCAAGTGGAAACTTAGAAGTCCAAAAATTTAAAACTTGACGCGCCAAAACTGCCAGGAAAGGAAAAACCGATAATTTCTGTAACACCCCCAAATTTAACCCCATTTGAAAGCGTTACTGCCGATGACCCCGGACGTAAACCCCGAAGTCACCCCAGGCTTTTCCGACGTCATAACTGACTTAAAACACAGTTACAATACTAAAATCATAACTTTTATTAAACCACATGGTCGCGGAATTACACGATTCCAAAAACGACCAAACAATCAGAAATACAACAACGAAAGTCTTTAACAAAATACAAAATAGCACAGCGGAAATCTTTAAAATACAATGACAAAACAACTTGTCAAAACACCGTTCATCTTCATAGTCGTTCTAGCCTTCTCGGATCTTCAACACACCTGATGTGCCGAATCGAACGGATGACACCAGCCAACCATGCAAGGAATATAACGGTTGGTCAGTCTAATGAAAGACTACGCAAGGGTACAAAGCAGAGTGGTTCGAAGCAGTCGTATTAGGTTAGACTCATCGTTCCTCGAATAATAACCGAGTATGTTAGTCAACCATCATACTCCTACTAGAATAACAAAAGGTATGTACAAGAGAAGATTCTGGAGATCGAGTCTCACAGCAATCAATCCCAAAAGAAGACTCCAAAATGAAATGAGCCTTAAAGGAAACATGACAAATGTTGGGGAAACATAACCAAACACACACAACCACATTACACAAGTATCGCATACGAGAGATCTATAATTAAGACGAGCTTTTCCTAGCTGCACTAGCGCCTAACTGCACTACTCGCCAAACATTTTAAATAAGTGCTTACTCATACGACACTTTATATTATGGTCAAGGCATTTTAATTATGTGCGTTATTCATTGCACGTATCTTATTAAATGTCATCACACACACATCACGTTAAGCTTTTAACATACATGTCCCGCCACTCGCGAAACACATATCGAACCGGGTTGTGACACCTGCAGAGTGCATCACTTCTTACTCCACTCGAGTATAGAAGTCAGTCAATGACTTTACAAATTTATTATAAAGAGACGACATGACCTCTCATCCATTGTCCCTACGAATACTCGTTTTGACTAAACAGTCAAACACACAACAATTCATATACAGGACCATCACGGCCCAACCTGCACAAACATCTTTATCTTTGCCCACCTGGCAGTCATCCTAGATTTAATAATCTAAACACACACACAATAAATCACATCAAAGTCCCTTAAGGTCTTCACCTGCACAAAATCTACAATATACTAGCGTCGGTTCTAGCAAAATATACAACCTAGTATAATATCTTCTTTTTAATCACATAACGTTATCAAACAATTCCAACATACTTAACAATCATCCCAAATTAATTAACAACAAAACTATTGATAATTAATTGAAATATGGAATGATGAGCAAGAGCGAACCGCCACTTGTCTTAGATCCGACAACTTCGAATCAAGCTGAGCAACGTCTAGTTCCTGGATCTGAAACTAGAGCAGATCTTGGATATTAAATCCCTAAGAAATGGCCCATAACAAGACCCTAAGTTAGATTCAATACACTTATATATGAATCTAAAAGAATACGAAAAGAAATCAAAGGAAACGAGCCAAGCCCAAAGCCAAACCACAAAACACACAACTCGGACACACATACCGCGATCGCGGCAGGTCGCGGTCGGTCGCGGTTTTCGTGCTGTGACATTGGCTAGCTCGCGAGACAACAATGGAGAATTTCTTACCCAAACCGATTTGTTTGCCTTCGATTTGTCTATGGTTCGATCTCCTAACACCTCAAAGCTTCTCACTACACTCAAGAGCACCTTCTCGACTCAAGAACCACTCGAAATCTCCCTCTCACGAAGCTCCAAAACTGCTCAACAATGGTGAAAAACAGAGGAGAAACAGAGGAGAAAGAAGAAGGAAGAAGAAGAGAAAGATAGCTCCGGTTCTCACCCCTTTTATAGCCCAAATCCGAGCCTCCTCATGGGAAACAAGAAGGGGACAAGGGGACAAGGCAAAAGAGCCACTTGCGAGCCCAAAAATATCTCCCCCAAGCCACTTGCGCGAGGAAGACGAAGCCATCTCTGTTTTCAGTGAAACCGCGATCGCGGCCGGTCGCGGTGAGTCGCGGTTAATGGCCGACTTCGTTAATTCTTATCCGAACTCAACTTGGGTTAATTTTCTTAACTCCGGGTTAAATATATTCGTACATTAACGATACATTAACCCCGAAAACACCTCAACTGTATTATATAATGCTCGGAAAATTTTACAGAGCTCAGACCCCTTTTGAGAAGGTCCGAGACTCACTGAATTAAATCCGTCTAGAAAAACGGGCATAAGAAAAATTTAAAAATAATTCAAAATACCCTTAAAAATTACGGGGTGTTACAATTTCGAGATCTCGTTTTCAAATCCTCGCCCAAGAGGAGGAAGATCAGCAAGAGATACCTTCTACATTAATTACAGAGAGGAATCAAAGGAAGGATAGTGATGGTAAGAAGATCTTAAAGGAAGACCCAAAAGGAAAGCTTAATTAAGGGAAACCAGTAGCTAAGAGAGGGGCGATTTTAAAGGAAATCATGTCTGCACCGTCAAACATTCCAAAAATACTGCCAAAGGATAATTCAAAAGATAAAATCAAAGACGAAAAGGCAGGAAAATCTATGGCCATAAGCACAGACTTGAAGATCACATCCATGACTGGAAAGGATATTGAGGGGACTGCTGTTACCAAAAATTTCAAATTGGAGAAGTCGGTTGTTAGTCGTCTACCCATCAAGGCTACTAGTGACTTAATTCCCAACCAGAATAAGGAAAAAAAGAACTCAGGAAAACATACAGGGGATCCGCCAATACAGGATGGCTGCGCAATGGAGTTGGATACACTCACCAAATCAACCAAGGGTGGAGTGGATTCATCTCTGGACTCCCGAATGGATGATGCAATACATGAAGTCGATAGCGAGATGCAAGCGGGACATGACGACGTACAGGATGGTGATGCCATCATGGTCGCGTCCGATGTCTGATGCTATCTTTGAATGGGTATTCCGATGTCCAAAAAACGCTTGACCAAAGCTTCTTTCCAACACGTTCTGGATATGGTTGATTCAAAACTTGCGGGGTGGAAATCAAAAATGTTGTCCATGGCTGGACGTGTGACTCTGGCGTAATCTGCTGTTGCCACTATTCCTTATTTCTCAATGCAAACGACGCAACTTCTGCTCTTCATTTGTGATGAGATTGAAAAGAGGACACGTAATTTCGTGTGGGGTTCGACGAATGAAAAGAAAAGAGTACATCTGCTAAAGTGGGAAGAAATGTGTCGGCCTAAGGCTGCTGGTGGGTTAGGCATGAGGAGTATGAGGCAGGTAAACTCTACTTTCATGAGTAAAATGGGTTGGCGTCTTCTGAATGAGTCGGAGTCGCTCTGGTCGCGGGTTGTGCGGGGGAAGTATTGCCATGGTCGTCGCGATAGGGATATGTTTTCCTCTTTTGCGGGTGGGTCGAACCTTTGGAATGGCTTTGTTAAGGCCAAGGCTCCATTTCTGCAGGGGTTGCGGACTGTGGTTGGAGATGGCTCTAGTACCCTGTTTTGGAGCCATCCGTGGGTGGAAAATCGCCCTCTTGAGAAGCTGGCTACATGACCGATCGAGGAAGAGATGCTTGGGCGAACGGTGGTTGAGTATTGGAGTAATGGCACTTGGAACTAGCATGAATTCTCGCATCTCCTCCCTCCGACGGTGCTTCTGAAAATTGGTGCTACTACGGTGTCCTCTGAGGCTGTGGCGGACAACTTCACTTGGATTGACACTTGTTCGGGGCAGTTCTCCATTAAAATCTATCATGGAGAATATGCGCCAAGACGAGGGGGATGTCCCAGACGCAATTTGGAAGAAAATATGGCGAGTTTAGGCACCTAAAAGGATACGTAATTTCTTATGGCTCGTGGCTCACGATGCCATCATGTGTAATGTGAATCGGGTTCGGCGACATCTCGGTACAGATGCTTCTTGTGGCCCTTGTTCGGAGCAGCTGGAGTCCACACTTCACATCCTGCATGACTACCTATTGCTGGTGAGGTGTGGGCTGACTTTATTCCGCATAGCCGGCTTCATGAGTTCAATATGCTGGATCTTAAGGGCTGGATCAGGTTTAATATATCGCGCCCTGGGAAATGGCCTACTACTTTCGCTTACGGCATTTGGTGGCTTTGGCGTTGGCGGAATGCTAGGGTCGTCGGTTCCACCCTCACTGTCTCTGAACCACGCTTGCAGTTCATCTTGGACCGAGCGAATGAGTGTCTGAGCTTAGCCTCCAATCGCAACCATGGTTTGTACTTCTCTATAATCTCCATCTGGCAACGTTCCCATCTTGGTTGGTTCAATCTTAATTCTGACGGCACCTTCCGTGCGGGTGGTGCTCGAGTTGGAGCTGGTGGGCTGATTCGGGGTCATGGTGGTGATTTTGTGAGAGGGTTTTCTACTTCTGCGGCTGGGAATTCGGCCTTTCAGGCGGAATTGTTGGGCCTGCTGCATGGTGTCACCATGGCTGCTCAAATGGGACTATCCAAGCTGAAGGTTGAGGTTGATTCGATGGAGTTGTTGGGCTTTGTGTGAGGATCCGCCTCCTTATCTTCACCGCGAATCCATTCTGCAGGTTCGCACATTGCTCAAGTCCAGACAATGGGAGGTGACAGGCCTAAAGTCGTATACCCAATCAAAGAAATCCTAAAATACCTACTAAAGAGTATAGCAAGCAAGTCAGGGTCGATCCCACACGGAGTCAGGTTATCTATTTCTGTAATTCACAATCACCAACTAGAAACTAGGGGGGGTTTGTAGTGTTTTCTTGGTAAACAAGTAACAAGTAAGCAAGTAAATGTTGTGAATATAATGGGGAAAAACGCCACACTTAACAAAGATTCACACAACAAAAGATATGGTTGATCACTGAATTCTATTAATCTCAAGTTCTTATCTTTCCTTTAGTTGTTCTTATCCCGATCTTAGGTAACTATTAGTTCTACCAGCCCTAATAGTACTTATTACTAAATCAAACCCGAAAACCTTCAAGATTCAATAAAGCAATAACATTCAACCAATGATTCAACAAGATACATGCAATAGAAATAACCCGTTACTATAACATGCAATTAACTCTCTCTCACGATGAACACTCGCAACCCGCTTATGTAAATCGTGTGTACTACTAGATATGCAACCCAAACACGGAATCACAAGTCCTAGCTATTAGGAAGATATCAATAAACCTAGGTGATCAGTCTAGATAACTCAACATAAATCAATAAACATTCAAGAACAAGAGAATTAATACAACTAGATAGGAAATAGAACAAGAGTAGAAAACTCACAACCAATCAATTACTGGCTTCAAACTGTCAAGTGCAACAATGGAGGTTTAGTTCTCCATAGGGTTTGTGAGAGCAAAAACGTAGAAAGGTGACAACTAGGGTTAAAGAATAGAATATCTCTAAAAGAGTCTTAAACTTAACTTAAATACTAAGGAAATAAAGAAAAGAAAATAACAAACTTGGAAACAAAGTTTCAGAAATAAAATAAAAGGAAATAAGAAATCTCGGAAATAAATCTGGAAAAGGTCTTCAGCGCGTCTCCACCGTGGGTGCGGTGATACCCACCGCGGGTGCGGTGATACCCACCGCGGGGTGCGGTGGTCTTCCAGAATCTAGATCCTCGCTTCTGTTGTGCTCGCCGCGGGTGCGGCCATCCCACCGCGGGGTGCGGTGGCGACGACTTCTCCAACTTCTGCGACACTTCCGTAAAACCGCCATAACTTTTGATTCCCAATTCGGATTGCGCTCATATTTTGAGGACTTGTAGTAGACTTCAAGATCTAACTCCTCGAATTGGAATCACTCCATTTGGACATCTGAGTAAAGAGAACGAACCATTTGAATTCAGCCTACTGTTCTTCTACTCTTCAATGCACTTCAAACCTCTGTAAATCTCATGATTTCTTCACTTCTAGTCTCTAACTCTCAACTCCACAATTGTGCTCTAAATCCATCCAAATGGCATCTCAAAACTGGTAATAACCCCTAAAAATACACTATAAAATAGTGCCGATCAGGAGGTCAAGATTAATTATGTTCCACGAGAAGCGAATAGAGCGACTGATTGGTTAGCAAAATTTAGCACTCCGGATGCAGGCGAGTTTATGTTGTTTACTCTTCCCCCTCAAGGGCTAGTGTCTATCCTGGATTGTTATATTATTTCTAGCGAACCTATGTAAGTTCACTTAACTATGGAATAAATGGGTTTAACCCTCCTCTTGACACCAAAAAAATAAGTTGAATTTTACATTTCACCTATTTCAGTTTGTAATACCGAACAACAATTATAATTTTTAGAATATTAAGCTAATAAATTCAACTCTAGCTAATCATTCAATTTCAACTACTTATTCAACTTCAGCTCATATTCCAGCTGGATATACCGAATGGAGCCTAGGTTGTTTATCAATGCAATTTCAATGAAAAATCAATTAATTTTAATTACTTAATTACATAGTTATTTTAAGAAATTAAGGTCTTATTTGCGGTGTTATTTTTATCAGATTTGAAATTTAATTATAATTAAGATTTGTTAAACTATTTTTCTAGAGTTAAATAATACTCACATGGATTATAAATATCCAAATCGAAGTCGGTTAAACAAACATATAGCAATATAATTTCTTAACTAATTCGAATCTTTATTATTTTATTAGATATTATTATTTTGTTATTCGAATCTTATTATAATTTGATATCCAATCATTGAATTTTACCATTGGCCATTTAAGATCGTCTAATATATTTCCAATAGAACAATGTTGTTACGATTTTCTCTAATGGGTTATTTGGAAGAACGAAATAAAAATGTAATATGAGTTGTATCGTGCAAATATATTATATTTATTAACTAGCATATGTCACGTGTCTTGTATGAGTTTAATAAAACTCAAAATTAAAATATATTTACTAAAACTAATTTGGTAATTATAAACTTAATCTCTTGACACATATAGTGATATGTTGTATGATTAGAATTAAAAATATATATATAAATTTATATACAAAATAAATTCGAAATTTCATACAAATAACTGAATAAAAAAACATAGAATTTTAGATTTAAGTAATGAGAACGTTATTTATGTATATTTAATTAAAAGGGAAAAATAGTTAAATTTATATCACATACTTTGTTACTTATGTATAATTATTTAAAAGGGAAAATTAGTCAAATTATATCACAAACTTATTTCAAATATCTATATATATATATATATATATATATATATATATATATATATATCTTATCAATTTTGCATCGTGAATCATATATTGCCTATTATATTCATATGCATGTTACCAATTGTATACATTTAAGTACTAAAACGATAAGAAGTAATGTAACTAATAAGGTATAAATGTATTATAAATAATATTATTTTCAAATAAGAAGAAACTAATAAGATATATAATCAATATTTGAAATAATAGTATCTATATAATTAAGGTAAGTTATTTTAGGTAAAAATATAAATAAAATATGTTAATCTCAAAATTATGAAGCATAAAATTGTAATTGTATATTAAGATTTGCCTACATGGCATAGCTCATGAGTTGACATATCAAAGATATAATTAGGGCTTTAGTATAGTAAATAAACACGGTTTCTATTTCACGCACCGGCAAAATTGCTATTTCACGCACCGGTCCGTCCGTCACGGATCATGTGCATCTGTCCGTGATGGACCAAATGGATCCATCCGTGACAGACGAATCCATTTGATCCGTCACGGATGGATCCATTTGGTCCGTCACGGATGAACATACTGATCCGCGACGCGATTTTGGAATCGCCATAACTTTTGATTCTCTAGTCCAAACGCGCTGAAATTTGGATGAGTTATAGTTGACATCTTGATCTTTAATCTGGCGTTGGAATCACTCAATTCGGAATTACGTAGAAATAGTTATACTTCTCCAAAGACAGGACAAAGAAATAAAGATCTCTTAAGCGCCAAGGCGAGTAGAGATACTTCTCCATTCGTTTCTCAGCTGATGGCGTTCGAACCTTCTTCTACAAGAAAGAGACGAGGTCGCAAGACGACTTAAATGCTATTATACTCGCACATTGTAATGCTATTGTGATCCATGATTGCAATGCTATTGTAATCCGACTTAAATGCTATTGTACTCGCATTGACGCTTAAGAGATCTCTATTTCTTTGTCCCGTCTTTGGATAAGTATAACGTTTTCTACGTAGTTCCGAATTGAGTGATTCCAACGTTAGATTAAAGATCATGATGTCAACTATAACTCCTCCAAATTTCAACGCGTTTGGATTAGGGAATCAAAAGTTATGGCGATTCCAAAATCGTGTCGCGGATCAGCATGTTCATCCGTGACGGACGAAACATGTTCATCCGTGACGGAAGAAACATGTTCATCCGTCACAGATGAAAATGCTTCGTCCGTCACGAATGAACATGTTTCGTCCATCACAGATGAATTATATGACTTGATAATATAAGATGACTTGATAGATTTTGCATTGTAATTCAAAACAAAGACCTAGATAAACCGGTTTTTGAAAAGAAAAACATTTATTAGAGTCTGTTAATAGTACATAACTACTATATGTCCATGTGTCATGTACATGTTTGGATAAATATAAACTATATATTTAACGGTATATCAATTGATAATATAAGATGATATTGACTAACAAAAAATATTATAATAATTATATTGTTTTAGCATGCTAAAAAGTTAGAGAAGGATTATGTAGCTCAAGTAAATCATATGTTATTAAAGTAAGAATCAGACGGTTAAACAAATTAATTTTCTTTTATAAATATGCATGAGAATGATTTATTCCATAAAGGTAATAAAACTTTAAGTAATATATTCATGAAACAATATAAAATATATTTTATTTTATATATTTTATGTATATATATTGCAAAAAAATACTATGTGACAGTTTAATTAGTGGCTTAATAAATCTAAAAGTATAGTGCAAGTAATATACACACCGACATTAAAATGAACTATGTTTGGCCAAATTAGAGTCTTGATAATGCTTATAATTTCAATAAGATTGGCCATACATAAAGATAATAGAAAGATTCTTCCATCTCGATTGTCAAATGTTTCCCATTTGTTTTGAAGCAATCGTATCCCTTCTTTCTAATGGTTTGAGATATCTCTATTTCTTTATCCCGTCTTTGGAGAAGTATAACTTTTTTTACGTAACTATGAATTAAGTAATTCCAACGCCAGATTAAAGATCAAGAAGTATAACTTTTTCTACGTAACTATGAATTAAGTAATTCCAACGCCAGATTAAAGATCAAGATGTCAACTATACCTCCTCCAAATTTCAGCGCGTTTGGACTAGGGAATCTAAAGTTATGACGATTCCAAAATCGTGTCGCGGATCAGAATGTTCATCTGTGACGCACGGATGGGGTTGGTGCGTCACAGACGGTTTACTGTGGTCCGTCACGGACGGAGTGCTTTCGTTCGTCACGGGCGGCTTCATTTGGTACGTCACGTACGAAACAGTGCGTGAAATAGAAATTTTACTCGTGCGTGAAATAGCAAGGGCCTATATAAATCATACAAGATATGATGGTTTAACCTAATTAGTGCATTAATGATTTTTATGATTTGTCTTGTGCGAATGGATTTAAGTTCACATGCATATTTCCTTATCTAAAATTTTCATTTAGACGATAATTTCATATGAAGAAAAATACTTTCATTTGATTTACCTAAAAATCGCATATTCAATAATGAAAAAGATAATAAATACAAAGGCCCCTAGTAGAGCTGTCAAAATATTATCGAATCCGTTTTACCGATTTGTATTTAAACCAGATCAGAATCGACCAAAAACTTTAATAACCCAAAATTACCGAATCTGACCCGAGAAATAATATAGAAATATATAATAAAATAAATATAAATACTTTAGTGTATTTTAAGTATCCCTAAAACTCCATTATACTTATATCATTTTTTTAAATTAACCAATTTTGATATTAATATAATATTGATAAAAATGAAAATAAAAATAAATTTATGTTTTGTACTAATCTCAATTATATAAATAAATTACTATTTATAATTTTAATCGATTTTATGTTATATTTACATATCTATAATAATTTTTAATTATTTAATAATATTTTAATAGTGAATGAATAATTTGAAAAAGGCGTTCCTGACCCGGTGGTCAACCTGAACCACCCGCTAATTTATAATAACCTGACCGACTTGACCTGTGACCCAAATTGACCCAACATATACTCAACCCGAACTAAAATAACCAAACCCGAACCCAACTTGACCGATCTGATTGACAAGTCTAGGCCCTAGGTATATACACTGGTGGAGCTAGCTAAGGTCCAATGGGGGCTGTAGCCCCCACTGGGATTTTGATTTTTTTAAATATGTTTTATAAATTTTTGTATAAATAATAATTTTTTAATTAAGGATTTGTTATGCATAATTTAAAAAAATATTAAAAGAATACAATGCGTAAATAGCTTTCCTAAATCCTAAACAACAAATATATTATCACCCCAAAAATAGCTTCACTAAACCCTAACCATCAAGCTTAGAACTTTAAACATTTTCAAAACAAGAAAAAAATAGAACTTTAGGATTACTTAATAGAAATTACCTTGTTCCAAAGTGGAATATCTTCCCTATTGTTGCTCCAATACTCGTTGTTGTTCAGATCGTCCATTTTTGTAGAAAGATTGAGAGTGCAAAATAAGATTTTGTTAGTGTTTGAAATAAGGGTTTAGGCTCGAAATGGGTTCGAATGGGTTGTTAGCCGGGGAAGAAGATGGGGCCATTATTACAATTAGGTGGGGACAAGACGGTTATTCAATGCGTTTTGCAACAAACTGAACCACGCGTTACGTGGCAAACTTGTCCACACGTAACGTCTGGAGTTGCTTGGCACGTTACGTGTGCTCGTGTTCCACACGTAACGTGTGCTTACTAGGGTTTAGCGTATATAGGGTACGGTTTAGGGTTACTATTTATCTTTAACTAAACTGTGGGTTAGGGTTTAGGGTTTATGGTTTAGGGTTTACTATTTATCTTTAATTAATAAGGTTGAATTTGGGTATGCGAGTTATATTATTTCTGAGATTGAGGAGATGAACTTATAATTAGGGTTTAGGGTTACATTGCTGAAAAGTTATTAATGCTAATGGTTGAGGTCTTTAATGATAGTGGTTGATGTCATTTTATACTACAGTTGTATACAGCTGTATATTAGTTGTCAAACACATTCATTTTCACTATATAAGAGGCATTAGGGTTGCAACAAGTCCAATACAAGCGGGATTGAAGATTCATTTGTGGGTAAGCTTCTTCTTCCAGTTTCTTTCGATTTAGTAACTGTGATTGGCCTTTTCATATTAATGGTTTGTAGGAAATCAAGCACCACAAATAATGACATCTTCATCCGAATCATCATCAAACCCAAATAGGCACCATCAACAAATGAGTGCTCCACAATGCGAGTGTAATTTGAAAGCCATTATCCGTACTTGGGATTTGCAGTGGAACTACGGAATGAGGTATTGGGGATGCCCAAGACTGGGGTGTTTATACAGGAAGTATATTGATTCAATGTACGAGGACATGACACACGCGGTTATTCGACAACAATGGAGGAAAACAAGATCTTGTTAAGGAGAATCAAGATCTTGTTAAGCAAAATCAACATCTTGTTAGGCAAAATCAAGAACTTTTACAAGATCTGGATAAGATGCGTAGGTATAACCGCAATCTATATAATGATGTACATCGTAAACTGCCTTGATGTCGTATCTTTTGTGTAATGTTGTTTACGTACTACCCTTTGTAGGGAACAAGCCATTTTATCAAAGCAGAGACATGATATGCCGCGAAGTTTTACCAGAGACTATCCTAATTTCTTCAAACGCAACTAGGCGATATCTTTTATTTTGTGCTAGGCTTTCTAAGTTTATGAAAAAATTGTATTATTTCTTGCATTGTGAGTTAAATATTGTTGTAGTCATCCAACGTAATGAACAAGTCTATTCTATCTTTTATGTTGATTATTTTGGGGCATTCTTTTTATTAATTTTAAATAAACAACTACATAATAATATAATGTAATGTTCATACACGTAACATTGTAATATATATAAAATCCCTAAACCTTAACATTAAACCATAAATAAATACTATAAATATACAATAATATGACCTACACAAATACCCTAAATACTACAAATACAATCATATTATATTACAGTCACACGTAATGTGTGACTGTTTTCCACACGTAACGTGTGAAAACATCCCACACGTTACGTGTAGAAGTGAGTCACACGTTACATGTGGATTAGAAAGCCTAGCACAAATGCCTATGCGTCAAAAAGCAATCGTGTAATTATATCCTTCCTGACAAGTTAATACCCCTCCAAGAAATTTCAAGTCTCCTTAGCTCTATAATAGCTTGCGCGCTCACCATGCAGCATGAAGATTGAAGCCCATCCCAAACAGCACCAAAGCTTCAATCAACCGTACGTACGTGAGCATGGCAGAGCTCCTCCTCCTCCTCTTCACGGCGGCCGTCCTGCTGGCGGGACCGGCGAGCTCGGACCTGGCGGCGGACCAGAGGCAGTGCAAAGACGAGCTCATGTGCCTGGGGAGGCCACGTCTCCGACTCCGCAGTGCTGCGCGGTCGTGGCCGGCAGGATCACCACCAATCTCAAGTGCATGTGCTCGGCGTCAGGATCAACCCCGCGCTTGCTCTTAGCCTCCCCACCTTATGTCACTCGCCGTCTAAGGCCTCCAAATGAAGCTCAAGTATTCGTGCAGTTTGATAACACCACTCGACCTAATAGTAGCGGCACAACAGCTCCAGGTATATATATAATTTACATTCGTTTCTGAGCAGTAATTTCTTTTTCCTTTTTTCTTAATTTGAAAATACAGTATATATTAATCATACTGATGTTGCTAAATTAATAATTGATGTGGACGTTCAGTGGTGAGTTCAAGCGCAGCAGCCAGGAGATGGTATGTCAACACAAAGTGTGTAGCACTCTTAATTTAGAGCCATATGATCGGCTTAATTAATCTAGCTTGTGTGTGTTGCACTTTGATATTAATTTGTTTATGTATGCATGTTATATTTCTCTTAAGTTTCGTCTATGATTGAATCATGCATTCCATCCGTATGTGGTAATTATGTATAAAACAATATATGGTTTTACTTGCTCTTACTCACTTGCTTGTCTGATTAAGAAATCATGTTTTATTGGCTATAACAATATCAGCAAATGGAGTCGATCTTATATATAGTCCCTTTGTATTATCAACCATTAAAAAAATCATGTAGCTACAATAATTGTCATCGTTTGCCCAGTCGCCTGGCATTGGGCCATATTCAGGATTAAGTAGACATAGATTTCTCAATTGCGTCGGTCATGTCGGATTTGGGTCGTCATTTCAAGTTCAGGTTAAGAACGAGTAGGGTCAATTCGGATTATAGGTTAAGTCGGTTCGAGTCATTACAGGCCAGCGGACGGTTTGGATTGACCAACGGATCAAAAACGTCATTTTCTTATTTATTTATTCATTATTTTTATTAAATATTAAAACATTATATAACAGTGTCAAAATAAACTAAAATCATTTAGAATAATACTAAATATTTATATAATTGAGATTAGTACATTGGAATAATAATTTATATTTATTTCTAATGTTTATTTTAATAAATTATAAATTGTAAAAATGATACGAGTATAGTGTGGTTACTTAATTTAAATATAAGAAGTTTAGCGTTTATTAGTTAATTTCTAGTATATTTAGTTGTGTTGTAAAATCAAATGATTTTAGGGTTGGATTTTACAATCCAATTCAAGAGAAACTTAATTATGATTCGATCTTGGAATCTTGAACCTAACAACATTACCTTTAGCCTTTAGGGCCATTGCCATATATGCCTATCTGGCCTCTCCATCAACCATTCCAAGTCCCATATTCATATTTTCTTCTTGGGAGGAGACCATCCTTAGAGTTAGAGCCATTGCCATTTGCACTTTTTCCATGCGCGGCGTTTCCGTAGGAATATGCACCAAATCAATTATTGAAAAACTAACTAACATTCAAGATAGACTGTGATGACTTCAACCGATATCATGTAAAATCCTATTGATATTTAAACAATAATAATTACAGATTCACATTCTTCTCTAATATTAGATGTGATACAAACCTTTGTATATATACAAATCTTGTATTAGAGAAGAGTGTGAATCTGTGCATGACGTACTTCAACCGATATCATCATGTAGTTGTTTTAAAAAAATATAACGCAAAATTCAAGCAAGATCGACTTCTTGAGCAACAAGTTGTCATGTTGATTTACTGTTTCAAGCTCACAGAAACCACATCTAAGAATGCATATTTTTTTATAAAATTAACAGCATTTCAAATAACATAACATAATCGGTCTTTCTAGGATGTTGGCTAAGATTCGTTTAAAAATATTTACCCTGAAAAGAAAGCTTAAACATGTTTCTAAAAAATTAAAAACTTTAAAATTGTGATAAACTAAGAGAAATGGAGAGATTTGAGAGAAGAGAACAATGAGATAGTAAGGATTTGTATTATTAGACCCGAGGGTATATATATAGGGTTTATAATACTTGGTCCATAAGCTAACTCTATGGCTTAGATACATAATATTATAATAAAAATAAATAATATCCATCAAAATCTTTCTGAAATAAGGTTAAGTTGTACGTTCGAGTGTAAAGGTTAGGAAAATTAAATGTTAAGGTTAGAAAAACGGTGATATAATTTAGTTTCAAATTTAAATTCAGATTAACGCAAAATTAAGAAATTTGATGTCCTTAAGGAAAAACTAACCTAATTTGCATATACCAATTTTATGGGCTCAAGGAGCCTTTTTTGCTTGTTTGGGTCTTGCAACCGGACTGGAATGACCAGCCTTCAAAGGTCCAAAAAAGTACACATGTGGTAATCCTCTTGTTGGTTTAAATATTTTCGTCAGTGTTTATTTTAATGATGTTCTCAGGTGACTTTTTATATTTAGTAATTTTCCGTCACTGTCTGGAGGATTTTTTATTGTTTGGATTAATGTCCACTAGACAATTTGGGTTCCATTTTTTAGTATGGTTCCAATTGTCAATTTGATGCTTAATAAACAGTAGTACATCTTTTATTTTGGCAGTGTCATTGTCAGTTCTATCAAAGCTTTGTTAATTTATGTAGAACCAAATACCCCACCATGACACTGCAAGATCAGTGAATTGTGAACGATCTAATTTATTTCGGATTTCCTCCATAATTTCATAGGTTTTCTTTATTCCTATGTTTACGGACCTTATAATTATGTGTGTGTGCTTGTCCATTTTTTCAATAGTTTTCATCGTATGGTCGCACTGGAACAAAAGATGGTTAGAGACTTAGAGTCTTCATTTTGTGCGTTGCATCTGATGCAACCCGATGGTATTGCAACTCCTTTTTCGGCTAGTCTCGCCTTTGTTGGTAGACCATTTTTCATAGAAAATTTTTCACTTTAGGGTAAGTGTCCAATTTCCAAATCCATGAAGTACGGTTGTGTAGCTTTTCTTTTTTATTAGCATATCCATAGCAGATTTGGTTGAAAATCAACTATTTTTGCTTGCTTTCCAATACATTCTATCATGAATATTGTTTAGAGGTATTGGAGTAGAAATGACCTTTGTTACTAAGTCTGTTGGAAGATATTGTTCAATCATTTCCTTATTCCATGTGCGATTTGGAAGCATAAAATCTGCCACTAATACATTTTTGTTAGTTATTGGTTGCATGTTTATAATGTCGCAAAGAGGAATCGTAGAGAGTCATTTATCAGTCTAAAACTTAATGGTTCTACCATTTCCTACTTGTCAAATAAGTCCTGATTTAAATTCGTCAATGATTTCACACATTTTGGACCATTGCCAGGAGTACTGTCCTTTTTCTGATATTGTAGAATATTTTATGTTTTCAAATACTTTTCAGTAATAATTTTGACCCAATAATTATTAGGCTCAATCAAAATTTTCCATATTAATTTAAATTGTAATGTTTTATTCATATCCTTTGATTTCCTTAATCCAAGTCCCCCTTGTGTCGTTGGTTTGTATATTTTTTCCCATCCTATCAGAAGTTTATACGAAGGATCTTTGTTCCAGAAAAAACCTCTATTTGTTTTGTCCAATTCATTATGTGTTTGTGTAGGAAGCATAAAGCTTTGCATCAGGTAATTAGGTCTGGAAGCAAGATTTGATTTAATAAGGGTTGTTTTACCTGCTTGAGATAGAGAATTAGCCTTCCATTTCGTTAGTTGTTGTTGTGTGCTAATTAACAGATCATCAAAAGTGTTAGAATTCACTCTACCATTAATGATAGGGCAACCCAAATATTTGTCTAGAGATGTCATATTTGTAATTGTAAGAATTCCTTGTATTGTCTACTTTTTAATGTTTGTAACTTTTTTCGTTACCTGAAAAGCAGATTTATAAAAGTTCACTTTCTGGCCAGATATTTTACAATAGACATCCAAAATGTTCTTAATTTCCTTACAGTTTTCTTGTTTTTCTTTGGAAAATATCATTATATCATCTGCAAAGGCCAAGAAAGGCACTCGTGTACCAAGTCTAGAAATTTTGAGTCCAATAGGTTTCCTCGGTCTATCCGCTACTTGTTGTAGTTTTCTGAACCTAAAATGAAAAGGAATGAGGAAAGTGGATCTCCCTGTCGTAGTTCTCTTGTTGGTTTAAATATTTTCGTTGGTCCATTATTAACAAGTACCGAGAATGATACTGTCGTGATGCATTTTTTTTATCCAGTTTATGAATTTTGGATGAAATCCAAAACTTTCCATGATTTTTATAATGAAGTTTCATTCAATTCTGTCATACGCTTTCTCTATATCTAGCTTTAGAGCTATAAATCCTTCAGCTCCTTGCTTAGACTTGAAAGAGCGGAATATTTCATGAGCTATCAGGATATTATCTTGGATGGCTCTGTTGGCTACAAATGCACCCTGAAGAGGGTGGATTAATTTTTCCATAGTCTTTTTAAGTCTACTTGTTAGTATTTTGGAAATGACTTTATAAATTGTTAAACATAGACTAATTGGTCTAAATGATTTGTTGAATTTGGATTATCACATTTTGGTATTAAGGATATAAATGTATTGTTGACTTGTTTTAGCAGTCTTTCTGACAGGAAAAAACTTTTCACCGCTTGAATCACCGAAGGGCCCACGATATCCCAGTATTTTTGATAGAACTATGTTGTCATGCCATCAGGACCCGGAGATTTATCCGTTCCAATGTCAAAAACTGCCTTTTTAATTTCTTCATTAGTGATAGTTTTAGTTAATTCTTCATTATCTTCCAAAGATATTTCAGGATTTATTAGTTCCAAGTTTTCTTGTAGTAACGAATTATTCATTTCTTCACTTCTAAATCTTTTGATGCAGTCATTTCTGATATTTTATTCTCCAATAATACTATTTCCTTCTTGTGTCTTTATTTCTTTAATATTTTTTCTGTTTCTTCTTCCACTTGCTATTTTATGAAAATAGCACGAGTTAGTATCAGCTAATTTAATGTGTTTAACTTTAGCTTTTGGATTCCAAAATATTTTTTTGAAAGTTGAGTAGTTTTTTTTTTTTTTCAATTAGTTTGGATTGTTTTTGAATTTCATTGTTATTTGCATTAGTGCAAATATTAATTTCAGATAGTTGTTTCTCTATTTCTTTGAGTTGAGTGAAGACATTTCCAAACGTCGTTTTATTCCAAAGTTTTGCGTGTTTTTTAAGTAGTTTTGTCTTAGAGACCAGATCATACATTCTAGATCCGTGGTAATTTGTTTTTCAGGCTTGTCTTATCACATTTCTAAAGTCATTTCTTGTCGTGGTGGGGTAATGTTTCTGATAGCCTTGAAAAGATAAACAAATTAATAAATTTTATAATGTGTAGGAATATTTTTACACTAAGTGTAAAAAGTGGCGGAGCTATGTGGGGCCTAGAGGGGGGCTATAGCCCCCTCTACCCCCACCCAAAAAAAAAAACTTTTTTTCTCAAAAAAATAAATTTTTTAAAGCTTGTGTACCCTTGTTTAATATAAAAATGTAATTTTTTCCACCAAAAAAAATTATAAAAATGTAATTTTAGCTAGTCCCAATAGAATTTATCCCCTTCATCTCATTTGAAAATACAATTTCACCCAGTCCTAACAGATTTAAGTCACAAAATTAAAATTACTTAAGTTTTTTTTCCTCATATCATGTGAAAATCACCTTAAGGTTCATAAAAAAGTTAAAATTGATTTTTTGCGAAATATGATTTAAGCCACGTTGAATTTAAGCCACACGAAAATTTTACCGTGCAAGATTTTAGCCCCCTTTGGGGTAAAATCCTGGCTCCGTCCTGAGTGTAAACAAGTATTTGTCCTAAAATAACCCTATCTCTTAGGATAGTCGTAGTCTAGTAGAAGATAATTCATAGTTTTTTTTTTTGATAAAGTAATAATTCAAAGTTACAAACTTTGAGAAGCCGAAAACAACGGCTGTCAGAAAGATTGACAAAACACCAAACAAACACAAAACACAAACAAACCGAAAAAAGACAAAACAACAAGAGAAACACACTAGAAGAAGAAAACAAAAGAACCCAGAGGAGAAGTGAGTAAAGCACAGACGAAATCTGCACCGCCGGAAGGATGAAAATCCTTGATCTAACCCGGAACTACAACTCGATTCACCGTCTATGAAGCTCCCTTCACCAAGAATGCATCTCATGAAGTCAAGACCACCGGAAACCACACAGACAAAAGATCTGGTTGACAAAAGCACAAAAAACCAGATCTGAAAATAAAAGAAGCAGAGATCTAAAAAAAAAAAATTAAGAAACAAAAATAAGGAAACATAGGACACCGGCGCCGCTCCATCCTTCGCCAAACGTTACCGGAGTCGTTGTCGGGGGTCGGTCGGAGCGGAAGCTCAGAGCGGAACCGGGACACGGTCGGAGCGGGGGGAAAGGTTTGGACCAAGGCTGGATCTGGGCTTGGAGCACACAGACCATCCTTGTCCTCGGCGGAGACGACAGAGGCTCGGTGCAGAGCGGGACTCGGTCGGAGCGACGGCGGTTAGGGCTCGGTCGGAGCGGCAGGGGTTAGGTCTCGGTCTGAGCGGCGGGATAAGGGATGCCTTCGTCCGCCCAGCCAAGGGCTAGGGCCGACTCCCTGCTCCTTTGGGAGCGTTTTCTCTGTGTTCTAACGAGGATAATTCATAGTTGTTGAAAGGGATCTCAACTACAGCGTATATTACAATCAATAAGCTAAATATCTTCATAAACGAGTTTTATTTGAAATCATATTTAATGTAGATATTATCCATTTTCAGTTTTCACAAATCATAAATGATAATGTCACGTCTATCTTAACAATGATAAAAATTGTGCCCCCAGGGGCGTAGTCTAGCGGTAGCCAGAGGGAGTAGGACATTGGTGTTTCAATTACACCTGTGTTCGAAACGAGCTGGCGCTGGGAGGATGCGTTTCCTGACTTACCCGCCAGGGCCTGATGGGGCTTACTGGGACGCCTGGCCGTGGGATTAGTGGATTCCGCGAAGCGGGTCCGACACCCACGATAATAAAAAAAAAAACAATGATAAAAATTGTCTCCAAAGAATGATGTTTAAGACTTTAGACTGGCGCAATCACCCCATTATAGGGGCTATTTTTTCACAGCCTGAGAAACTCGTGTGACTTTTATGCAACTGTCCCCAAATGTGGGGCTATTTCCTGCAATATATTTTCAAAATCAACAAACCTATCTCTATTTTTCACAACGGAGTCTGAGATTACTTTCTACCTCTTTGCCTTCACATCTCGGCATAATAGACCAAAGTCAACACAAAACTCCCAAATTCATACATGTATTTGAAACCAAAACACATCCTCTCTCTCCTAAAACCCCACCGCCCCGCCGCCGCCGCACTCCACCACCACTCCCAAACCCGGCCGATCACCAAGGTCCGCCTGAAATGGGTGAAGAACCGGAGCATCGACCACATAATCGACAAAGACACCGACCTGAAAGCCGCCTGCCTCCTCAAAGACGCTATCCACCGCTCCGCCGCCGGCTTCCTCACCTCCCGCTCCGTCGCCGACTGGCAGCGCACCCTCGGCCTCACCGTCCCCGTCCTCCGCTTCCTCCGCCGCTACCCCACTCTCTTCCACCAGTCCCCCCACCCCCGCTACCCCTCCCTCCCCTGCTTCCGCCTCACCGACACCGCCCTCCTCCTCCACTCCGACGAGCAATCCGTCCACTCCGCCGAGGAATCCGGCGCCGTCGAGCGCCTCTCCCGCCTCCTCATGATGTGCAAGTCGAGATCCCTCCCGTTCCAGTCCCTCCACCCTCTCAAGTGGGATCTAGGTCTTCCGGATGACTTGGACAAATCCCTAATCCGGAGGCATCCGGATCAGTTCCGGATCGTCCGAGGCCCAAACGGATTACCCGTTCTGAGCCTGGGCCGGTGGAATGAGGATTTCGCAGTGTCGGAGCTCCAGAGGAAGGGCAACAGTAGGGAGCCGAAGAGGGCCCAAATCGGGCTTCCATTTGCGATGAGCTTTCCCAGAGGCTATGGCGGTCAAAAGAAGGTGAAAGCGTGGATGGATGAGTTCCAGAAGCTTCCGTACATCTCGCCCTACGAGGAGTCGAGGGGAATTGATCCTAATAGCGAGCTGATGGAGAAGAGAGTGGTCGGGGTCTTACACGAGCTGCTGAGCCTGACGATTCACAAGAAGACTAAGAGGAACTACCTGAGGAGTTTGAGGGAGGAGCTGAATCTTCCTCACAGGTTTACGAGGCTGTTCACTAGGTATCCTGGGATATTCTACCTGTCGCTCAAGTGCAAGACGACGACGGTGACGCTGAGGGAAGGGTACCGGAGAGGGAGGCTGGTGGAGCCGCACCCGCTCGCCCGCGTTAGGGACAAGTTCTACCATGTCATGAAGACCGGGATGCTCTATAGGGGCAAGGCTTTCGACTACTTAGCTAAGGATGGCTCTTTGGCTGTTGCTGTTGCCGATGCCGATCAGGAGGAGGAGGAAGAGGAAGAAGAGTGCTGGGAGGAGGGTGGCTCGGATTCTGAGGATTAGTTGAGATTGTAAGAGCAGATATTCTTATGATTAGGGTTTTGATAGGATGGGAAAGATGATACAACAATCCTCAGCTTCTTCATCTTACTACACACTCATGATATCCGACAGTCTATTGGTGTCACGAGTTTTGAGATTTAGTTTTGGGTTAGCATGTTTATTCAACCACCTCTTGTTTGGTTAACATTCATTTGGTTCATTATTTCAAGTATGAAATATGAGAATTGTATCCTTGCTCCCAATTAGTTCAAATTTTCTACATATGGAACCGAACAAAATCCAGCGATTTACGACACATAAGAATTGTATCATTGCTCTCATTTTTCGTACATATGAGAATTGTATCCTTGCTCTCAATTTGTTAAACATTGATTTAGGCAAGAGATAAAACTTTGATCAAGTATTGCAATGTTCGAGAACCAAGAGGTCAACCAGGAAAATGTCGCAAAAACTTGTATAATTCTTACCAGAAGACGCAAACAACTGGGACAATAAAGCCACATTTACGTAATAACAAGGTTCAATTAACCCAAATATGTTAGCATTTTATTACCCAGCAAGTGTTGATTTTATACAAAAGAGAGCTAAAAATGGCCTCCTACTACTGCAAAGCAAGTGGGTATCAAGCAACAGCAATTCAAGATCAAACCCATCTTTCTTTTTCAAACCTAAACTGAAAATGGCAGATTTCCCTGCGTTTTCTTTCTCAGCCCTGTGAAACAACAAGCCAACAAACCCACCAGAAGAACGAATCCCACCATCCCCAGGCACAGCATTTGGTAAAAAGAGCGACAAGCACAATTTGGAGCCACAGAAGAGAAGCCTACAAATCTGCCAATTCTGTGAATAAACCAACCTAACTGATACCATTAAGTCTACTTGTGTCAAAACTAATAATGTAGGAGGGGAGACCGACGCAGGTTCCCCTTTCTTAGCACCCCCGAAATGTTTTTACTGATCTCCAGTTTCTTGGGGAAAACAGGAAAGGCAAAAAATCGACAACAAAAAAGGAAGCATCTTAAAATACCATTTTCTGACAATGCAGGTGGGAGTTTTACTAATCCCAGGCGCTGCCTACCCCAGCAGCAGAGTAACCTCCACTGAAGCTTTGAACACCACCATAGTTGTTGTTCCCCCCATAGTAATCCGTAGCCCCGCCACCGCCTCTGCTGTACGATGAATTATCCCTTCTGAAATCGCGGCCCCCAAAACGCCCGCCTCCAGCACGACGGTTTCTGCCTCCCCCGCTGTAAGATCGGGAAGCATAGCGGGTAAGCCAATCCGGTACTTCTTGGTTGGCTTCTTGCATCAGATCAGCCATTGGTCTTGCCAGGGACAAGTTACCGTCGTTAAAAAAGGCTGTTGCCAACCCTGACTTTCCAGCTCGTCCCGTACGACCAATGCGGTGGACATAGTCATCAATGTCATTTGGTAGGTCAAAATTGATGACATGTGCAACGTGAGGTATATCCAGCCCTCTTGCTGCTACATCAGTTGCAACCAATATCGGTGTGTTTCCACTCTTGAAGGACCTTAATGCAAGTTCCCTTTCCTGGATACAAGTATCAGTCAGCTAAAGACAACAACAGCAAGGCAAAACAATACCTAAATATAGTTAAACAGATATAATCCTATAGATTAGCAACACATACTATGCAAACTTTTGGCATTGCTAGTATCATGCTCATTACCCACTTAGCAATTACGTCAATGTACTTGCTCCCAGGTACTTACATAACAAGGCCAATCGTTTTTCGCACTAGTGTGAAGAACAGAAACAGTAATAGGGAAAAAATGAAATGAAGGTAGTTTTCATGAAACTAAGGTATTTTCCCAGTAATATGATAAGATGAAACAAAGGTATTTTCAAAGTGCAACTAGATCTATAGTCCCATGAACTTACCTGCTGAGTTCGATCGCCATGAATACTGGTTGCTGGAAAACCATTGACACAAAGGAAGTGCTCTAATGAATCAGCTCCTTTCTTAGTCTCCACAAAAACTAGCGTAAGAGATTGCTGTCATAATAAGAAAGGGAAATCAGTTAAACCCACCCAAAATTGATGAGCACCAAATGTAATAGTTACAGCAAATTCAGAAGTGGCCTCAATACCCTAGGCACTGCATTTACAAATAAAACTACCTTGCCATGCATCCCATTGGCCTTTTGTGCATGTAGAAGATCCATCAGATGACTTCTCTTGTCAGACTCATGAACAAATTCAACCCTTTGGGCTATCAGATCAGTGCTGGAACCCACCCTTCCAACAGCCAAGAAAATGTAATTTGCTAGAAAATCAGAAGCTAGCCTCTGCACAGCAGCACAAATCCAAAGCAGCAATTAGATACATGACAGGCAACAGCTGATGCCTGTCACTGGACTTTGGAGCATAAAATATAAGAAAATGATACAAGTGCGTCCAATTTTAGAAGTGAAAATGAATAAGCATGCTGAGCAGAGAATGAAGAGGCAAGAACAAAACAACAAGCTATATTAGATACTCCCTTCGATCAAGTATATATGACGTTCCAGAATTTTGCACAGGAAATTAGAAACTTTTTTACTCTATTAATTCATAGTTAACGTAATAAATTGTGGGGTGAAAAGAATCTCTCCCAGTAAAAGGCATTTAGGTACGGCACTTTTTGAAACTTGATGAGAATGGAGGATTAATTAGATGACACTTAAAATTTTAAGGAGGTAGTCATTTATTTCTTCTATAGGGGGGGGGGGGGGGGGGGGCAATTGAAAACTAGAGGCAATAAACAAGACCAAATTAATATAATGCATAACGAACTCCAACGTCAAAAAATTTCGATCATATCTCAATGCTTTAAAAGACAATATATGTTGATCGGAGGGAGTAGTACATAAGAGTTAGTAACTGCATAGTCACAATTACAGAGTTACTGGCAAGGTTTATCTACCATCCTCACCCAATCAACAGTAACCTCTTTCTTCAATAACCTTCCAAAACCCAGTGACGAAAAAGAAATGATAAAATTGGGAAGACAATATATATTTATATTCGAGGAAAAAATGATAAAACTGAAGACCAGGTCAAGGGGGCTGTGACTAATAGCAATTCAAATGTTAAATCACGAAGTGACTGCTATATATTAAGATTTAAGAGAGATATACTAGCGTCACTATAAACCTTCTTTTTAAATGTCAGACTGTAATGCTGAAAAGCATCCAAAGCGGATAATTATCAAATCAAAGACAAGATGAGATGAGAATCAAAACCTGTATTTCTTTTGGAAAGGTTGCACTGAATAGCAAAGTCTGTCTCATACCACGAGGAGGCATGTCAGTCTGTTCAACTATCTTTCTAATTTGGGGCTCAAAACCCATATCAAGCATACGATCTGCTTCATCAAGAGCCAAGTATCTGATCATTGATAATGACACCTTGACCCTTTCAAGTAAATCCACCAGCCTTCCTGGGGTTGCAACAAGAATATCAACCCCCCTCTCAAGCTCACGCAGCTGAAAATATATGACAAAATCATAAAAAAGATCATTATGTACTATAGCTTAATAAAGCAGCTGTAATCTGCGAAAACAATATTCATATAGGTCAATTATACACTTGGGTCTTCTTTGGAAAAAAGTAAGAAGCAAACCGATTACTAAGCGACACAATTGTTTTCGCAAGTTACATTTGCAAAAATAAATAAATAGAGAATATGAAAACCGATAACTAAGTTCAATTTAGAAAAATTAAAATCTCAAGTAAAATGGAATGCCACAATGATTTCAAAGGAACCATCCTATTCATTTTGGAACTTAGAAACAAAGAAATAGTACATGCTTCAGTCAGGTTAAAGTATGCAAAGCATCCAGCATTACTATTCCCATATATGTAACCAGATAAGAGAGACTGCCACAGAAATTAACACCAAGCTGACATATTAATGAGACCAGGACAAGAAACGAATAAATGATCCTTGAAAAGACAGACAAAATGAAGAACAGCCAATAATGATCTCCAAATCTAACCTGTTGGCTGATTGGGGCTCCCCCATATGCAACTACCACTCTCACACCGGTTTGGTAAGCAAATTTTTTAGCTTCGTCGTTTATCTGAAAAAGGAGGCATCAACAAGTGTCAAGAAGAAAGGATGCATTAAAATAAAAAATAAAAAAATAGCTATGATGATGCTACTCAATATCAAGCTTCCAGCCAGAAACTTGCCTGCATTGACAGCTCTCTAGTAGGTGACAGAATAAGCGCAAATGGGTACACAGTTCTTGCACCATGAGGCCTTTGAGGATATTCCCCCCTCATTATTCCACTTATAATTGGAAAGCAGAAGGCTGCCGTTTTCCCAGATCCAGTTTGAGCACAAGCCATCAGATCCCGACCAGCAAGGGATATCGGGATTGCATGCCGCTGAACTGGGGTTGGCTTCACATACTTGCATCTCCGAATATTTGCATTCAGCTCCTTCCCTAGGTCTATATCTGCAAAAGTATTTACAGGTGGAGGCACATTATCCCCGCTTGTTTCCACAGGGATATCTTCATAAGCATCAAAATTGATTCCTGTGTTCTCCTGCTCAAATGCTAGCTCAGCCTCAGTACTGACATCATCATCGTCGTTGCCAAAAGGATTTACCTCTTTGTCCCTCCCTCGGTCCCATGATCCTCCAACTCTGTTATTCCATCCACCTCCACCTCTACCACCTCCACCATAGCCAGGACGTCCAGAATCTGCTCTAGGACCACCCCACCTGGACCCACTAGTCGGTCCATTGTAAGAAGGCCTATCATTGAAGGAAGAGGGTGGGGGTGCTGTGTTAGATGGTGCAGCGGACTCAGGTGGTTGCGGCCTGTTACGCAAGTGCGGTGGAACATAAGCGGGTTTGGCAGGCCGTGAAGCACTACCAACACTATTGTTGTCTGATGAACCTGAAACTGCATTCTCAACCTCAGAAGCAGCAACAGAATCTGCCCAAGAGGTTCTCATAGTTGCCAATAAAGCAAGTTGTATCAATTCTTAGCTGGCAAATCAGGTAAACGACTCCGAGCAGTACCGTATCCCTCTCTCTAACAGAAAATACACGTGAAAGACCAGCAGCAATTCACAATTACCTTCCTTTCAGTCTAGACAAATATAGATAAGAAAAGAGAAACCAGGTTAATCAATTCATACATCTCCAGAATTCGCAAGCACACGGAACATTAATGTTTGCCCCTTACACAACAACAGGAACTGACCCCTACACACAAAAAAAAAACAGACAATCCAACACATGCACAGCAATCTATTCAGCAATGCAAAAAAACTAAAAGCCGAGAAAGGGCGAAGACGATTCCTTTGTTAAAACCCGTCGCTTGCAATCGAAAACCCTAAATTGCACAAAATCGGCAGAAAAAGCTACAACCACAGCGAGAGAAACGGGACTCCAGACCACGGCAAAACAATCCACAAACCCAGAAACAAGCAATCAAGTCCAAGGAAACCAAACGAAACACAAATGCAATTGAGATAGGAAAGTGAAAACAATAAGAGGAGAGGAAAACAAACCTGAAGAAGTTTTTCGTTTCGGGGAATTGGTATGTAGAAGAGAAAAGAAGAAAAGAAAATTACACAACAAACCCTAGCTTTTAACTGCGCGGGCGGATCAGACAAAGCAAAGCGAGAAAATCTCTCGTCGCAGATATAGACAGATAGATCTCTGAAATCCCTCTTTCGTCTCAACGTTTCTCTCTTCTTCCGATTTCAACTCGAACTCGAAGATTGGCGATGGAGAATATTAAACCGAGAATAGCGGCTCTGTTTTCCCCCCTCCTCTCCTATTATAAGCTTGGACGGCGTTGCCTTCTTCATCTTCATAAAGGGTAGGGTGACATTTTTCCTTCAGATATTTTTTAAAATTTGCCATTTTTTATTTTCTAATTTTCCATGACCGATATATAAATTGCAATTCCACGCGGGTGGTTTGATGGGATACCACGCGCTAGTCTGATTGGTTGTTTAGGGTGCGCTTGATTGCACGCGCGCGTCGTATAAGTGGGAGTTTGTTTTTATGTTTCGGCTGATTTTTTCCTGACTCTGGGATTTTTAAAGATTGTGAATGCAGAGTAAAATATGATACGGAGTATTTTTTAGCAAAATTCGTTTTTTTTTTTATAAGGTAACAATTAGACTAATATTAGAGTCTATTTTTTTTTATGAGAATACGGAACTCTGGATTGGTTTGGATATTGTCCAATGAGGTTGAGTAACTAAGTTTTGCAATGTGATCAGCCACCAAATTGATCTCACGAAAAATATGATTAATCTGCATTGTCGTAAAGGACAATAAGGGCTCGTTTGGTATCGATAACAAAGATATGAGATATCAGGTATGGGTATCAGTATGAGTATCAAGATATGTATATGAGTGATATCGGGTATGGGTATAGATATGAGTGATATTTTTGATATACTCATTATGTGGGAGATATCAAAATAACACTCTGATATCATCATACCCATATCCTGATATCTATAACCCATACCAAATAGCAGATATCAGTTTGATATCGATATCAGGATTATACCAAACACATGTATGAGTATGAGTGATATCCATACCCATACCTGATTGATATCAATACCAAACATGCCCTAATAAACATAGGATATCTGAGATGATAATCTCGATCTCCCATGGACAGTGTCAGGTTTATAACAAGCACCATGCAAAAATTCTAGTTTTTATTTGTGGTAGGGTTGTTCATCGGTCCAAAACCGAACCGAATAAAAATGAACCGAAATCGGATTTCGGAATTTTGTGGACCGAAAACTGAATCGAACATATTCGATTCGGTTCGGTTTGGTCTTGGACCAAATAACCGAACATTTTGAAATTAGATTATTGAAGCAGGTTTTAGTGCACAAAACCGAATTAGATCGAACCGAACTTGGACCGAACTGGATCGAATCGAATAAGGTTGTACTAGTTTATCTAGAAATCTATGATTTTTTAATTATTTTTAAAAATAACCGGTTCTGACTGAACCGAACCTAAACCGAATATATTTTTATATGAACTAAAAACCGAACCGAATATAATCGGTTCGGGTTCAATTCAATCGGTTTAGTTTGGTCCAAAAAACCGAAAATCAAACACGATGAAGAAGGAAGTAGCAACTACAAATCCATGTGAACGTAGGGTCAGATCATGGTCATTCGATCAAATTCAAGTTTGAGTGGCCTTTAACGCAACACGGTTGCATTTTTATAAATAAGTCAAAGTCAAAATAACATTAGTTGTTAGATTATTGTTATTCAATAACTGAGATCTAAGTTCCATTAAAAAATGTCAGGTCTCAAGTAGACTTGAGCAATCCCGGATCCGGGGTGAGATCCAGGCCGTGCTTTGATCAAAGTCATGTCTGGATGGCCGGGCCAAATTCGGACAATTAGGGATGACAACGGGGTGGATTCGGGACGGGGAGTACTCTCCCCGTCCCCGTTTTTTGCCCCAGTCCCCATTCCCGCCCCGAACGGGGATCAAAAACTTTCCCCGTTCCTGCTAAGGCTCCGCTTTCCGTCGGAGATTCCCGTCCCCGTTTCACTACATATTATTTTTTTTTAAATTTTATTTTAATTTATATATTATTAAGATTTAGGATATAAATGATTTAAGATTTATGGTTTAACGTCTAAAGGGTACAAAGTTTAAGGACTAAACAATATAAAATTTAAGATTAAAAAATACAAAAATAATGTATTCGACAGGGATTCACGTGGGTTTCCCCGCCGGGGATGGGGCGGGGAATGGGGTGGGGACCTCTATCCCCGCCCCGCTCCCCGCTCAGGGTTTAAATTTTTTTCCCGCCCCCATCCCCGTTTAAACGCCCCATCCCCGTCCCCATAACGGGGATTCCCCACGGGGAATGGGGAATCCCCGCCCCGTTGCCATCCCTACGAACAACCCAAGAAAACGGGCTAGGGAGGCTTATCGGGCCCGGGCGGACCCGAACAACCCGTGGGTCCCATATAGCCCGTGTGACATGACAAACATGTCAAAGACGAAACATAACAAATCCAATCTAACGCACAATGCCCATAAAAAAATTGTATTTTTGTTACAAACGGTAGACATGGTGCTTGTTACAAACATGTTGAACAAAAACGCTTATAAGAAATCTGACCAACACTTATTTATTTTTATATATAATTTTAGGGATTTTATTTGATAGAAAAACATATTTATTTTATTTAAAAAAAAATTAATCCGGACTACCGGACATGCTATCCGAATTAAATGAGATATTATCAGTAATTGAATCACGCCCGTTTATACGAAATTTGGACACCATGGAAGCTTTGTTTTCTTTTTTCTTCTCCTTAATCCATCTTCTCAGTTCTGATTTTTTCTTTTCCATCTTCATAGATTTGAAAAAATATACTTTTTCCCTCTTTAATTGGTGAAGAAATTGAGAGTAGACCATAACAGCTTTATTGGATGTTCATGGTTATGGAGAGGTAGTAGATTGATTTTTTTTACGCCCATGGTGGAGAAGTAAGACGAAGAGCCTGGAGGCAACTGGACATTCATGGCTCTGCAAAGGGAGGAGAGAGAAAAGAGGAGAGAAAAGAGAGGGAAGTTGATAAATGAAAGAATGAAAAGACAAAAAAATACATAATATAAATTAGAGGGATTTGTAGAAAATCACTCCTTAAATAAGCCTATTTATCCACAATCACCCGTTATACACGTAATTACTTGAGCTCACCATTTAAATACATTCCGTTAACAAATAACCATCCCCGTCCCAATCCGTCAATTTTGACTGTTATCCCATGCAAATTTACCAAATTACCCTTAAATTTGAATTTTAAAGCCGGTTTTGTGATTTTTTTGGATTTGGTTTAGGTGGGTTTATTTTTTTGGGGTTTGGTTCAAAAAAATCCAAATCCATCTCATCTTCTAATGTCTCTTCTCCTGCGTCTTTCCAAGCAACTCCCCCAAAATTTGGGGGCTTTCTCTTCAACTTGGATAAGACGAAATCAGGGTGAATTTTTTTGGGTTTGGTTTAGGTGGTAATTTGGATGGATTGTTGCGGCATCATATTAGTTTTGACTTCACTTTGCATTATTGAATAGATTACTGGAACTTAATTTGTGTTTGTTGATGATGATGTGAATGCCATGTTAAGACTAAAACCTGTGCTGGTGTTAAAACATCAAAACTGAGAAATTGTTGAAGTATTGGTTTGTAGACTTGTACTGTTCTTATTTCTAGAAAGTCAATTTCTCAATTACAATTGATTGTACAAATTAAGAAGACAACCAAACTTATACGAGTAATAATTTTCTAAACAGAAAACCAGAGCTCAGAAATGGAATTGATCAGCGGGTTGGCCCTGGAGCGCTTCATCCAGCAACACCTCGGAGCTCTCCATCAACTCCGGGCTAAGCCGGAACATCATCACGCAGAACTCCATCTCTGAGAGAGCGCCATCTCCGTCGAAATCGCCGGCGGATATCATAGATCGCATATCGGCGTCGGAGAGTCCGTGGAGCCCCAACAGCGGGGCGTTCCTCTTGAGGCTGTCGAAGGTAATCACGCCTCTCTCCCCGTCCATCAGAAGCCGGAATCCCTTACATAGCTCTCCGATCAAGCCCTCCCCGCCGAGCTTCTCCGCCATCAACGGGAACGAATCCTCGAAATCGGGCACGAATTGCTCGCCGGCCATGGTTGAATTGATGAATGCTAAGCTTTGTTGCGAATTGAGGGATGGAGAATGATGAGGATTGGAAGGGGGGATTTTAATAGGATGGAATTAGGGCTTGGAAATTTGGGGGAGTTGCTTGGAAAGACACAAGAGGAGAGACAATAGAAGATGAGATGAGATGGATTTGGATTTTTTCGAACCAAACCCGAAAAAATAAATCCACCCAAACCAAATCCAAAAAAATTCACGAAATCGGCTTTAAAGTTCAAATTTGAGGGTAATTTGGTAAATTCGTATGTGATAACGGTCAAAATTGACGGATTGGGACGGAGTGGTTATTTGTTAACGAAATGTATTTAAAGGATAAATTCAAGTAATTACGTGTATAACGGGTGGTTGTGGGTAAATAGGCTTATTTAAGGGGTGATTTTTTACAAATCCTTCTATAAATTAATATAGTTTTAGTTATACTTTTAAGAAGATACACAAGTATTATATTTATTGGAAATAAACTTTATCTTTCTTCCACGTGTCAAAAAATATAAGAACTTTAGTTTATCCCTTAGACCATCTTTAATCATGGCACCAATAGTATCATTATTATTATTAAAAAATAAAAATAAAAATGTTAAATTTTTATAAAAAGCAATGTGAAAAATTAAAAGAGAATACTATTTATTTGATATTCCTTTATTGATTCACTATAATTTTTTTTTTTTTTTTTTAAATGAGTATGATATTCACTATTAATATGATGGTTAAAGATGCTCTTATGTAAATGTACAAACCTCCCACCTAATTACGGACTCTTGAAAACACACACGAA
Source organism: Rheum nobile (assembly GCA_027886185.1). Classification (NCBI taxonomy): domain Eukaryota; kingdom Viridiplantae; phylum Streptophyta; class Magnoliopsida; order Caryophyllales; family Polygonaceae; genus Rheum; species Rheum nobile. Next base: position 340,319 of record WOAB01000003.1, read on the forward strand.
TTTTGAAGGCAATGGTATATGTACTTTTAATACCTTCGTTCTCGTAACTTATGGGCGTTTCATGCCACCTATTAACCTTGCAGCAGACAACACCCACCAAATGCGAAAGAGAAATCAAGATTCCTACAGTTGTTCTTGAGCCAAATTGAACGCTACGTATATAAATGGTATAACGAGATATTGATCTTCAAAGATTACACGAGTTTGATTAATCCCGAAAATGAACATATAATTATGGAGTCCAAGAAAATATCATAGGATAGTAATGTTTCTCACACTAAAGAATAAAAGATTATACACTTTTCATAGGATTTGTCAGCCACATCAAAGCAGAGAGATACAGCATATCTACTATATACACAAGAGACCAGAAAACTCACACGAATCGATCACAAGTTCAGTTGTGTGAAGAGAGACGGAACGAGATCTACCACTGACCACGCGAGCCCCGCGTATTGCAGAAACCTTATGCCAGTGTCGACGTCGAAGGCGTTCTGATCGGAGAAGAAGAGCATCTTCTGAACGAAACCCGACGGCTTGTTCTCGTTGGAGGCCTTCTTGGCAGCGGCGGCCGAGGATCCTTTTAACCCGGGGACGTAAGTGGTTGATCTGATAGGGATGCCCATTGCGTTCAGAGTCATAGGCAGGATCCACTTTGCCAGCGACTTGCTACAGAACTTGACAACGAGGATGGTTGGAATGCCCACAACGACTCGGGCTATGAAGGTTAAGCCGGTAAGTTCAGGAGTGAATATGCGTGGTACGAGCTCGTGGTGAAAATGTTGGTAAGTTTGCTGCACCCCCGTTACCTAGAAGGACAATCAAGTAAGAGTGTCAATGTGAAATCAATAGTTTTGCACCTAGTGACAACATGGGCAAACTGGGGTGGTTATGGTAAACCAATTGTAATTTAGGAATTTCTTCAACCACTAATTTTCAAATTTTGATAAATCAACACTCATAGGCAGTTTCCAGTCAAAGTACCACGAAATCCCTATAAAAAAATGGGGGTTCAACTTCGAGTGGAAAATCAAACATGCTCTGGCTCTAGGTTATTTGAAAACATGGATTTTTTATCTTTTTAGAAAGATTATTAACAGAGATCTTTTTTATTTAAAAAGAAAGTTTAGGAGTATCCCTGTCCCAGGGGAGACATTTTGATGTTAAGAGTGAATATGAGCTGTTAAAATTTAGGAATTTAAGGCGTATCGATGAAAAACAAATCGTGAGGTGGTTTTGAGAAAATATGCAAAACACACGAGTGGTTTATCCTAATTATCTAAGGAAAATATGAGTTTTCTGCATTAATTGGACTGACAGGAATACCGGGGGCAAATCCCTGAGAAGAAGGCACATTGTGTGATTGAAAGATAAATTAGAGCAGTACAATTTTATTAGACTTAACATTTCCTACAGACAAAAAGAAATTACTACGATGCTTACTGAGAAATGGTGTACTTACAATTCCAAGTGCAACACCATCAAAAGCGGTATGAAACTCATAGCTCGGGGTTGGCAACTCAGGAGTTGGATAAGCAAAAAGCAACAGGAAGCTAAGGGCAGCCCAGAATGATGTAACTGCAAAGGAGAAGAAAAATGTATCATTGACCATACACAAAGCAAATATCATTGTCTATGTTAATCTTCTGTTCTTGATGCAAAATACTGTATAAAATACGCTGTTTCATGGTTCACTTTAATGAAATTCACTAAACCAATTCCGAAACATATTTCAATTGTATTCATTTCCATCATTATTAATTATATTATCCAAATAGGGGAGAAGAAGATTTTGTAAAAATTGTTGCACACTTGCACTGGCTCCTAGGGTTTTTTATTCTCTACAGGGAATTATGGATCACATTCAATACAAATGGTCCCATCTAAAGCATTAATTATGATGAAATAGTAGATAGTACATTATAAATCATACTTCTACTATTCTCATTTCAACATGTTCCTTGGTTTCCAGTCCGTAGTTTTTTAACCACATTGAGTTATAAAAATAGATAGCCACACATCATATTATGCAAAGATATTTTGTTACATTACAGCATCTAATATTCAGCAGAATACATCATAAAGAAACAAAATATGCTTACCATTTTGACCAGATACAATAAAGTTGTCAAGAGAATCGTGTACATTAAGCCAAACTGCAAGGATAATCAATCCCGAAACAAGACCTCCGATGATATCAATCAAGCTGTGCATGCCCAAGTACATTCTTCCTAATAAAAGAAACATATATTAAGCATGGCTTCAAATTTTACAGTAAACCTTAATTTTTACCATTTAGATTATCTAATAATGTACCTAGTGCAATGAGACCAATGAACACACAAACAACAGCAAGTCCAGCAACTGTCACCAGGCTATCTGCACTCTGGTTGTATGTTGTCAGATAACAGAAAAGGTATCTGCAAATTTACAAAGGACATTGGGAGCAATCACTATAACTTCTGTCCCAGAGATAATAGATAATCTTACGTATTACAAGACATAAAAACGTGGACCACCACAGAAATAAGAAAAGAGAAGCTGTCCAAGTCACAAATTTTATGTGAAGAATAGCATGACAAAGCTCCATGTACGAGTACATTGAGTAAGGAACAAGAGCTTAGGAGGGCAGAATATCTTTCAACGAATTGTAGAATTCCAAGACTTTCAATTCAAGTGTATTTGAGTCACTTAGTCATATAGGTCATCCAATTCAAGAGTATAATTCCAAGACTTCCATGGGAATCAAATGCGTCTACACGAAGTGCTACTACTAGTAGTCCTGCAATAACACTAAGCCATATCATCAAGCTACTCATTTGCACTGCGTCCCTGTCGCAATTTCCTTTTCTTGTGTATCTTCTAAGTTCAATCTAGTTCACAATTCGAATAAAAGCTCTCATAATGAGTAATGCACTCAAACAGTTTCAAGGTAGAAAGCGAAACTCAAGTCATTGTCAATAGTTTCTGAATAAAGCAGAATGTTGATGACATTGACTACTAAATTGGGTTCGCCTAGAGAAAGAAATCGAGTAAACAACAAGGAAGTGTTGGATTACCCAGATAAGCACACCGTGTTAAGAGTGTGAGATGAAGGCAACCCGTATTCTTGCGCATTCTCTACCTCATCTCTAGTAGCAGTCACCCTTCTAACAGGTGGACAGCTCGGTCTAGGAGCTGATATCACATCCTGCAACCAAAAGCAATTAATTAACTTCAAAAAATTGATCTTTCACACATTCAAAATGTTCTGTCAATAGCTTTCAAAATAGAACAGCTTGATGGAAAAGGGGAAAAGAATCAAGGGCAAAAACCTTCACACAATTCCCTGTGTAATCACAGAATGCCATCAATAGCGTCATCTGCCTTGCCAATTTCCCATGGCCACTCTGCATTTATTAAACAAGATTAACCACATAAACACAATATCCCCACAAAAAAACCAACCCACCAGCCCCAAAAATTAAATATAAGAAAGAAAGAGACAGAATTTCAAAATACCCAGAAAAGGAGAGGGAGGAACCCGGTGTAGAAAGGCACCGAAACTACAAAGGACAAGGCAGAGAAGAAACCATCCAAGAACTTATGCTGCAATTTCTGCAAAATCCATCAAACCAAAACCAAAATTCATTAAAGAAAACAATCAATTAACAGCAAACTCGAAGAAATCAACCCAGAATCGGATTCGGGAAAGCTGCGAAATTGACCTGGATCTGAAGAATAAAAGGGGTGCCAGTGGTGACATGATAGGTCACCCAAGGTTTGAACAAAGATCTTAGCTTCTGGGTGACATTGAGCATCGAAGAAATCACAATCCATGAAAGAAGGCCCATTAAAGAAGCCACCTGCCACGCCGCTACGCTCTCCATTCTCTCTCTCTAGATTAAAGAGCGTTTTTTTCAAAAATAAAATACTACGAAAAAAATCACCAGACGAAGAATATTCAAATCCTCATTTTAGAAATGAAAGCTTCCATAGCCGAGAAATATTAATTTTATCAAGGCGTATCAGTGCGAGTTGCGCACCGTTGGCTTCGTGCTGTCAGAGAACTAATTTAGCAGCCACATGAAAAAGATAAATATTCAATTTTCAATAAATCAAGACCACTTGAAGTTCGAGGAAGATTCGAAAAGAGGAAAAGGAAAAGAGGAATTGAACTGGTAGCGAAATCGGACGGTGGATGAGGCTGCTGTGACGGAGATTAGTTATGTCACAGACATCGCTGCTCCCCAGTCTACGGTCTACCGTTAATGCGTGGTGCAATTTTGACCTGACCATCATTTTCTGCAGTCGTAAACTACTTTACACAAAACCACGGAGACTGATTCTCCTACCTTGAGGGTAATCTACACTCTTACCATACGAGCGGAAAATCTAATAAAGAGTGAAATAGAGTTAGTATATTCGGAAAATCTAATAAAGAGTGAAATAAAACTTAATATTTTATAACAATAAGAGTATTTGACAAAATTTATAAAAACCTCAAACATACTGCGCAAAATTGTCCAAATTTTCGGATAGTTCGCGAAAATTGCAAAAAATCAAGGGTAACGAAAATTTCATAGTATATTTAATAATACCCTACTTTCTTTTAACATATTTCTCTCTTTTTTACTGGGGCATTTATTTCTTTGATATGGCCGAATGAGTGATTTAATTAAAAATACCATAACTTTGTCATTAAATCTTTCTTCAACTTTAGGGCGTAATTTCAATTTTTTTTTGAGAGGGGTAAGAGGGAATATAATATATGAAAGATTAGACAATTAGGGGATATGTAGCGGTGTGCAGACCGGAATTTCTACGATTCATGGACCGGAGATCAGAATGGATCGGTAAACGTATTTTTTTATATATAATTTAAATTAATTATTTTTTCTATTTTTATAACTATTGTTTGTAATATTGGAGAATATATTTTTGTTACTAGTTTATTTTTATAATAGAAAATACTTTCTAATAATATTATGTGAAATTAATACATAAAATATATATAAAAAAAGGTCTATCCGGTCCGAAAACCGGCTGGGCTTGGATCGGACCAGAATCTTAAAAATGATGGACCGCGGACTAGATCAGAATACACCTAATCCGGTCTCGACATTTTCGGTGCGACCCGATTTTCCGGTCCGGGCCAATTTTGCACACCCCTAAGGATGTGTAATCTTAATTGTGGGGATTGGTTGGATAGTTTTTACATTGATTATAGCTTAAAATTGTCGAATTCAAAAGGTCGAAATAAAAGTTTTGTTTTCTTTACATAGTTAAAAATTAGGTTATCTTTTTAAGAAAGATCCAACTTAAGAAAATCAACAGTTTGATTAGCCTCTTCTATAGTAGTGTTGGATTTTAATATCCTTGAAGTGAGCAAGGAATCTTCGTGTGTCCTTAATGATCATCTCAATTTCCCATGGTGTATCCCAAGTTCCTTGTGAAACGTTTATGATTGTCAGGTTATCTCCTTCAATCGTAAGCTTCTTAATGCCAAGTCGACACGCATGAACCACTCCGATCCACATCACAATGGCTTCTGCCTATAGAACAATTGTTGGTTGGATATTTTGACTATCCATGAAAGTAATCTTACTACTCTTATCCCTAAAAAAAACAATTTTGGTTTCACCATTTCCAATCCCAAATCCATCAAAATTTAGTTTGATATGCACACCTGTCGGTTTTATCCAAGCAATTTTCTTATTCTTCATCTGTTTTGTTTCTTCTCCACTTCTATTGTTTTGAAAATTTTGTAAAAGGCACAAATATCAGCACACCTAGGCTTATCATTTGGTTGATTACGAAAAATCATGGAATTTCTATGGTTCCATATATGTCACCAAGCAAAACATGCAAGTTTAAAATTGGACATTGCTCCTCTATTGTATGTTAAATTATCATTAAAGTTGGTTGTTAGTAATGCTCCATGAGACATTCATTTAATTGCCTCCTTGTTTTGTTAAGCACAACCTTAGTATGTTTGTAGTCAAAGAATAAACGATTGATGTCCTCATTTGATTCCTTAGTGAGAAAATCAGAGACAGTTTTGCATGCAGAGTTCAAACCCAACGCCTTATTTAATGATAGGTCTCCAATCCATTTGTAATTCCAAGAGTTTACGCTCTTACCATTTCCTATTTTCCATCGCAACTTGTTTTAGAAGTCTTTTCTAAGGCTAAGGACTCGTATAAACTGCCATGAAAAGTTTTTTTTAGACGGTGAACAGACAATCATCCTTGATGTATTTTTCTTTGAAAATTCTAACCCATTCATTATTCGGTTTAGTGAGAATTTTCCATAATAATTTCATTTGTAGTGACTTATTGTTTACTTCTGCCATTTGGAAACCAAGGCCACCATCAAATTTGGGAGTACAGATATGGTCCCAACTGATTAGTGGGTGAAAGTCTGAAGAGTCCATTATGTTCCAGAAGAAGGATTTGTATCTTATCAATTTCATCTAGTATACCTTTAGGGAGCAAGAAATTCTGCATAATGAAATTTACTTTTGATATTAGGTTTGCATGGATAACTACTACCCTACTAGATTGTGAGAGTGAATTTGCCTTTCATTTTGATAATTGTTTTTTTAGGGAGGTAATTGTTTCTTGAAAGGTAGCGTTATTCATGCGTCCTCTGATGATTGGAATAGCTAAATATTTTTCCATTTTTTTGGTTATCTGTACTTGTAAAATCCCAGCTATTTGGGATGAAGTTTGCACAGATATGTTAGAAGAGAACTAAACATAGCTCTTGTAGAAATTTATCATCAATTGAGTCTTATTCGAGAAACCTTCTAGGAAAGTTTTAATGTATACAGTGGAAGATACTGACGCATCAGCTAATATGAGAGTATCATCCGCAAAATTTAGGAAGGGAATCGCGGTACCATTTCTAACTAGTTTGATACCAACCCTAGGGTTAGGACTTTCCGATTCATGGGTTAGTGTTCTGGACAAGTATTCCATAGCGAGTACAAATATGTAAGGGGCCATAGGGTCTCCTTGTCTAATCCCACAGGATGACGTCTGGATGCTACCATGTTCATTATTAACTAGTACATAGAAACATTCCGTTGTTATACAAGATATGATTAGGTTGACAAATCTTTTATGGAATCCAAAGGAGAGTAGCATTCCTTCAATGAAATCTCAATGTATTTTGTCGTATGATTTTTCCATATCTAATTTTAATGCCATCTAACCTGTTTTTCCTATGAAATGAGTGAAATATTTAATGAGAAATTAGTATGTTATCCTAAATCAGTCGGCCTTCCACAAAGGCACCTTGTAGAGGATGGATTAATCGTGGGAGTAGTGGTTTCAATTTGTTTGCTAGTATTTTCGTGATAACTTTATAAGTGATATTGCACATGTTGATTGGTCTAAAAATGATTTATATTTAGCGGAGCCTCCACTTTGGTTATGAGGGCAATGTAGGCATGATTTGTTTCTTCTAGCATTTCGCTCGAATGGAAAAAAAAATTATAGCAGCATTTACAACTGGACTACCAATAATAGCCTAGTATTTTTTGAAGAAGTCAATGGGAAAACCATCAAGTTCTGGTGTTTTGTCCAACGACATTTCATGTATTGCTTTTCTAATTTCACTTGGAGTTATTATACGTAACAGACTGTCATTATCTGCATCTGTGATTTCTTTTTGTATTATATCTAGGGACAAAGTGTTTACTGGTATCTGGAACCAAGTTCATTTGAAATTTCATGTTAATATGGTTGGTTTCATAAATCATTATTCCATCTTTATTTTGAAATTTAGTAATCGACTGCCTTAATGGATCTAAACTTAGCTATTGTTTGGTAATACTTGGTATTGCGATCTACTAATATAGTATGGGTAACTTTTGCCCTTTGCTTCCAATATTTATGTTGGTAATTTAAAATATAGTTATGTCTTTGTACAAGTTTTTGTAGTAGTTCGTTTGTTTTAGTACAATTGGGGGTTAAAACTAGTTGGTTTTGTGCTTGCTGTAATTTCTCTTCTGATAATTGTAATTATCGGAAATTATAATTGAAGGTTTTCTTAGCCCATTCTTTTTGAATATTTTTTCAGAAGTCTAAATTTTTGTTGTAAATTGTACATATAAGATCCATGCATCTTATACTTTCATACTTTCTTAACGAGGTTATCATAGGCTGCAAATTTTGTCCATGCATTTTCAAATATGAATGGAGGAATATTTCGTTTAGTTGTTCTACCGAGACTAAAACTAATCAGGTAGTGATCAAATGTCGTAAAGGGATGATGTCGTACACTTAGATCAGGTGATATATCTAGGATATCCGGCTGTATAATTACCCTATCTAGGTTTTCATATAAATTACTAATTCCGTTTATTTTCTTTCGCCATGTAAAAGGAAAGCCACATGTCCAAGTATTGATTAGTCCTAAATTATTTATGAACTCTAATAATCTTTTAAATCTATTTATATTTGTTGTTGCTCCCCCTAGTTTTTCAGTATCATACTAGTGGAAAAAACACTTTTTGAGGCTCCCTTTTAGAGGCGTATATAGTAGAAAACGCATCAATAACGACTTAGGCAATCACTTTTTTTGGTTTTTGAGGTGAATAATTAATTTATACGCCTCAAAAATATTTTTTGAGGCGGGCAAATTAATATACGCCTCAACAAGTATCCAAAAAAACATTTCTCGCTAAAGTATTAGAGGCGGGCCAGGGTAAGGCCCGCCTCTAATTCTAACTAATTGAGGCGGGCCAAGTAGCCCGCCTCAATTAAAGCTTGATGAGGCGGGCCTCTTAAAGCCCGCCTCAACAAGTATGTCCAGTAGAGGCGGGCATGTAACGCCCGCCTCTATTAGACCATTAGTCGTAATACTTATAGAGGCGGGCATGTTAGGCCCGCCTCTATAAGCTCAACCCTAATTAAAAAAAACAACAACTGCTGTTTTCCTTCATTTTCCTCTTCGTATCCTCCTCTTCTCGTCCCGAGCTCCGACGACGATCTCCGACTTCATCGATCTCCTCCGTCTTCCCTACTTCATCGATCTCCTCCGTCTTCCCGACTTCATCGATCTCCTCCGTCTTCGCCGAGCTCCGTCTTCCCAAGCTCCGACTTCATCTCCCTTCTCCGAGCTCCCTCCCTTCGCCGAGCTCCCTCCCTTCGCCGAGCTCCCTCTAATACTTCAACGCACTCGAAGCCAAGTCAGGTATCAACATCCTTTGCGCCCTCGACGTTCACATCCCCTTTCCTTGTCCGTTCGCTTCTCAATGCTTTAGTTTTTCAGTTTTAGGTTCTTACTTCAGTATTTGAAATGATGGATGCATGCTTCTTTTGCTTTGAACTGATGCAAACGAGTATGATTGTTCTGGCGATCTTGCTAATTTTGCATGTGAAGTAGTTTCAATGATGGTAGAGTTTTGGGAAGACTGATTGTATTTGGACATGCTCTTGTGGTTTTGGATATTTATGATAGTCGGGTAGGCAATAAAAGTAAATGAATAAGGCTATAATAATATCCAGTTTGGGTGACATGGATTAATATTTTTTAGCTCCTATAAATACATAGCAGTTTTGATGAGTGAAGCTTCTTACTAGTCTTAGAAAAGCTATATAAATAAAGCAAAAGTGAAAAGAATCACATTCTTTATTTAATTGGTGAAATGACATTCTGCAGGCTGATAAGGGCATTGCCTTGAAGGATCGATATTGGGTCAAGGTAATACTTCTACCCTAATTCCTTAGGCCCTTGGCGGGATAGAATTCATAATTTAGGCCCTTGGCGGGATAAAATTCATAATTTAGGCCCTTGGCGGGATAGTTGAGTTTGTATTTTTTCTTGCTTGGTTGCGTATTATTATATATTTGGGCCCTTGGCGGGATAGTTACTAGAAATGAGTATTTAATCTTAATTCCTTGCATGTTATTTTGCATTTATTACTAGAAATGAGTCGTCCTTGGATGTACGGTGACCATACTACGACACAATACTTGAGTGGGGTTGAGGAGTTCATTAGATATGCTTTAGCATACCAACGGAGTACGAAAGCCAAAAAAATCTATTGTCCATGCCGTGATTGTAAGAATATAAGGCGGTTTGCTGATATTGATGAGATTGAGGATCATTTATTTTGTCGTGGTTTCAAAGAAGATTACCATGTTTGGTTTTGGCATGGTGAGAAAATACCTGATCGTCCAAGTTCTAGTGTCAATGAGTTTGATGTTCAGGTAGACACTGATGATAATGATGATGATATTGCTGAGAATAATGAGATGGATAATGATGATGACCAAGAAGATGATGAAATGAATGGGATGATGGATGGGGTGAGAGATCACTTAAACGAACGACCTCAGATGTTCGAACAGGTATCAAAGGCTGCAGAGACTCCCTTGTATCCCGGGTGTACAAAATTTAGCAAGTTAGAGGGTGTGTCAATACTTTACAACTTGAAATGTGCTTCTGGTTGGACTGATGGAAGTTTCAACACCTTATTAGAATGGTTAGGTGAATTTTTACCAGAAGGCAATGAGATGCCTATCTCTACTTATTATGCTAGGAAATTGATGTGTCCCTTAGGCTTAGAGGCTATCAAGATAGATGCTTGCCCAAATGATTGTATGCTTTACAGAAACGAACATGAAAATTTGGATGAGTGTCCAAAGTGTGGTGCATCTCATTACAAGCGTAAAGGGGTAAATTCGGCTAAGAGGGGCCCATCAGCTAAGGTTATGTGGTATCTTCCGATAATACCTAGGTTTCAGCGTTTGTTTTCGATAAAGAAGGAATCAAAAAGTCTGAGGTGGCATGCGGAAGGGAGGAAGAAAGATGGACTCCTTAGACATCCTGCTGATTCTCCTCAATGGAGAAATATTGATAAGAAATATTCTGAATTTGGTGAGGAGGTTAGGAATCTGAGACTTGTTTTATGTACATATGGTGTGAATCCGTATGACACTCTAAGCAGTCAACATAGCACATGTCCGGTTCTTCTAGCGATTTATAATCTTCCTCCATGGTTGTGTATGAAGCGCAAGTATATCATGTTATCACTCCTCATCTCCGGGCCTAAGCAACATGGGAATGACATAGATGTGTATCTGGCTCCACTTGTTGATGATTTGAAATTACTATGGAATGAAGGTGTTCCAATGTTCGATGCATACACCAACTCAAACTTTACCTTGTGAGCTATGGTTTTTTGTACCATAAATGATTTCCCGGCATATGGAAACTTGTCTGGGTACAAAACCAAAGGAGAACAAGCATGCCCTATATGTGAAGAAGACATGAAACCTGCCTACTTGAAAAATTACAGGAAAATGTGTATCTAGGGTACTGGAAGTTCCTTAGTCGATATCACCCTTACCGTAAAAAGAAGAAGGAGTTCAATGGGTACACCGAGGAAGGAGTAGCTCGTACACCTTTGACAGGATCACAGGTTTATGAACAGATTAAAAATGTTGACACCAAATACGGCAAGGGCTTCAAGTCCGTCTCTAAAAAGGGTGTTTTATGGAAGAAAGTGTCTATACTATGTGATCTTCCTTATTGGAAAGATTTGTCGGTTAGGCATTGTCTCGATGTGATGCACATTGAAAAAAATGTTTGTGATGCTATAATTGAGACTTTGCTAAATATACCCGGAAAGACGAAAGACAATCAGAAAGTTCATTTTGATATGAAAGAGAGGAATATTCGACCAGATTTGTGGCTTGTGGTAAAACCGGATGGTAAAAAGACTTTTCTGCCTCCGGCGTGTTACACAATGTCAAGAAAGGAGAAAAAAGTGTTTTGTGAGTGCTTACATGGCATTAAGGTTCCATCGGGATATTCGTCAAATGTAAAACGTCTAGTTTCTCTTTCGGACCTTCGGTTGATTGGTATGAAGTCTCATGATTGTCATGTATTGATTAATGTTTTCTTGCCGATCGCACTTCGTGGGATATTGCCGAAACACGTGAGACATGTTATAACAAAACTTTGCGTATTTTTCAGTTCCATATGTGCTAAGGTTATTGATCCGGAAATATTGGATGCTCTCCAATATGATATTGTTGAAACTTTGTGTCGATTTGAAATATACTTTCCGCCGTCTTTCTTTGACATAATGGTGCACTTAATTGTTCATTTGGTTCAAGAAATCAAGTTATGTGGTCCGGTGTTCTTAAGATGGATGTATCATTTTGAGAGATTTTTTGGCAGTTTAAAGGACAAAGCAAAGAATCGGGCGAATCCAGAGGGTAGTATCATTCGTGGAGTCCTTCATGAAGAGATATCTCAATACGCAGCTGAGTTTTTGTCAAGGCTTCATCCAATAGGTCTTCCAAAATCTCGTCATGTAGGGAGGCTTGAAGGAGAGGGAGTAATTGGTAAAAATGTGATATCTCCTCCATCTGAAAGGAAGATTAAGGCACATCTTTGTGTGTTGCAGCATCTTACAGAGGTCAATCCTTACATAGAAAAGCATTGCCTTGAATTGCAACACAATAATGCTAAATTGAATGAAAGAGATTTGATACGGGAACATAATCGCACATTTGTTGATTGGTTTAAGAAGGAAGTAGCTGAGGAACTAAGGAAAGAACATGACGTTTCTGATACGGTCAAGTGGTTATCTCGAGGTCCTCGACTATGTGTTCGGTCTTACGAAGGGTATGATATCAATGGGTTCACATTCTACACTAGAAGACAAGATGAAAATAGTGTGGTGCAGAATAGTGGAGTGAAGGTAGTTGCATCATCTAGGGTCTATGCGAGCGCTAGGACAAAAGACCGATTGATGCGACACAATCGTATTATGGTGTTATCGAAGAAATATGGGAGCTTGATTATAACAATTTTACAATCCCTGTTTTTCGGTGCAAGTGGGTCAACAACCCTAACGGGGTGAAGCAAGATGAAATTTATCCGGGTTTGACATTGGTAAACTTTGACCGATTAAGTGATAGTGACGAGCCATTCATCCTAGCATCACAAGCTAAGCAGATTTTTTATGTGGTAGACAATGTTGATCCTAGATGGCGTGCAGTTGCCCAAGGCAAAAGACATATTCTGGGTATTGATGATGTTGTGGATGAAGATGAGTATGACGAGTATGATGACACACCCTTGTTATCAACTGTTGTTCAACCATTACCGGAGGAGGAAGATACAAATAATACTAATCATATCCGTACAGATCATAGGGAAGGAATATGGGTTACAAATGATAAATGAATAAGATGAGGTAAGTTATTTTGCTTACGAATTAGTTTTTTTTGGAATATTAACAATATCAGTTTCATGAGTGTATTATGTTGATTTTCTAGGGCATTTCAAGTGTACAAGTATCAAGGTGGGAAGTATTTGTGTTTCATGACCGACTAGATATCAGTTTCATGACCGACTAGATAATGTATGTAACTTAACTAACTATATATTGATAGTATTTGTGTTTTTTGTCAATAATTTCTGTGTTTTTTATGCAGCTATATCCTAAGAGGAAGACATCGTATACTTATGAAGAAATGGATGTTGTTCGTGAGCAATGGGCACAATATTTTACATCGAAGTATTTATTATCGGATTGAACTTGTTTTTACTTGTCATGTAAACTGTTGTTGAGAACCTGACTGTACTCTGATGAAATCTGTTATTGTTTTTTTTTGGTCAAATGAAATCTGTTGTATATTATTCTGTGAATAAAATCAGGAACCTGACTGACTCGGCCGAGAACTCGGGCGAGTTCTGGGCCGAGTCAGCGTCTAGTTGTTGAGGCGGGCTTGTATACGCCCGCCTCTATAAGTATATACGCGTGACTTGTTAAGGCGGGCCTATAGAGGCCCGCCTCAACAAGTGTTTACTTATTGAGGCGGGCCTCCTAAGCCCGCCTCAACAAGTCCCTCATTTTGGCGCCAAAGTGAGGGACTTGTTGAGGCAGGCTTATGAGGCCCGCCTCAATAATGTCCTTTTAGAGGCGTAAAATGCCCGCCTCAAAAAGTGTCCCTACTTGTTGTAGCCCCCTTAGTTGAAGCGAACGGTGTTTGCCTCAATAAGTGTCCAAAGGCCCGCCTCTATAAGGATTTTTTCCACTAGTGTCATTTTCAAGTTCATTTAAATCACCCACTAGAATTACTGGTAATCCAAAGGATACAATTTCTTCTTCGAGTCATAGCCAGAACTCGTCCTTGTTTTCTTCCTTGGACGGTGCATAAACAAAGATACAAATATAGGGATTAGTTGCATGTTTTTTTGTATAGATGATCATATTTGGTTCTATTTTTTGTAGTTGCCATTGTCTAGTTTCAAGATTATGGTTCCAAAGGATCCAAATACGACCTCTGGTATTGGTCGATGATATGAACAATACCTCTTGAAAGCAAATCTTCCTAATTACATTGAGATTTGGTTCTATGTTGCATTTTGTTTTCGCTAGAACGAGCACATTTAAGTTGCTAGACTTTTTGATATATTTTAGTTCTTCCAAAAATACTGGGTATTTCACACCCCTAACATTCCAGTAACCTATATTCATAAAAATACATTTTCCCGACTAAATAGTATAAGGTTGTAGATATTGATCTTAGTATACATTTGTATGATGAACAAACATGGGAAAAAGTACATGATTGCAAAACTTAATAAGTAAAGGTTTGTCAAGAAGATGTGTAAGTAATTGTAAGTGTATGTATGTACACCACCGAAAGAGGGTGAGGTATAAGACAATGACTTGTGGACCGAATGTAAAAGAGAAAGAGAGAGCAACTAACAACTGTGGGCAAACCTGACCGATTTGGTGGTATCGTTTGTAGGGAACCTTAGCAGCCAAGAAATGGCAAAGGTACCAACTGCATAGTTCAGGCATATGAGACTTAATACAACGGTACATGACTCTGTGTACATGTAACATAAAGGAGAAGCCCCCGGATATACATGATCGGGCCTTGCATAACGACTTTTAGGCTACATATGGATAATGACTCATCAAAAGTAGCAGATGCCAGATTAAGAAGTGACTCATTAGATGCAGAGTAAACAGAAGCAGCAACCAAGCATCGTTTTGTGATGGCAAATTTATCAAGGTCTTTTAAGTGGGGCTTTTAGGGGAGGAAATATTAAAATATTGGTATTGGGCTAAAAGACCCAGCAAAGGTCCCAAGAATTGGGTTTATTTTCGGGACCGTCCCATAGCTTTTAGTAGAAGGGGCTGTTTGTTTGGCTATTTTTTTTTTGGCTTGAAAAGGAACAAAAACGACGTCGTAGAAGCGGATCACCAAATGCGCCCCATAAAAAAAATCAGCATAAGAGTGCCACGCGGCGCGCGCCTGATGCTCCTGGTCGTCCGCTATTTAAAAAAAATCATATATATAAAAATTGGCTGCTTAAAAAAAATTATCATAATTCTAATTACATTTTTCTCTATCCATAGACATCCATTTTGTATATAATTGGTAGATTTTAATATTTTTTTATATAATAGGTATCATTAAGTGAAAATAAATTATTTTATTATTGTTATTGGTGGTTTAAAATAAAATAAATACCAATCTAATGTCTTTATATGAAAATTACATTGTAAATAAATTTTAGACATTTTATGTATTTTTTTAATAAATTTTAATATAATTAAGTCCAAATAAACCATAATATTATTATTTAGGATAGTTTTAAATTATAAATATGTACTAACTAAAATTATTGATACTAATTTATAGTGGGAGAGTAAAGGGTAGGTATGGTTGGAGAGTAAATAAAGGGTAGGTGATATTATGATGTACTAAATACTTTTTTTAATAGTTTAACAAAATAGAAAAAAATATAAATGATTTTTATTTGCATATAAATAAGATATAGTTGCAATTGCAAAACTCATACAATATTCTATTCTCAATCTATCATTTATCTCTTGTAACCTCTCCTTCTTCTCTTCTATTCTTTCATCATGAATCAAAACCAAGATGACATCCCAAATAACTTTGGGGATTTGTCATTAGATGCGTATGATCCTTATAATATGAACTACACACAACTTCTCTTACAAAATTCACAAAATCAATACACGTACAAAGGTGCATCTCAGTCAATGAAGATACCAAGCTTTAGCACACAACCTCAACATGTTGTTGAGTCACCGGATCAAACTCAAAGCAGTGGTCGTGGTCATGCTGCTCGTGGTGGTGATGCCGGTAACGCCCCTAAATCCACGAAATGCGCCTGGAGTAGGGCTGATGATGTGCTCCTCATCAGTGGGTACCTAAACACCACTAAATACCCTGTAACTAGACCTGTCAACTAGGTCGGGTTGGTCGGGTTCGGGTCATGTCGGGTTCGGGTCAAATCGGGTTCGGGTCGATCAGGTTGATAAAATTTTCGGGTCGGACGGGTTCGGGTTGACCCGGTGGGTCGAACATGTCCCTTTTTATGATTATTATTATGATTTTTAACTTTAATAAAATAATTATAATAATATAATTAATATTATATTATTATTTAATAAAGTATATTAAAATATTTAATAAAGTATATTAAAATATTTAATATAAATGAAATAAAATATACAAAATAAAGGAGACCCGCGAACTCGAATTTGCGTTCGGGTCGAGTCGGGTTTTGCTTCGGGTCCTTCGGGTTCGGGTCCTTCTTGACTCAGTGACGTTCGGGTCGGGTCGGGTTTTCGGGTTGGGTCGGTTTTTGACAGGTCTACTCGTAACCAACACCAATCAGACATCCGAGGCATTCGAAGCGAATTCAAGGCTACTGGAACACTTCCAAAAAAACGTTCAAGGTGAGCGAACTTTGAAAAGTGTAAAGAATAGATGGTATACAATGAATCCTTTTGTGAATAAGTTTGTTGGTACGTATCAACATGCATGTGTTAATAAAAAAAGTGGGGAGTCGGAGGATGATGTTATGAAGACTGCACATGAGTCATTTTTAAATGAAACGGGAAAAACGTTTTTATATGAGCATGCATGGGAGGCTCTTCGATACGAGCCAAAATGGAGCTATTCTTATTTGCATCAGGCTAGCGGGACGAACCAAAGCTCGGGAAGTGCCCCAAGATCGAAAAGATCGTTTACTGATATGGAAGGCTCTAATCAAGATACTCTAACGAGTGATTTCACTGGGATTTTTGAGCGTCCTGAGGGCATCAAGAAGGCTAAACAAAAGGGGAAACAATTTGCATCCACAAGTTGTGGTGAAGATGGTGGATAAAGTATACTCGAAAGAGAAAAAATTGCCATCGAGAATAAAGTCCATGAATTCAAGATGGAAAAGGAGGCACGAAAGAGGGAGAAGCAAGCGCAATATCTTCATATCAAGACCATGAAGATTGAACAAAAGACCAACATAAGAATATCGATAGGAGTAGGAAGTGGGACATGCTCCAGTATTTGATGGGGAAGTATGATTGCACACCGGAGTAGGAAGTTATCAAGATGCAATTGATGAAAAAATTAGCCTTTTAAGTGATATTCATGTAGTTATGAGGAAGATGTCTTTGTAGTTTTCCGCTTTGTATGTTTTTATTTCCACTTTGCATGTTTTTATTTACGTATGCATGTTTCAATCTTATTATGTATCTTTCAATCTTGTAATGCATATTTCAATATTGTAATACTTCTTTCGATCTTGTAATGAACGCTTTACTTAATGTAATGCAAGTTTAATTATGTGAAACCAATGCTTTAATGTGTTGGCATTTTCTATAATTTCATGTGGTGTAGAATCATGTAGAGAAAGCAATTGATTGCTTCTGCAAAGCATAGCATGTGATACCATGTTTTTATTTTTATTTTGACTAAGCATAGAGATGCTTTAATGTGTTAGCATTTTCTATAATTTCATGTGGTGTAGAATCATACAGAGAAAGCAATTAATTGCTTCTGCAAAGCATAGCATGTGATGCCATGTTTTTTTTTTGACTAAGCATAGAGATGCATTAATGTGTTGACATTTTCTATAATTGCATAGATCTATATAAGTGATGATTTACAATGGTTTACTTAGGGTTGAGCACGGGCCAGAAAAACCGAAAACCAGAACCGACCCGAAAAACCCGAACCGAACCCAAACCGAAATTATTCGGTTCGGGTTTCGGTCCGATTTTATCAGGGTATCGGGTTTCGGTTCGGTTTTTTAGCCCAGTTTGGTCTGATTTTTTATTTAGAAGTGTTGTTTTAGCCCGAACCGAACCGCATGACTTCGGTTCGGTCTTCGGTCCCATTTTTTTGGGTTTTCGGGTTTCGGGCTTTTCGGGTTCGGGTCAGTTCGGGTCGGTTTCTGGCCCGTGCTCAGTCTTGGGTTTACTCACTCCTCATTTCTTAAAATCTCTAAAAATGTCTAGTTCATCCTCAAACTCAAACCCTTTACTTTCTAGCGATAGCTCTGAAGATGGTGAATACCAAAGAATTACACAAGAAGCGCTTGATGCGTGTGATGCACTTCAAGAGCATGCTCAGCATCGCACAAACAATGTAAATCTAGGACGTGCTCGACGTTGTCGAAAGTATATTGAAAGAAATAGGGAAGAAGGCTATGAGCAGCTTTATAGAGATTATTTCTCTGATCAACCAACTTATCCAGATCATTTCTGCCGACGTAGGTTCAGTCTGAGCAAGGAAGTTTTCAAGCGCATTGTGGAAAGACTAGGGAATGGAATGGAGTACTTTCAACAAAGGCCAATTGCAAGAGGTAGGCTTAGTATATCTACATTACAAAAATGTACTAGTGCCATACGTATGTTGGCATATGAAACTGTTGTTGATGCTTGTAAATTGTAATAATTATCTTCGCCTTTCCGAAGGAACCGTAAGGCATTGCTTGGAGCATTTTGTTGATGGAATAATTACCTTTTTTGGTGATGAGTATCTTTGGCTCCCCACCGCATAAGACATACAACGCCTACTAAGTGTGGTTGAGTCTTGTGGATTTTCTGGAATGTTAGGTAGCATTGATTGTATGTATTAGGGGTGAAAAACTTATCCAACTGCATGGAAAGGTCAATATGCTCGTGGAGATCATGGTCATCCAACAATCCTTTTGGAGGTTGTTGTATCATACGATCATCCCATAAATGCTCTTCTATCCCTCCAAATTTCAAGTGAGATGGCATCCCGTACTTTACTCATGCCTCCAAGAAGGTCGTCCCTGCTTCATCTTTTCGTCCATGAAAACCGCATCGTCGTCTTTCAATATTGTATTGTAACGCTTGTTTTTTTTTTTTGAATTTGTGGAAGCAAAACACCCTAGAATTAGATCAATATATGTTTCAATAATATAGCTCGACATACCATTTAATTTTTTTTTATAACAACGAAGCAATGCTCAATCGTTGTTCTAAAAAAAAATGGAGGTGGTTGAATCCTTGCTGTGAATTTTTGGGAGGGATTTATGATATTTGACTTTAGAATATGACACCATATACCCTTATCAGTCTGGGATATCACTCGTCTATTAAATAATATCGACTTGCGAAAAGGAGGAAAAAACTGATTACTTCCGTCAAAAAGTACGAAAATTACTCGTTCTAGGGTATACATACATCTATCTGGGTCCTATCAATGCGCTTAATCACCCCTATAAATTCCATAAAAATAAAGTAATTACTGTAGCCAATTACATATAATATATTTGTCAATCACTAATACACATACCTTAAAAAGGCAATATATCTTCTCTCTATGAATAATGTTGGAAACTTTAGTGAAATTTTTATCATGGTTGATTTTGGTATAATTAATTAGGATATTATTATTAATGTTTAGAGTAGATTTTTGTGATTTTATTTTGTACTCATAAGGAGTTATGCCTTAATCTATATATATATAGAAATTAGCATTCTAGGACATTAAATGCTAACTTTTAAATACAAAATTAAGACAAAACTAAGACAAAACCAACCTTATGATTAAATGGGCCCAAAGGTCTTCTATAATATGTTTAAATTGGCCCAAAATATTGGTCAATATGAGAGACATGTTACGCAACCAACAATAAATCCTATCTGAAAATTGAAACGCATATTGTCCAATATATCCTTTTAGCATTCTAGGGAGATATGTTACACAAATATCCTTTTAGCATTCTAAGGAGATATGTTACGCATCCAACATTAAACCCTATCTGCCTTCATTTAAAGAAATACAATTATAAAAATTAAGAGGGGACGTTGAAGAGCCAAGGAAGAAACTAAACGACTGGACCTTTCACTTACACCAGCATCAATGGTCTTCCTCATCCTTGCGCCTTTAAATACGATTAGTGATAACCACAAATTTCCTCACTTTCATTTTGTAATACCCACACCACATTGGGCCGGCCCATCACAGGGCTGCAACCCATACACCCCAACCCATCCCATGTTAGCCCATACCCTTAAGGCAGGAAACCACACCATGGAGGTTGTTCGTGAGTCTCGAACTCAAGACCTCACGCTTTAACAAGAAGTCCAACGCCCTCTTGTTACCAATTGTGCTGCAGCGCAATTGGTAACAAGAGGGCGTTGGACTTCTTGTTAAAGCGTGAGGTCTTGAGTTCGAGACTCACGAACAACCTCCATGGTGTGGTTTCCTGCCTTAAGGGTATGGGCCAACATGGGATGGGTTGGGGTGTATGGGCTGCAGCCCTGTGATGGGCCGACCCAATGTGGTATGGGTATTACAAAAAAAGTACACTTTGAATGAGAGGGGCTCCGACCTTATCGGGCCAGCCATTTCTCTATCCATGGGCCGCAGCCCATGTACCCCAACCAAATCCCCATGGCTGGGAGGTTGTTCGTGAGTCTCGAACACGAGACCTCACGCTTTAACAAGCGGCCTAACACCCACTTGTTACCAATTGTGCTGCAGCGCAATTGGTATCAAGGCGCTCTTCGGAGGCTTGATAAAGGGTGGAGAGGTCGCGTGTTTGACTCTCACCAACAACCTCCCAGCCATGGGGATTTGGTTGGGGTACATGGGCTGCGACCCATGGATAGAGAAATGGCTGGCCCAGTAAGGTCGGAGCCCCTCTCATTCAAAGTGTACTTTTTTGTAATATCCCCCATCTCTAGGCCGACCCTTTACAGGGCTGCAGCCCATACACCCCAACCCTTCCTTGATGGCTCCACCTAATTAATAGGCAGCCATCTCCAAGAGGTTGTTCGTGAGTCTCGAACTCGAGACCTCACGCTTTAACAAGAAGCATTGCGCTCTCTTGTCACCAATTGTGCTGCAGCACAATTGGTGACAAGAGTATTTTTTCCTCTCAATATTGTGATGACGACTTACAACGACTTGAAGATTACAATTGATCAACTAGGGTTTAAATAACAACACGGACAAAACCTAGAAAAGGCCCAAAACGCAACACGTACAAACGGCCCAAACAACTCCGAAAAAGGTCCTGCACGGTCTGCAAACCGTGTCGCAGACCATGCCACTAATTCGAGAGCAATTCTGAGGGTCGGCACGGTTAGCTAACCGTGCCATTAACCGTGCCCGTCTTTAAACTTCCTTCTGTGGTTTCTGCACGGTCTGTAGACCATGCCGGTGACCGTGCGAGCCCTTACGCGTCAATCTTTACGCTTCAGGCTCCATAACCCAACAATCCCTCCCACCTGGAGACTGACTCCAATCATAATCGTCCTCCTCATCAACCCATATCTGGTAGTAGTGCTAGGCCTTCAACTCAGTTACCAAGGCCAATTGAAGCCATGTAAAGCTTCAACTTCTCTAAGGTCACAACCTTAGTCAGCATGTCTGCAGCATTCTCAGTTCCACGAATCTTCATCAACTACAAGACCTTGCGAGTCTTTCGCGTCACAACCAGCCTTGCTTTGTAACGCTTCCTTCTATTCGCCTCCTCCTTGAATCTGTAAGCCCACTTGTTATGCAATGCCTTCTTGCCTGCCGGAAGCTCAACTAGCTCCCAGGTTCCGCTGGTCATATCAATGAATCCATCTCATCATCCATGGCGAGCTTCCACTTGCTCACATCTTCTCCACGAGATGCCTCTGCATAACACTCTGGCTCACCACCATCAGTCAACAACATATAGTAGTTTGACGGCGAATATCTATCAGGCGATCCACGCTCTCTAGTGGACCTTCGCAACGGAATCACTGGGGTACTCGGCTCCTCCTCAATCACGGCCTCCTGGTCACTTCGAACCGCCTTGCTCCCACCCGAGTTTGAGATATCCAACTCCATAACCTCAGGTTCAGAACTCGCTGTTTCTGATGCACCCAGACTATCCTTGTACATTTCCTGCTCATTGAACACGACGTCTCGACTGCGAATAACCTTCCTGCTCTGCTCATCCCAGAACCGGTATCCGAAATCATCCCCACCATATCCAATAAACGTGCACTTGACAGACTTTGCATCCAGCTTGCTTCTCTCAACATGAGCAATATGAACATATGAAACGCACCCAAATACGCGAAGAAAGGACAAATTTACCTATTTGCCACTCCAAGCCTCCTCTGGGATCCCATTCTCCAAGGGAGTTGATGGCCCTCAGTTGATCAAGAATGCAACAGTGTTGACTGCATCCGCCCAGAACATATTTGGAAGCCAACACTTCAGCCTCATGCTTCTAGCACGTTCATTCAGGGTCCTGTTCATACGTTCAACGACGCCGTTCTCTTGAGGGGTTCCTTTCAAGGTTTTCTCCATGCGAATTCCATTCTCAGCATAAAACTCCTTGAACTCACGAAGCTCATACTCCCCACCATTATCAGATCTCAAACAATTCACTTTAAGACCTGTCTCAGTCTCTACTAGAGCCTTCCACTTTCTAAAGGTGTCAAATGCATCAGACTTTTGCTTCAGAAAATAGACCCATACCTTTCTTGTAGCATCGTCAATGAATGTCATGTAGTATGACGCTCCACCCAGAGATGTCACAGGTGCTGGTCCCCACAAGTCACTGTGGATCAACTCCAACTTCTGCTTCTTCAAGGTTCTGCCACCCTTCGCAAAGCTCACCCTTTTCTGTTTCCCGAGCACGCAGTCTTCACACAATCCAATCTCAACGGACTTGAGACCTGGCAGCAAACCCTTCGAGCATAGCACTTTCATCCCTTTCTGACTCATATGGCCCAGACGACAATGCCACAAGTCTGCATCACAGTTTATTCCTGTAATGGCAATGCTATCACGGACGTTGCACGTCATGTACATCGTCCCCTCATTCTTTCCTCGAGCTACCACCATAGCTCCTTTGGTTATCTTCCAGCTGTTACAGCCGAAGGTTACTTCATAACCCTCGTCATCCAACTGTCCAATAGAAAGCAAGTTTCTCTTCAGACCAGGAATATGAAATACCCCAATATATATATCATAAGGGTATAATTGTCATAATAATAAAGTGGAGCAAAATCAGAAATTTGGGGCATAAAAACCCCTTCGGTCTTCTTGTTCAAGCGATAGCCCCGCGTCTCCTGCCTTCCTCCCGTCTGATTTGCTGCTGGTTCCCGCCGGTGAGCTCGACCCGGCCACCGCTTGCCACCACCTTCTTCCCCTGTGCGAGCCGCGACCTGTCGCAGAGAGAAGCCGAGAGTCACCGCTGCTGTGCGAGCCGCTGAGACCTCCGCAGCTGTTGTTGCTGTTGTGCGATCCGTCGAGGAGCTAGTCCCGGCGGCGACCGCTCGGTGGATGACGAGGTAGGTATGGGGCTTCTTCGATCTGATTTTCGTTGGGGCACCGGGTTGCTGCTGAATCTGTGTGGACAAATTTGGATTAATTTCAAGGGTTATGGACAACAAAATAAATTAATTAGCTGTTTTGCTGAATTTGTTGTTATTTTGTGCAGTCTCTTGTTCTGTTGGAGGATTTGGTTGATTGTGTGGGTTATTGAAGTTGGTATTATTTGGAGGTATGATAATTTTAGGGTGAATTTGGGGGTTTATTCGTAGTGGATTTGTATGAGTTAATTAATGCCAGGGATTTGCTCGGATTGATTTCGCAGGTTTGTTCGAGTTGGTTGGAGGTCTCTGAGGTCGTGGTTGTCGAGTTTGAGGCAAGATGATTCTTGCTAACCTTTCGTATATTTTTATAAAATTACTTTCGCTTTCTATCTTTGTTCAGTAATTGATTTTACCTTGTCTGAGTGTGTTAATCTGGATTATTGGTTGTTAAATTTTATGGTTGGATGTGTGTGTGTGTTGGTAATTGTCTTGTGTTGAAGATCGGTTGTGTGCTTGATTAGTGGTTTTGTTGATAGATATTGGTTTTGTTATTTGAAGTGGTTGAATGTGTGGATATTGGTTTAGTTGTTTGACATTGGTTGTTTGCTTGGATATTGGGTTCATGTTGAATGTTGATTGTGTGAATAATTATTGGTCGTGCATTGGATATTGGTTGTGTGCTTTGCCATTGGTTCTGTGTTGGATATTTATTGTTTGTTTGGTTGCTGGTTTGTTGGCGGATATCGATTGTGTGTTTTGTTATTGGTTATATGTGCTGGGTTATTGGTTTTGTGTTGAACCTGGTTGAATGTGTTGGTTGTTGTTGCCTTGTATTATGATTGATTGGATGTTGGTGTAGTAGTTGATTGTAGCTAGTTGTGGATGTTTGGTAGTGTTGACAGATGGAGGTGGTGGGTGGTTGGTGGATTGATGATGGTTGGTTATGGAGCCGGGGTGAGGGTGTGACCTCATCCGACCGCGTGAGGGTGTGACCTCCGTTGGTTAAGGCTAGGTTGGATGGTTGAAAGTCCCATCCGGTGGTGGGTGGTTGGTGGATTGGTGATGGTTGGTTATGGAGCCGGGGTGAGGGTGTGACCTCATCCGACCGCGTGAGGGTGTGACCTCCGTTGGTTAAGGCTAGGTTGGATGGTTGAAAGTCCCATCCGGTGGTGGGTTGGATTGGAGGTAGGATCGGAGTTTGGATCGGGTGTTGGATTGTGTGTGTTGCCAATTGTGTGTATTGACAGTTGTGTGTGTTAGACTGTGGGTGTTGACATGTGTGTGTGTGTGTGTGTGTGTGTGCAGTTGTGTGTGCTGACACTTGTGTGTGTTGGTAGTTGTGTGTTGGATTGTGTGTGTGGACATGTGTGTGTGTTGACACTTGTGTGTGTTGGCAGTTATGTGTTGGATTGTGTGTGTGGGTGGTTGTGTGCTCGGTTATGGGTTGTGTGCTTGATTATTGGTTGTGTGCTTAGTTAATGGTTTTGTTTGCGGATATTGGTGGGGTGTTTGATTATTGGTTTTGTGTTAGACTTTGGTTGTCGGTTGGTTGTAGTTAGTAGTCGTTTGTTGATTGTTGTTAGTGGTGGTTGTGGGCTATTGTTGTCCATTGGTAGTGGTTGTTGGATCTTGGTGTGAATTGTTTGAGAAGGTTGGTTATGTTGATTGATTAGGAAGGTTGGTTTCCCATCTTGAGGGTGTGGGTCAATATGGGTTGGGTTGAGGTGTATGGGTTACGACCTATGTTAACGAACAGGCGGCACTGGAAGGGTGGCTGGCCTGGGTCATTATTTTTGTCATGTTTATATATGTGATGATTGTCTTGCTTATGCTTAAGTGTTTGTTGATGCGAAGGTTGGTTGGAATGTGTTAGTACAGTAGTGAGTTCGGTATGATTGGTTAGCCTTGGTTGTAAGTCAGTAGTAAGATATGTGTATATGTTTCATAGGGTTGATGATTGAGGTATTAGTAATAGAGAGAAAGATTGATTGGATTGTTTTATTCGTTTATACTTGTGGTGATGTTGAGGTTGGATTGAATGAGGTTAGCATAGTGAAGAGTTGGATAAGAGTGAGGAATGAATGATTATGTGATAGTGTGTGTTTATGTCTTAATGTGCGGTCGATATTGGTTGATTGATATGATTAATTGTAATTATGATATTATATATATATGTATATATTGTGTGTGTTGTCTTTTGATATGAGTTGATTGGTGATATATATATGTGTTTTGAAAGTGTTTTGAAACTGTTTTGGCTTGAGGAGTCTTGCCAGTCTTTCGCGAGACTGACCAGCTTCGGTTTATGTGCCGCGGTTGGCTGGTGTATCGGGTCCACCAATCAACTGGTCTTTGCAGGTTGGTAGCAACAAACGGGTTCTGGATCACAAATTAGTCTTCATAGTTAAATATTTAGTTTTGCATCGGATTTGAAAATGTTGTATTCGCTTCCGTGTTTTGGATATAAATTGATGTATTTAAACTGGATGACAGGTTTAAGTATTGATGCAATCTTGAACATGGATTATTGTTGATGATTTTTATGTATTGGGAAGAGTTTTGGGATTTCTTTTCTTTTAAAAACCGCCTTATAGTCCTTCGGGACTATGGCACTGTAGCACCTCTGGCCCGGGGTGTTACATGAATTGGTATAAGAGCATTTACGTTCTAAAATGGTTTTTAAAAGTTTGATGTGGATGAGACCACTCGCAAAAACTGTGAAGCAATCGTGTGATCAGAGACCCTTGTTGCTACGCATAGGTAAGTTTGTATTTGATATATTTTATATGTGATGTTTAGTGTTGTTGAGTGTTTTTATGATGTGTTCCCTGGTAAGTGGGACGTGTTGGAGATTAATAAGGTAAGTGTGGGTGTGATAGAGGATGAAGTCGTTGGGCTTATCGTCAAGAGGTTGAGGCAGCTACTCTGGTAGTTGATGATTTGGTATGAAGCCGTTGTGTGCTGCTGTTACTGTCAAGAATGAGAAAGACAGATTAAGCACTTTCATAAATGGTTGTGTTCAGAGATGAAATCTTGATGGTGATGCAAAACTGTGAATTCTTGAGTATACTGATGAGTGCTGATCAGGGAGACTGTTATAGATGATTTTGATCAGACTGTTGATGTTGGAAGTAGTAAGAAACAAAGAACTCGGTCTGCATCTGAAAAAGTGGGATTTTACGACTATGGGTTCGGCTGAGTTGAGAAGCAGAATGTGTCTGTGACTACAGGAAGATGGCAGATTACTATAGGCGATTGTGGAAGAATTTTCTAAGGTTGCGTAAGGCTAAGAATTTTGGATGGAACAGGAGATGTCAGGAGCGAGTTTCGAAGAACTCAGGAAGTGTTTGATTAGTGCGTCAGTGTTGGTTTTACTACAGGGGAACAAAAGGGTTGTTATCTACAACGATGTGTCTAAGCAAGGTTTGGGTTGTGTTCTAATGCAGAATGAGAAGGTCATTGCGTATGTTTTTTTTTGTCAGTTCAAATTGTATAAGAGAGAGTTGAACATGAGATACAGATGGTGGCTAGGATTGATTAAGGATTGTGATGTAGATATTGTTTATCAATCAGAAAAGGGCTACCGAGGTTGCTGATGCTGTAAGTAGGAAGTCGACTCTCGAGCATATGGTTGTTTGTCTGACAGTTCAGCCAGGATTGCAACAAGAGTTGGTGAAGGGTGAAAGTGAAATTGGTTCGAGAAGGAACGAATGCAACTGAATGCGATGGAGTGTTGAGTGAGATATGCAGTGAGATTGCTCAGGGAAGAGAGCCCGAATTTTTGTTCAGGAGGATGGAGTATTGTGATTTCAGATCAGTTATGTGTGCCAGCTGATAAAGAGATTAGAAAGTTGATTCTCAAGGAAGGTCATTCTTCGACAAGTCATGTACATTCTGGAGTCAGTCATGCGAGACAGATATCTGAACCTGTTTTGATCTTAGTTTCGAGGACGAAACTCTTATAAGGGAGGGAGAATGAAATACCCCAATATATATATCATAAGGGTATAATTGTCATAATAATAAAGTGGAGCAAAATCAGAAATTTGGGGCATAAAAACCCCTTCGGTCTTCTTGTTCAAGCGATAGCCCCGCGTCTCCTGCCTTCCTCCCGTCTGATTTGATGCTGGTTCCCGCCGGTGAGCTCGACCCGACCACCGCTTGCCACCACCTTCTTCCCCTGTGCGAGCCGCGACCTGTCGCAGAGAGAATCCGAGAGTCACCGCTGCTGTGCGAGCCGCTGAGACCTCCGTAGCTGTTGTTGCTGTTGTGCGATCCGTCGAGGAGCTAGTCCCGGCGGCGACCGCTCGGTGGACGACGAGGTAGGTGTGGGGCTTCTTCGATCTGATTTTCGTTGGGGCACCGGGTTGCTGCTGAATCTGTGTGGACAGATTTGGATTAATTTCAAGGGTTATGGACAACAAAATAAATTAATTAGCTGTTTTGCTGAATTTGTTGTTATTTTGTGCAGTCTCTTGTTCTGTTGGAGGATTTGGTTGATTGTGTGGGTTATTGAAGTTGGTATTATTTGGAGGTATGATAATTTTAGGGTGAATTTGGGGGTTTGTTCGTAGTGGATTTGTATGAGTTAATTAATGTCAGGGATTTGCTCGGATTGATTTCGCAGGTTCGTTCGAGTTGGTTAGAGGTCTCTGAGGTCGTGGTTATCGAGTTTGAGGCAAGATGATTCTTGCTAACCTTTCGTATATTTTTATAAAATTACTTTCGCATTCTATCTTTGTTCAGTAATTGATTTTACCTTGTCTGAGTGTGTTAATCTGGATTATTGGTTGTTAAATTTTATGGTTGGATGTGTGTGTGTGTTGGTAATTGTCATGTGTTGAAGATCGGTTGTGTGCTTGATTAGTGGTTTTGTTGATAGATATTGGTTTTGTTATTTGAAATGGTTGAATGTGTGGATATTGGTTTAGTTGTTTGACATTGGTTGTTTGCTTGGATATTGGGTTCATGTTGAATGTTGATTGTGTGAATAATTATTGGTCGTGCATTGGATATTGGTTGTGTGCTTTGCCATTGGTTATGTGTTGGATATTTATTGTTTGTTTGGTTGCTGGTTTGTTGGCGGATATCGATTGTGTGTTTTGTTATTGGTTATATGTGTTGGGTTATTGGTTTTGTGTTGAACCTGGTTGAATGTGTTGGTTGTTGTTGCCTTGTATTATGATTGATTGGATGTTGGTGTAGTAGTTGATTGTAGCTAGTTGTGGATGTTTGGTAGTGTTGACAGATGGAGGTGGTGGGTGGTTGGTGGATTGATGATGGTTGGTTATGGAGCCGGGGTGAGGGTGTGACCTCATCCGACCGCGTGAGGGTGTGACCTCCGTTGGTTAAGGCTAGGTTGGATGGTTGAAAGTCCCATCCGGTGGTGGGTGGTTGGTGGATTGGTGATGGTTGGTTATGGAGCCGGGGTGAGGGTGTGACCTCATCCGACCGCGTGAGGGTGTGACCTCCGTTGGTTAAGGCTAGGTTGGATGGTTGAAAGTCCCATCCGGTGGTGGGTTGGATTGGAGGCAGGATCGGAGTTTGGATCGGGTGTTGGATTGTGTGTATTGCCAATTGTGTGTATTGACAGTTGTGTGTGTTAGACTGTGGGTGTTGACATGTGTGTGTGTGTGTGTGTGTAGTTGTGTGTGCTGACACTTGTGTGTGTTGGTAGTTGTGTGTTGGATTGTGTGTGTGGACATGTGTGTGTGTTGACACTTGTGTGTGTTGGCAGTTATGTGTTGGATTGTGTGTGTGGGTGGTTGTGTGCTCGGTTATGGGTTGTGTGCTTGATTATTGGTTGTGTGCTTAGTTAATGGTTTTGTTTGCGGATATTGGTGGGGTGTTTGATTATTGGTTTTGTGTTAGACTTTGGTTGTCGGTTGGTTGTAGTTAGTAGTCGTTTGTTGATTGTTGTTAGTGGTGGTTGTGGGCTATTGTTGTCCATTGGTAGTGGTTGTTGGATCTTGGTGTGAATTGTTTGAGAAGGTTGGTTATGTTGATTGATTAGGAAGGTTGGTTTCCCATCTTGAGGGTGTGGGTCAATATGGGTTGGGTTGAGGTGTATGAGTTACGACCTATGTTAACGAATAGGCGGCACCGGAAGGGTGGCTGGCCTGGGTCGTTATTTTTGTCATGTTTATATATGTGATAATTGTCTTGCTTATGCTTAAGTGTTTGTTGATGCGAAGGTTGGTTGGAATGTGTTAGTACAGTAGTGAGTTCGGTATGATTGATTAGCTTTGGTTGTAAGTCAGTAGTAAGATATGTGTATATGTTTCATAGGGTTGATGATTGAGGTATTAGTAATAGAGAGAAAGATTGATTGGATTGTTTCATTCGTTTATACTTGTGGTGATGTTGAGGTTGGATTGAATGAGGTTAGCATAGTGAAGAGTTGGATAAGAGTGAGGAATGAATGATTATGTGATAGTGTGTGTTTATGTCTTAATGTGCGGTCGATATTGGTTGATTGATATGATTAAGTGTAATTATGATATTATAGAGTTTGGATCATATGCGGAGCACTCTTCCCGTGCGGACGTGCGGAGCATGCACTTTTGGGTCTTATTTGTGCACTTTAACGTCTTATTTGTGCACTTTTTCCAAAAAAAAAAAAAAAAAATTCTTTTTCAAATTTTTTTCCAAGCATTTTTCAATTTTTTTGCAAAAGTGCACAAATAAGGCCCAAAAGTGCACAAATAAGGCCCTATAGTGCATGTCCGCACGTCCGCACGGGAAGAGTGCTCCGCACCGGAACCACACTCTGATATTATATATATATATATGTATATATTGTGTGTGTTGTCTTTTGATATGAGTTGATTGGTGATATATATATATATGTGTTTTGAAAGTGTTTTGAAACTGTTTTGGCTTGAGGAGTCTTGCCAGTCTTTCGCGAGACTGACCAGCTTCGGTTTATGTGCCGCGGTTGGCTGGTGTATCGGGTCCACCAGTCAACTGGTCTCTGCAGGTTGGTAGCAACAAGCGGGTTCTGGATCATAGATTGGTCTTCACAGTTAAAGATTTAGTTTTGCATCGGATTTGAAAATGTTGTATTCGCTTCCGTGTTTTGGATATAAATTGATGTATTTAAACTGGATGACAGGTTTAAGTATTGATGCAATCTTGAACAGGGATTATTGTTGATGATTTTTATGTATTGGGAAGAGTTTTGGGATTTCTTTTCTTTTAAAAACCGCCTTATAGTCCTTCGGGACTATGGCACTGTAGCACCTCTGGCCCGAGGTGTTACAGAATATGCCTTACTCTATGCAACTGCAGCACAGATCCGTTTGGCGCCTTGATTCGCACATCACCTTTCCCCACGATTTTCAAAGCCTCATCATCAGCAAGATAGACTTTTCCGAAATCTCCAGAGGTGTAGCAATCCAATATATCAGCACTGCTGCATGAATGAAACGAAGCTCCAGAGTCTAACACCCAAGACTCCAATGGATTGCTCGCGCTCAGAATTGATGCATCTGCAGTGGTTCCTGTCGTTGAATCGCTCAGAGTCAACGCGTCTGCAATATCTTCACTGGCTGAATTCGCTGATTTATCTTTCAACGGTGCCTTACATTCACTCTTGTAATGACCGTTTTCATCACAATTCCAACACTTGATTCTGCTCTTGTCTTTGGGCTTATCCTTCCCTCTAGACTTCGATCTGCCACGATTCGACTTCTTAGAGTCTGACCTCCCCCTGCTACCCGTATTCAAAGCTGATCCAGAAGCAGTACCTGACGCCTTCCTGCGAATTTCTTCGCTGATAATCAGATCCCTGACTTCATCAAACTTGATCTTCGCCTTCTCCGCCGAAGCACTAACAGCAGTAACTGTCCCGCTCCAACTTTCTGGTAAAGAAGATAATAGGATTAGGGCTTGTACCTCATCGTCGAAATCAATCTCAACTGAACTCAGTTGTGCGATCGTCATGTTGAACTCGTTCAAGTGATTGGTCACCGTTGTACTCTCCGTCATCCGCAGATTGAACAACCGCCGCATCAGATGAACCTTGTTCACCGCAGAGGGTTTCTCATACATCGCGAAAAGAATTTCCAGCATACCCTTCGTCGTCTCTGCCTTGAATGTGTGATGTGCCACGTTCCTGGACAGCGATAGGCGGACCACACTCATCGCTTTCCTGTCCAGCAACTTCCACTCTTCTTCCTTCATGTCTTCCGGTTTCTCACCCAACGGCAAATACAAATCTTTACCGTACAGGTAATCCTCGATCTGCATCTTCCAGAATCCGAAATCCATTCCATCGAACTTCTCCACCGGTGATTTTCCGCTTCCCATCGTCACCACCAGAACCAACTCTGATACCAGTTGTTAGGATTCAAACGCGGTAACGAATAGAAAACGAAGCAAATAACACAAGAATTGTTAACCCAGTTTGTCAAGAATTGACTACGTCTGGGGGCACTATCAAGCCAGGGTATTTTTTCCTCTCAATATTGTGATGACGACTTACAACGACTTGAAGATTACAATTGATCAACTAGGGTTTAAATAACAACACGGACACAACCTAGAAAAGGCCCAAAACGCAACACGTACAAACGGCCCAAACAACTCCGAAAAAAGGTCCTGCACGGTCTGCAAACCGTACCGCAGACCGTGCCACTAATTCGAGAGCAATTCTGAGGGTCGGCACGGTTAGCTAACCGTGCCATTAACCGTGCCCGTCTTTAAACTTCCTTCCGTGGTTTCTGCACGGTCTGTATACCGTGCCGGTGACCGTGCGAGCTCTTACGCGTCAATCTTTACGCTTCAGGCTCCATAACCCAACAGAGAAAACAATAGCGCATGAGCAAAATCAGACTATATACAGATGTGAATAATGTGAGTATGAGACGAAATTAACACTTGGTCTTGAAGGTAAATTTTAATTTCATTAATTGAAAATGATGGTTAACCATTATTAAAAATTACATGATAACTCAATAAAAATAAAAGGGAAGCTGGGGAAATTCTAACTTGCTAGCTGATTTGGCTGCATCTGCTCCCCTATGTCCATCACAAATGCCAAGAACTCCAAACTACATGTAGGTCATTCTACGTCAGTATAAGCATGGGATTAAAATGCAAAACACAGGATAAATATACTCATGTTAAACCCGATCAACCCCAGGAAAAGGCCACTGAAAATAGTAGACATTTTCTATTGGGAGCTTTTTTCCACCGCGTCGCATAGCCATATGATCTGATGCAATCCCAACTCCAAATGGGATGTTTCTATCAGCATGAGACTCAATTTCAACCTGTCACAGTGTATTAAATTGTGGACGTTAGATCAATGGCAGCTGTTGAGCGAATAAAATACAATACATACATTTGAAAGCAAGAACATGTTAGGCACTTAGGCAACATAAGCATCACAATTAGCCATAACTCTAAGGACCTTCACAAGACTCTAAGCATAAGGATCATTTGATCACTGTTTTCACATTTAACATCTTATTTAGGGTAAACTACGGGAAAATAACCATAATATAGGGCACTTTCAACAGAACCAAACACTACACCTCATTGCATTTAATCAATCATGTTATCAAGGCATTTGTTAAACTTTTGCAGTTTTGAAATGAAAATACACACTCACATACATCCTTATATCAATATACTATTAACCTACGCATATAAATAAATGATGTGCACCAAAGATGGTATTACAATCTCACTGCCACATGTGTACAAGAAACATCGCAGATGTAGCCCCGGTGCAATCACCAACTGTGCATGCATCACATAAATCAAGGGATAAGATCAACCCATACATTCGGTAATTCATACCAACTCAACTGCGTACTAAACATCAATTGTCATACCAGGCACACAAGTGTTATATGAGAAGCTGGATTACCCTAAATATAAATGTTGTTTCTGCAATGCCACCATGTGGAAGGAGGAAAAAAAAGCAGCGGTAACAGAGGCAAATCTCACATACTCCATATGCTGCCAAGAAGGCAAGGTCAAGCTGCCAAGGTTACAAGACACCCCAGAACCCCTAAAACATATCCTTCAACGAAGCAACGCTGTATGTGCTGATTTTAGGCAGAAAATACTGGTATACAATAACATTTTCATTCACATCCTTTGGCACCAAAATTGATGAAAAAATCAATCAGTCACGCGGCCCGTACACTTTCAGGATTTCGGGCCAAAACTACCATAGACTAGGATCACTTATGCCCGAAGAAGGAGACCCACCCAGGTATGCTCAACTATACTTCTCCGATACCAGCAACGAACTTCGCAATAGGATGGGGTGCATGAATCTGACCAATAAGGACATAGACCAATCACTCGTGCTGGATTTGATGCAAATGCTGCATTCGACTAGAAGTGTAGCCAAGGCATTTACAATGGCGAGAGATTGGGCAAGATCGAATGACTCTATGTAGTTCACACTCAAACTCATTGGTGAAAGGAAGCCAAATGAAAGGCAATACAACCTCCCTACAGTTTCTGAAGTGGCAACACTAATTGTGGGAGACTTTGGCCAGAGTACCGCCCCAAGAGATGTTTACATACAAAAATCAAAGACCCACAAAGGATATCTGAATTGCATCCCCTTTACATGGCTCTATAATATCCCTACTATTTCCCCATGGTGAAGAAGGCTTCCATGAAAACATTCCATATTATTCAAATAGTGGAAGGAGGAAAACTCAAAGAGGACGTGCTACAATGAGGGAGTTCTATTCTTATAGAATTCAACAACATATTGATGAAGGGACGACACTCTTTTACGGAGGGAGGTTGTACCACCAATATTTGGTGGACACATATACTGCAATGGAAGAACAACGCCTATGCTGGATCAAA
The DNA here is from genome assembly GCA_027886185.1 of Rheum nobile. Taxonomy (NCBI): domain Eukaryota; kingdom Viridiplantae; phylum Streptophyta; class Magnoliopsida; order Caryophyllales; family Polygonaceae; genus Rheum; species Rheum nobile. The sequence goes on from WOAB01000003.1 coordinate 374,790, forward strand.
TTAAACCAGAAACAGCTATGGTCTGATTTTTATAATAATATATGTGATGCAGTATTGAAAGGAGACACTGAAGCAAGGTCTATTGGTAAACAAATAGTTCTCCCAATAACTTTCACTGGCAGCCCAAGGTACATGGACCAAAACTATCAAGATGCGATGACATTATGCATGACATATGGAAACCCTAGCCTTTTTATCACATTCACAGCTAATCCAAAATGGCCAGAGATAGAAGAAATGTTAAAGGAATTAGAAGGACAACAAGGGGTTGACAGACCGGAAATCATGACACGTCTTTTCAAGCGGAAGTTAGCGCAGCTGATGCAAGACAATAACAAAAAACACATTTTTGGCCCAACAAATGCCGGTATCGTGTTCTTTACATAAACATTCCAATTTTACAACACATAAATATTTTACGCTGCTTTTTCCTAATTCTATATTGCTAATCTAATCATGCTTTGAAGTCCGTAGCTGTATATAAAATTGCATTCCAAAGAAGGGCCCTCTTACATGCACATATTATATCCATAAACAGTTCACTAATAGTAGAGAAGAATATTTAAGATTGCTTTTCGTGTTTCATGTTACTAATCCATTGTTTTTAAAATGATACGCATCTGTCTACACAATTGAATTCCAAAAAAGGGGCCTCCCACATGCACATATTCTGATTTGGCTACAAGAAAGATATTTTACCCCAACTTGTTTACCTTTGAATTGGCAATAATACTTACCCCAACTCCCACATGCACATATTCTCTTATAAATTCGGCACACGTTTGTCAATTAGAAAGATATTTTACCTTGTCAATTCGGCACATGGAAATCTACGTGAAACGTGTGCCTAATCTACTCTTATAAATTCTATTTTTTGTTCAAACTCTAGCCTCTTGAATCTCTTTCTCTTCTCAGCCTCCATCTGCCCTATTTGCGCAGCAGAGCTTAACGTCGATCTGGGTACGTTCCTGACCTCTAAAAATTATGAAACTTTTATGGATGATAGGTTACATAAAAGTTTCATAATTTTTAGAGGTCATGAACGTACCCAGATCGATGTTAAGCTCTGCTGCGCAAATAGGGCAGATGAAGGCTGAGAATAGAAAGAGATTGAAGAGGCTAGGGTTTGAACGAAAATTAGAATTTATAAGAGTAGATTAGGTTAGCTTAAGTAATAAATTAGGTCTGGCCCAAATCACTAATTAGACATATAAAATATTATTAACAATAAATACCATTATCCATAAGTAATATTCTTTAATATCCTATAATTTTCAAATACTCAAGCTTCCAAAAATAATATCCTTACATGATATATATATATATATAAGATATAACCCAAAGTATTATAATATACTTAAAAACTAACTAATAATCTCCAAGAGGAACTAATTTTTGAAATATCGCAACTATGTGTGTATTAATAATTTATTTTGATTAGTAAATTTTAATATATTTCCTACTACAAGGTGAAGTATTAATATTGGCGAGCGTCGCAGAAAACAGTTTAGAACCGACGCTAAAATTATTTTCGAGTAAGTAGTATGGTATTTTAATTTTACATACATAAATATACATATATTATATAGTTAAAATGATTTAAGTTACTAAAAGACAAAATAGCTTTTTATTTTTATCTATTAATAAGGTATACTTATCTATTAAGCTAAGACTAGAAATCGAAGCCCGTGCTTCGCACGGGCCTTTTGTGTATATGTAGTGTCACGGTTTAAGTCTGAGTTTCTAATATATGGATTGTTGTTTCATGTTTTATCTTAGACGATATATTGTTTAATATGTATTTAAATGTAATATCTAAGTCTTGACAAAAAATGTAATATCTAAGTATTTTAGGTATAAAATACTATGATTGTACGAAGTACAATTTTATTTATTTATTTTGGTCAGAAGTTCAATTTAAATTTTGAATTAAGGTGGTAGTTGTTTTTTTGTAAGGATGTATTTTTTCCTTTGAAAATATTTTAGAAATACCTATCTAATTATATATTGTGCTTGAACTCGAGTATTTGTAAGAAACTTGCTACAATAACTCTCATTTCTTACATGCTCTACTACCCTCCACATAAGGAGAAGTTATATAAATCGTTTTAGTCATCATGTTGGAGCATTGGCTTGGCTACATATAAGAGTTAAACAACGATATGAAAATGAGGACCTTTTAATTAATTAATATGTAGTAATTGTATATAATTGTGAATCAGAAACTTTGTATATTATATAGAAGATTATAGATTATTAATATAATTGTTAATATATGAAATTTTCATTTTAGTACTTTTTGGATTTGAAAAATTGTATAAATTTTGGGCTAAATAAATAAGGAATGAAATGAAAAAAAAAACTAATTCATCTTTAAAAGTTAGCATTCAATGACTTAGAATGCTAACTTTTAAACATATATATAGATAGATGGGTTTTTTTCATGCTTAATAGAAATATAAATTGAACTATGTTGAAAATTTAACGTGAAGATATAATAGTTATACAACGATATAAAAATGAGGATTTTTTAATTGATTAATATGTAAAAATTGTATATAATTGTGAATCAAAAACTTTTTATATTATATAGAAGATTATAGATTATTAATATAATTATTAATATATGAAATTGTAACTTTAGTACTTTTTGGATTTGAGAAATTGTTTAAATTTTGGGCTAAATAAATAAGGCATGAAATGAAAAAAAAACTCATATTTAAAAGTTAACATTCAATGACCTAGAATGCTAACTTTTAAATATATATAGATGGTTGTTTTTCATGCTTAATAGAAAAATAAATTGAACTACGTTGAAAATTTAACGTGAATATATAAGAGTTATAAAACGATATGAAAATGAGGACTTTTTAATTGATTAATATGTAGTAATTGTATATACATGTGAATCAAAAACTTTGTATATTATATAGAAGATTATAGATTATTAATATAATTGTTAATATATGAAATTGTCACTTTAGTACTTTTTGGATTTTGAGAAATTGTTTAAATTTTGGGCTAAATAAATAAGGCATGAAATGAAATACACTAATTCATCTTTAAAAGTTAGCATTCAATGACCTAAAATGCTTTAATATGTATAAATTGTATATAATTGTGAATCAAAAACTTTTTATATTATATAGAAGATTATAGATAATTAATATAATTGTTAATATATGAAATTGTAACTTTAGTACTTTTTGGATTTGAGAAATTGTTTAAATTTTGGGCTACAAAAATAAGGCATGAAATGAAAAAAAAACTAACTCATATTTAAAAGTTAGCATTCAATGACCTAGAATGCTAACTTTTAAATATATATAGATAGATGGTTGTTTTTCATGCTTAATAGAAATATAAATTAAACTACATTGAAAATTTAACATGAATATATAAGAGTTATAAAACGATATGAAAATGGGGACTTTTTAATTGATTAATATGTAGTAATTGTATATACATGTGAATCAAAAACTTTGTATATTATATAGAAGATTATAGATTATTGATATAATTGTTAATATATGAAATTGTCACTTTAATACTTTTTGGATTTGAGAAATTGTTTAAATTTTGGGCTAAATAAATAAGACATGAAATGAAAAAAACTAATTCATCTTTAAAAGTTAGCATTCAATGACCTAGAATACTTTAATATGTAGAAATTGTATATAATTGTGAATCAAAAACTTTTTATATTATATAGAAGATTATAGATAACTAATATAATTGTTAATATATGAAATTGTAACTTTAGTACTTTTTGGATTTGATAAATTGTTTAAATTTTGGGCTAAAAAAATAAGGCATGAAATGAAAAAAAAACTCATATTTAAAAGTTAGCATTCAATGACCTAAAATGCTAACTTTTAATTATATATAGATTCCCCCTAATTTCTAGAGTTCTCCACCCTCCTCCTTTTCCCTCTCTTACTCGGCCTCCCTCCTCCTCCACACACCTCTCCACCGCCATACACCCTCCTCTCTTCCACCTTCACCTCTCCTTGTTCCTCCTTGCTTCCGCCACCAAGAGCACCTCCACCGCCGCCCTTGCCAAGGTGTTACCGCCACCACCACCACGGAATTCTCCCTTGGCCAGCTGTGAGCATTGGTGGTTGAGGGCTGCCATTGTTGGATGATTTGGCATGGTTCCAACCTCACCATAGAAGCCACAAGCTCCTCTTCAAGCCATAGCAACCTATTTTGATAAGGAAATTTGTAAGGTAAACTCTTTTCAAGCTTTCTAAACCTAATATCATGAATTGAGTATCTTTGTGTACAAGATGTATTTAGGGTATAAGTATGGTTAGTAAGAGGTTAATTGGTGTGGTGGAAGGTGTAGATGAAGTGAATTTGGAGTTTAAAAGTGAAAGTTTGGAATTTGGGGCAAAACCGTGCACTTCTGGAAATTCTGGGTAATTTCCGTAATTTCTGGAAAGTTGTGGCCTATTTCATAAGGTGAGAAATTCTCCTACGAGCATGTGAAACTTTACAGATCCTGATTTGGATATGTATATCAAAAGTTATGGCCAAATCTGTATTGTATTATAGATTCGGGAATTCGCTGCGACGTGCGAATCGAGGGTGTCAGACGTCCAAATAATTATAGCGCGATAATTCTTGCTATAAAAACTCACTAAGGCAAGTTGTTTGTGAATGTTTATGTGCTTAGTCCGAATTTAGGATATCTGACTATGCAAGTAAAATTTGATATGAATGTTGTGCTGTTATGTGGTTGTTGCATCTTAGATAGAAATGTCATATTATGTGTGCCTTGATAAATTTATATATGTTGAAGGTTGGTTCATTAATGAATACATGTGGTACTCATGATTGTTTATGAAATAATGTGGTGATGCGGAATTGATCTGAATCATTGAGATTGATTTTGGTATGATGCATTGATGAGATCAGTGGTACCATGAGGTGGTAACTAAGGTTGTTTATGTGGGCGAATGTAAGCTGTTGACAATAATGCATGCGACAAATTATCTGGTGGTTGATTATGGTTGATAATTGTATGGATGGACCTTGTTTGAATGTTTTGGATTGATGCGTTGTAACTTAAGTATGGAATCTTGGATTTAGTGTCTTGAATATTGTATTATGCATCGACGTGGAATTCGTTGATCTTGTCTGAAATATGTGTTTGTATGGTTGACGTGTCGATAAATGGATGTTGACTAGGTTAAGATGATGGGGAAATGATATTCGTATGAATAAATCTTGTGGAAAGTGTGACTTGAACTGGAAGTTGTCATTCATGTTTATGATTTGACGTCATGAGTTATCATGCTCACAAATGCAATATGATATCAGTGATGCGTGAGACAATTATATGGTCGATTGGTTGTGAATCATGACGATTGACCCCGGTAATGTTGTGATTATGATTTTTATACTTTTGCGGGTAAGGACTGTTCCGAGCCCCGATTGAATTTAAATTAGAGTAAGTCTAGGGAATTCCTTTACATGTGATGGCGGAGGGCCGGGTCGTCTAGCTAATGATGTTGTTACCCTCCAGCAGGTAAAGGGTATATCGGGTCAAGGTAGATGCTTTACCTGTGTTGTGGAGGGTCGATCGTCTAGCTAGCGATTTTGCTACCCTTCAGCAAGTAAAGGTATGTAGAGTCGAGAGCGAGCTTTACCTGTGTTGTGGAGGGTCGATCGTCTAGCTAGCGATGTTGCTACCCTCCAGCAGGTAAAGATATATAGGGTCGAAGTAGGCACCTTGCATGTGATGGTGGAGGGTCGGTCGCCTAGCTAACGATGTTGCTACCCTCCAGCAGGTAAAGGTATGTAGAGTCGTGGGAAATGCTTTGCCTGTGATGGCGGTGGGTCGTGTCGCCTAGCTAACGATGCTGCTACCTTCCAGCAGGTAAAGGTATGTCCCCACAGAGTGGGTTAGAAGGTACCTTCGAGTCTAGAATTAGCTTGGGCATATTTTTTTTAAACATTTCCGTGAGTGATGGTTTCTCATTAAGTTTTCCTTAAATGGAAGGTATACCCGGGTATAGGATTTAAACAATGGATTTTAATTATGTAAGTCTATGTGCAGTTGAATGTGTATTGGAATCTGTGATCGGATGTTACATTCCTATAGCTACCGTTACTCGTATTTAGATCATTATTATGCCTGATACTGGGTTCTGCACTCATTCAATGTGTATATATCGTGACTATTTGTGATCTGGTCTTATACCTATTCGTGCATGACTTGTTAGTTACAACGTAGGTCATAAGATATTTGCGGTAATTGTGTTTTTGTTCATACATGAATGATTAATTATAACATTAGGTTGCGAGGTATGGTAGTATCTGTGTCATCTGTTCATGTTGGTGTAGCTAGTTGTAACCTTAAATTTGTGGTAAGTTGTGGCTTAAATGGAAACGGTTTGAGATTATAGTGACCTGTTATTTTCTCCGTGCAATCAGGGTTAATACATATACATTCTTAGTGTTATTTTGGTTGAAGGAGTCTAATTCGATCATATTATGACTACTTATATCAAGCCTTATGCCTATACATGCATCTAGGAAAGATTTTGTCTTGAATGAAATACTTGCTTACATGTTACTATTGAATTATCACTTGCTTACCTAGGAATTTATGTTGCGGCAGAATACCAAATAAAGTGTAACTGGTTGTTATGTGGATTTGTTAACATCACATCTACGTGTGCACCAAGTACCCGATTGTTTTTTTTTGTATGAAACATTATGTTGAATTCACACAACATGGTTCTTCTAATCTTATCCTATCTGCCTTCGCATGTTAGTTATTACAACATTAGGCTGCAATGAATTGATGATATCTGCTTGTTTGATTACCTTTAATCAGATTTTAGTACATGCACAATTCACTTGTATACTTGCTTAGTCTGGTTGTGTTTTTGCATGACCAGGATCACATGTAGTACCCGAGCGTGGAGGAGGAGGCCCTGTGACGTGATGCTATTTAGGATGGGATTTTGGGTTATTGTTCCAGGATTTGTAGTGATGTTGTAAATGTTTAGATTAAACCTTAACCTGCCTTCTCATATGATTCTAGTTTAGTCAGTAAGACTAGTTTGTTCTAAATCCCTTTTTGGACGGGTCGTAGATGCGTCTGTGTACGCCGACCCCTGTTTATATCAAACTTTCGTATTAAGTTTTCTCTTGGACATGTTCGAATTATGGATCTGTTTTAAGGCAGGTTTAATTGACACAGGTTGAATTACTTCTTTTAAAATTGCCTGAGGGAATTTCTGCAGGAAATTCCTGGCGTTGTAACTCCCCAATAAAAAGGGCTAATTTGGGGCGTTACAGAAGTTGGTATCAGAGCCTAGGTTTAATTTCTTGTGGCCATGGGTAGTATCAGCATCATGCGTCGCATCGCATCACCGCCTCCACGCCCACTGCTTCAGTATTTAGGTTATTGTATGATATATATATAGGTGTGTGTATGTGTTTATATGAATATGTTTGAATTAACATTTGCCTATGCAGATGTCTGGTAGAGGTAGAGGTCGACCTCGTAGATTTTACGAGAGACAGCAAGGGGCCGTTAGAGACAGCCCCACAGATATACCCCCAGTGGAGGACATAGAAAGTCAGATAGGTCCAAGAGTTGCTAAAGGAAATATCCCTCCACAGGTTCAACCCGAGGGTTCTCGAGTAGCTCCTCTTGTAGCTCCAGATATGCCAACACCGGCTAATATGTCTGCCGGTATTAATACTGAACTGTATGTTGCTCTATAGCTAGACCTGAGCAAACGCGGGCCGACCCGCCCGCCCGACATAAATGGGCGGATATGGTTATTATATTTAGCCCATTTTGCTCGGATAGCCCGGCCCGCCCGTTTATATGGGCGGGATACGGTCATTGATAATATCCCATTTAGCCCGTCCGGAAGCCCGAATTAATTTTAAAAAATAAATAAAATAAATAAATTCTTATATATAATAAAATTCATATAAAATAAATATTTATTTATATCGTAAGCAACCTAATATTTATACCCACAAGACACTTAAAATTGGCGATGTTGGTTATGGTGAGTTTGAGGACAAAGAAGATTCAACTAAGGTGTGATTGTGTGATGTATGCATTATGCTGGAGGCAATAAAAAGAGACAATCAACTCCATTTTCTTTTGAAATTTGCTTAATTGTGTAATGTTGTGGGAAATTTGTTATGACAAGTTTGTAACAATAACTATGTTAACCATTTGTAATAAAAGGACACTTTTTATGGGTATTGTGCGTAAAATTATATTTGCTATGTTTTGTTTTATGACAGATTTGTCTTGTCTCGCGGGCTAAATGGGACCCGCGGGCTACCCGGGTCCGAATGTCCAGACGGATCCGGGAAGCCTCCCCAGCCCGTTTCTTTGGCTTGCCCGGATCCGGCCCGCCCATCCGGGCATGATTTTTGTCCAAAGCCTGACCCGATTTCCGCCCAGATCCGGGTTTGATCAGGTCTATTTACAGCAAATGATTGGGCAAGTTATTCGAACAGCATGCCCTCAAACAATACCCCAACAAGTACAGAATCAGCCACCCCCAGCACCGGAAATACCTCCTGCTGTAGGAAGGAAGGATGCTAGCAGCATTGCAACAACATTTGAGAAACTGAAGCCACCAACTTATGATGGAACTGATGAGCCGATAGAAGTAGAACACTGGCTAGTATATGCTAAACGAAAGGCTTAAATCTATGTGTCAAGACCACGTTCAATTCGATTACGTGGCATCCAGTCATCATTTGTCACATCATTCAGCCTTTAGAAAATTTATAATAGTGGGTCCAATTTAATTATATATTAAACTTTGTTTAGTTAAATAAGTTTAATTAAAAACACAAACATGAAATCCAAATATGGTAGTTAATCTTAATAAGAATTTTGGAATTTATTAATTACTTTTATATAATAAATGTATATTCATATTTACATATATCTTCATTGAGCATATTGCATTGTACAAATTTAATAAACCACTATTATGACTTATATAGATTTGTAGTTAGTATATATTAGGAGAGTTGTTTATTATGATATACATATTTCATACGGATATGTTTTTGGTCCATTATACGCATAAGTTAATTATATAGTTAACAATTGAAGAAAATAATTGTAGACAAAAAATAAGATCTATTTGATAAGATCATAGACATATAAGCACATATTTTTTTATTATAAGATTATGATTAGAAGAAGAAAATTTAAGTAAAAAATCTTTTCAAGTTAAATGGCCAATTATAAAAAGTTTTATCAAATCAAAATTATTTTCATTCTTAATAAAGTACAATGACAATCAAGTCGAATGCAATGATTTTGTCTAATCTCATTATTTTTAATGAAAATTATAATTAATAAATATATAAGTCCATTTTTTTCTAGAATAAAGGAGTTATATGTAAATGAGGTCCACATGTTTTAGAAGAAAAATATAGTTAAACAAAAATGGGATGTAGTTGTAACCCATATTTAAGAGTAAAAATTGTAGTATAAGATGATAGTGGAAAAATATAAAACAATAAGTAAAAGTTAGTATATTTAAAATATATTTATAATTTTATATTACCATATTGAATACATTGCAATTTTATCTTTTATTTTTTTCACCAAAAAATACGTAACAATCTGAAAAAAATAAACTTTGTAGAGCATCGTTTAACTGATAAAATTATCAATAGTGAGAAAATTGATTAAGGGTATTTATTTATCAATTATAACGTATAGATTTAATACAGGGGCTGATTTACATGGGGCTTAGAGGGGGTTGTAGCTCCGTTGGAAAAAAAAATACAAAAACAAATCATCTTAAGCTTCTTCCTCCTCATTTCATCTGAAAATGTAACTTTAGCCAACCCTAACAGATTTAAGCCTTGAAATTAAAATTATCTTAAGTTTTTCGGGCGAAATTCTGGTGAGGAAGCCCTCTTAGAGAAGGAATAAGGATCAACTTCATCTGTAGGATGGAGTTGATCCAAAGGCCAGAAGCTACTTTGTAGGAGGTGTCGGCCCCGCGCGTGCAATGTCCAAATTCACGCGCATATATAAAGCATTTACTCCCAAATGAAATTAAAAGCATTGAAAAATAGCGGGCTTCCAAAAACCGTTCGCTCTCTTCTCGATTCTCTCATTCAATTGCTCAAATCAACCTTCCGCTGCACCTACAAAGGATCTCTCAAGCATTTTCGAGGCAAAAGCAAGAAGAATAGAGGCAATTTCCTGCGATTTGAACTTCAAAACCCTAGAAGAGGCAACCGAAGAGTTCCAGGCGATTCCGTCGCGATTTCGAAGCATTAAGAGGCGAATCGTCGCGATTTCGGCTGCATCTACATGAAGCAACAACCTAAAACAACAAAGAAGAAGAAGAATCAACAACAAACAAGAAGAAAACGAGGTCTAAGATTGCGAGTGGAACACAAGGTATATTTTCATCACAATATTTTGATTGTAGGTGCATAAGTTGTTCAGTTGATGAATAGGTATGCATTTTATACAGTATGCAAAGGTAGATGTAGAGATTTCTGTCTAAATACATAATCGCAAAAGTTTATGATGATAGAGAATACTCTGATTTGAACTTGCTTCTATGTATGTGACTGAATATAAATGTGTGCATGAATAGATCATTAAAAAGTGCATGACTCGGTGCTTTTGCTCTAACATGTGGTTATGTGAATAATACTGTCCATTAGGAATGATTTATGTGTATAATATGTAGGAAAAAGCCAGCATGGTGATGACAAAAATCCACCCCATCTAGTGAAGGAGTTAAGATATGGTATAATAATCATTAGTCAAACACCAGTCCAGCTTACATCACCAAGCAAAACTCAAAGAAAAATCATATCTCAAGCTAAAACAGAACAACTAGATCCAGTTACTATAAATACAACTTCGCCATCACCATCAATAACCAAAAGAGTAACAAGATCACAAAAATATATAGACACTGGTAAGTCAAATAGTAAGATAAATGCATGAGTAATTGATTGTAAGTGCATGAGTTGGTATGTTTTGGTGCATGAGTTAATAAGTGAAAGTGCATGAGTTATTTCTTATTGGTGCATGAGTATGTTTGTGAAAATGCATGAGTTATTTCTTATTGGTGCATGAGTATGTTTGTGAAAGTGCATGAGTGATTTCTTGTTGGTGCATGAGTTGGTATGGGTTGGTGCATGACTTAATATGTGAGATTGCATGAGTAATTACTTGTTGGTGCATGAGTATGTTTGTGAAGGTGCATGAGTGGTTGTTTATTGGTGCATAAGTGTGTTTGTAAAGGTGCATATATAAGTGCTTTTGCTTGTGACTGAGACTGTGAAAGTGCATGAGTGGTTGTTTATTGGTGCATGAGTATGTTTGTAAAGGTGCATGAATAAGTGCTTGTGTTTAAAAATGTGTGCATGAACAAATTCTTATGCACCATGAATTAACAGAGAGTGAAACACAAGAAAATGTGCAACCTTCTACAATGAATGGAGATGCACAACCTCCTACTCCTTTGGCTGGTAAGCTAATGGTCATCATATCTCTTTAATTTTTAATCAACATGCATTTGTTAATTAATATCTAATGCTTTTGAGTTTTGAACACATGGAAAAGAAAAAAGAGCCAAGCAAAAGGCCCTCAGAAATAAAAAAAGCCAAGGGTCTTAAATGAAGATAACAGTGATAACGAGGATATACCTATTGCTGAAATGCTTTTGAAAATCGAGAGAAGAGCTGTAGAAGAAAGGAAGGCTGCTGGTGAAAAAGCTGCTGTAGACAGAAAAGGGAAAGCCAAGATGGAGATTCATGAGGAGAGAAAAATAAAGAATCCAAAGAAACAGGTGAGGGGCAATAGAGAGAAGGAGGAGAAGGTATTTATTTTAGAATCCAAGATCCCTAAGGTGGGGAACAAAAGAGGGATATTAGAACTGAGGAAGGACTACAGAATGCTGGTGTATAGAACATTGCCGTCTGTTATTACCACGTACGTGCTTTCAAAATGTGATTTCAACCCCTACCAGAGAAATGCTGTAGAGGAAATGGGCTTTCAAAATGTGATTCACTGGGATATCAAAGACATGCATATGCGGCTAGGCCAGTATGTCTGTAGCAGGTTTCACCCTATGAATTCTAGAATCAAACTTACTGATGGGAGGAAGATACCAGTTACAGAGACTGATGAATATGATTATCTCGGCGTTCCAAAAGAAGAGGTTGAAATTGAGTTACCTAAAGCACTAACAAATGAAGAGATTTTGCAGAGACTGACAACTGATTTTCCAGGGAGGGATATCAAGAATCTGACAGCGACCGACATCTTGAATAAAATGAAAAAATATGATAGAGGGCCATGGTTTAAGAGATATTTTATTCTGCTGTTTGTCAACACAATTGTACAATCTTATTCAAGTGGGAAAATAAACTTGAAGATTCTTCAATTGCTGGAGAATGTTGATCAAATAAGGAACTTCAATTGGAGCTCTTTTCTCTACAAGGCACTTACTAGTTGCTCTGTTGCATGGGCAAATAAACAAAAAAAGACTTTCAATGGGAGCTTGCTTTTACTGCAGGTAAATATTCCCATTTTGGTGTTTTGATTGCATAACTGCATGAGTTAATGTGTGTAGATGCATGACTGAAAGAGGGTTGGTGCATGAGTAAGTGTTTCTAGGTGCACAACTTAGTGTGTGATGGTGCATGAGTAACTATATGTGTAGGTGCCTTGGTCTGTGTATGTAGGTGCAAGAGTTAAAAGTGTGTAGATGCATGAGCCTATTTGTATAGGTGCATGACTGAAAAAAGATTGGTGCATGCGTAAGTGTTTATAGGTGCATAAGCTAATGAACGTTGGTGCATAAGTAAATTTGTTTCTAGATGCATGAATATATATGTGTGTATGAGTCAGTGAATATGAGTGCATGAGTTAAGGCCACTGAGTGCATGAGTCAATCATTATCTAGTAATATAGGTGTTTGCTTTACAACTATTCTATGACTAATTTCTTTTTGAATTATGTTTTCCAGTTGATTTACGTCGACAAACTTAAGTGGAAAGGTCTAAATGTACAAAGAAAATTCCCAATAATCAGGAACTGGAACACGAGGATGTTGAAAGATAGGGAGGATCAGGAGATCCTGCATGGTGGTTTTGGAAATGGATTTCTACTAGGTAGACCAACCTTTAGTGACCATATAGAAGCAAGCGGGAGCAGGATTGTGAATGAAGTTCAAGAAGCAGATGTTGAAGTTCCAACTCAACCAACAAATCTAGTTGAAACAGACGAGCAAACGAAGGCTTTCATGGAGGATTACTTGAGAGAGATAGAAGGCATGGCTCGAAGTGTACGAGCAGTTTTAATGAAGAAGAAACAAATCCCCCCACAGCTGAAAAGAAGCAGTGTCTTATAGACAGTGAACAACCAAGCTGAGAAAATTATCAATATAAGGCTTACCTCAAGAATTGAAGATGAGGTGTTTGAGAAGGAAGATCAACAAGCAACCCAAGATACTGAATTCTGGGATTTAGTTGTGAACTACATAGAGGAGGTTGAGAAGACAATTAATGAACAAAAAGAACACAACGGAAACATGTTTATTTCAGGATTTTTAGATTTTATTGATAGAATCACAAAAGAAAATGGGGGGGGGGGGGAGGGGGGCTTCTACAAGCAATGCTGATGGAGACAGGAGGGTAAGTGACTCTACGAATTTATTTGGTATATGATTCTCCATGAATGACATTAAACTTTAGTGTATGACACCGATGCTTTTTCTTTATTATTGCAGATGGGTCCAGAAATCCCTAGTTTTGACTTGGGACTATCATCAATGAATACACAAGTAAATCGCCTTTAAAATGATTGTATATAAAGTTTGATGTTACATGTAATAGAGTTTCTAACAAACATATTGTTTTTTGAAGGAGGAATTGGCAAACCAAACTGCTGTTGAGAATGAGGTACAATATGCTAATGAGAATGTTGTTCACATAGAGGTTGATGGAGAAGGGGTGGTTTCTGAGAAGGACGTTGTTGAGAAGGACAAGGAGAACAACAAAGAAAAAGAGACAGAGGAGACAGAGAAGGAGGACGTTGCTGAGAAGGACGTTGCTGATAAGGAAGGAATGGAGACAGAGATAGGGATGGAAAATATAGTAGCTCAAGAGGACAAGGAGGCTGAAGAGATTGTACAACAAAAGGACAAGGAGGTAGATCAAGAGAAGGAGACTGAGAAGGAAGAGGTGGCTGCACGAATAACAAGGGGGAAAGAGGTTGTGTTAGAAAAGGAAAAGAAGGACAGAGAACAGGTAAAAGACTTACAAAACATTTATGTGATTATGTTGGATGCATGAGTGAAAGACTATGGGATCCATGACTACATAGGTGGGATCATTGTTGGTGCATGAGTGAGTACTTGTTGGTTCATGAATCATTTTTATGTTGGTGCATAAGAAACTACATAGGTGGGATCCATGACTCAAAAGACTGTGGGTGCATGAGCTAATGAATATTGGTGCATGAATGAATGTTTTTTGGTGCATGAGGCATATCTATTGTATCCATCTGTTATTAACTCTTTTTTTTGTGTATGTGTCGTAGGAGAACATCACCAAGGAAAAAGTCCAAGCGGCTAATATAAATAAGAAAGATGTTCAACCAAAAAAGATATAGAAAACAAAATGTTTATATGTGAATTATTCATTGTCTAACTAAGTGGTATTGATTTTAAACAATTTCCTAATTAAAAAACTTGTGAATGTGGGATTTGTCAGGTGAAATTTGTGTGCCATTCTGATCCAAATCTTGAAGCTAGACCATCAGAGAAAAGGAATATTTTTCCTGCTGAAAACACAGTTTCACCATTTAAAGAGAGAGAAGTTAACATTTCAGAAAGAACAACAGCTGATCAAAATATCCTTTACAATTGGATAACTGCTGAAGGAGGGGAAAAGTAAGTACATATTTAATTATATGAATTTGGTTACAAAATTTAATAACATGTAGCTAGTTAACGAATTGATTTTTTTTTATGTGTTGCAGTGAGGAAGTTTTCCGAATGGATGATAGCGCTCTTAAGAAAAAGGACTTGATTACATTGACTGAAAATGCTGAAATAGACAGTCAATTAATTAATGTTTTTACTGTCATGTTAAATGAAAATGAAGCATATAGGGGTCGTATGTCACCATTGAGATTCTTTATACCGTCAATGGCTATGGTAAGTCACAGCTTTGCAACAATATTATGTTAATTGATGCTCTAATTTATTAATTTACAATTTTTGGTATTCGCAAGCTTTTACTTGTGTTGACTCAGTATACTCACTGGAGGAGAGATTTACCCTATTCACAGAGACAATGCTAGCAACATTTGCTGCTGTCAAGGGTTTTAAGAATAAATACTACACAGTTAAAAATATTGATGTGGTAACTATCTTACACTCAGCTTTTACACCATTTGGGATTATGATATAGGGAAAATGTATTATTATTGTATGCTGGTGCATGAGTATGTTTATAAAAGTGCATGAGTTATTTATTATTGGTGCATCAGTTAGTAGGTTAAAGTTCATGAGTGATTGTATGTTGGTGCATGAGACAGTGCACAAAAGTGCATGGACCAATGCCTGCAGGTGTATGAAGTATTGTTTGTAGAGTGCATGAACTAGTGGTTCTGGGTGAATCAGTAAGTTAATTTGAAGGAATAGTTGTGTGTGCATGAGGGGGTGGCTATATGTGCATGATAACTGCATTAATGTGCATGAGTAAGTCCATGTTGTTATTAGATAACTTACAATCTGTTTTTCTTTTACTTGTACAGTTCTTTTGCCAAATTCTTAACCATGGGCATTACTATTTGATTGCAATAAATGTCAAGAGCCCAAGTTTCCATATCATAGACAACTCATCAAGTTGGGCAGATGACAAGTATGAAAAAGTACCATCTACTGTGGTGAGTAGACATTGAGTATAATGATTTTATAACAATTAAAAGTTTTCATATACAGAAATGTGATAGAATTTAACCGCTTTATTTATGCAGAGAACTATGATGGTCAATTTCTTCAGGAATAATGATATGGAAGCCAAAGCTAAATCAATTGAAGACATTGTAAATGTCTCATGTGAAAGGCTGCAAATGAAATGGAGGGATGAACACAACAAAGTTGACTGTGGAGTCTTTCTAATAAGACACATGGAGACATATATGGGCAATGGACTGTCAAGCTGGAAGTCTAAACTGAATATGGAAGACAAAAGCCAGTTGGCAAAGCTTAGGATCAAGTATTGTTATGCCCTCCTAACCAACGAGTTTAATGAAAGGAAGGCTAGAGTTGAACAAATTATTCAAGAGAAGAAAGCTGGAAATGTAGTTGGTTCTAGCACTTAGGAAATCAGACAACAAACAGCAACTGTGCGTGGTCGTGGGCGTGGAAAAAAGAATAGGATGTAGGAATGTTTCAATGTAATTTGGGTAATCTAGTGAACAACTTAGGTAATAGTTGTAGGAATTTGGTTTGAATGTTTTCAGGAAACAGTAAGTATTTGTTTGTTTGCAAGACAAGTTTGGTTTTCAGGAAAATTTGATTAAGTGTTTGTGGTTTTCACTTTTTCTGTGTTTCTCATTGAAAGATAAATGCTCATAATTCATCACTTGTTTGAACTGTGACCCACTCACACAACTAGCTACTATTTTGATATGGCTGGTGTGAGTTGGAGGTGCCAGTGAGTCACAGCTCATTCAAGCATTGAATATTGAGCATGATAGTGCTTGACTAAGTGAAACAGAGTGCATGAGTCATTGTTTGTTGGTGCATGAGTTAATATGTAAAAGTGCATGAGTTATTATGTGTTGGAACATGGAACATAATTAGTGATTTTGTATTAGTGCATGTGTAGTATGTGGAAAGTGCATATGAGTCACTGTATTTTGGTGCATGAGTGAGTATATATAAGTGCATTACTTAATATCTGAATACATGGAAAATTTGAACCACCTAATTAACATATTGAGGACAAGTCGTGATGTTGTGTCCCGACCTTTTACAAATAGTACATAATCTTGTCTTCTTCCTGGAATTTTCCATTCCAACCTCTTGGCCACTTCTAATGCGCATCTTCCTGAACTTGCTCTTTGCCAATTTAGGAGGATGAACATTCACTTGATCCGGTAACGGGCCTACAAATTTCTCAAACTTATAGTTGCTAGCTGACGTTGAGGCAGAAGGATCAACTACTTGTGACCTTGTGAGTACAGCCTTTTGTTCCTTTAAAATAGCTAAAAAGTCTTTCAATTTATCCATGTCATCACCAACAATGTCAACACAAGAGTACATTTCTGTCATCACTTCAGCCAACAGCCGCTTCTTTTCATCAATTTGAACACTAGCATCATACACTACACCATCCACTTCAAAAATTGGTTGTAGAATCGCTTGCTTCGTCCAGCGAGTGTTGATGAGGGTAGGAGGCAAAATAGTTACATGAGTATTCTTTAAAGCAAAGAAAATATGTCGGCAAGGAAAGCCCAGAGTGAGGAAATTATTGCAAGAACAATGATACTCATTCCTTGCAACAACTTTCTAAACAACCCAGATTCTACCAAATTCATCTTCAACCCTAAAGTGATGGATATCAACATCTTTTTTCAGTTCATCAAGGCTGCAATGATACGTACCACTAACAAACGCCTCCTGGACATCATAAAATGTGTTGATAGTGTAAATAGCTGCTAGGTTATTTTCAAACTGGTAAGACGTCTTCATCCGTGGAGTGCAAGTAGCAGAATCCATATCACACTTCTTCTGAATATGCCGCTGCAATTTAATTGCACTACTATACTACATCATGAACACCACTAGACTTGATTGAGACCCTATGAAATTTCCAAAAAAACTGTTTTGACTCTCAGACCTTGACGTCGTCCTCAATAGGGACGACATTCTCACATCATGAAAAAATGTAGGGATCCAATAACGCCGTAGTTCAAACATTACTCCTAGCCACTCATGCCCTTGGAAACCAAATTCTTCAAGAACCGAGAACCACTCATTTTCAAAATCAATTGGAGTAAGTTCATCACTCCAAACAATCTTCTTGAACTTCTTTTGGAACGAATCAATGATAGAAGGATTTGTATTTGGAGGGAATTTAACCTTGTTAGCAACCTTCATCATTATATGCCACACGCACAACCGGTGGACAGAATGAGTACACACTCGTTCAACAGCAGCCTTGACAGATGCAGCTTGATCAATTATAATGACATGAGGTTCATGACCCATCACCTTCTTGAAATTCTCAAATAACCACACATAAGACTCAATGTCTTCATGCAAAAGCAAAGTAGCAGCAAATGTAATAGACCTCTTATGATTGTCTACTCCAGTAATGTAATATCCCTTATTTCTATAAGGATGTTTGGGTAATTTTTCCCAACCTTCGTTCGATAATTATTTCGTTTTCGGAGAAGTTGGGATTTTTCGTAACATTTATGAGATCCGAAATAATTCCTTGAGTGGAATAAAATACATTCGACGTATTTTAGGGGCTTAGAATCTTCATTCGAGTGCAAAGATATTAACCAGGTTGTTGAATTCTTTAGGTTTTGATGGTAACAAACATTCAACTAATCTGGATACTAAGTGTTTCAGGAACAAAGACAGTTATCTCAGGGAACCATTGCAGCAAAGGATCGCAGAGGGAACAAAGCTCTGTTCATGTGCTTTGTTACCTCTCAAGGAACAATAGTGACGAACAAGATCAAAGCTGCGAATGGAAGGAAGAAATCCAACGTGACGATTATGAAAACAAATCACGGAGAATCACGCGGTCAAAGGATAGGATTTCGGCTGGAAGGATCTCGCCGAAAAGAAGATTTGGAGAGAGAATCCGAATGTGTTATCTTAGGAAAACTTTCCTAAGATAATATATTTGGAGAGAGAAGAATCTTATCTTAATCCGTTAATGTTATCTTAGGAATTATTTCCTTAGATAATATCGGTTGTTAAGATAATATTCTTCAAATCAATTAATATCATCTTGTTACCAAGTTTAGGAAGATAGGATTATCTTGTTACAATTAGGGTTTTTCCGAGTTGTATTTAATAGAAGTATGGATTCTTTTCAATGTAACCACGACGAGGAAAAAGAAGAACCGAGAGCGTTCAGTTGAGAAGAAAAAGAGAGTGAAGTGTGTGTAAGTCTTTGAGGGTTGAGTTCGATTCATCGTTGTAGAAGAGGTTTCAAATCTAGGTGGGAAGTCTAGAGGTTGGAGTCCAGGATACAAGTGTAATCGAATAAGAAATCAATAAGACAAGTAGACGCTTCAAAATCCTCTCAAGCGGGAAGCTTGATGGTAGTGGTTTTTCTTTGATTAGCTAGTTTTGCTAATTGGAGTTTCCACTATATATCGTGAGTTCGTTCTTTATCTTTCCTGCTATATTATTTCCGATGTGCCTTCTGTGGGAACAAAGCTTTTGTTCCCTCAGACGTAACTCTAACGATCCAACAATTGGTATCAGAGCCTGGTGCTCTAGATTATTTTCGTTACAGAATTTGCAGGAAAGATGTCGTCGTCAAGCAATGCAATCGGTGATTCATTCTGGAAGCCACCAATTCTGAAGGCCGGTGAGTATGACTGGTGGGTTGAGCAAATCGAATCCCATATTTGTTCCCTCGATGGACAGATATGGAGAATCATCGAGGTTGGCCCCATGGCTATCCCAAATGAAAAGGACGCTACAAAGCCTAAGCCAAAGATCGACTACACCGATGGAGACTGGAAGAAGCTGGAGAAGAATTGCAGAGCCAAGAAGATCCTTCACATGGCCCTTCTCCCCACGGATCTCAAGAAAATCATCGGCTACAAAACCGCCAAGGAGATTTGGGAAGCTCTAAGACGTCTCCATCATGGAAATGAAGATGTCAAGAAAAACAGAATTCTTTCCTTGATGAAGGAGTATGATCAAATTTCTCAAGGAGAGGATGAGCACATTCAAGAGTTCTACTCCAGGTTCCAGGGGATCGTAGGTCAATTGGAGTTCCTTGATGAAGAGATGCCAGACTAGAAGCTCACTCATCACTTTATGCAAGGCCTCAACTCTCAGTGGGACGCAATTGCTCTCGCTCTGTACTCCCAAACTGACGTCAAGTCTCTCACCATGGAAGAGGTTGTTGCCAAGCTTGAAAGCAACGCCTCTGTATACAACCACAAGATGAACAAAAAGGGAGAAGAGAAGGCTCAAAGCATTGCCTTGAAGGTTGAACGTGCCTTTGACCTATCTCAAGTTGAAGACAAAGATGAGGACGGTGATGAAGATGTGACTCTCATCACTAGAGATATGAAGAAAATATGGTCTCAAAACAAGGGCACACAGAGTTCCTCCGAAGGGAACAGAGACATGAAGGATGTCGTTTGTTACCACTGCCAACACAAGGGACATTTTGCCAATAACTGCTTCAAGAAAAAGGTTGGTCACCCTCAGGTTCGTGAAGGGAAGCAAGCAATGGTCGTAACGTGGGGTGATTCCGACTCAGATGATGAAGATTCGTCACGCTCTAGGGATCTCTGCTTGATGGCCTTAGAAGACCATGACAAATCAAAAGGCGACGTGAAGGGAACTGAGGTAAGTGAATCTGAACTCATCTCTAGCTTGAAAAGGAAGTCAAAAGAAAGCTTAATTTCCTTCATTAAGAAGCTTGTTCATGAGAATAGTATTTTCAGTGAGCAGATTGAAGAAAAGGATGAATCGATCTCAAGTTTGATCGAGGAAAACAAAGAGTGGGCAGAAAAAGTGCTCAAACTTGAGAAAGCTTCATCCTCTTCTCCAAGTCCTTGCAATGAGTGTCCCAAACTCACTGAGAAGATCACATCTTTGGAATCTTCTATTTCCTCACTTGAGTCCGAGTCTTTAATGTTAAAACTTGGAAATGCAAAACTGTCTAGTGATCTAACCAAACTCAGTGAGGAACAGAAGGACAAGCCAAAAGGTATTGTGTTTGTTACAACCAAGAATGAAAAGAAGACAAAAAAGAAGAAAGTACATCGCTTTGGAATTGGGTATCAACCTAAGCTTCCTGTTGATGGCACTAAGTCTAAACGTCCTAGAGTCGAAGGAAAGCAGTCAACGTAAGAAAAGGGCGAAAGTTCCTCGAGGAGGAACAATCACAAAGATTGCTCAAATTCGACTGATGGGAACAAGGCTTGGTACCATGGACAGAAAGCTCATTCCATTTGGTTGAAACAATCTCAAAGCGGTAAGTCCAATCATATTGATTTTCATTCTAGGATTGCTAACAAAACAATTTGGCCTGGACAGAGCAAGTATGTTGATCTAAAGTGTCAAAGAGTATGTTGGTATTGTGGGCACTCTGGTCACTACAAACAAGAGTGCCTTCTGAAGAAACATAATGAGGAACTTGCTCGCACTGCGAGGGAGAATATGAATGCTAAACCTCCAGAAATCAAATATGTTGCCCCCACACCCAGAAAGCATAAGCTTGTCTGGGTTCGCAAGAACTAACTCTTTCTGTGCAGGATAAAGTGAGGAAAGTTCCCGGTATTTCACTCGTATTAAGTTCAGTTACCTGACAGGGAACAAAGCGAGTCTCACCTCACTTCTGCAGGAATATTTGAGACTCTAAGGCCTGGTGGCAAAGGTAAAGGAAATGGAGATGTGGATAAAGGCTTAATGACTAAATTGTTCCTTGTTTGAAAATTCAGGTACCATGTACATCTAGAAAAGACATCACTGTGTGGAGAAAGATTGACATATAGGGAATCTCGTGGAACAAAGAATCAAACGCCAATTTTCTCATTAAGACACTTGTTGGGAACTCTACATTCCGTTTCATACGAAGCCTGATTTGTTCCCTTAACCACATGTCTATTTATTGTGTTCCCTCAATGATTGGCTAAATTACATGGTAAAGTGTGAAAGGTTAATCATCATGTCTTGATCTGCATTCATTCTCTTGATCATTTGTTGAACGCCTTGCTTAGACTCATGCTAATACTTCACTAATGTGCAAAATTGCATGCATGATTCTCTATGCTATCTTGTTAATACATGATTCAGCTTTCTTTCGGCCTAAAAGAGTCAACTTGATGCATTGATCCCTCATTATAAGCCCAAATAATTGTTGACTCTACAACTTACCTTAGCCATCATGCTTGATGCTTCCTATGAGCCCCTCTAATCATCCACATCTGAGAGCCTCTCATTCATGATTAAACATTATTAAAAATTCTCGTATATGTTTATGTGTGATGTTCTTTGTACCCTCTCTGGTAACATTACCCCCGCATCACACTCCTCTATTTTTTTCGGAAAGTCGAGAATACGAATTGTCGCCTCTGTGGTTTGTGGCTGGGATTTGACAGGTATGATGTGTAATGATGGCTTGCAACTGCTTGAGAAGTGTTCGTGCATAAAAGGTGATGTGGTGGTTGCGTGATGGTTGTTGCGCTTGAGATTTTGTGGGCTTTGATGGATTTGGACAGAATCTTTTACAAGATCTATTTTTGGAAGATATCTTATTGGTTGTGATCTTGGAAAAAGAAGGAAAGAGGAGGATTTGGAGTAATACCCTTTGCACTTGAAAAGATATGGAGAATGATTCTCGTGTTTACTCCCCTCCTACCTATATGGCGACTTCAGCAAAGTTACCTTATCGCTCCCTTGTACTGTTCCAAAAAAAAAAAAAACTGGAACACTCCAAGGTACACAAAGAGGCGACCAATGGATCCTTCTTCTACTGGTGGCTTATAACCTACACAAGGAGTAGTTTGTGTTACAAGAAGGTGTTGGTTGGGTCAAGGTTAGACGTGAGATGGAAGCTGGTGTGGAGGAAGAAGAGTCTGAAGGTGCAGACTCTGAGGGGGAACAAAAGGTGGAATCTGATTTGAGGAATGACCGTGAGAAGTTTGTCTCGCGCAATATCTCTGTTGGCAGAACAACAAAGGCGTCTTACGGAGTAAGTGAATGCCTAAATTGCTATTCATATTTCAGCTCCCTCTGCAGGCACCAGTGGTGCTTGATTCGTCTTTCTCTGGCTAACCAATCCCTCTTTTATTCCCAGCACATCTTCCCCTACTACTTTGCTTTTCTTTGCTTCTGTTTCATGTGTTTGCAATGATTGGCATGCTAATCATATGTGTTACATGTGCTCATTTTGTTGTTGTCTTTACATGCAGTCTATGTTTGTGCGTTTCAATCTAATGCAAAAGGAGTTATTTTGCTTATCCTGATGTGGTCTTTTTCTCTCTATCTCTTTACTTATGTTTTTGATGATGCCAAAAGGGGGAAAATGACAGGTAGCTTTGGTTAAGGGGGAACAGAACATGGTTTCATATATTGCTGAGTTGAGGGGAAACTAATAATGCCTTAGTGGGAAGACTTTCTCTCCATAACTGTCTTTATCTCATACGTGTATGCTTTATTGTCAAGGGTGTTTGTCACCATCAAAAAGGGGGAATTTGTTGAATTCTTTAGGTTTTGATGGTAACAAACATTCAACTAATCTGGGTACTAAGTGTTTCAGGAACAAAGACAATTATCTCAGGGAACCATTGCAGCAAAGGATCGCAGAGGGAACAAAGCTCTGTTCATGTGCTTTGTTACCTCTCAAGGAACAATAGTGACAAACAAGATCAAAGCTGCGAATGGAAGGAAGAAATCCAGCGTGACGATTATGGAAACAAATCACGGAGAATCACGCGGTCAAAGGATAGGATTTCGGCTAGAAGGATCTCACCGAAAAGAAGATTTGGAGAGAGAATCTGAATGTGTTATCTTAGGAAAACTTTCCTAAGATAATATATTTGGAGAGAGAAGAATCTTATCTTAATCCGTTAATGTTATCTTAGGAATTATTTCCTTAGATAATATCGGTTGTTAAGATAATATTCTTCAAATCAATTAATATCATCTTGTTACCAAGTTTATGAAGATAGGATTATCTTGTTACAATTAGGGTTTTTCCGAGTTGTATTTAATAGAAGTATGGATTCTTTTCAATGTAACCACGACGAGGAAAAAGAAGAACCGAGAGCGTTTAGTTGAGAAGAAAAAGAGAGTGAAGTGTGTGTAAGTCTTTGAGGGTTGAGTTCGATTCATCGTTGTAGAAGAGGTTTCAAATCTAGGTGGGAAGTCTAGAGGTTGGAGTCCAGGATACAAGTGTAATCGAACAAGAAATCAATAAGACAAGTAGACGCTTCAAAATCCTCTCAAGCGGGAAGCTTGAAGGTAGTGGTTTTTCTTTGATTAGCTAGTTTTTCTAATTGGAGTTTCCACTATATATCGTGAGTTCGTTCTTTATCTTTCCTGCTATATTATTTCCGTTGTGCCTTCTGTGGGAACAAAGCTTTTGTTCCCTCAAATGTAACTCTAACGATCCAACATGGGTACAAATATATTTAACCCGGAGATTAAAAACTCGTGCCCATACATTTCCCGGGCAAAAGGCCCAGAAATGGCCTTGACCGCACCCGCGGTCAAGTGGCCGCACCCCGCGGCGGCAGTCGAAGTGCAGAACGTGCATCGCCGGCCTCGATGCCGCATGTCCTAAGGCGTGGCGGTCGCTTGCTCCTTGGTCGGGGTGACTCACCTGCTTGATGGCATGATGCTTGCTTGGGCCTATTTAAGGAGAGGATCTGAGGAGAATTGGAGGACATCAAAGCTCTCTCTCTCTCTCTCTCTCTTGTTCCATTGTCGCCGGAAAGTTAGAGCTTTCGCCAGAGTTCTTCAAGTTCGTCGTCGGAGCTTTCAAAGGAGGAGGAGGTGCTCTCAAGGTGGTACTTGGGTGGTCCAAGGTGTCCAGAAGTTCGGGCCACCACGAATCGAGCCCCAACGCGTCGTCTTCCCCGGTGAGTTTTCACCGTCGTCTCGCCTCTGTAGCCCTGCCGCACCCGCGGTCAAGGCCGCCGCACCCGCGGTGGGCCTGGGCGTGTGTGGTTGTGGCTTGGGCTTTGGGATCTCGTTTGGGACTTTCGTTCCTTCGATTTAGTTCGTCTTTCTTTAGATTCGTATATTTAGTTATCGAATCTAACTTAGGGTTCCGTTATGGGTCGTTTCGTAGGAATCCATAATCTAAGATCTGTCCTCGTTTCGGACCCAGAAACTGTTTTCATTAAGCTTCGTCGGATCTAAGGCAAGTGGTGGTTCGCTCTTGCTTAATCATTCCATGTTCTATTAATTATCAATTGCTTTTAATTGTTAATTAAATTGGAGTGAACTGTTGTTTTCGTTTGGGAACAGATTTTATAAATAATGTGATTTAAAAGGTGATATTATAATAGGTTGTATATATTGTTAGAACAACGCTATTATACTTGTTAATTACCGTGATGTATTGTTGTGGATTTAATGTTAACTTTAATGCTAGATTAGCACGAGTATTCGTAGGAACGCTAATTCCAGATAAGGGTTAGTCATTTCTTTATAACTTGGTACTCGTAGGAATAATTTCCTACTGCTCTTAAAGGAATAATTTCCTACTGCTCTTAAAGGTCGTGACCTATCGCTTCCTAGCCCTGGTAAGGTAGGAGGTTTTAAGCTCCTTGCAAGTGCAATTTGGGTGGGCATAATTGTCACCCTGGGGTATTAAAGCTTCGTAGCTGCTCAAGATAATATTAAAATCCTTAACATTAATTTAAGTTTTGGAATTAAATAAGATAAGTGCCGTTGTCGCACATAATTAATATACCTTCAGACGAGTAGTGCGGCTAGGTAGTAGTGCAGCTAGGGAAACTCGTCTTGACTTTGATCAGAGTAAAGTTCTTTTTCCAATCTGGATTCGCACTAAGCGGTGAGGTTGGTCGTGAACCGAAACATCAAGTCATTTTAAGAATATGAATGAAACTATAATGTTCCCAAACAATTGTCATATCTTTCCATAAGACTCAATTCCTTTGGAGTCTTCTCTTCAATGCATATCTTATTAATTAATCATTTCATGAAAGTACCGGGTTATATATCGTTCCTTCGGTTATTATTCGAGGGATAATGATAGTAAACGGTTACGATCACTAGAACCATTCTGCTTGTATCCTTGCATAGTATTTCATTAAACTAACCAACCGATTATTCTCTTGCATGGTTGGCTGGTGTCATCCGTCCTATACGGTACATCAGTGGTTGGTTCTCGAAGTCAAAGTAACCTGTTGGAGGATAAGAGGCTTGCAGACGAAGATTTAAGTGTTAGTGTTGTAAGTGGTCAAGTGCTACTTTAATATATATTTTATCACCTAGCCATATTATAGGTTGATTCTTAAATGTCTTCCGCTGTGTAATTTATACTTTTTTCCGCTGTATTATCACTCTGTTGTAAAAACGCTACTCTCGTTTGATGAGAGATCTTTTAATAAAAGAGTTGAGTTTCATATGTAAATGCCTTCCGCTGTTTAATTTTTCATTTAATATGTTTATGTAATTAAGTTTAATTGTTCCGATTAAAGCCTGGGATGACTTTGGACGGTAACGTCTGAGGTCACTGGCGTGTGGCACTACCGGTATAAATCAGGGGTGTTACAAGTAAATGGTATGAACATCATATTATATCTGCAATATGGGGTGCAAGAGTTTGAGCATGTTAGTGCATGAGTGATTCAGTAAAGGTGCATGAGTGACTGACTATAGGTGCATGAGTTACTAGGTATAGGTGCATGAGTTACTCAGTGTATGTGCATGCATTACTCATTATAAGTGCATGAGTTGATGAGTATAGGTGCATGAGTTACTCATTATAAGTGCATGAGTTACTCAAGGTATATGGGAAAACCATTTGAAATACATAAAATCAGATTACATAAGTAAATGCATGAAAATAAAATTACCTAATCAATTAGTATGTAGCATCAACCGACACTACATCACCAAAATAAGAGAAACTCTTCCGATTGATAGGATCACACCAAAACAAACGGCATAGCTGGCCCTCCTTGTTTACGTCATAATCAAAGTAATATGCATTACAACATTCTTTCTTCTTCAAAAAGTCATTGATGACCATTTGAGCATCACTGCCTTCCATGTATGAGTTCAAACCCCTCATAAAGTTCTTGAAGTCAACAACAGTGGCGCCTACGTTAGCATATGAACCCACTAGATTCTTGTACACTTTGTAACTCTTAGTGACACCAATATTGGATTTAATACAGTTCACCATAATTTCTTGATGAAATGGAGTCACTTGCCTCTTCCCTTTTGAAAATACCATATGAGACAACTCCAACATAGCATGCGTATGACCACACTCCAATTTTGTAACACGGTAACCATCATTACCTTCATACTTGAGCCAACACTTAGCTTCACATCCACATCTATTAGATATTCTCCTCCTTTTCACAAAATCTCCATCTTTCGGGACAGCCTGGTTGAACTCAGAATATGGAGATACAACTTTGTATCCTTCTCTGTTATAATAAAGGTACTTCCATATAACAGTCGGCGGTACATCCTTGTTTTTCTTGGTAGAACAAACACGAACAGTAAAACCACATGCCGCTGCATAAGCTTCGTAAAAGACGATAACGTCATTAAGAGTTGGGAAAAGCTGCCCAAGATACGACTTCAATGCATCATTGCACTCAGGAATAATATATTCAGCAATAATGCTTGGGGAAACAAATATAATATTATGCTTCATTTGATGTTCATCTCCTGACAAAAGAAAGAGTGAAATTAATAATAGAGCATGAGCTAATAAGTGCATGACTGATTGGAAGAAAGTGCATGACCCAATGAATAAAGGTGCATGAACCAATGGACTAAAGTGCATGAGGTAGTTAGTTTTATGCATTAGCCACACAATCAACAATGGTTAGGTTATGTGCATCACTGACTGAAATAAAGTGCATGGAATAAAGAATAAAGGTGCATGAACAAGTGGATAAAAATGCATGAACTAGTAAGAAAGTGCATGAGGCACTGAATTTAGTGAATTTTGAATCTGATTAAATTGCAATACACAGATCTTAATTTGAACTAAGCACATACCTAAATTTCAACCAAACACATACCTAAATTCCCAAAAATTGAGAGATTCTGTTGAAAGTGTAATGAAGTGCAATGTATACAAACCTAAATTTGGCATTTCAGCATAAACAACAAACAAATCAACAACAAGTTACAGATCTATACCTGAATCAGTAGAAGGAGTAACCATGTCGACTAAGAACAATAGATAACCAGAGAGCACGACAAAATAAAACGAAAACTGAGAGAAAGCACACCGGCGGAAACACAAAAAGATAACCGAAATGATCGGTCGAGAGAACGACGAGAGCAACAAACAAAGATCGAATTACCATGAAGAAGAGAAGAATTAGTTGAGAAAGGAACAATGGCGGCCATTTCTGTTTTATCGAAACAGGGAATAAAAAGAAGGAGCGACCAAGATTAGATGGAGAGGGAAAAGAAGGAGCGGCCAGGATTCATCCGCATTCCTTCCCTAATCAGCCATCCTCACCTGATCTTTTTCCAACTTTTTCCCCCTCATCTCATGTGAAAATGTAACTCCAACAGACCAAAAAATTGGTTTTTGCGAAACAGGACTTAATTTCAACCAAGCACATACCTAAATTTCAACCAAACACATACCTAAATTCCCAAAAATTGAGAGATTCTGTTGAAAGTGTAATGAAGTGCAATGTATACAAACCTAAATTTGGAATTTCAGCATAAACAACAAACAAATCAACAACAAGTTACAGATCTATACCTGAATCAGTAGAAGGAGTAACCATGTTGACTAAGAACAGTAGATAACCAGAGAGCACGACAAAATAAAACAAAAACTGAGAGAAAGCACACCGGCGGCAACACAAAAAGATAACCGGAATGATCTGCCGAGAGAACGACGAGAGCAGCAAACAAAGATCGAATTACCACAAAGAAGAGAATAATTAGTTGAGAAAGGAACAATGGCGGCCAATTCTGTTTTATCGAAATAGGAAAAAAGAAGGAGCGGCCAGGATTCATCCTCATTCTTGCCCTAATCAGCCATCCTCACCTGATCTTTTTCCAAGTTTTCCCCCCTCATCTCATGTGAAAATGTAACTCCAGCAGACCCAAAAATTAATTTTTGCGAAACAGGATTTAAGTCACGTTGGATCTAAGCCACTTCGAATTTAAGTCACACGAGATTTTAATCACGCAGGATTTTAGCCCCCCCGGATAAAATCCTGGCTCCGCCCCTGTGTATATACACTTATACTGTAATAATCTATAACATTATTAATATAGATTGATTATCCTATTTCTCTAAGTAAAATCCTTTTTCTCTCTGCAAATGTTTTACAATTTTTTTAATTACATCCTCCACCTCATCCTCACTATTTTAATTACTAATAATTTATTTTATTTTTGTAGTGAACAATGGATGAAAATTTAAATTCATTGTTGAGCTCAAGTATAAAACTAACGTCATCATGAATGTTTTTTAATAAATTATATTAGAACTAAAATGCATGATATATATATATATATATATACATATAAAGGAACAAGCGTAGACTCCGAATGTAAATTGCAAAATTATATTATTAAACACATAAAATATGTATACAAAAGATGTAATCTAAGATGCAACTAAACCAATTAAATATGTATAAAATGTGTATTATCAACTAGTTATGTCTTATATTTGAGTCTAGACAAAACGAGAGACTAAAAAAAACATTCATTAAACTAATTCAAAGTATAATTCAACCAATTTAAGAATTTGATTGAAAATTAGAGTTTGTGATGTGATAAGTTAATGCTCTAGAAAGTTGAAAAGTTGATTAAAAATTCATGACATGACACCTCAAAAAATATTATTATAAAAGGAAATCTTATACGAGTTTTAATATCTTATATTTATCTACTACCACAATTAAAACAAACCCCTTCCTTGTAATATCCCGCTTAAAATAGAAGGGTAAAATAGTAATTTTTAAAGTGGTAAAATAAAAGTTTTGAATTTTTTTGTATTTCTTTTAGAAGAATAATTTAAATTTTCATGAATTTAGGTTCAAAGGATGGATTAAGATAATTTTGTACAAATTATCAAATGGGTAATAATAGTATGGTGTTAAAATAAATAAATAAGTATAATAATGGATGTAATATTAGAATTTTAAATAATAATAAAGGTCATAAGAATTATTATGTTGTCCATAAAGGGATAAAATAAAAATTGTCCTAAGTATGTTATTTCTGTAAGATAAGGATGGTTTAAATTGTGATTAACTTTATGTTAATTATAATTTAAATAAAATTTATCAAATTTAACCTAGAATATTTAACTCAAGTTTAACAAATTTTTCTTAAAGATTTAAGTATAGTGAAATTCATAAGAAAAATAGCTTAAGTTTATTTTAACCTAAGTTAAAATTTTCTACACTTTAATTTTAGGTTAAAATAATATTATAAACTTAGAATATTAAAATAAATAAGTTAGGGTAAATTTTGTAAATTTTAATAGTTAAAATTAGGACATTTTTGCCACATTAAAAGAAAGTTGAGCAAAATATGCAGTTAAGCCAAAATGGTGGAAGGCCGTATTGAAATATCCAAAACGGGTCATCTCCTACTAGACCTGTACAAGTCCGGGCTAGCCCGACCGGCCTGGTTAAAAAACCGGACCCGGACAACAATATTGGCCCCGTCGGGCCGGGCCAGCCCGAAACAGTAACGGGCCGGACACGGACAGCCCTCTAGGCCCGACCGGGCCTAGAAGCCCGGCCCGATATCCGTTACTGTTTATATAATTAATATTAAAAAAAAAATCAACCTAACCCTAAATTTCCCTAATTTCTCTTTACCACTACCAGCCGTACCTCCTCCTCCATTCACCATTTCTCCTCTGAGGAGTCCTCTCCTCCTCCATCATCTCCGTGGCTCCAATCTCCTCCTCTCCTCCTCCATTTCTCCTCTCCTTCTCCATTCTCCATTTCTCTTCCTGCCTCCTTCATTCTGCCTCCAATCTCCTCCCTATTCTGCCTCCTGCCTCCAATCTCCTCCTCCATTCTCCATTTCTCCTCTCCTCCTCCATTCTCCATTTCTCCTCCTCCATTTCTCCTCCTCCATTCTCCAATCTGAATCGGGCCGGCCCGCTGGGCAACCCGGCCCGTATAATCAGACGGGCCTGGACAGAAATTCCAGCCCGTTTAGACCGGACGGGTTTGGCCCGACCCGGCTAACCGGGCAAAAAAATGCCAAATACCCGGCCCGGACCCGGACTTGTACAGGTCTATCTCCTACCTTCAGCCCGTGGCCAAAAACGATACTCAAGATGCCTCTTCAATGGCGGAATCTGGGGCCGATTGAAGTCCGATTCTTGCAATTGGGCACTGTGAAAGTAAGAGCTTGACGATACGCATCTATTTAGAAGATCAATTCGAATTAAAAGCCACAAGATTTTCGGGATTTGGCATTCAAAGCAAACACGTCATTCGGTTGGAACGAATTAAAGTTTTGCAACATTGACTCGATTGGGAGTAAATTGGAGGGTGTGATCTTCGGGATAATGTTGGGGACATTAAGTTCTTCCAATTTCCTATAAAATTCCTCTCAATCGGCTCTCAAATTCATCCAATTTCTCCAATCTTCATACGAACCCTAAAAACCGATACTTGTGTTCTTGAGCGAAATTCGAGCGAGTTGAATCCCTCTCGTCCATTAGTTACCTTCAAAATCCCTCTCGTTTCGATGCCGGAGGTGCCCCGTTGTGACCCAATTTGCCCCTTCTCCGACGAGTACCAACCGCGGGCTCGGTGATGATTTTGGTTGTCCGATTTTGAATTTGGTTATTTTGTTTTAATTTATTTTGGCTTAATATTGATTAATTTAATTAATCTGGATTAATGAAAAATTATTTAGGATTAATTTGATTTTATGAAAATTAAAATTAAAATAATTATAATTGTTATAAACTTATAATATTATCTTATATTATGAATGAGTAAATTATAACTATTCATTTAGATAATATTTTGACTTAGAAAATTTTAGGATTATAAATAAATTACTATATTAATTTATTTATATCATGATTATTTAGAATATACGACTAATAATTTTAATCGTATACATAATCATTTAATCCAAAAAGCCTTGAAATTTATTTATTTATGAGCTAAATAAAATCAATTAGAAACCGAGACATTGTATCCTTCAAATATTCGTATTGAATAAATTATCTAATATAATTTATTCATTGTGTATGACTTGGGTATGTCTCGGATTGACGTTTGGAACGAGAATAAAGTAGAGAGCCGATTTGCTTTTCGAATGCAACCATCTCCAAAACGTTGTTCATCTTCTTCGTGATTCAAGGCAATTGGCGGTTCGCTCTTGCTAATTTATTCCATATTTTTCTTAATTGACAATTAATCTATTGTCTTAATTAAGTTGGGATAAATATTCTTAATTTCTCGTTTGGGAAATTGTGTGTATAAAATGTTGTGTAAAATGAACCTTTTTTATTTGGTTGTATAAATGCTAGTTATAACCATTATATATATATATATATATATCTTATTATAGGATGCTAGACAATAATTGGTGTGGATTGTTGTGTGTTGGTGTAGATAGTAATTGCTAGTTAGCACGAGTACTCGTAGGAACGCTATTACCTTACGAGGTTTAGCTGTTTCTTTATAACTTGATATTAGGAGGATAATTAACCTAATACTTGTGGTCATGACCTACCCTTATTTTATATAAGTGGTGATGGACTTAGCTAGTGCCGAAATTCGGGATTCGTCCCGTGTTCTATTTCTCATTGCGAGATTGGTGTGTATTAACAACTTTAACGTGAATGTGCGTTTTGAAATTAAGTAAGATAAGTGTCGTTTTACACATAATTAATATACCCTCGGGTGAGAAGTATAACGTGGAACCCGTCCGGTCTCATGTTTAAAGTATGTCTCCTTTCCAATATGGATTCACATTACATGATGAGGTTGGTCGATGACCCAAATATGCAACAAGATGTTTTTAAAACTTTGTGTGATAATATAATTTTCTCAAACACACTCATGTAATTTCCCATAAGACTCAATTCATTCGAGTCTTCTCTTTAATCGTATCTCTTCATTCTTTTCGGTAGAAGTCTATAGTCATATACCGTTTACCGAGTTTTATCCGGGAAACAAGGATAGTGATTATTTACGACTACGAGAACCACTATGTTAATTTTCACCCTTGCATAGTCTTTCATTAGACTAACCAACCGGTTTTATTCCTTGCATGGTTGGTTGGTGTCATCCGTTCTATACGACACATCAGAGGTTGGTCCCCGACGATTTGAAGTAACCAATCGAAGACGAAGGCTTGCAGTAGAAGATTTACAATGATATTATTTTTAAGGTTGTTTAGTATCAATTTAATAAACACTTCTATAATTTAGTCATGTATTTAGGGTTTACTTAAAAGTCTTCCGTTGTAAATTTAATACCGTTTGTAAACTTTCCTTCTCAAGTTATAAGAGGAGTTTTAATAAAAGATTAAGTTCTATATAAAAGTCTTCCACTGATTATCCTTTTATTATCTAATGTTTATTATTTATTTAAGCATAATTGTTACGATTAAAGCCTAGGATGGCTTTGGACGTTAAAGTATGAGGTCACTGGCGTGTGGCACTACCGACATAAGTCGAGGGTGTTACAATTATGGTATCAGAGCAATGGTTTTAAAATTCTTGGCTTATTGTTAGGTTTGAGAATTTTCAAAGTATTTTTGAAAACTATTTTCAAACTATTTAATTTTTATTAATAAATGTTGGAAACATTAAATTGATTAGCATTAAATTGAAGGTTTTAAAATTTCTTAAGGTTTAGAAATATTTAAAAGTAATGGTTGTCCTAATATTAAACGAATAAATGGTGTTGAAAGTAATGTTTAAAACTTCTTTGGTTGAGCATTAATTTTTATAGTGCTTTTTATAAAACGGTGTGGTAAAGGTTTAAACTAAGTTTATGGTTATAATTTTGAAAGTGTGGTTTTTGGTCTTGGTAAGGGTTTTTAAGAGATAACAATGTCATTAGTTTAAGAAACTAACTTTATAGATAATTATTTTATTAAGTTAAATATATAAGGTTTAAAAGTATAAAGTATAAGGTTTGATAATAAGTGATTTTCAAACTTCTACAAGATTTGATTCCGTTACGTAATCCTTACGTCCATTCCTAAGAACCCCTCTATGTTCTTGAGATAATGTCAAGTTGGGTATTGACATTATTTGTTCCCTTTGCTCGAATTCACGAGCATTGTCTCGAGAGTTTAATATTGTAAGGATTCCTTGTTATAAGGAATTAAGCGTGTGTAGTTAATGCTCTATGGAGTTTGAGGTTATTCCTCATGTGTATAATCCGAGCATTAGATGTGTTAAAATTGTGTAGTGAGCTAATATAAAGCTCAAAATACTTAATTGTGAGTCTTATAAATTATTCATTTAAATGAATAAATCTATAAGAGAGGTATTTCATAGGGAGTTTCATCTCTCTAAAATGATCGTACTCTAATACGATCTTGAGTAAACTTTAAAATTTAAAGAGTTGTAATTATGGTGATTATAAGCGAGTGTGTCCGTTGTGAGACTAGTGGTTTAAAGCTTTTGAAAGAGGTAAGTGTGTGAAAGTATTATTTTGGAAAACCTATTTAAGGTTTCATTATGAGGCTTTCTTAAGGAAATGATATAATGATATGAGAAGTATTAAGGCAATTTAATCTTGGGTACGTCAATACTAAATTTCGGTAAAGCAAAAGGTTTGCTTAATTTGGGATGATAAATTGTGTGAGGACAATTAAGTGTTTAAGGATTGATGGGTGTAAAACAAACTCAGACGGTAAAAGTTTATTTTAATTTATATAGATTAACAGTACGGGATAACATAAGTGTATGGATTTTATCAATTGGACTTGATGAAAAAGTGACCTATGTCTAATAAGGGGATCTTATGACACGTTTTAGGTAAATAAAGTGGTTGATTATAATCGTGTTAAACAAATTGTTAAAATCATGTTTGGGGAAAACATGAATAAGATGTTGTGTGATTAATTGTGAAAGAGTAAGGGATCCTAAAGGTCTTATGTTAGAGCCCGATTAATGGAAAGATTTTGGGTTAAGAGATGACACAAGGGCCAAATTTAATTAAGGTAAATAATGAAATTTGTGAGATGTACATGTAAAGAGTAAGATGATATAATAGTTGGAGGTACTAAGGTTGGATAGTTGGGTTATAAGGAGATAATGTACGAACTTTGGGATTTGATTATAAAGAGGAAATTGGTTGAGGAAACGGATCAACTTTCCTAGGATTAATTTCGAGTACGAAATAATTGAGGATACTAAACTCAAGTAGAGAGGTTAATGTGAAAACTGATATCTCTACCTTGATAGTGCTAGTTTCGGGGTCAAAACTATTTTAAGGGGGTAGTATTGTAATATCCCACTTAAAATAGAAGGGTAAAATAATAAATTTTAAAGTAGTAAAAATAAAAGTTTTGAAATTTATTTTATTTCTTTTAGAGGAATAATTTAAATTTTCATGAACTTAAGTTCAAAGGATAAATTAAGATAATTTTGTACAAATTATCAAATGGGTAATAATAGTATGGTGTTAAAATAAATAAATAAGTATAATAATGGATGCAATTTTAGAATTTTAAATAATCATAAAGGCTATAAGAATTATTATATTGTCCATAAAGGGATAAAATAATAATTGTCCTAAGTATGTTATTTCTTTAAGCTAAGGATGATTTCAATTATGATTAACTTTATGTTAATTATAATTTAAATAAAACTTATCAAATTTAACCTAGAATATTTAACTCAAGTTAAACAAATTTTTGTTACAAATTTAAGTATGGTTAAATTCATAAGAAAAATAGCTTAAGTTTATTTTTACTTAAGTTAAATTTTTCTACACTTTAATTTTAGGTTAAAATAATATTATAAACTTAGAATATTAAAATAAATAAGTTTGAGTAAATTTCATAAATTTTAAAAGTTAAAATAAGGGCATGTTTGCCACAACTTAAGACGGTTGGGCAAAATATGCAGTTAAGCCAAAATGGTGGGGGGCCGTGTATAAATACCCAAAATGAGTCATCTCCTACCTTCAGCCCATGGCCAAAAACGCAGCTCAAGGTGCCTCTTCAATGGCGCAATCTGGGAAATTAATATCTTGACGATACGCATCTAATTAGAAGATCAATTCGAATTAAAAGCCACAAGATTTTCTGGATTTGGCATTCAAAGCAAACACGTCATTCGGTTGGAACGAATTGACGTTTTGCGAAATTGGCTCGGTTGGCAGTAAATTGGAAGGCGTGATCTTCAGGATAATGTTTGGGACATTAATTTATTCCAAATTCCTAAACAATTCCTCTCAATCGGCTCTCAAATGCATCCAATTTCTTCAATCTTCATACGAACCCTAAGAACCCGATAGTTGTGTTCTTGAGCGAATTTCGAGCGAGTTGAAGCTTTATCCTTGCAATTGGTTGCACTACTAGCTTCTTCCATTAGTTACCTTCAAAAGCCCTCTCGTTTAGACCCCGGAAGTGCCCCGTCGTGGCCCAATTTGCACGTTCTCCGACGAGTACCAACCGCGGGTCCGGTGACGATTTTGGTTATCCGATTTCGAATTTGGGTATTTTGTTGTAATTTATTTTGGCTTAATCTTGATTAAGTTAATTAATCTGGAGAAATGAAAATTATATTAGGATTAATTTGATTTTATGAAAATTAAAATTAAATTCATTATAATTGTTATAATATTATCTTATATTATGAATGGATAATTGATGACTATTCATTTAGATAATATTTTGACTTAGACAATTTTAGGATTATAAATAAATTATTATATTAATTTTTTATGTCATGATTATTCAGAATATACGACAAGTAATTTTAATAAGATAGATAATCGTTTAATCCAAAAAGACTTGAAATTGATTTATTTATGAGTTAAATAAAATCAAATAGAAATCGATACATTGTATCCTTCAAATATTCGTATTGAATAAATTATCTAATATAAATTATTCATTGTTTATGACTTGGGTACGTCTCGAATTGGCGTTTGGAACGGGAATAAAGCAGAGACCTGATTTGCTTTTCGAATACAACCATCTCCAAAACGCAATTCATCTTCTTCGTGATTCAAGGTAAGTGGCGGTTCGCTTTTGCTAATTTATTCCTTTTTTTTTCTTAATTGACAATTAATCTATTGTCTTAATTAAGTTGGGATAAATATTCTTAATTTTTCGTTTGGAAACTTGTGTGTATAAAATGTTGTGTAAAATGAACCTTTTTATTAGGTTGTATATATAGATTTGGGTTCCCGTACAACAACCTCTTACCGTGCGAAATGCGAAGCGATCTCGACCGTCGATTTTTTTTTTGGTCAACAATTTTTTTTTGTTTTTGTTTTCGTCCACTGATCATTCTGGAATAACCTATATAGAAGGTTCACCAATAAGCTCTTATCGTTCATTTATTTGTGCACTGAAGTTCACAAATAAGCTCTAAATGTGCAAAAACATGTGTTTGAACATGAACATGTTATATGTGAACTTGACGACATAGAATAATGAATATTTAGTACTTATATGTGAACGTCAATAATTGTCTATTCCAGAACGATCAGAGACGAAAAAAAAAACTCTTAACGTCCCCTGATCATTCTGGAATAACCTATATCACAAATAAGCTCTTAACGTTCACTTATTTGTGCACTGAAGTTCACAAATAAGCACTCAATGTGCAAAGACATGTGTTTGAACATGAACATGTTATATGTGAACCTTACGGTATAGAAAAATGAACATGTAGTACTTATATGTGAACGTCCATAATTGTCTATTCCAAAACGATCAGAGACGAAAAAAATATATAAAAAAAGTTGTTGGCCCAAAGGAAAAAAAAGTTCATCGTATTGACAGTTATGACACCGCATCACTATTCACTCTTTTTCACCCCAGCCCTCCATCTCCTTGATCCAATGGCCCATAATATTTCGCATGTTGTACAATAAGGACCAAATGTATGTGAAACTCACTCTGTATAGATATGCTAGCTATAACCCTTATGGAATTTGATCATGTGAGAATGATCATTATGGTGTAAATGAGAATGATCCTATAGCCCTTGGATGGAGACAAATTCAAGGGTTTGGATCAAACTTTCATTAAAGGGGCATGTGCCATGCACATGACCCCTTGGTCAAACTTGTATTGCCGGTCAACGCCAGACTCCGGCGGTCAACGCTGGTCAACTCCGGTCATCGGCGGTCAACGTCGGCGTTGACCGACCAATATTTTTTTTTTCTTTGGGTCCAAAATTTGTTTTTTTTTGACGAAATTTTCATTTTCTGGGCCAAACTTTTCTATGCACATTCCTTGCTAAAGTTATGCACATTTCTTCATAATTTCATACACTTTTGGAAAAAAAAGCAATGCATGTTAAAAACTAAATGAATTTCATATCTAGTACAAAAATAAATACACAAGTATACTATTCTATTGGCACATACATGCAAAAACTCATGTACTTCAATATTCATCCACACACGGTCTAAAACTCATGCACATTTTCAACACAAACCCGATATATGCACTCATAGTGCAAATTAGGTGCACAAACAAGCCATTATTCATGCACATACACACATAGATGTATGCACTTCACACGTATTATACTGGATGTGCATGCGAATTGGCTTGAATGTGCATAATGTTTGCACTGTATATGCTAGTACAAATCATGTGCACATACAAGCCATTATCTATGCACATACATGCATAGACGTATGCACTTCACACGTAATGACTTGAATGTGCGTGCAAAATGGCTTGATGTGCATAATGTTTGTACTGGATGTGCGGGAAAAATTTGGACCTCGAAAATAAACATTTTAGGAGAAAAAAGTTTGAACGGTTAGAAGTGCATGAAATCTTGCGTGAATGTGCATAGAAAATTTTGGGTTGGATACAAAAAAATCGCCCAAAGAAAAAAAAATTGGCCCCCATAAAAAAAAAGTTGATCGGTTTTACGTCGGTCAAAAGTGCATGAAATCATGTTGGAACGTGCATAACTTTTGCAAGGAATGTGCATAGAAAATTTTGGCCCAGAAAATGAAAATTCCGCCCCAAAAAAATAAATTTTGGGCCCGAATTTTTTTAAAAAAAACCGGTCAACGTCGGCGTTGACCGCCGGTGGCCGGAGATGACCGGGGTCAATGCTGGAGTTGATCCACTTAAGTGGTCATGTGCCATGCATATGACCACTTAAATGAAGCTTTTATCTCCACCCTTGGATGGAAGTCCATCTAAGAGTGGAGGTTCATTCTCATTTTTCACCATAAGCACCATTCTCACTTGATCAAGCCCCTAACCCTTATATACATACATAGATTGAGGATCCTGTACAACAGACTCTTATCGTACAACGTGCGAAGCAATCTCGATCGTCGATTTTTTTTGTCAACATTTTTTTTTCGTCTCGTGATCATTCTGGAATAACCTATATAGAAGGTTCACAAATAAGCTTTTAACGTTCATTTATTTGTGCACTGAAGTTCACAAATAAGCTCTAAATGTGCAAAGACATGTGTTTGAACATGAACATGTTATATGTGAACCTTACGACATAGAATAATGAACATTTAATACTTATATGTGAACGTCAATAATTGTCTATTCCAGGACGATCATAGACGAAAAATAATAAAAAAAAGCTCTTAACGTCCCCTGATCATTCTGGAATAACCTATATAGAAGGTTTACAAATAAGCTCTTAACGTTCATTTATTTGTGCACTAAAGTTCACAAATAAGCTCTAAATGCACAAAGACATATGTTTGAACATGAACATGTTATATGTGAACCTTACCGCATAGAAAAATGAACATGTAGTACTTACATGTGAACGTCAATAATCGTCTACTATAAAACGATCAGAGACGGGAAAAAAAGTTGTTGACCGAAAAAAAAAATTGCCGTATTTACGGTTATGCCACCACGTCACTATTCACTATTTTTAACCTCTTTTAATCTCAGTCTTCCATCTCCTTGATCCAATGACCCATAATATTTCTCATGTTGTACAATAAAGACCAAATGTATGTGAAACTCTCTCTATATTATTATAGGGTGCTAGACAATATTTGTTGTGGATTGTTGTGTGTTGGTGTGGATAATAATTGCTAGTTAGCATGAGTACTCGTAGGAACGCTATTACCTTGCGAGGTTTAGCTGTTTCTTTATAACTTGGTATTAGGAGGATAATTTCCCTAATACTTTTGGTCATGACCTACCCTTATTTTATATAAGTGGTAGTGCACTTAGCTAGTGACGAAATTCGGGATTTGTCTCATGTTTTATATCTCATTGCGAGATTGGTGTGGATTAAAAGTTTTAACGTGAATATGCGTTTTGAATTAAAAAGATAAGTGTCGTTTTGCACATAATTAATATACCCTCGGGCGATAAGTACTACATGGAACCCGCCCGGTCTCTTGCTTAAAGTAAGTGCCCTTTCCAATCTGGATTCGCATTACGCGGTGAGGTTGGTCAAGGACCCAAATATGCAACGAGACGTTTTTAAAACTTTGTGTGATAATATAAAGTTCCCAAACACACTCATGTAATTTCCCATAAGACTCAATTCATTGGAGTCTTCTCTTTAATCATACCTCTTCTTTCTTTTCGGTAGAAGTCTATAGTCATGTACCGTTTACCGAGTTTTATTCAGGAAACAAGGGTAGTGATTATTTACGACTACGAGAACCACTCTGTTTTCACCCTTGCATAGTCTTTCATTAATCTAACCAACCGGTTTTATTCCTTGCATGGTTGGCTGATGTCTTCCGTTCTATACGGCACATCAGAGGTTGGTCCCCGACGATTTGAAGTAACCAATTGAAGACGAAGGCTTGTAGTTGAAGATTTAAAGTGATATTGTTTTAAGGTTGTTTAGTATCAATTTAATAAACACTTCTATAATTTAGTCATGTATTTAGGGTTTACTTAAAAGTCTTCCGCTGTAAATTCAATACCGTTTGTAAACTTTCCTTCTCAAGTTATGAGAGGAGTTTTAATAAAAGATTGAGTTCTATATAAAAGTCTTCCGTTGATTATCCTTTCATTATCTAATGTTTATTATTTATTTATGCATAATTATTCCGATTAAAGCCTAGGGTGGCTTTGGACATTAAAGTCTGAGGTCACTGGCATGTGGCACAACCGACATAAGTCGGGGTGTTACATTCCTCTCCCTCAATATTCAGCCACGTTTCACCCCTTTCAATCTTTTTTAATTTTAACTAGTGTAGTACCCGTGCCTTGCACGCGGATTTGTTTATCGTTTTCACATTTAGACAAAAATAATTATACGAAAACTATATATTTAATTAATATAGAAACAATTATATGGTGAATGACAATTAATTAATATAGAAATATGTATAAAGTGAATGACAATGTAAATGAGATGTCGGACATTGAGATATGCTCACAAATTATCAAATTATGACTAACTCCAAGCATGAATCATGCATAAAGTGTATTTGTATACTTATTGCTATATTAATTTCGCAATACAGAATGACAAAATAGGGAAGCATATTTGTTAATCTGAACAATTTGAAGTTGTTTGTTGTCAAGTTAAATCGTCAATAATACGGTGACTTAGTGGAAAATAAATATACTTATCATTCATTAATCTTATTGTTATAAAAAACAATGTTATTTTAGATAACCGATAACATGGTGACTCAAAAATTTGAGGTACAATATATATATTGGAAAATAATATACTAATCATTCATTATCTTATTGTTAAAATAAAAAAAACAATGTTGTTTTAGATAAATTTAATAAATCTACTAAGCAACTGGTAGAAAAAATATAATATGTATTATTCAACACTAACCAAATAATCAATTGATAAAATATTTTATATGATCATGTTGTAGCTAAATAATCAATTGGTCGTATACATAGTTCACATTTTACATATACATACTTACTATT
The DNA here is from genome assembly GCA_027886185.1 of Rheum nobile. NCBI lineage: Eukaryota > Viridiplantae > Streptophyta > Magnoliopsida > Caryophyllales > Polygonaceae > Rheum > Rheum nobile. Next base: position 416,816 of record WOAB01000003.1, read on the forward strand.
TTCAAAACTATTACCCTATATACATAGTTACCATTTTTGTGAAATATGATTATTTTATATATGTTAAAATTTGAAATATAGATCAATAGTTTTAAAATGATAACTATATATAATAGTATATTATTACTTACACATAAAAAATGAAGATAAGATTGATTTAAAAGTAAAGTAAATGAAGTGAAAAAAGTTAGGGGTGACATCTGATATGTAATTCGGTTTCTTAACACTTGTACATTGTGGGCTAGTGATTTATTATTATTTTCACATTTAGAAAACAATATACATAAACTATATATTTAATAGATTAAAATATGTATTTAGTTTGTAACAATGTAAATACAACTATAACTTAAGTATGAAAATATAAATAATTATATTTAAATAAGAAATTGACACAGAACTAACCTTTGTATTTGAAATCAAATCTCTACACCTAGAAAAAATAGATGCATGTTAAAATAAAAGAAATAATTAAGCAGAATAAACTAAGGGAGAATAATAAAAAAAATATTGGAAGATAGATGTCACTCGTCATAGCTTTATTATTAGTAAAAATGACTAAATAGTCATCAAATAGGTTGAATAATAACCATTCGACAAATTAAGTGCATTATTTTATTCCTTAGATTTTGCAAACTTAATGATCACAAAGACCATATTGTAGGTTAAACCACCATCAAATGGATGATGCAATTTAGTATAATATTTCATAGTGTATGATTGATGACACCATTTCTTAAACAATTTTAAAATAGAGTTAGTGCTTGGTAAGAATATATTTAATTACGACTATAAATGAAAAATAAAAAGTAATTTAATTGGAGTGCGTGCAAGTAACATTGTTACTTGTGATATTATGACAAATAATTAAACTCAACCTATATATATAATCAGAAGTTCTATATTATTATGACAAAGAGCAAAAGAATTATTTTACAACCATATTAACTCCAATAGTGTGATATATAATATATATATTTTATGTAATAAATCAATTACCAACCTAGTATTTTTCTCAAAACAAAAATAATAACATATATATCATCAATAAATTTACTATACACATAAGACTTTAAGTAAGACAATAAAAAGAAGCTCTTGTTAGGTCAAATAATTTTAACTATCAGTAACCTATTTGATACGTGTGATTAATTATAATCCAACGATGTTGATATATAACCCATATAGGGACAATGTACAAATACAAAATGATTACATGTTTTCCAAGCAAACAATAGCTATTTTGTCCTATAGAATTTATCAGTTATATATTACTCATCAAAGATTACAAATCAGTTGCCTGAAGGTTGATTATTTTAGTCGCCTGGAGGGAAGTGGGGCCTAGTGGGAGCTGTAACCCCCATTGGGAATTTTTTTTATATATTTTTTTAAAAATAAACTTTTATTTACATATGTTTTCAAAATTCTTCTTTGAAATTTTTCGAAATGAATTACGTAATTTCAAATTTTTAGTATAGATTTTGTTAGGTATAATCCTCAAAAATATTAAAAAAATACAACTTTATTTAAATTTACATACAATTTAAAAAAAAAACACTATTTTTTCTATATCTATTTTTTATTGTGTTAAAAAATTTAAAATATAGGGTCTATGGACTTGTAAATATTTAAATTACTATTTTATACATATTTGTTGAAATTATGCAGTAAACGTAGTATGTAATGATGAAATTTGTTTAAATTATATAATTTTTTGATCAATTTTGAGCAAAATTTATTTGCGGTTTGCATATAGATTTTCTTGTTTGAAATTGAGGTTTGTTGTAAAAAAAAGACGGTAGACATTAAATTGAGATTTTGTGTAAGATAGATGATAGACTTTACTCTTAGGATTTTAGCCCCTACTGAACTAAAATCTTGCGTCCACCCTTGACCAATAACATCTAAAAACATAATATATGACATAATAAAAAATATGTCAAAAAATAAGTTCATTTTTGAAATAGTGATAGTAGAAAACGTTTCATATAAAATATCTATAAAAATACTAACCGATTAGATGATCTTCATTTAATGATTGATCGAGAATTTTATCAGATTAATAAAATTAAATCCATGAACAATACCACGGTAAAGAAATAAGCTTGTACTTATGACAAGTGAATTTATAAGACATTTTTAAAAAGTAACAATATAAAGTGTAATAATTTTCGTAATTATATATTTATGAAATATGATAATTATATTAGGTTAATAGATTTAAAATGATAATTAGAAATATGGTGGCCATAATATGATAATCATGTATGGAAGGAAAGAGAATAAAATCAAAGCATCATAAAGAATTCACAATGATCCTCTCAATATCAATCAAACAAAAAATCAAATATGGAAATTTGTCAATACTTGAATTTGGAATTTTTGAACTATCACAACCGAGACAATTAAATTAAACTGAATTCAAATATGTAGTGAAATTCATTACAAAAAAAGAATTTGGTACCCTAGCTTCAAATTACTATGCAAAACACTATCTTCCATTTGATATCATATGCTCTTCCTCCTTCTCCATAACGATATCGTCCTCCAACAACTGCATGAAGTCTTCCACTTCATCCTTCGTGTTACTTTTGGAAAAAAAGGGTCATTTCAGATCGTGTGCCTTTATTCTTTCGTGTTTAACTATAGAATTAGGATAATATATATAAGTTATATCGTCCTCCAACAACTGCATGAAGTCTTCCACTTCATCCTTCGTGTTACTTTTGGAAAAAAAGGGTCATTTCAGATCGTGTGCCTTTATTCTTTCATGTTTAACTATAGAATTAGGATAATATATATAAGTTATATGCTTTTGATTGACATGTTTAGTTTTGAAAATAGAATAATTATATATATAATTCTTATGATTGACATGTTTAGTTTAGGAAATAGGAGAATTTGATAAACATTTATTATATTGATTTTTTTTTAAAATTTGATAAAATGCTATGTGGCAGAAATAATATGAAGATGTCATTTGGCATAAGGAGAAAATGAGTTTAATAGAGGGATGTCATATAGCTTAAAGGGGTTGTGATAAAGTTTTTTTTTTCTCCCAACAGTTACTCTACTTTTCTTTGGGTCTATCGAAAACACCCACTCGACTTAGTCGGGAACAGAGTGCGTATATCTTGTCATGTAGCTTAAAGGGGTTGTGATAAAGTTTTTTTTTTCTCCCAACAGTTACTCTACTTTTCTTTGGGTCTATCGAAAACACTCACTCGACTTAGTCGGGGACATAGTGCGTATATCTTGACCCCCCAGACCCTGCTCATGCAGGATATACTAGGTTGGTTGTTGTATACAATGGCATAGGAAATAATAATAGGTACATCGCAATTAGTTGAGATCCATATGATTTAAAATAATACTTTCCATAAATAATAAAGTTATGGAATATATAAAAATATATTATAATTAAGTTAGGTAGTATATTGCAAAAAGGCAAAGTATTTGGCTTAAGTAAATATGAAAAATTATGAAGGATAAGTTAATAAAAGACAAACAAAATATGCCTACATGTCATATCTAATTGCATGATACGTAGGAGAGAGACTTTTGAATGTAGTATTAGTATATATATTGTATATTTCTTGCACAAGTTTACTGGATATTTAGAATATAGACTTTTAGGTAATTGTGTTGTGTCTTTAAATATATGTTTGTAGAAAGACTACAATCCTTATTTTTTATTTTCAAATCTAATTTTTATTACATCAGCATAATTTGTACATTGAATCCAAAAGATGAATATCAACAATGTAAAAATGATAATGAGATTATTCGTACACATTAGTCTTTCCTAATATGCATGCTTTTATGTTGTAATTAAGTGAGATTGATAGGCGTTTTGTCGCATGCACCTAACAAAGTAAACCTCAAAAACCTAACTAATATAGTCTGGTAAGTAAGGGTTGAATCCCACAGAGAATCAAGTTATATATCTTGTTTGCAAAATCATTCACCAATTGATAACAAAGACAAAGGGGGGTTGGTTGTATCTAACTAAGAAAATGATAAATAAAACTGATAAGTGCTATTTTGTAGCACATATCTAAGGGTTATTACCAGGTTTGAGGCGCCATTTGGTTGGATTTAGAGCACAATTAGAGATTATGGAGTTGGAGCAGAGAAGTGTGGATTTGGTGGTCTGAAGAATCAAATTGAAGATATCCAGAGGAAGAGGAGTTGACCACCTGAGGAGACAAGGAAAATCCATGAAGGAACCACAAGAAAGAGGCAAGATTCCCGAAAAAACTGACGGTGAAAAGCGAAGGCCGCGCCCGCGGCTAAATCGGGAATTAATTTGGGCACTTCGAGAGCAAACCGCGACCGCGGCCAAGAAGTCGTGGCCGCGGCCATCCACGCGAGGGGAAGCTGGAATGAAGTGCAAATTATTGCTGGAATTGGAAGAAATTCGGCCTAGGGAGGAAAGGCCCAAAAGAAATAAAGGAGCGCGACCCACATGAAGAATCCCGCGTCAAATTGAAGCGGAAAGAAAGAGGGGAATTTGGGCATGACGCCGCCATGACATCAGCGAAAGCAAATTGTGGAGTGGGTCGTGCTGCTTGGATGAGATGGGCCGTGTTGTTGCTTGAATTGGGCCGAGAAAGTGCTGAACGAGATGAGCCGAGAATCAATTCGTTTTGATCGGGATTAATTTCCCGGGATCCCATTGCTATTTTGTGTTATTATTTTATTATTGTTCTTTTAATTATTAATTACCATATATTTAGAATTAGGTTAAAAACACATTTTGTTAACTAGTTGCAGGGATCAATTAGTTAGACCTAGTTTATTGTTCATCAGTTTTTCCTTTTGCCCAGGCAGACAATTGAAGCCTTTGGATTGATTGGATTGTGAGTTTATTACTTTACTCTTTCTATGATTATTTTAATTCTCTATCGTGCTTAATTTCATTGATCATATATCGATTCCCCTTGATTTGTTGATTAGGAAATCAAATAGATTGTTAATAGTAGTTCCCTCTAGCTTGACAACCTAGAGAAATTAGTATTATGCTATTGATTCCCCTTTTCCATACAACCTGTTGAGATTGTTATTGATCATATTACTAAGGATTGGAGGATACTGGTTGAGAATCTAAATCCCTTAGTTTGTGTAGAGAATTAATTGCATGCAATTGTATGACTGGTTGCTACACTTGCATATACCTATCTATTCCTGAACTTTCTGCTGCTATTGAATTAAATCGTGAAGGTTAGTAGGGATTTGTTTAATAGTTAGGGTTATCAGGACTGGTTGGACTGGTAACTAATTCAGAACATGGATTAAGACTTTCATGAGTATTGAGGACTAGGAATAATCAAGAGAAATAGCAACCAATACCCCAAATCATATATGGCTTTGCAATTCTACCCTAGTACTTTTGTTTTTTGCAAATATACCATATTGACTTATTTTTGGCTTGTTTTTTGCAAAAATACCCCACAAATAAAAAGGTAAATTAAAATCTGACTTTACCTTTTCTTTTGGAAAATAAAATATGATATGACACTATTTTAAATGCGAAAAAAAGCAAATCCCAAATAATTTTGAAATCCCAAATGAAATCTGAAAATTTTGCAACAGGAAAAAAAACCAAGCCTCTCTCCCAGATCTGATATTTTCTGGAGGAATGTCCATCTTCTCCGGCGGAGTGTAGATCTGTTTTTTTACCGGCGAATTTAACCGATTCCGGCGTGAAGGTTTCTCTTCCAGGTTTGTTTGCTTAAACCCTTCTTCACCCATTCGAGGTAGCTTAAACCCTTCTTCACCGTTCGAGGTAGCTTAAACCCTTCTTCACCATTCGAGGTAGCTTAAACCCTTCTTCACCGTTCGAGGTAGCTTAATCCCATCGCCGCTTGAGCTCCGATTAAGGCCCTTGCGATTCGGTCGCGAATCTGATTCATCTGCCTCTTCTGTCTATCTCCTTCGAGCCTTGTTGTTCATTTGGGTTGCTCCGATTAAGGCCCTTGTTGTTGGAGGTAGGTATGTCAAGTTTTTCAGAGTTCAAGTCAAGTAACGCCATTTTAGGGTTGCTCCGTTGCTCTTCATTTGGTTTTTAGGGTTGATTCACTGTTGTTTGAGCTGAAATGAAGTGAGGAAGTGAGGTTGAATGCAGCGAATTGTATAAACCTGTGAAATCCGTGTTTGTAAAATGAGAATGTCAGATTATGTTTGTTTTTGTCACAATTGCAGGAATTACCATTGTTTCAACATTTCTTGTCAGCGTTGATGAAATATTTGTCACATCGTATAGTGTTATTGTTGAAATGATCAATTTGATTGTCATGAATGTCAGATTATCTTCCTTACTTGAAATTATAATGTTTATATTTTCCTGACATTATAGCTCTCTTACTCTTGCAACTTCCTTGTCTTCTCGTGTGATCTCTACAACTGAGTATGTTGAGTTAGGTGCTTAGAAAAAGCTTAAATGTTGATATTTTATGTTGTTTGTCTATCTCCCCCAGTGCAGCTGAAGTGGTGTAGTTCTCCATATTGAAACGGAGGAGATTAAAATGGGTAAAAAGGTAAATTTTGTTTAGCTCATTGTGTGTAGTTTTCCATAGTTGACATCCTGTCAGTTTGTGTATAAGTCTAAGTTCGTTTTGTATTTATTGACCTTGTATAATTTGTATTTTTTAGGATCATTTAATGAGATTTGAAGGGAAAAAGTTCATCGGCAGAGTCAACCAAAACTGTCGGCGTGAATCGCTGAATCTTATTGAGAAATGCCTCTCCCCTGTGGACTGGCAGAGGATAATAGATGGTCCATTTGGACCTACTGTGAAGATGGTTCGTCGCCAAAACTTTTCATGCCAGCTTGTACATTACGTTTTATTCCGTCAAGTAGAAACGAGGAAGTTGTGGGAGACGTGGTATGACCTGCAAGGACAGCTGCTGCGTTTTTCAATGAAGGAATTTGCACTTGTGACGGGGTTATGCTGCCACAGAATGAAAGATAATGAGCTGAACCCGGATAAAAATGCCGTGAAAGAGTTATTTGATGTACAGAATTTGACGTTGGCTGAGCTCGAGTCTTTATTTATGCGTACACAGCTTGATAGCCCTTTGAAATATAAGATGACATTATTGATTATATTAGAGGGCGTCATTCTTGGGGTTGAGAAAAAAGTTTGCATAAGCACAAGTCATGTGAAATTATTGGCTGATATCGATCGATTCACGAAATTCCCATGGGGCAGGGTTAGCTACATTGAAACTCACCAGGGATTGAGTTCAACGGTGAAGAATAGATTGGAAACAGTTGAAACAAGCAGAGACTCAAGTGCAAGGTTGGGTTACAAATTCAAGGGGTTGCTAATGGCCTTTCAGGTAACATGACAGGATGTAATGTATATTGTATTGAAGTTGGTATTGTAGTTACAATATATTGATGGTTTGGCTGTTCAGGTTTGGCTGTTTGAAGCTGTAAACCAATTGCTTCAGCGTTTGCACATTTGGTGGATAAGGAGGCCTACCCACGCGGTCTACGATGGTCATCAAATTCACAACCTGATGCGACGGCTATGGAGTCTTTCTTAGGGAAGGCCACATCCCGTTTTATTCCAAATGTGGTGTTGATAGAGGAAGAAGCAGAGGTGGAGGTCTTAAAAGAATGCAAATTTTATGGGGAAGTGAAGGACACTTACTTTGACAAGGCAGTTGAGAAATTCGAGCTAAGTAATAAGAGGTCTATCAATGGTAGAAGAAAAGGAAAGAATGATTCGGACTCTGCCCCTGCTACAAAGTCCTCGAGCCTGGATGCAAGACATGTGATGTGCGCTATGAAAGAGCTTCATGAGCGTATGATTAATTTGGAAAACCAAGTGGACGCAGGGTTTTGTGCTATGAATAAAACCTTGGGCATAATGCAACAGATGATCAAGGAGAGGGTATTCAACAAGTCAGGTTCAACAAATGATGAACAAGAGGAAGGGGAGGTAAGATAACTGTCAACAATCGTTATTAAGTTATGTTTGGGAACTTAGATATATATATGTCGTGGAAGCTCAAGCATTTGTACTTGTGTAGAATAGTAATGTCATTTTGAATTGTAATTTAGTTATGCATAAAGCTCTGTTTTTGACAAACATTATAGAATGGTGTACTTACGGATTATTCTTTTGAGTTAAATCTAACTTGTAATTTATTGAAGCAGAATGGTGTACATGGTCGTGATGAGGATGTCGGAATGGATAGAATGGGGGGGGGGGGGGGGGGGGGTCTGATTCAAATCCCCTACAGGATGACGATGATGAAGGTGCCACTAAAGTTGACAATGGAAAATTAGGAAGCATGGTTGTTTATCGAGAGCAAAAGGATGATGAAGATGGTGCAGTTCAGAGAGATGATGTTGAGGGTGCAGTAGAAGATGAGGGGGAAAATGGAGAAACAATGACAAAAGAAGAAGACGATAAGAAAGAAGGAAAGCAAGTTGTAAGGAAGACTCGTTCAAAAAAGAAGAAGGATGATAAAGATGGTGCAGTTCAGAGAGATGATGTTGAGGGTGCAATACAGGATGAGGGGAAAAGTAATCGCAAGGAAGGAAAAGTAGTGACAAGGAAGACTCGCTCAGAAAAGAAGATGGGTGATGAAGATGGCGTAGTTCAGAATGAGGCGAAAAATAAAATAGGGAGGACAAAAGGAGTTGAGGTATGCATCAATAAACCATCCTGACAGGATGGTCCCTCAGATCACCAACATGTTATTTATGAAAAAACTTATTTGCAGACGCAAAAACAAGCTGAGGTGGAAGGAGAGTCTACCAAAGAATCAATTGGACTCTCAACAAGAAAAAGCAGCTCAACAAAAACAATTGATACAACTGGTGAACTGAAGGACCATCCTGTCAGGAAGAGAGGACTGTCCAAACGATACAAGGTTTCAACGCCCAAAGGATTTTCAAACATGAATAAATTGCAGTGTTGGTTAGACTCGAAGGAAAGGTTAAGAAGTTGTCCCTCCTGTCTTGATTATATGAACCTGTCTTGAAGATATGAATGCGTGTTTGAGGTGTTAATTAAACCATGTTATGATGCAGTGAGGAAATTGTTTCTCCAACTGGAGAATATCTAAAGAGGGAGTTTTTTGAGCCATTGTTGCAACCAAAGGGGTGGCTGAAATCTAATGTAAGCTCCTTTCATTTTTTATATAAATTATCGTGGCATGCAGCAAATTTGTGGTATGACATATATTTTTGGTTTGTAGTACTTGGACGAATGTATGTATTATCTTGGGTGTCGCGTGCGTGACAAACCAGTGGCAATATTGGACACCTGGTTTCAGCGTAATTTGGACAAGGAAATGAATAGATGGTTATCAGATAAGCAAAGTTATGTTGCTAATGGAGGTAAGATGAGATACCTACGTGGGGAACTGCCTGCAATTTATGGGAAGGATTGGAAGGATGTGGATCGTATATACCTCCCCTTCAATTTCAAGGACAAACATTGGGTAGCTCTGGAGATACAACTAAGTAAATGGTGTGTCACTGTATACGATCCCGACGTCAATTTGTTCAAATTGTTGGAAGTCCATAGGCTCCTTGCAGAGTTGACATATATTCTTCCTGTCATGATAGCACAATATGAGCCTTTGACAACAATTTATGAACATAGGCGGGGAAATCCCCTAAATGTGACTCGTGTTCCTACATTGGAGAGAAACAAGAGAGGGTAAGTTGTTTACATAAATTGTTCATTTGTTTGTGTGAAATTGGTTATAATATCAGCAAACCAACTACATTTTTTACTTGTGTGCAGGGGCGATTGTGGCGTCTTCACGATCAAGTACATAGAAATGCTAAGTTTCGGACGTCAAAACATCGTGAACGTGGGTGACAAATTTGTGGATGAGTACAGAAAAAGGATAACCGATAGTATATTCGATATGAACTGGTTTGACTAGTGGATGATATGTTATTCACTTTCATGTAAGCTTCACTGTAGTTGGGATCTAGTGTTGTATGATTCCTTGTTGGGGGGTTTTCGCTAGAATTGACTTGTATTGTTGACAATAAGTTGTGTTGATATTGTTTTGGAAATGTAGCAATATTGGTTGTTGCATTTCTTGTTCAAAATTCCTGCCAGTGTTGTTCAAAATTCCTGTCAGTGTTGTTTTGGAAATCTAGGGTAATTGCCAGTGTTGCACATATGTTATTTGTCACATTGTATACTCCTATTGTCGAAAATATCCTTTTTTTCTTGTTGTTTTAGGGTACAAAATTATTTTGTAATATTATTTGTTCACCGATTTGACCGTTTTAATAATATTTAATTTAGAATAAAAAGCGTAAGACATACACCGATTTACCTTTCTTCGAAGTTCGAATTCTCCCAAAAGCCCCTCCGTGTTTACCTTCCAAAATTCCCTCCACATTTCTTCTTTTTCCTTCCCAAGAAGGCGACTCTGCAAACATCCATCATTGTTATCAGACATTTTCTTCTTCCCCAGAAGGCGACTCTTCAACTCCTCCATCTTTCTCGATTTATGCTTACTTACTCTTGAAGTCCATCTCCACATTTTCTTACTTACTCCCTCCTCCATCTTTCTCCATTAACGCGTTACAAAAGAACCCTAGAAAATGGTAGTGCTTAGAGACCGTACAGAATCGACCCCAAAGAAGAGTGGAGAGAAAAGGAAGAGAAAAGAAGACGACAACCAGGTTCGAAAGAAGAAGAAGCAGAGAGGCGTAGTGCAGGCGAAAGGCGGAAAAACTTCTAACAGTTCCATAGGGAAAAAAGCCGCGAAGGGCAGGTCGAGGCCAAAAGCGAATGATGAAGAGGGGAATAAACCCTTAATCTTTAAAGAGGATGTAAGTTGTCTAAATTTTTTTGTTTAGGGCTTAGCGTAATTTTTCAATTGTCCTATCACCCATCTGAAATGGTTTACTTTGTATCAGGAGTGTTTTTTTAGGGTTTTATGTTTTTTCATCTATCGTCTGAGGCTTCTGAAATGGTTTGATTGCGTGTGTTTATGGTTATTTTCATTTGGCTTGCAGATTAGGTACAGTTATTTCAGAGGTGCACCTTTCTACGACAGAATTAACATAAACTGTAGGGTGCACTTTGTTCGTGAGATTGAAAACAAGTTGACACATGTGGATTGGCAACGGGTTTTGGATGACCCGTTTGGAAAAGTTTTGAAAATGTTGCAGCATGTATCATTTTCTTCACATACAGTGCATGCAGTTCTATTTAAGCAACTTGAAACAAAAAAGAAGTGGGAGTCTTGGTATGAGGTGGCAAGGAAAGAGTTGAGGTTTTCGATTAAGGAGTTCTATCTCATAACTGGACTGAATTGTGGGGAACTTCCATTTGTGGATACTAAAGCAGACGGGCTAGTAATGGAGCGTTTTTTTGGTAGTCCTGGTGGTCCTAAGACGACCATACAAGATGTTTACAACAGATTTAAAGAACATCGTGAATTGGACAACTACAAAATGAAATTGGCACTGTTGTTGATAGTTGAGGGTCTGTTGATGGGAGGGGATAAAAAGAGGCTAGTGAAGCCGCTGCATGTTAGGCTGTTGGAGAATATGGATAACTTTTGGGATATCCATGGGGAAGGGTTGCTTATGAAGAGCTTCACAAGTCATTGACCACAGCATTGGCCAAAAGGATGCAAACAGTAGAGAAGGCAAAGCTACTCTCCGACACACCAAGAATTCAATATTCCATTCAAGGCATGCCAGTTGTGTTTCAGGTAGTTTTATTTGCAGCATAGTAGTATACTTTATGCTATACTATGACATGATATTTGAGTACTGGGTGACAGGATCATGGTGAATATGCAGGAAGTTTTTCTTGTTTGATTGACATTACATAGTAGTTTTCCAACATACTATTAATTGCATTCCAGATTGTTTTAGGGTGACCTGATCTAAATTTGTAATGGTTGAAATATTAATTACTGAATGTGTTTTATTTGCAGCATATTAGTATACTTTATGCTATACTATGACAGGATATTTTAGTACTGGGTGATAGGATCGTGGTGAATATGCCCGAAGTTTTTCTTGTTTGATTGACACTACATAGTAGTTTTCCAATATACTTTTAATTGCATTCCAGATTGTTTTAGGGTGACCTGATCTAAATGTGTAATGGTTGAAATATTAATTACTGAATGTGTTTTATTTGCAGCATAGTAGTATACTTTATGCTATACTATGACAGGATATTTGAGTACTGGGTGACAAGATCGTGGTGAATATGCCCGAAGTTTTTCTTGTTTGATTGACACTACATAGTAGTTTTCCAACATACTTTTAATTGCATTCCAGATTATTTTAGGGTGACCTGATCTAAATTATAGGGTGACAGGATAAAATAAAATAATGTATCTTAATTTGCTAATTCTCAAACCGCTTGTTATTGTAGATATGGGTATGGGAAGCTGTGCCAACATTTGGTCTCCAATTTGCATCAAAGTTGAGTGAATCTGCAATGCCTCGAGGTCTTCGTTGGTTTTCAGATGACGCCCCTGAACATGGAGTGTTGGAGTTGTCTTTGGCTGATCCTACACATGTGGTTAAGCCCATTCTTATTCCCGATGAGGATGAGCTGTCCGACTGCTACTATGTTGTTGAATTGGATGACCCGCATTTTGACAAAATTGTGAAGGAAGCAATGAAGGGTTTGAAAAAGAAGGGGAAGGGGAAGCAAGGAAAAGATGGAGCGAGCTCGAGTAATGCATCTGTGCAGTCATCAGAGGTGATAAGTCAGATGTTCAGAATGATGAAAAGGTTGGAAAAAGGAGTGCTTGACATGATGAGAATGCTGGAAAAGAGGGTATAAAAGGAGGAGGAGGTGCGTAAGCTCAAGAGTACTGGGAAATCAAAGAATTATTCGGATGAGGATGAATCCTATGGTGAGTCTGATGAGGAAGAGGAGGAAGTTTATAAGGATGATGAGGTGGATGATAAGAAAGTTGAGGGTGTTTTATCTGAGAGTGATGAGGTTGAGAGTGATGATGATGATGAATCTGGTGATGGTGATGAGGCTAATGACAATGAAGAACTTTGGCAGGGTGGTGACAAACCGAAGGAGGATGACAAGGTAGATGTTTCTGATGAGGACGAAGTTTCTGATGAGGATAATGAGACTGATGGTGAGGAAGTTAAGGAGGCTGCGGAGGAGGATGTTTCTGATGACGATAATGAGACTGATGGTAAGGAAGTTAAGGAGGCTGCGGAGGAGAAGGCTGCGTTGGAGAAGGTGGAGAAGGTAGAGGCTGAGGTTCAGGAGGCTGCGGTGGAGAAGGTACATGCTGAAGGAAAAGAGGTATGAAAATTATCAATTTCTCATCCCTACTATGACATTATTGTTTGTACGAAGTGACAAGATTTATAGTTTATAGTCTGTGAGTTTTTATGTTTTACAAGGAAAGACATGGTGACAGGATTTGTACGCATGCATGACATGGTTATTATGATTGCAGGATTTTGATAATTCCATTGAGGCTAACAATGATGTTGAGGGTGCGTATGGTGTTATGGCCCTTGTCAAAGACATAAATGAAAATGCTGGCGTTGGGGAAAAGGACCAGGAGCAGGATTTTACTAACGACATTGAAGGAGCATCGGAGGCTACCCAAGCTGAGGTAGAGGAAAGAGAGGAACCTCTTTCAGTGCTAGCCGCTGTGGTTGCTTCATCCAAGAAGGCGAAACCCAGAAATAAACGAGAGCAGTATCTCCAACCGACGAGGTTTCTTCCTAGTCATATGGTGAAGCCATCCGCCCAAAAAAAAAACACCTTACACAGATGAGAAAAAAGGGAAAATTATGAAGAAGATAACCAAGAATCCACAGGTGAAGGAGATGACTGCTTTGCTGGAATGGATGAATGATGAAAGGTTAGTATCCCACGGATTTAATAATAATGTTCAACTATCTTTCATGGATTGAATTATGCCTTCTTTGTTTTTCAGCTCTAAGCCAATAGTTGGACTGTGTGGTGAAGAGATGGGCAAGAAGTGGATTGGCCTAATACTGGAACCAAAAGCTTGGCTGGAAGATGGTGTAAGCTATTTAAGTATGATGTCAACATAGTTTACTGTTGGGATTTATTGCAATGCCTGACAGGATGAATTATATTTTTTTGAAGCATATCGATGAAGTTTGTGGTTATATCCGTAAGGCGCTTTTGGAGTCCGAAGTTAAAAGCAAGGCCATAATATTGGACGTTTTCTGGACTGCTGATTATACGGATGCATTGAAATACTATATGAAAAATGACTGCACTGTTCCATCTGCATCTGAACGTGCACTCGCATACTTTAGGGGAGATCGGCCTAAGACTTATGGGTCCAGTTGGGATGATCTGGACTTCATTTACTTCCCCCTCAACATCGATAACAACCATTGGGTGGCTGTTGAGATCGATTTACAGCAATGGCAGGCAAATGTATATGATTGTAATGTGGCTTTGAACCCTGACTTGGCCATAGAGAACTGCGTGCATGCGATTTGTCGGTTTCTTCCTCACTTCATGACACAGTACCCCCCGCTTGGCAAGAGATTTGAACATCGGGGTACTAAAGAGATTAAATTTGAGAGAATTCAAGGACTGAAGCAGAACAAGCGTGGGTAAGTCGAAATATGAATCCCCTTACGAATTTTATTACATACTTCATCTGAGTAACAAAGTGCATGTTGTGTTCATAGTCATGACTGTGGGATATACACTCTGAAACACATGGAGTTGCTCAGTGCTGGTCGGAAAAATCTAGACGTTGTGGCAGACATGGCTCACAGCGTGTTTGACGGGGTCTGAAGGTCGAGTATATGAGAGTGTGCATCGGTTAGATTACAAGGAAGTTTATTTGGATATAAGATTTTTGGATATTTGGATCACATCGTGTTTTATGACAACTTGAACTTGTTTAGATTGCTCACATCGTTTAGATCACAATGTGTTTTATGACAACTTAACAGACAAGAAAAAAGTAGTCAACCGTCATGAACTTTCACTAACTGCCCAAGTGCCCACCAAATCCTGTCAATCAATGACAGGATAATATGACAACTTGAAATTGAACTTTTTTAGATTGCATACAAGTTTTATGACAACTTCACTGACAACAAAAAAATAGTCAACCGTCATGAACTTTCATTAAATGCCCACCAAATCCTGTCAATCAGGATATTTACCCAATTAACCCTAATAAATGAAACCCTAACCGCCACCAAACCAAAAACCTCTTTATATACCCCCTCATACAAACCATATTTCCTCATCCACAATCCGCTCCAAAACTTCTTCCACAATCCGCTCCAAAAATTTCCCTTCTCTTGTTTCGTTTGTTTCCTCATACTAACCATGGCTTATGAGCCTAACGGCCAAAACGATCACATGGTTTACACAACTGTCCATACCGGGGGGAGACTCATCCCTTCAAGGGGACAAGATGTCAGGATTTCAACCCATGTCTACCAAGGCGGGAGGAAGCAAAACTGGAGGCCCTCGGCTGAAATGGTACAAGATATCCATTGGTTACTGAACCAACTATTTTATTTTAACGACTCCGAACGGGACGCCTCTTACTTCTTCGAAGTTGTGCCCACCCATGACGGGCCTCGTACCTTGAGGGCCTTACAGCGCCGCGGAGACGCCGTCGCCCTTGCCGCCCAAGGTAGATCCGTTGCCTTCATCAACATATATGTCGTCACTGGAGATATTGTTGATGAACTTCCGCAGTGTGACGGCCCAGAATCATCTGTCTCCTCCGCAAATATATAGAATCTGATTAAGTGATCTAGTTTAGGGACAATGTAATGTAGTATTTTATGGTATGTTATGATAGGTATGTCAAGTAGGAAGATGATAATGTCATATAGCGACTATATATAGTCAGTAGATTATGGTATAGTATGTTATGGTATGTTGTAATGTCACATGAATTAATATTATATGTCAATTTCCTCATCCATAATGTGATATTATGTAATTCTCTTTTATTTAATATAGAATGTTATGGTAATGGCGCATGAAATAATACTCTATGGTGATGGTAATGGCGCATGAAATAATACTCTATGGTGAATACTCTATGTCGGGATATATATATAACGACGTCAGGATAATATTACATTAACATACGGATGTATATTAACAAAATACATACCATTTATACGAAAATTAATATGAGTGGTAAGAGATGCTTCAAGAGTTTGGAACTCTGACTACACATATTAACAAAATACATAATTGAAGAGGTAACACAGCACAATTAACGGCATCATGGGCCGGTTGAGGGATTAGGACAGTTTCGTGAGTTATGGCCGACAGCACCACAACTTCCACACCTTCTCCTCGGGCCCCTGTATTCTCCACGTGACGGGATCCTTTTCTTCCTTGGTCTTCCAGATTTCCTCCTAACAACCGGGGGCAAACATGCTCTATTCAAGACCGTGTCAGGAACTTCCCAACGCTCAAATGCAGGAACCGGATATATAGTTTCCTTGTACACTTTCTTCCACATTTTAGCAGTAAAGAAGGGATGAACAAGAGTGACAGGATCCATACCACAATCCTTCGCGGCCGCTATTGCATGCTTACAGGGAATTTGGTCAACTTGGAAGACGTTGCAGTAGCAGGTTCGAGCATGCAGATTTACCAAGAGTGTAGTTCCATTGGCATGCACTTGAAACTCATATTGATTTAGCCTACTCACAACCATTGTCAACGATTTCAAATAATTACCTTCTAGCTCAGTAAAAACAGTCGGGGTCAGAATATCCAAATGTCGTTCTCCCTTAAATCGTCTGTCACAAAACCAATTACTCATGACATTCAGTATACCATCAAGCAACCCAATCAATGGCAGTCGACGCGGGCCCAAGAAGCGACTATTCACGGATTCTGCGTTGTTGGACGTCATAATGTTGAATCTGTTTGCGGGCATATGACTTCTTGTCCAGGCTTCAAATCCAACACCCCTGAGGTACGTACCGACTTCAGGAGACTGGTTGCAAAGTCTTGCAAATTCACGATTAAAGTCCTATTTGGTGTACGCTTGATTTGCCTTTTGGTACAGAATCCACAAGTCATTTCTTTTAAACCTCGTCTTCACGTTACCCCATAGGTGAAGTGTGCAACAACCATGCTTTGCGAAGATATAACGCTCTCTTAAACCTTTGTATATACTTCCATGACAGCCAGACACAAATACGAGGTCATGATCGTCGGCAACAACAGAGCGTAGGTGTCGGAAGAAATACGACCATGAACTATCATTCTCGCTGTCAACAATAGCAAAAACCACTGGATATATTTGTCTGTTTCCGTCTTGTGCCACTGCAACTAGAAGTGTGCCTCTGTACTTTGATCCTAGATGGATACCATCCACAGTTATGACCTGCAGTAGTTTTCAATCAGCTCTACAATGTCATGTATCGATTTGACAATAGTATCACGGAACGTGACAAGATGGAAATATACCTTTCTTAAAAACTTCATTCCATTGCGCCAAGCACCCAAGCTGATGAAACAATACTTGAATCGACGATTAGAGTCTACTTCAACATGTGTGACTGTCCCTGTATTCATCCTTTCGAGCATGTACATGTATCCATGAATCCTATTATAGCTTTCTTCAGCTGTGCCTCTTATCCTATCAATGGCAGTTAAACGTGCTCTGTTTGCCTTGTCGTAACCAACTGCCACTCCCATTTTCTTCATGTTGTCTTGAATTTCGGCAGCATGAGGTCCGGGACATGTACCGGCTGTGTTAAATCTGTAACAGGATTGTATATGTAACATGCTAAGGTTAGTTCATAGACATGCTCATATATGATCGTACTGACAGGATAGTTTACTTACCTTGACATAATATGGTCAGCAATTACGCTTGAACTTGCATATCTGTGGTAATTATGCTTTAGCTTCATGCCACATGTATGCTGTCCACAATACTTCCTTACTTGAAACAATCCTGTGCTGCCAAGAGCGGTCCCACGACAAAAAAATGTGCAACTAGGATCAATGCACCTTACCACATATAACTTCTTATCAGACTTTTGGACGTGCATCTGGAAGCGCCTCTGTAATGCCATCAAGGATAAACGATCCTTAAGATCCTTCTTGTAATTGAAGTGCTCTCCAACTTTTATTTCCAAATTATTGCCGCTCACCCCATTATCCTCCATTGGCTCATCCAATTGCCTTTTACACAACCGTTTGCTACGATAGTACTCGGCTTCAATCTGTTGTAGAACTTCCTCATCAATGTCTATGAATAAGTTTTCGACTTCATTAGTGTCATCCAACAATGTCCCTTCTTCAACATCCTCCTCAAGGTCATCCCAATCAAAATCTCGCCCAACGTCTTCCCCATAATCACTCTCAATGTCAATACAGTCCTGTATTCTTTTCGTTCCTGTGGAAGACCTTTTTTCTCTCCCATCAGTTTCCGAGTCTGCCTCAGATTGGCTCACCAAGTCAACTATTTGAACTTCCCCATTGTTTACACGCCAAATTTTTGGTTTAAGTTCATACATGTCACAATCAACGATATTCCGTATTTCGTCAGTGGGATAATTGTTGCTTACCTTATTGTTCTTGTCGGATTTGGGACGATCAGTGATAGGATGACGATCTACCACAGCCTCGGGCTCTGCCTCTTGAGTTTGTGTTAACGGTGGCGGAGTCAGACACACTGTGATGTCCTCGTCATCACTTCTACTTGGATGGCAACCTACCACAACCTCTGGCTCTTTGTTTCCCTTCTTTTTCATACTCGCATATAACTCGATAGGCCAAATGTTATCGTGCGAGTGTGCGTTCAAAAACTTTAACGCACCAAGGTCCTCGTCATCTTTGACATCGATTGGTTGTGCCAGTGGTTTCCACGATGACAGATATTTTATCTCCATTTCATCTATCTCGTCGATGCATTTAATCTTCTCAGCTAACTTTTTCCTGAGATTTGAGTAATTCATATCTGCATACAAAAGAATTCCTGTTGTCATTGTGATCCCATCAAAAACCCACTTGTTTCCCTTACATGTCCATTCACCACCTATTTTCAGAGTCAAGTAGTATGATGTTGAACTTGTTACACGAACAAAAAGCAAACACAAGTTCAATACTTTATTAGGGCCAAACGGGGACCCCCGTATGACAATGCCCTAACACCGACATGAAAGAGTAAGCAAGACCACAAAAGATTTCATTGTAAAGAAGAATAGGAATAAGAACGTGAAAGTCAAAACTCACCCATTATTAAACTTCTTCTATTCCAAAGACATTGAAGACGCTGCACAATCTATTTTGAAGCTTTGTGGATTTAAGGTATTGTGGTGTTACGGAAGCTTTGTGCAAGTTTACAGGTTGGGTTATGCTTGGATAACAATCCCTAACACGTGGGTAAAGGGGTAGAAATTGGAGGGAAATTTTAGAGGGAAAACAGAGGTTTTCCCTCTAAGTGTGTACTATATTTTCAGAAGTCATATCAGGTGAATAGTTATGAAGCAATATTTCTCCAACAAAAACAGCTAAATAAACCTCAGCGAGGACCCCCGACCATTCCTTCTCATTTTTCCTCAACAATCCCTAAACCCTCTCTGCGCCGAACTTGAAGGTAACCCTCTTTGTTTATTGTGTGGTTTTCATACTAGATCAGTAAGCACGTATCACTTATTTTTTGCTGCAAATCTTTCTTTGTTTCTGCAGTACTCGAGTACAATGTCATCCAGCGACACCTCAAGTTTTCAAAGCGGGGACCCCCGCAAATATGAACATCCACCTTCATCTCCTACACCTTCTCAATTAGAGGAGAAGTTGCAAGAAGAGTTAGACATGTTGCTAACGAATAGCCCACGTTCCAACATGTTGGGTGAAATAATCACACGCCTACGTACTGAGATACATGAACTTGGACAGAGAATCATGGAACTCAATACAACTGAGATGCACTTCGATCATGCAATTTGGCGACTAAATGCAAGGGTGGCAGAACTTGAAGCTGAAAACAAGGCACTACACTCCCAGGCAAACTTCAGAAACCATGTAATATTTCCTATTTTTGCGTTTGGTGTTGGTGTGATTCTAGGGATTAGTGCTTTCAGCATTTGTAATCGAGCATGTAGGCATGGTTGAGGATGAATTGACTATGAAGTATGTACCTCATGACTTTGGTTTTTTATGTAAGAGGCTGAATTTTATTTTCGAATAGTTTTAGAAAGCACGGTTTCAACATTTGTAATCTACATGTCAGATTGCCAAAACATTAATGTCGACACTACACACACCGACAATTACCTTACTAGAATAGTTGTCAACTGGATACTATCATTACATTCCTACAATATTGCAGCGTGGGCTACCATTACATTTCTACAAAAAGGATAGTTGTCAACTGGATGCTATCATTACATTACTAGAATCACAACTACCTACTGTCAAACTACTCATGCACGCGGAATGCACAACCTTCATAGGCGCTACGTAATACACAATCCCTTAGGATTTCTTGCCAGTGCCAATCCTGTCAAAGACCAAAAACACCATAGTTAATCAACCTTGTTAATCCTGTCAATGACCAACAACAATGACCAACTCTACTTCTTTTTTTTATCGGGAATTACCTTTTCTAAAATATAAGGGTTTCCAACTATAATAAGCAATGATCGGGCACGAGTCAGGGCAAAATTTAACCTCTTCGGGTTGCTTAGATATCCCATGCGGAAAGTCCTGTCATATTCATCGTGATTAGCGGTCGATCTGACTGTTGACAGGATGATCACTTCCTTTTCTTCACCCAGAAACTGCTCAACCCCGCCAATCTCAATATTCCTCATACGTAGAGACATGAGAGCCTTTCTTATCTTTAGTACTTGTTGTGGGAAAGGGGTAATAATCCCGATGTCTTGCTCAGGCACATTCCTTCTTATCAGCCTCTGTACGAGCTCAACCACCTTGCTAGCTTCAATCTTATTAAACCATGATGGGCTGCCCTTTTCCCTCTCATCAAAGCCTTGGATGCCACAGAACATGAAAGGGAAGTTCCTATTGGGAAGCATATCAGCCCAAGGTAAGAAACATGTCTTACTGTCTTCTCGATCTGGCCTCAATGCTCCACTATAAAATAGTCTTGAAGGAACATTGACAATAGCAGGGTGGCTCCGGTAATTGTTCAACAACATTGTGACATAATTAGGATCCCCTGATCTGTAAACTTCAAAGTCCAACAGCCTCTCTAGAAAAGATCTTCCCAAACCATAAGCCTCAGCTTGCTTTGAAAAAATATCAGGCCCAAGTTGTTTGGGATCACCACAAAGACCAATAACTGTGTTCTTTTCTATGAGGGTTGATATGGGGATCATTGTCTCTGGCTCTGAAACTTGGCTTGCATCATCTAAGATGATGTGGGAGAAGTGGCCACGGTTAACCCTTTCAGCATGATAGAGGTAAGATGCACTCGTGTATGTCGTTATTATTATCTTGTACATGCGGAGTGCATCTCGAGAAGGGCAAGTGAAGAAACCAGCACTGTAGGTGCAGAACCTCAACAATGAAGCGTTTATTCTTTGTAAGGGACGATGTGTGGCATTCAACCTATAAATATCTTCCTCCCTAAGTGAAGGACACCCACAAAGGATTTTCTCTAATATGTGATCTGCCGCGCAATTTGAATAAGCACATACCAGTATATGAGAATCACGTCTAGTCGTATAGAGTTGTAGGATCACCTCCACCAGTGTTTTTGTCTTTCCTATTCCCGGGGGTCCATAAATCACATAAGGAGCTCCTCCTCTGCAGCCTAAAATTAATCGAACAACATTTTGTTGTTCCTCATCAAGAAGAAGTAAGATAGGCACAAAATTATTGGTTGTAATCCTCCGTTTTGACTGATACTCATGGGGACAGAGGAAGTTTTCATGTAATGCCTCTGCAGATAGAATGGCTTCATGAAGCTTACGGAAATTTGTCCCGTTGAACACAAAACAGATTTCATACACATTGCTATCTATATGCCTTTGGTAAAATTCATCATTAAATTGCAATACTAATTCATCAGCTTCAACACGGTCGATCACGCCCTGTTCAAAGAACATTAGCAAGTTCAACATGAGAACATAGCTTTGACAACGATAATTCGTGCAATTTCATAATTCATACCGACAATAGTATATAACACTTTGACAAAAAACATAAGATACCTAACATTATTGACATACCTGATGGACAAAATATTCTTCATAAACATTCACCACATCTCCACTGACAACTGAGGGCCTTCTTTCACCTAGTCCTGGCACTTTAAGTGATACAAGCCTGACATTATACCTTTGTCTCAAAGTAACAAACTTCATATTATAAGCTTTGACATACTCCTGTAAACAAATATATAAAAAAAGTCATTCAACAACGACAGAACGATGCCATTTAGCTATCCCCTCAGTTCCCCAACCCCCATACATAGAAAACATAACACTTACCATAATCAGAAGTTCCTCCACCCCTAACAACTCAATGAAATACGACACATAATTTTCCTCTGTTAAGCCTTGTAAGACCACTTCAGGGATTTCCTCAAACTCTATCGCTTTCCTGATATGTGTTGGTATGTTATATGGTCTCTGAGGTGCCAAAGCTTTGGATACCTCATCTTCAGCCAAGAGGAAGACAAGTCGTTCAATAATCCCCTGACCAGTTTGGATATGCAGTATAGATGTGAAAAGGCCAATCTCCTTGGGCACACAAGACATCCATATAGTCAGGCTACCATGTGGGTTCAAATTTCGTTCCTCCATATCAAAACAAGGGACAAAATCTTCCTCGGGTATGTCATCTGGCTGGCCAGATGGAGGTTTCATCAATGACAACACAAATGAATCTTCAGGAATTGAAGCATAAATCTTCACACCCCAAAGTAAAATATATTCATCTGTGGTGTTTTCTATGGTGAATGACGCCACGGCAACCTCGTTCACAGGAACCGATTGAGGCTTTCCTCCAGCAAATGGAAATGGCACAGACACCATGACAGGACCCTCCTCAGTTGGCGATGATGTTGTGACTGAAGGAACATCGATGAAGCCAACCTCTCCCTTGTCTCCAATGGTGGAGTATTCATCGTCCATACCTATTTGCCACTCAATTAAAATCCAACTGAAGTTTGTGACTCCCCAGGAAAAAACACCAACAACCACACGAGCTGCTCTAAGGAGAGGAAAAAGATGGGTAAGATGAAGTGAAACAAAGAGAGAGTAGAACTGGAAGTATGTACAGTTAGGATAGTCAAACAACACACACTCCAATGAGATGGGGTAGATGAAGTGCCATTACTATCTCCATAAAGTAAGACCTCTGCGAAGTAAATCAGTCTGAATACGGTCACATTTGTCAATCATACATTATTACATTGTGAAAATAGTATAAATAGTATGTCACAATAACAATTTAAAATGTCACGCTTTGGAAATCACCAGCACTACAAGTGCCTCCTCTGTACCTAAAAATACTCAAACATGGAGCATTTTCTAATTAATATATCATTAAAGTAGATTGGTGAGATGAAGTGCAATTAATATCTATGTAAAGTAAAATTGCCAAAGAAGTATAGCATCAGGAACGGGAGATCTAATTAAGACATCTTGTATTTAGATTAGTGAGATGAACTATCCACCTTCTTAGTAGACATATATCCAATTTCAATGCTGTAGTTATGACATTTTTATTTCTAAGTATGACAATTGTTTTCCTAAGTCCGACAAGAACTTTCTATTATAGCAGAAAAAAAACCTTTTCAATATAACTACCAGTTCATCCAGACTAGAATCATTTCTTTACTTCAGAAAATTTCCACTTCATCTCTTCACTTGGGTTTTACATTTGCTCCCTTCTGAATATTTGTTTTTACATACTTTAGCCCTATAATCATTTCTTTAACTACCAGTTCATCCAGACTAGAATCATTTCTTTACTTCAGAAAAAAACCTTGTCAATATAACTACCAGTTCACCTTGAAAACTACTTCTTAATCAATCTGCTGAGTTCAACAGTTCTTCGGGTTCATATGCTGAGGTTCAACCCTTCTCTCGCCCATCGCCATTCCTTTTTAACAGTTGCACAGTTCGCCATGGAGATACATCGTCATTCCTGTTTACATCGCCATGGAGATACATCGCCATTCCTTTTTTACAGTTGCACAGTTCGCCATGAAAAAAAACCTCTGAATATAACTACCTACCAGTTCAAATCTTTCACTTTAACAGTTACAAGGACGTTTGCAGAATGGAAGGGAGAGGGAGGGGAGGGGAGGGGAGGGAGGATGGGTTTAAATCTTTCACTTTCAACTGTTGATGCACCGGCCGGTGGGATGGAGGAAGCCGGGATGGCCGGGAAGTGGGCGGGAAGTGGGAGGAAAGTGGGCGGGAAGTGGGAGGGAAGGGGGCGGGAAATATTTTGGGATTTTAGAGGGAAATCCTAAAAATTATTATTTTACTATTTTGGGCTTTTTGTTTCCTTTTTCTTTTCATGTTTTTTATTTTATTTTATTTCATTTCTGAATTAAAAGAAAAAATTAAATATTTTGCAAAAATACCTTATTTGGTGTATATATGCAAAAAAAAGTCAAAGTGATATATATGCAACTCACTAATGCATTTGGGGTATTTTTGCAATTCGGTGAATAATCAATGATCGATCTATCAATCTAAAGTGTGGATATTTGTTTGGCTGAGTTATTTTCCTAATTTGATTTCAAGTCTTTGTTTTTATTTATTTATTTTGTTTATTTGTTTGTTTTTAATCAGAAACCCCCCCTTGGTTACTTGTTGGTATACAATTGCATCATTGGAATAGTATTTGATTCTCTGTGGGATTCGACCCTTACTTACCAGACTACATTAGTTAGGTTTGTTTAGGATTATTTTGTTTAGGTGTCACGACAACGCCTATCAAATAAAACATAGAAAGCTTGGCTAGAAAAATATCCAGCTTTAGTTTGGTTGATCAATCATTGATTATCCCTAGTTCTCAATCCTCATGAATGTCCTAATCCCTATTCTAAATTAACTACCAGTCCAAACAGTCCTGATAATCCTAACTATTAAACAATCAAGAAAACATCAAGATTCAATTTAACAGCAGCAGTAAGTTCAGGAATAGATAGGCTCATGCAATACTTAACAAACGGTCAGTACTCGATATGCAATCAATTATCTCTACAATAGACCATTCCAAACAGTTCTTAGAATATCGCAGTTGCTACTTTGAATTAGGGATGAACAATATTAATCTCAACAAGATGACCAGATTAGGGAAACTAGCACTATAGATAATACCAATCTCAACTAGTTTGTCAGGCTAGGGAAACTAATATTAATAATACTAATCACAATAATTGATGAACTAGATCAACCAATAGAATTCAAAACCCTAATCCTGCAGTATGAATAACACCAATAAAACTAGGTTATCAGGCTAGATAAATCAATAAAACTCAATGGGATGAAGCACAAGAGAATCATAACATTAAAGAATAAAGAAAGGAATAATCCCAATATCAAATTCAAACCAAGGTTTCCATTGTCTAGCCAAAAACAAAACAAAGAACTAAACTAAGAAAAGGGAAAAGAGGAAGAAAGGTAAAACTCAACTTGGTAGAACCCAACTTACAAAACTGATGTTCTAAAGGAAGAATATAAAGACTTTGCAAAACCTAATTTCCTAAAAGATAAGAAATAAAATCTCCTAAAATATAATAAACGAAATAAAATAATAAAGTCTTCGGACGAAAATCCCGCTCCCGTGCTGCATAAGGACCCGCGAAAAGACCCCCGCGATTGCGGTTTTGCTCTACTTCAAGTACCGCTGATGCTGTTTTCCGCGACCGCTGAAATATTTCCGCGACCGCGGAAATGTTCCTGTTGCTCTCTCGTGGCTTCTTCCTTCTTCCGCTTGCGGTCTTCTCTTGTGGCTTTCTCCTCCATCTTCTTAAGTCTTCATTTAAGCTCTTGAAACCACCAAATCAACATTCTTTCTCATCAACTCCATTCTCCTAACTTAAGCTCTAAACCCATACAAATGGCACCCAAAACTCCGGTAACCACTCTTAGTTACGCACTACAAAGTAGAGCGTATCAAATTCCCCCATGCTTAGACCTTGCTCGTCCTCGAGTAAGCTAAAAGAAACCTACTCCTCCAATGAAATACCCAAGGTCTCAGGAAGCACAACAAAATTATCTCCACTAAGAACTACACCTAAACATGAATCTACCAGGTACCAACACAACAAGCACAACACACAACTAAGCTTAAAGGAAAGCAGAGTACTTCCCCCAAGCTTATCCTGAACACCATAGAGTGAAATTTGTAACACCCCCAAATTTAACCCCATTTGAAAGCGTTACTGCCGATGACCCCGAGCGTAAACCCCGAAGTCACCCCAGGCTTTTCCGACGTCATAACTGACTTAAAACACAATTACAATACTAAAATCATAACTTTTATTAAACCACATGGTCGCGGAATTACACGATTCCAAAAACGACCCAATTTCATCAGAAATACAAAATAGCACAGCGGAAATCTTTTAAATACAACGACAAAACAACTTGTCAAAACAAAACACCATCCATCCTCATAGTCGCTCTAGCCTTCTTAGATCTGCATGTGCCGAAACGGACGGACGACACCCCCATGACGTTACAGGAATATAAAAATACAAGAGTTAGTCTAATGAATAGACTAAGCAAGGGCTTCACCAATAATTCACACAAACACATCACAAGCAATTCCACATATCACGAATCACATCACAAACAGTTCCACATATCACAAATCACATGATTACAGCATATCTCTTATATTAGCGTTGATTCTAGCAGAATATACAACCTAATATAATATCAGATTTTAATTATTTCAAATTAATTCATAACCACTTGCCTGGAAAGACGAGCTTTTCTTAGCGGCACTACTCGCCAAAGTTCATTAATTAGGTGCTTTCAGACACTTATCTGAATTAAATGACCACACACACACACATATCATGTTATAAACTTTTAACTGGACCTCACAGGATCCAAACCTCTAACTATCGCATTGGGTCTTAATTGCCCTTATAAAGAATGAACCTCGCAGAGTCCAAACTTTCACTATCGCATTGGGTCTTAATCGCCCTTATAAAGAATGAACCTCACAGAGTCCAAACTTTCACTATCGCATTGGGTCTTAATTGCCCTTATAAAGAATGAACCTCGCAGAGTCCAAACTTTCACTATCGCATTGGGTCTTAATTACCCTAAACAGTTATAAAGAAACGCCCATGGAACACACCGGATCCAGGCGCTCCTACTAATACTCGTGCTAACTAACAGTTAAACACGCAAACACATCACACAGAGAACCATCACGGCTCAACCTGAACAACTATCACCCTAGATTTAATAATCTAAGCCACACACAATAAATCATATCAAGGACCCTTACGGCCTTCACCTGCACAACAAATCTATCATATACTAGCGTCGGTTCTAGCAGAATATACAACCTAGTATAATATCATCTTTTAATCACATATAGTTATCAAAACTGTTCCCAACATAATTAACAATCATCCCAAATTAATTAACAACAAACAATTGATAATTAATTGAAGTATGGAATGATGAGCAAGAGCGAACCGCCACTTGCCTGAATCCACAGAAGCTTAAGCAAAGCTTAGAGACAACGGCTCTTGGGTCCAAAACTGGAACAGATCTGGAATAAAAATCCCTAGGAAACGACCCATAACAAGATCCTAACTTAGATTCAATATACTCATATATGAATCTAAAAGAATATGAAAAGAAATCAAAGGAAACGAGCAAAGCCCAAAGCCAAACCACAAAACACACACTCGGACACACATACCGCGATCGCGGCAGGTCGCGGTCGGTCGCGGTTTTCGTGCTGTGACAGTGGCTAGCTCGCGAGACAACAATGGAGAATTTCTTACCCAAACCGATTTGTTTGCCTTCGATTTGTCTATGGTTCGATCTCCCAACACCTCAAAGCTTCCAACAACACCCAGGAGCACCTTCTCGACTCAAGAACCACTCGAAATCTCCCTCTCATGAAGCTCCAAAACTGCTTAACAATGGTGAAAAACAGAGGAGAAACAGAGGAGAAAGAAGAAGGAAGAAGAAGAGAAAGAGAGCTCCGGTTCTCACCCCTTTTATAGCCCAAATCCGAGCCTCCTCATGGGAAACAAGAAGGGGACAAGGGGAAAAGGCAAAAGAGCCACTTGTGAACCCAAAAATATCTCCCCCAAGCCACTTGCGCGAGGAAGACGAAGCCAACTCTGTTTTCAGCGAAACCGCGATCGCGGCCGGTCGCGGTGACTCGCGGTTAATGGCCGACTTCGTTAATTCTTATCCGAACTCAACTTGGGTTAATTTCTTAACTCTGGGTTAAATATATTCGTACATTAACGATACATTAACCCCGAAAACACCTCAACTGTATTATATAATGCTCAGAAAATTTTACAGAGCTCAGACCCCTTTTGAGAAGGTCCGAGACTCACTGAATTAAATCCGTCTAGCAAAACGGGCATAAGAAAAATTTGAAAATAATTCAAAATACCCTTAAAAATTACGGGGTGTTACAAAATTAACCATCTAATCCTAGCCTCCATCTATCTTCTTATAACTCCTAAAGTGACCTACCTGAATCCTCCTTATATCACCTCTTCTTATGTTACCACGTCAGGAAAAATGAGGAATCCTAATAATCACTCTTCTTCTTTTCACTCATTTTGCCAAGGCGTCCTTTCGGGTTTTCATCAAGCCACTCATTTCATTTTTCAATAGATGGGCTCACAGAAATTCACATCACTCTTGACCTCTTATTACCCCAGCCTAATGCTGGTCCAAGCCACCTGTTTATTACCTAAGCCGACCTTTCGGGTTTTCAACTTATCACAGAATTTGATTTTTGTATTTTTTCATATTTTTGACTTTTTCAATTTTTTAATTTTTTTCAGTTGACTAGCAAGTATAGATCACTTCCCCATGCTTAAACATTGCATTGTCCTCAATGTAATGAAAGACAAAAAGATGAAGCACAGGGAAAAGCAGGAAAGTACTCACAACCGTCGCCGAGGTGGTCTGGACGTGGACGGTGGTGCTGGCGGTAAATCAATGAAAGCACATGTCGCTGGTGTTGCGGCGGTCCTTCTCAAACAAAACTCCACGTGCAACCAAATAAATCCACTGTAAGGTGTAGTGGTGCATCAAGGAAATGGGGTTGCATGGTGATGTGACCCTGCCTCCCATGACGGCCCAAGACGAGGAAGAAGCCATGAGCCTACGCTCACAGGGCCCAGTAACAAGGTGTAGGTCCAAGGCCATCGCCACCACCGTCGCATCACTTATCGCACGCACCGTCGCCAGCCAAGGAAGCCCAGAGACCAATCCCAGACTCGTCGTCCTCGCCACCATCGAAAGTGAAAGAACGCGTTCTTCTGAAGACTTTGACACTTCGTCGTCTCACGCGATGACCTCTTCAAAGCCTTCACCGCGTTAATGATTTTAATGCGGTCTTTTTAAGACATTATCTATATTTGGTATTTCCAGCTTGCTTTAGATAGTTTCCTTATTTACAACGTTTTAGATAGTTCCCTTTCAGTCATTCTATCTTTTAGGATTTGTGCCTTTTGCATGCTTGCATGGGCTAGCCCTTAGGTTCTTTTCGACCCAAGCCCATTAGGTCTTGGTCGAGATACCTTGGTTGTTTAAAGCCTCCTTTGTTATTGTTATTTCTCACGTTCAAGTTAAAGTTCAAGGTTTTAAGTCGAGTGTTAAATTCCTCCTTCCCTTGATCGGACGTCACCCTTATCCCTCTCATCCCCATTCACTCTGCCGCCGACGCTATGGTAACCACTCGATCTCCATCGAGATTATCCCCTCCGCAGTCGACTCTATGACACCCAACGACTTGTCCCTTCAAGTCGATTATCCCTCCATTCAATCGCTTCCGCCACCGCTATCCATCTCCCATCAACTCGCTTCCATCACCACCATTCATCGCGTTATTCTGTTCACGATCAACTACATCATCATGTTCCACAGCAGAATCACCACACCGAGTGACTTCCCAACCAAGAATAGATCCAAAGGCATCACCTTTGCCAATTCGACTTGTCACAGGAGGCAAGGACACATCACACGGGCCTTCAACGAACACAGATTGGGAGCCCGAATGTAATCGTGTTGTGGGCTTTGGTGTTCCTCCTCGTCAGTTGTCGAATGTCGGGCTAATGTCTCCTCCTTGGCAGCATGATGCACACCGTCTCTCAAAGTAAAACTCGGACAGCTGGGCCGCGGTCGCGGAAAATCTTCGGATATTTTTTTTTTTTGATTTTTTTTCCGACTAAACCCTAAAATCGCCGCGGCGGCCGCGATCGCGGAAATGTCTCTGAGATTTGCCGCAGTCGCGGTTTTTCTTCTGTTCTTCCTACTCCTGCGGGTTAGTCGAAAAACGAAACGAAAACACAACAAAGAGGAAAAATAAAAGAAAAGGATAGTGTCTTGTTGATCAAAACGGTAAACAAACACAAACAAGAAATTACAGACCTTAGATTCCCCGGAAACGGCGTCAATTTTGATAAGGCTAAAGTCGTTATGCCTAATCAAAGTAAATCCTCAAAACCTAACTAATGTAGTCTGGTAAGTAAGGGTCGAATCCCACAGAGAATCAAGTTATATATCCTGTTTGCAAAATCAGTCAACAATTGATAACAAAGACAAAGGGGGGGGGGGGGGGGGGGGGTTGGTTGTATCTAACTAAGAAAACGATAAATAAAACATAGAAAGCTTGGCTAGACAAATATCCAGCTTTAGTTTGGTTGATCAATCATTGATTATCCCTAGTTCTCAATCCTCATGAATGTCCTAATCCCTATTCTAAATTAACTATCAGTCCAAACAGTCCTGATAATCCTAACTATTAAACAATCAAGAAAACATCAAGATTCAATTTAACAGCAGCAGTAAGTTCAGGAATAGATAGGCTTATTGATGTGACCTTGCTATGAAGAAGGTCTCAAGTCCCGGATGAGATCGTGGTGAATCCGTAGTGGGGCGAAACAACTCCTTGACTAGGCGTCTGCGTTGATGGAGATTGCAAGACGACGGCGAGGCGGACGCGATTGCGGAAGCGATAGAAATTTGAGGGGTTGACCGTATGGGTGAAGGGGGCCACGACCAGTTTAGGGCTGGAAAAGGATGGAGATTTTGAAGCGGATTAGAAGAAGGGAGCAAGCTCGACCTAGATCTAGCGGAATTAATGGCAGAAACGCGAGGGAGCAAGCTCAACCAAGAGAATCAAGGAGGACGTTAATGGAGGCTCAATTGGAGTTTCTCTCAACAATAAGTCTGTAATATTAACGTCCAGAAGAAAGGGAACTACAAGCTAGGTTAAGTAAAAGGAAGACTCTTCCTTTTCCTTAACCAAAAAAGATTAAAAATAAAACAAATAAAATACTAAAAATACCCTAAGGAATTTCGGTCATTCTAAGTATAGAAATGACCTCCTAAACTCCCTAAAAATGCTGAAAATAATAATAAATAATATCCGGGAAAAATACTGATAAATGTCATAAATTAGAAATATCGATAACTAGGCGAATAGCGATCAATATCTCTAATCTGTAAGCTCCGGGATCTCTGCAGACTGTGTAGACGTCCCAACTGTCACTAAACTCAGAATGGATCCCTCATCTGTAGTTGGACGTCCCTGACCTGCTACGAGTCTGGTCACCAGTGATTGAGTCGCAGCTTGAATAGCTTTGGCTCGTGCTCTAGTAATGGGACCTGCGGACCTAAGACTCATAGCCTCCTCCTCGTCTGCAGCTGTCATGGTAGGCGAGGTCACATCATCCTCCCCCACTTGAGTGTGAAGCGTCCCCGCTTCACCCTCATCATACTCTGGCTCCACGTACGGTGATAGATCAGCAACATTGAAGGTTGGGTGAACACCATACTTGTCTGGGAGCTCTAGCTGGTAGGCGTTGTCATTGATGGCCTTGACAACACGGAATGGTCCATCACCCCTTTGGTCGAGCTTAGACTTGCGGTTGGAAGGAAAACGCTCCTTCCGCAAGTGAAGCCAAACCAAGTCGCCAGGAGCAAAGACAATCCTGCGTCGTCCTTTGTTCTTCTGGGCCGCATACTGTGCTGCTCTGCGCTCCAGCTGGTTGCGCGTCCGAGTGTGCAGTTCCTTGATATGAACGGCCAATCTGTCAGCTGTGGTGCTGTCTGTATCCTTCCGAGGATAGGGAGTCAAGTCCAGCGGCGTCAGCGGGTTCCGTTCATAGACAACTTCGAACGGGGTCAGTTTAGTCGCGCTGTGCCTGCACCTGTTATAAGAAAACTCCACAGTAGACAGTAAGTCCTCCCACCTGCGTGGGTTACTCTTCAGAACCGTCCGAAGGAGGGCTCCAAGAGTGCGGTTGGTCACCTCTGTCTGACCATCCGTCTGTGGGTGGTAGCTCGTAGAAAATAGGAGTTTAGTACCGAGCTTACCCCACAAGGTTCTCCAGAAATGGCCGACGAACTTGGTGTCCCGATCACTAACAATAGTGCACGGAATACCGTGCAGTCTCACGACATTGTCGAAGAACAGAGTAGCAACGTCAGTGGCGTTACTAGTGTTCTTACAGGCAATGAAGTGTGCCATCTTAGAGAACCTATCGACGACCACAAATATAGAATCTCTACCACGCCGAGACATAGGCAACCCAGTGATAAAATCCATGGAAAGATCTTCCCACGGGCCAGCGAGAATCGGCAGAGGCGTGTAGAGACCATGCGGACTAGACCTGGCCTTAGCCTTATGGCATGTCACACAACTCTGACAATACTTCGTAACATTGTTGGCCATCTTAGGCCAGAAGAAGTGTTCGCGAAGTGATGCCAGCGTCTTAGACACGCCAAAGTGACCACGACTATGTGCTTCCTCAATCAGCAAATTTCTGACAGAGGATGAAGGGATGCAAAGCTTCCCACCTTTGTACAGAAATCCGTCATCAAGGAAATACGTAGCATGTTCACGGCCAGTGGATTTACATTGCTCAAAGAATGTAGAAAAGAAAGGATCAACAGCATAAAGATCCTTGAGCAATGCAAACCCAAATAACTGAGACTGAAGCTGAGTAATGAGGACGTACCTGCGAGAAAGGGCGTCGGCTACCACATTCTCCTTACCTTTCTTGTGCACAATGAGATATGGAAACGTCTCTATGAACTCAACCCAGCGAGCGTGGCGTCTGTTAAGAGTCGTCTGGCTGCGCAGATAACTAAGAGCTGCATGATCAGAGTGAATCACGAACTCTGCAGGCCACAGATAGTGTTGCCACGTCTTCAGAACCCGAATGAGCGCGTACAACTCCTTGTCATACGTCGGGTAGTTCAACTGTGCACCTGACAACTTCTCGGAAAAATAGGCAATCGGCCTCTTCTCCTGCAGCAAGACACCTCCGATGCCGAAATCAGAAGCGTCGCATTCCACCTCGAACCGACGGGTGAAGTCAGGAAGCTGCAGCAGTGGCGCGCGGCACAAGGCATCCTTCAGGGTGGCAAAAGCAGCATCATGCCGGGGAAGCCAAGTGATAGACGCGGCCTTCTTGGTCAGCTCGTGTAATGGGGCGGCTATAGTGCTGAAATCACGAACAAACCGTCGATAAAAACCAGCCAAACCCAAAAATGAACGTACCTGAGTAGGAGTAGTTGGCGTCGGCCACTCCTGGATAGCGCGGATCTTTTCTGCATCCACTTGCAGGCCGTCCTTGCTGACGACGAAACCTAGGAAGTTTGTAGAAGGAGAACAAAATACACACTTGCCAAGATTGGCGTATAAGCTCTCTACTCTCAAACACTCTAAAACAAGGCGAAGATGCTCAGCATGGTCATCTAAAGTCCTAGAGTAAATAAGAATATCATCAAAATAGACAACTACAAACTTACCCAGAAAGGCTCTCAAGACATGGTTCATCAGTCTCATGAACGTAGAAGGAGCATTGGTCAGTCCAAATGGCATGACTAGCCACTCATACAGACCATACTTCGTCTTGAAAGCAGTCTTCCACTCGTCCCCTTCCTTCATGCGAATCTGATGATAGCCGCTCTTCAGATCAATCTTGCTGAAGAACTGTGCTCCATGTAGCTCGTCAAGCATGTCATCGAGGCGAGGAATAGGATGTCTGTATTTGACGGTGATATGGTTGATGGCACGGCAATCCACGCACATCCTCCAAGAACCGTCCTTCTTAGGCACCAAGATGACGGGAACCGCGCACGGGCTAAGAGACTCGCGCACATACCCCTTTTCCAACAGTTCCTGCACCTGCTGTTACAACTCCTTTGTTTCCTCTGGAGAAGTTCGGTAGGCAGCTCGGTTGGGAAGAGTAGCTCCTGGTACAAAATCGATCTGGTGCTCAATGCCACGAAGTGGTGGAAGACCATCTGGCAACTCGTCCGGCATCACATCCTGAAACTCCTGCAAAATTGACAAAATACAAGAGGGGAGTGCGGACTCTGAAATAGGTAGGGCAGTAGAAAGAGCAATGAGTAGGAAACAGGGAGACTTGCCTTGGATGACGTTGGAAACCTTCCGGCGTCGCGCCAAGAGAAGTCGCTGCTCACAAGTGCCTTTCAGCGCAGAACTACCTTTTCCACCCTTCTGATGATGGACTCCAGAAGGTACCTGTTGACCAATACCACTACAGTGAGGAAATTTAAGACTAATGGGCTGGTCACTTACCTGTCCTGAGGTGCCTTGGGTACCCGAAGAAGATGCTGCAGGAAGTTGTAGGGAACTCGGCTGGAAGGCTGTAGGGGACTCTGGAGGGGGTTTTCCTGCGTCCTTTGCAGCCTGTATAGCCTTGTTCCTCTGTCTAATAGCATGGTCCTGTAAAATCTCATTCGGAGTCATAGGTAAGAGCGTCACGCGCTTGCCATGGTGAGTGAACATGTAACTGTTCAAAAACCCATCATGGAAGACGCGACGGTCAAATAGCCAAGGACGCCCTAACAGAATATGGGTGGCATCCATGGCGGTAACATCGCACAAAACAGTGTATGTATATGGTCCTATGGAAAAAGTAACGGGACACTGTAAAGAAACATTGTTACCTGGTTGGTCTGAAATCCACTGCAGACCGTAGGGCTGAGGATGTGGCTGCATTTGAAGATTGAAGTCGCGGACGACTCTCTCATTTATAATGTTGTAGCACGACCCGCCATCTATTATCAGACTCAGCGACGCATTCTTCATACGACACCGGGAATGAAACAGATTCTCCCTTTGGTCAAGCGGACCTCCTTCCTTGACGCTGAGGACGCGTCTGGTGACCAAGGCATAATGCATGACGTCTGTATCATGGTCACTCGGCCGGATCACCTCATCAGTCAGCTCTGCAGACTCCTCCGGGACGTTCTCCTCTTCATCCGAGAGGCTCTCGTAGTCTTCAGTTTTGGCGGAGTAGAGGACACGCTTCTGATTGGGGCAGTCCTTCTGATAGTGTCCTCGTCCACCACATCTGTAACACTCTCGACCGCTGGAACGATCTGTACGGCCTGTCTCAGCAGAGGCCGATGGGTTTTGGCGCGCGGAAGAAGGGGGCGTCGGCCGCGGCGTCGTAGTAGACGCAATACCTGGACGATCCTGTCTAGGCACAGAACTAGAAGAAGAGTTAGTGCGATAAGAATTGACAGGGTTCGAGGTATACCTTGGTGAGGGAGAAGACGAAGACTGCCAAGGCTGCTGTCGACGTCGCTGCGCTTGAAGATAGAGCTTCTGCGCAGTATGGACTACGTTGTTGAGGTCTCGGATTGGCAGAACGTCAACCTGATCCCTGTACGGCTGTGACAAACCCGTGACAAAACGTGTACGTAGAGTAGACGGAGTAACACTTACCCCGGCTTTGAAGTACATGTCTTCTAAGCGAGCAAAGAACTCCTGTGGCGTATCACGACCCTGAGTAGCAAGTGCAATGGCCGTCTTCATATCCTCTCGGTATGTTGTCGGCACGTACTTGCGCGTCATGAGCGCTACTAGCTGTTGCCACTCTGTCACAGGTGGCCACCCCATGCGTGCCTGCTGTTGGACCAGTCGGTTCCACCAGGTGCGCGCTGCTCCTTGGAAATGCAAGGTGACGATCTCCACCTTCGCATGCTCCTCATATTGATAGTGTTGAAGAACATGGCAGGTACTCTGCAACCAATCTATGAAAGTAGACGGATCATAAGTACCAAGGAAGGGTTCGATTTTTACCTTAATTTCTTGGCGATACGTAGCTGGGGGTGGGTATCGCTGTTGGGCTGCAGCGGGAGCATAGAAATTCTATTGTGGAAGCCCCTGCCGCTGTTGTCCAACTGGTAGTTGTTGCCGTCGCCGCGCTCGTGGGGGACCGGCAACCCGCTGCTGTTGATATTGCTGTGGATGACCCTGTGCAGCGTAATAAGCAGCCTGATTCTGTGGCTGCTGTGGAGGAGGAACCCAACCTGTACGATGAAACTGCTGCTCTGGTGGGTCCTGTAGGGGTGGGTGATAACCTGCAGAAAACCCATAGGCCCCTTCTTCCTCATCCTCAAGATCAAATTCCTGGAATCCTTCATCTGAATCTGACTCAACAGGAGAAACAGTACTCTGATGGTCAGCAAAAGAATGGACATTGAAGGTTTCAGAATTTACCTGATGTCGACTTGGACGAGCCGTGGAGTGTTTCCCTTGCCTGCTTGTGGAAGCATGTGGTTCTGTGCGTCTGCTCTGGCGTTTGACGGCACTGTCATCGACCGGTGTATCCTCCTCTGAAGATGACTCATCATCGTCCTGCTCGTCCTCGTCCTGAGAGTTGCGTTCAGGAATTGTCAACTGGGCTGATTTGGAGCGCACCTTCTTCTTCGACGCGCTACTCTCTTTCTGCGATCCTTTCCGCTGATGCTGCGTAGGAGGATCGGATATCAGAACGCCCTTGCCCTTTTTCTGCTTCTGGGCTAGGGTACTCTGGTCGTCACGGTTGTTCGGTGACGGAGACGGCATCACTCTACTGAGCAGATCACGCATGGCTGCAAAATTCGCTTCTGAACGTTCATCGGAACGTTGCTGATTGGCCACCAATAGCTCAATGGCCGTAGCCAGTTGATCGACCCGACCCGTATCCTGTCCGTCATTGGAGTTCACCATTATCCTGAAAAGACAACAGACCCCAACAGAGCAAAGGAAAAACCAAAAACAAAGCAACAGAAACGAAAGAGAAGTCGAACTACCAAGATATCACAACTGAAAACAAAGCTGATATGGCCGTGAGGGCGGGAAGGCTAAGGATAATCACACAACAATCACAAATTGCAGCGATAACTCAGCAAACAAATTGTAGATATAAATTCCCGCAATATAAGCCTAGATATGCCAACAAGACTATAACAGCCAAGACAGTGAGAGAGAGGAGATGAGAATTGAATCAATAACGATAGGGTAACGATTACCTTATTTTGGCTTTGCGCACCCTATATCTCTTCACCGTTGCCACCTAAGTTCGGCTTTTCTCACAAAAAGCTCCTGCACTCTAATACCCCTACAGAAACCTCAACTGCTGTTGCCAGGATATAACGGTAGGCACAGAATTTAATCCGGCGTGAACCTAGGCGTCCCGGCTAAGCAGTTGTAAACTAACAAAAGTGGATAACTCACACCAAAGTCAGAAGGATTACTGTAAAAAGCGAAAGCAGAAATCGACACAAAAAGAGGGAAAAAAAAAAAAAAAAAAAATTTAAAGTAAACAATACCAAAGTTCTGCCGTAGGTGCAAATTTCGGACCCACGAAAAGAACCCGGATCTGGGAGCTCCGTGCTCGTTGCGCTGGGCGGGGGAAAAG
Organism: Rheum nobile; assembly: GCA_027886185.1. Taxonomy (NCBI): domain Eukaryota; kingdom Viridiplantae; phylum Streptophyta; class Magnoliopsida; order Caryophyllales; family Polygonaceae; genus Rheum; species Rheum nobile. The sequence goes on from WOAB01000003.1 coordinate 454,697, forward strand.
AACCCGGTTTGTCAGCACCCGGGATAGAAGACACTGGCAGCTGGACGCGCGCGCGCGGGCGCTGGGCGCCGACGCTGATGCGTGTTGGCTTGTCTTGGCGCCGAGGCCCTTGGCTGCTGGGTGTCTTGCGCCGAGGACAAGTCGCCCGAACAACTTTCCTAAATTACAACTTCGTGATTTGATTCGATTTTTTTTTTTTTTTTTTTGGCAAATCTTCAGATCTGGCTTTTTCTACAAGGAAATATCTCAGCCTTTTTTTTTTTTTTGTATAGAGAAATTGCAACAAGAACTCAAGAACCCTAATTTTCAACGGCGAAAATTCTTCAACGAACCCCCTTGTGCAGATCGGACTAAAAAATTCTTAAAAAAAATATTCTAGACTACTACACACTCTATTGATTCAAGTTGGAAAGAAGGAAATCAAAGAAGACACAGATTAATGGCAAAAAGGTCAAGTACAGCAATTCAACCTATATGCATGCAAATCTAGATCTATAATTCAATCACCAAATTACCAACACAAAGAGCAATTGTTGTGTGTAGGGGACAAGGTAAGAACACTAAAATTGAAGCAAATATATTTTTTGAGGCAGATTTACACCAAAAACGAGTTTTCAATGCAAATCTACAATGTTTTTGTTAAAGAAAATAATTCGGCCTTCAAGAGAAATTTTTTTTTTTTTAAAATTTTCGACTTTAATAATATAGATCTGAATAATAACAGTCGGAATTATCAAGAAAAATGCAGAAAAAAAAAATTTTGGGATTTTTTTGACACGAAAATAAGGTTGTGATACGCAAGGAATCGATTCGACTTACAGATTCGAAGGCTCTGATGCCAGTTGATGTGACCTTGCTATGAAGAAGGTCTCAAGTCCCGGATGAGATCGTGGTGAATCCGTAGTGGGGCGAAACAACTCCTTGACTAGGCGTCTGCGTTGATGGAGATTGCAAGACGACGGCGAGGCGGACGCGATTGCGGAAGCGATAGAAATTTGAGGGGTTGACCGTATGGGTGAAGGGGGCCACGACCAGTTTAGGGCTGGAAAAGGATGGAGATTTTGAAGCGGATTAGAAGAAGGGAGCAAGCTCGACCTAGATCTAGCGGAATTAATGGCAGAAACGCGAGGGAGCAAGCTCAACCAAGAGAATCAAGGAGGACGTTAATGGAGGCTCAATTGGAGTTTCTCTCAACAATAAGTCTGTAATATTAACGTCCAGAAGAAAGGGAACTACAAGCTAGGTTAAGTAAAAGGAAGACTCTTCCTTTTCCTTAACCAAAAAAGATTAAAAATAAAACAAATAAAATACTAAAAATACCCTAAGGAATTTCGGTCATTCTAAGTATAGAAATGACCTCCTAAACTCCCTAAAAATGCTGAAAATAATAATAAATAATATCCGGGAAAAATACTGATAAATGTCATAAATTAGAAATATCGATAACTAGGCGAATAGCGATCAATATCTCTAATCTGTAAGCTCCGGGATCTCTGCAGACTGTGTAGACGTCCCAACTGTCACTAAACTCAGAATGGATCCCTCATCTGTAGTTGGACGTCCCTGACCTGCTACGAGTCTGGTCACCAGTGATTGAGTCGCAGCTTGAATAGCTTTGGCTCGTGCTCTAGTAATGGGACCTGCGGACCTAAGACTCATAGCCTCCTCCTCGTCTGCAGCTGTCATGGTAGGCGAGGTCACATCACTTATGCAATACTTAACAAACAGTCAGTACTCGACATGCAATCATTTCTCTCTACAATAGACCAGTCCAAACAGTTCTTAGAATATCGCAGTTGCTACTTTGAATTAGGGATGAACAATATTAATCTCAACAAGATGACCAGATTAGGGGAACTAGCACTATAGATAATACCAATCTCAACTAGTTTGTCAGGCTAGGGAAACTAATATTAATAATACTAATCACAACAATTGATGAACTAGATCAACCAATAGAATTCAAAACCCTAATCCTGCAGTATGAATAATACCAATAAAATTAGGTGATCAGGCTAGAGAAATCAATAAAACTCAATGGGATGAAGCACAAGAGAATCATAACATTCAAGAATAAAGAAAGAAATAATCTCAAATATCAAATTCAAACCAAGGCTTTCATTGTCTAGCCAAAAACAAAACAAAGAACTAAACTAAGAAAAGGGAAAAGAGGAAGAAAGGTAAAACCCAATATGGGATAGAACCCAACTTACAAAACTGATGTTCTAAATGAAGAATATAAAGACTTTGCAAAACCTAATTTTCTAAAAGATAAGAAAACGATAATTAAAACATAGAAAGCTTGGCTAGACAAATATCCAGCTTTAGTTTGGTTGATCAATCATTGATTATCCCTAGTTCTCAATCCTCATGAATGTCCTAATCCCTATTCTAAATTAACTATCAGTCCAAACAGTCCTGATAATCCTAACTATTAAACAATCAAGAAAACATCAAGATTCAATTTAACAGCAGCAGTAAGTTCAGGAATAGATAGGCTTATGCAATACTTAACAAACAGTCAGTACTCGACATGCAATCATTTCTCTCTACAATAGACCAGTCCAAACAGTTCTTAGAATATCGCAGTTGCTACTTTGAATTAGGGATGAACAATATTAATCTCAACAAGATGACCAGATTAGGGGAACTAGCACTATAGATAATACCAATCTCAACTAGTTTGTCAGGCTAGGGAAACTAATATTAATAATACTAATCACAACAATTGATGAACTAGATCAACCAATAGAATTCAAAACCCTAATCCTGCAGTATGAATAATACCAATAAAATTAGGTGATCAGGCTAGAGAAATCAATAAAACTCAATGGGATGAAGCACAAGAGAATCATAACATTCAAGAATAAAGAAAGAAATAATCTCAAATATCAAATTCAAACCAAGGCTTTCATTGTCTAGCCAAAAACAAAACAAAGAACTAAACTAAGAAAAGGGAAAAGAGGAAGAAAGGTAAAACCCAATATGGGATAGAACCCAACTTACAAAACTGATGTTCTAAATGAAGAATATAAAGACTTTGCAAAACCTAATTTTCTAAAAGATAAGAAATAAAATCTCCTAAAATATAATAAACGAAATAATAAGAAATAAAATAAAAATAAATAAATAATAAAGTCTTCGGATGAAAATCCCGCTCCCGCGCTGCGTAAGGACCCGCGACCGCGGAAAAGACCCCCGCGATCGCGGTTTTGCTCTACTTCAAGTGTTGCTGATGCTGTTTTCCGCGACCGCGAAAACATTTCCGCGACCGCGGAAATGTTCCTATTGCTCTCTCGCGGCTTCTTCCGCTTGCGGTCTTATCTTGTGGCTTTCTCCTCCATATTCTTAAGTCTTCATTTAAGCTTTTGAAACCACCAAATCAACATTCCTTCTCATCAACTCCATTCTCCTAACTTACGCTCTAAACCCATACAAATGACACCCAAAACTCCGGTAACAACTCCTAGTTACGCACTACAAAGTAGAGCATATCAGAGATCAAATCTTCCAACTCTAAATTTGGATATATATATATATATAAATCAGAAGGTGATGTAATTATTTTAGAAATAATATTAAATTGGTGAAAATTTTGATAATGACATATGGCATATAATAATGTGTTTAATTGTAGGGAATGTGTCTTAATAAGGTTCTACTTTGGTAGATATGTAGTAGATTTGCATGTTCAGTTTTTGGAAACAAATCATTTGTTTCCAACGCATTTGGTTTATTTTGGGGGTGCCACGTGGCGTAGTATATATTCTGCTTTAGTATATATATATATAGTAGATTATTTTCACTCTATTTATTGGAATTAACCCCATCACTAGTACAAAACTAAGCGCCAGACCGCAGTTTTTTAAGCCATGGGACCGCGATTTACCATCCGTGGTTGTTCTCGGCGCGGTCTGACTCTCGGACCACGTTTTTCGGGAACTGTGATAAGTCGGGATGCGGTTATTTAAAACCGTGGTAAAAAATACCGGACCGCGATTCTGCTAAAACTGTGGTACAACATCTAACCGCAGTTGTTAAAAAACCGCGGTTCGTATATGTTTTTGTTTAAAAAAAAATCCTACACCGCGGTTTGTATTAGAACCGCGGTGAATATTCAATTATTTTAAAAAAATGAATTTGCTTTTGACAATTAACCCCTGTTTATAATTAAACAATTCTACCATAATAATAGACAAATTTATACTAATATAACTAATATGCCCACAGTGAATTAACTCAAACCAATTTTCTACAACACAAACTCATACTAGAATGGCTTAAATATGCCCACAGTGACATAGCCTGGTTGGAGCTTTACAGTAGTCTCAAACTAGGATATGCCCTTTTCAAGTTTTCCTTCCCGCACATAACTGACGCCCAGTGCATTATACACCTGTTTATGCAGACAAGTATTAGCACATATAATCATAATTGATTCATCAAATCTCATCAGGAAATGATTGTTCAGGAAGCAAAACAATCAACTTGATCATGATGTTACACATTACGTGTTCAGATTTATATGAAAGAATTTGCATGAGCAAGACATATATAAAGGGAAGCACACATAAAAAAACTGATTAATTGAAAATATACGAGATGTAAATGACTTGTTCAGTGATTTCTTTTATAGCAGAACATGAACACGACCAAGAGTACTAGTTCTTGGAATGAATTGAAGATGTTAAATTCTTTTGTGGCTAACATGGGCAAGATCCTGCTCTTCTACATCCCATTTATTGATTGCATGTAGCAGGTACTTGGTCAAAGCTGGATAGAACTTTCGCCTCAACATCACTGCTCCAAGTTCGAAAAGTTCAGTTGCATTTGCATCACCACTCCTCGATCAGTCCTCACTTGCTCTTGAAAAATTCATGGAAAGAGCATAATGTAGTTACATAAAATAGCTTCTTTTCAAAATAAATCACTTTCTAGTGTTTCTTGCTAACAACCATAGTATGGAATCAGGATAAGAGGTGCTTGAGTAGTTGAGTGTATACAGAAGATATGACGGTGTAATACCTGCAACTTTTTAGCAGAAAGGTCAAGTTATCGTCGAGCATTACTTGACGAATCAAAAAGAAGCTTCTAGCTCCAAGAAGAGCCAATAGAAAAAACAGATATGATAATTGAATTCCCAGTTCAAACAACTCTCATACTTCATAAACTACATTCACCTTCAAATCAGTGCTGGAGTATGCTACTTGCAAGTAGCATACTGATTAGTGCAATAACATTTCTTGTAGGCAAATAGTGTAGTATAGGATGAAGTAGAATTTACAAATTAAAAGTTCAGTGAAGATATAGAGTCATATTATAAGTGAACATGAAGTACATGAAGCAATCACATCCATATGAGCTATAACATTAGAAAATGTTTCATGTCGAAATATAGATTATATCTATATAATGCATACATGATACAAAGATGAAGAGTACTGAAAATTTACCTAATGGGAGAAAGAATAAGCCAATGCTCTTTCTCTCCTCATAGTAGCTTCTTGCTTGCGCTGGAGGTTTGCCTCAATCTGCTCTTTAGATTGCATGCTTACATCCCATTCTTTTCCTAGCTATAATCAAAGCAGAGCAATGATTCAATATAAATCTTTCTCACAACAAATAAGTCATTAAATACTGTATGATTATGATTTGTGATCACAATTGCCACCTCAAATGAACTTTTTGAGTGAACACGACTTTCAAAAAGTAAGAGCATACTGTCAAAACTCACAAATACTAGCACATTATTTACATGAACTTCAAAATTAGTGTGATTTGGACAGATATAAAATAGGGTGGTTTTTCAGCTTTAAGAATGATAAAGTTAAGCTTATAATTCTTATGACAAATTCTTTCTTATGAGATACCGGTTTCCTTTTAGACCAACTTGAACTAATTACAGAGGTGATACATACTCTTAGCCTCTCGAGGTCCTTGTCGTGTTTGTGCTGAAGCTGTCTGTAGAGAGCCTGATTCTCCTCAGACATTCTAATCCTCCTGGCGCAAATCTGAGACTACAAATAAGACAAATAATGAAATCTCAACATTGTAAATAATACTTTTTATCCTACCTCTCATTAATCCATACACTTGTTCTGAAAATAACATGTGGAAGATGGTAAACATCTAATAAACGTTGCTCAGACTTTACACATCCGTCAATCAATCCAAAATACTTGCGGTTTCTTTCCAGTTTAAAAATCAATATTAATCAAGTAGAAAATGTGTTGATAAATCCACATATGGTATAAGAGAATTACAATATACTGAAGTGAATATCTCACCTACTTCAAAGTCAAGCATTTGGATCAGCATAAATGTGATATTCACACCTGCTACAACAAATGGGTACTCCCACACTGATCTGTCACCTTCCTGTTTACGCAAAAATCTTGAAATGTTTTCTACATGAGAAGGCTTGTATGAGATATTTGGACTGACAGCTAAGCAATCAAGATGTCAGACTAGTAGACACATTTATGTTGATCATACGTGGCAAATAATTGATTGCTTAAAGATGGAGATTGAGAAGAACAAACACGCACATACATATTCACAAAGTCTTAATTCTACATTTATAGACAACTAAAACCAAAAAAAATTGCAAGATTGATAAGGGCTAAAGTCGTGTGCCCAATCAAAGTAATCCTAAACAAACCTAACTCAGTAGAATAGGCAAACAAGAGTCGAATCCCACAGGGAGGAGTTGTCTTTCTTTATGTCAATTTGCATGCAATAGTAACAAAGGAGGGATTGGTTGGTTGATTGAATTTCAAGTAAACAAAGTAAAGTAAACAAAACAAAGGGTTGTAATCAATTGGGGAAAAACACTTAGCCAAACAAATATCCACCATTCATTTGATAGGTTGATCCTGGATTATCTCTAATTCTTTCCTATGAATATTCCTATTCTTTTTCTTAAGTTATAAACAGGACAAACAGACCCTGAGAATACTAACTATCAAACAACCAGGAAAACCTCCATGATTCAATTCAATAGCAGCAATGAACACATGAATTTAGATAGATACATGCAAGTGTAGCAAACAGTCATACAATTGTATGCAATTAATTCTCTCTACAATAAACCAGTCCAAACAGTTCTTAGAATATTGTAGTTGCTACTCATGAATTAGGTAACTCAAACAGTAATTACCAAACCTTAGCAATAGACAATTACTAATAACAACTAGTTGCGTCCAACAAGCGAAATCAGTAAGAATCAATGGGATGAAGCACAAGAGAATCAATACATTCAAAGGAAAAGAAAGAGAATTATAACCTCACAACAATTATTCAAACGAAGGCTTCAATTGTCGGACTAAGCAAAAGGTGCTTAGTTCTTCATAGTCTTGAAACAATAAAACTCAAAGGGAAAAAAGTGTTGAATAATGAACGATGAATAAAAACTGAATCTCAAAGGCTACTATGGAAATTAGGTTAAATAACCTAGAAACCAAACCTAGTTCTAAAAAGATAACAAACTTAAGCTAAAAAGGAAATAAACTAAAGAAATCAGAATAAAGAAAACAAAAGAAAGGAAAAATAATAGAAAAGTGAAACTTCGGATGAGAGACGCGCCGCTTCGCTGATGCCCATTTCCGCGATCGCGGATGAATTTCCGCGATCGCGGAAAACTCCAATCCTGATGCCTTTGCTCTCGAATTAACCGCGACCAGATGTCTTGCTCGCCCGCGGTCGCGGATTCCTCGCTGCTGCTTCGTGTGGCTTCTTTCTTCAATCTTCCTTCAGTCTTCTCAAGTGGTTCTCTTCTCTTCTTCTTGATGTCTTCGTTTCAGCTCCTCCAAACCACCATATCCACACTTCTTCTACTCAACTCCATTCTCCATAGTTGTGCTCTAAATATCTCCAAATGTACCCAAAACACCGGTAACAACTCCTAGATATGCACTACAAAGTAGCGCTGATCAAATTCCCCCATGCTTAAACCTTGCTCGTCCTCGAGTAAGCTAAAATAAACTTACTCCTCCAATCAAATCCCCAAGGTCTCAGGAAGCATAGACAAACCATCTCCACTAAGAATTGCACATAACATGAAACTCCAAGGTACCAAAACAATAAGCTCAACACAACACATAACACAACACCAATCAAGCTAAAAGGAAAGCAGAGTACTTCCCTCAAGCTTATCCCGAACACCATAGAGTGAATAAAAATCTAATCCTAATCTCCATCTATCTTCTTATGCCTCCCAGAGTGACCTATCCGAATCCTCCTTATATCTCCTCTTCTTATGTCACCACGCCAGGAAAAATGAGGATTCCTAATAATCACTCTTCTTCTTTTCGCTCATTTTGCCAAGGCGCCCTTTCAGGTTTTCACCAAGCTACTCATTTCATTTTTCAATAGATGGGCTCACATAAAACTCACATCACTCTGACCAATTATTACCCCAGCCTAATGTTGGTCCAAGCCACCTGCTTATTACCTAAGCCGCCCTTTCGGATTTTCGACTTATCCCAGGATTTCTATATATTTTTGCCTTTTTCCAAATTTTTGGCTTTTTCATTTTCTTCATTTTTTCTCCTCAGCGACTAGCAAGTGTAGAACACTCCCACATGCTTAAACATTGCATTGTCCTCAATGTAATGAAAGACAAGAAAAAATTGAAGCACAGGGGAGAGCAAAAAAAAAATAACTCACAACCGTTGCTGAGTTGACTTGGACATGGAAGTTGTTGCTGGCGGTATATCAATAAAGCACATGTCTCTGGTGTTGCGCCGGTCTTCAAACTCAAACTCTACCGTGCAACCAAAAGGAACCACTATAAAAGGTGTAGTGGTATGTCAAATAATCGGGGCTGCACGGCCTTCAAAGAACACAAAAATGGGGCCCAAATGTAATCGTGGTGTGGGACCTGGTGTTCCTCCTCCTCAGCTGTCGAAACTAGGGCCATCATCGTTGCCAAATAAAAATGTGGGGCTAATGTTTCCTCCTTGACAACATGATGTGCACCGTCTCTCCATGGGGAACTCGGACAGCTGGCCTTCAGGAGAACCTTTTTTTTTAGCAGGGAAAGGGAGGCCTTACAGTAGGGAATTCGCGACCGTGGAAGAATTTCCCCGCCCGCGGATATGTTGCTGGTGCGTAGTTCACCGTCTTCAATTTTTCTTCGGGTCTCCTTCCTGCATGTTAGTCTAAATGCAAAAACAAAAACAAAAACAAAAACAAAAATAACACACAAACAACTAAAAACATGGAATGAAAAGACAGGAAAGATATACATACCTCGGGTTGCCTCCCAGACAGCGCCTTAGTTACTGTCGTGGCTCGACTTGGTGCTCTCCAACTCAACTTGGGTTGCTCACATCAACTGAACACTCGGGGTCTCCATCATGAGGGTGTCGCTTTGAATCGTCTATGCTGAATCCGACCCTCAACCCGTCGAACTCCATTGTGAGCGAACCACCACTCACATCAATCTTGGTTTTTGCCGTGTTCATGAACGGCCTTCCTAGCATCACATGGGTTACGTGTTTGTCTTGCCCCGTATCCAGCACAGAGAAATCCGCAGGAAAAATAAGTTTGTCCACTTCTACCAGCACATCCTGCACAACTCCTTTGGGAGACACATAGGAATTATCCGCCAGCTGGATCACAATCCCCGTCTTCTGTAATGGTCCTGGCTCTAAAGATTCATACAATGAAAGAGGCAGAACGTTGATAGAAGCACCCAAATCCAGCATGGCTTTTTCAAACATGGTGCCACCTATCTTGCAGGGAATAGTAAATATGCCCGGATCACTGCACTTCTTTGGTAACCGCTTTTGCAGCATAGCGGAAACATTCTCACTGACCTTGACCTTCTTTTTCTCCTTCACCACTTTCTTGTGCTTTAATTTGCACTGCTCTTTCAAGAATTTGGCAAAGCGCGGGATGCTCTTACAAAATTTTATCAAAGGAATATTTACCTCGCAGTTGCTGAAGGTCTCGAATAATTCCTTGTCATTCTCTAGCTTTCTTGTATCCTTCAGTGCCTCGGGAAAGGGTACGGGAGGCTTCAACGAACTAAGCGGGGGAAAATTGGGACGAACGTACGTGTCCAGAATATCAGAGGCAAAACCGCGATCGCGGTTTGGGGCCCGTGGTCGCGGATCTTCAGCTGGGCAAAATTGGACTCTAGGGACTTTTCCGCGATCACGGAATTCTGACCGCGGTCGCGGATTTTCGTCGTAAAAATTGTCTTTCCCCGAAACTCTTCCACGATCGCGGAAGTTCGCCGATTTTTGGCTCCTCTTCAGCGACAATGCCGTGGTCGCGGCTTTCTTCTCCGTGGTCGCGGATTTCTTTCTGTTGGCCACAACCTCCATCTACTTGTGTTCCGCTCCTCAGCGTCATGGCGCAAACGCGCTCTATCGGGTTTTCTACCGTTTGAGATGGTAGTTTCCCCGAATCCTTAGCTTCCAGCTTGCCCACTGCTACGGAGATCTGCCCCACTTGCTTCTCCAAGTTCTGAATGCTAGACTTCGTCTCTTGATATTGTTGGACCATAGTGTTGGCCAACGTTGTAACACTCTGAGCGAGAGATCGTAACATGTCCTCAGTAGACATAGATGAACTGGAGCTCTGGCCTTGGGGTCTTGGGTCATATGGAGCTCTATGTTGTTGTTGTTGACCCCCAGGCTGCTGATATTGTTGTGGGCGTGGTAGGAATTGTGGAGGCCTCTATTGATACTCTTGATTCTACTGGCCTTGAGGAGTACTCTGTTAATTTCCGTATCTCAAATTTGGGTGATCTCTCTACCCTGGATTATACGCGTTGCTGTACGGATCATATCTTGGCCTTGAAGGGCCGTATCCTCCAATAGCATTCACCTCAGCAGGAGGTTCAAGAAGTGTTGGGCAGTCGTCAGTGGGATGCATCGAATCATGACAGATTCGGCAGGCCTTAACTGCCCTTGCTGCATAGGGGCTCGCCCTTTTGTTGAACTGACTTGAGCCCTCAGATAGCTCAAAGAATACTTCAAAAGCTGTAGCAGGAGTCTTGTTTAGAATATTTCCTTCACATGATGCGTTCACCATTCTTCTATCATCATCCAGAAGTCCTCCATACAAATAAAGTACGAGGTCTTGGTCAGAGTATCCATGATAGGGGCAGCTTGATATCAACTTCCTGAATCTCTCATAATATTCATACAACGTCTCAGAAGCATGTTGTTCAATGTTGCTCATGCTTCGCTTCAGGCTATTGAGTTTCGTTGCAGGGAAGTATTTCTCCAGGAAGGCTTTCTTCATCTCTGCCCATGTATTTATGCTCCCTGGGGCCAAATAATAGAACCAATCATTGGCCTCATCCTTTAGAGAGAAAGGAAAGGCCCTCAGCTTGATTTGGTCCTCAGTGACGTTTCTTGGCTTCATACTGGTGCAGACAGAATGGAACTCAGAAATATGTTTGTTGGGGTCTTCTCCACTCATCCCATGGAAGTGGGGTAATAAGTAAATCAACCCGGATTTCAGCTCAAAGTTCACGCCATCATCCAATTCAGGGAACTGCACAACAGGCGGTTGCTGCTGCAGATTCGGGGCAGTCAACTGCCTCAACGTGGGTGCTTCGTCATCCATCTCAAAACAAGGATTGTCGAAACACAAAGCTCTGTTTGTCCTGCGGTTCCTGTAAAGGGTTCTCTCAATTTCTGTATCACAAGCTAGAAGTGGAGAGTCAGTAGCACGGATGTGGACCATAAGATAGGTCCACACCAAGATTGGCACACAAACACACACAAAGAAAAATTAAAGATTGCCTCCCCGGCAACGGCGCCAATTTGATAAGGGCTAAAGTCGTGTGCCCAATCAAAGTAATCCTAAACAAACCTAACTCAGTAGAATAAGCAAGCAAGGGTTGAATCCCACAGGGAGGAGTTGTCTTTCTTTATGTCAATTTGCATGCAATAGTAACAAAGGGGGGATTGGTTGGTTGATTGAATTTCAAGTAAACAAAGTAAAGTAAACAAAACAAAGTAAAGTAAACAAAACAAAGGGTTGTAATCAATTGGGGAAAAATACTTAGCCAAACAAATATCCACCATTCATTTGATAGGTTGATCCTAGATTATCTCTAATTCTTTCCTATGAATATTCCTATTCCTTTTCTTAAGTTATAAACAGGACAAACAGACCCTGAGAATACTAACTATCAAACAACCAGAAAAACCTCCATGATTCAATTCAATAGCAGCAATGAGCACATGAATTTAGATAGATACATACAAGTGTAGCAAACAATCATACAATTGCATGCAATTAATTCTCTCTACAATAAACCAGTCCAAACAGTTCTTAGAATATTGTAGTTGCTACTCATGAATTAGGTAACTCAAACAGTAATTACCAAACCCTAGCAATAGACAATTACTAATAACAACTAGTTGCGTCCAACAAGCGAAATCAGTAAGAATCAATGGGATGAAGCACAAGAGAATCAATACATTCAAAGGAAAAGAAAGAGAATTATAACCTCACAACCATTATTCAAACGAAGGCTTCAATTGTCGGACTAAGCAAAAGGTGCTTAGTTCTTCATAGTCTTGAAACAATAAAACTTAAGGGGAAAAAATGTTGAATAATGAACGATGAATAAAAACTGAATCTCAAAGGCTACTATGGAAATTAGGTTAAATAACCTAGAAACCAAACCTAGTTCTAAAAAGATAACAAACTTAAGCTAAAAAGGAAATAAACTAAAGAAATCGGAATAAAGAAAACAAAAGAAAGGAAAAATAATAGAAAAGTGAAACTTCAGACGAGAGACGCGCCGCTTCGCTGATGCCCATTTCCGCGATCGCAGAAAATTCCAATCCTGATGCCTTTGCTCTCGAATTAACCGCGACCAGATGTCTTGCTCGCCCGCGGTCGCGGATTCCTCGTTGCTGCTTCGTGTGGCTTATTTCTTCAATCTTCCTTCGGTCTTCTCAAGTGGTTCTCTTCTCTTCTTCTTGATGTCTTCGTTTCAGCTCCTCCAAACCACCATATCCACACTTCTTCTACTCAACTCCATTCTCCATAGTTGTACTCTAAACATCGCCAAATGTATCCAAAACACCGATAACAACTCCTAGATATGCACTACAAAGTAGCGCTGATCAAATATGTCCTTGCATCTGCTGAGGCAAATGTCAGGAATATATTCAACAAAATGGAGTACTTATACTGATGTCCCAACAAAGTAGGGACATCAGTAGCGCTGATCAAAGATGTCCTTGCATCCGCTGAGGCAAATGTCAGGAATATATTCAACAAAATGGAGTACTTATACTGATGTCCCTACAAGCTCTTATAGACCATTAAGAAGTAATTGTAGAGATTAGTACTTATTAGAATATATTGTTTAACTATCCTATTGTACTTCCATATTAACCTCACAAATTCAATTTGCTTTATTACCATATGATTTTATATCCTACACTTCTACTGATATGTTATTTGACCCTAGTAGCCATTCACATGTCTTAGCAATATTTCAAATTATCAAGGTTCAAATTCAGAAATGCATGAAGCAAAAGCTCAATGCACATTAATTTTGTAACACCCCCAAATACATAACCTTGAAAGGTATTACCGCCAGTAGACGTTCTGTCCGATGTCACCCAAGGCTTTACCAGTTTATATAAAACATAAACAACAATTATGATACAAATATCATAACTTTCATTTAAATCATCGTTTTGGAATTACAACATAATTCCAAATACATCAGAAATACAGCGGAAGTCTTTGTAAAGCATAAACACAAGGGTCTTGATCGCAATGATCACCCTCCAAGGATCTCAACCTTGATAAATCCGTTAAAAATACCGTTCGCCTTCATAGTCGTTCTAGCCTTCCCAAAACTGCAACTTATCTGATGTGCCGAATCAAACGGATGACACCAGCCAACCATGCAGAGAACAATTTCGGTTGGTTCGTCTAATGAAAGACTATGCAAGGGTTAAAAGCAGAGTGGTTCGAAATAGTCGTATTAGGTTAGACTCATCGTTTCTCGAATTAAAACCAATGACGATAGTCAACCACCATACTCCTACTGGAATATATCAAGCAGCATGATCAAGAGAATATTCTGGAAGACCGAGTCTTACAGCAATCAACCCAAAAGAAGACTCCAATGAATTGAGTCTTATCGGAAAACATGACAAATGTCTGGAACATTATAATTTCACACAAGCGTTTTAAATGACTTGATGTTTCGGTTCACGACCAACCTCATCGCACAATGCGAATCCAGATTGCAAAGAGAACTTTACTCTGATCAAAGTCAAGATGAGCTTTCCTAGCTGCACTACACTTAGCTGCACTACACTTAGCTGCACTACTTGCCCAAGGTATATTAATCATGTGCACTAAAGCACTTATCTTGTTAAATTCCAAAACGCACATATACGTTATAGGCTTTTAAATTATCTCATCCCTCAGGATAAAGAGATATAAAGTCAGGAACTAAATCCCTAAAGCGGAGTTGACTCGGGAACTAAATCCCTAAAGTCGAATCGGGAACTAAATCCCTAGGGAACTAAATCCCTAAAAATGGAGTCGGGAACTAAATCCCTACAAGCGGCATTAGAGAAGGACGATAGGAACTAGATCCTAACCACCAGGTTATAAAGAAACGACTAGCACTCGCAATGAGATACGCAGTAGCGTTCCTACGAATACTCGTTCTAACTAAACAGTTATAAACGCAGTAGTAATTCACAGTAATAATCGTATCAAAGCCCTCAAGGCCAACATCATAGATATATCTCAATCTATCAATATATATATAATAGCGTTGATTCTAGCAGAATATACAACCTATTATAATATCACCTCTCAATTTCCAAAACAATTATCAAAACTGTTCCCAAACAATAAACAATATTCATTCCAAATTAATTAACAATTAAGCAATTGATAATCAATGTAAATATGGAATGATAAGCAAGAGCGAACCGTCACTTGCCTTAGATCAGACGAGAGCTCTAACAAGCTTAGCAACAAGAGGTATCCGAGTCTGAAACTGGGACAGATCCTGGACAATAAATCCCTCTGGAACGACCCATAATGAGACCCTAAGTTAGATTCAATATCTACGTATATGAATCTAAAAGAATACAAAAGGAATCGAAGAAACCAAGCCTCGCCCGAAGCCAAACACCCAAGAATACATAACTCGGGTAAACTCGCCGCGGGTGCGGTGGAGCCTCTGCCGCGGGGTGCGGTCAAGTGCCAGGGGTGAGCTTCTTTGACAGCGGCCATGGAGAAACTTACCCAAATCAATTCGTTCGACTTTGATTTGTTCTTGGTTTGATCTCCCACCTTCTTATGCCTTAGAATACCACTTAGGAACACCTTTCTAACACTCAAAAGGGATTCGAATCACTCACAAAACAAGCTTGAACTAAGAACAACAATAGAGTTTTTCTTGGAGAAAGATGACTTGCAGCTGGAGTTGTGACCCTCCTCTCCGCCTCCTCTCTCCTTTTATAGCCCCACAAGGCTGCTCAAGAGATGGACATGTCCTCCATGAGGTGTCCCGGCCAAATGGGAAGACGTGAGGAGCAAGTTCAGCCAAAGAGATAGGGTTGCAGAAGTTCTATCGCGATGACGTCAGAGCTGACGCCGACCGCGGGGTGCGGCAAGGGTGCGGTGGGGGTGTGGTGGCGACTCATGACCGCCACTGGCTTTGGCCTTCGCCGCGGGTGCGGCAGGGTGCGGTCAAGGCCATTTTTGCCCCCCTTTTACCCGTTGGGGGTCCTGTCAAATTTGGCGCCGTTGGGGGTACAGTTGATAGGTGTTATTTCATACACCTTTACTAGCAACTATTAGCATAATTTGGAGGAGTTTTGGATGAGTTTTGGTGCTAAGTCTGCAATTCAGATGTTATGGAGAGAAGTGAAGAAATCCAAGGATTTGCAGCTTAGATGGAGCTGCTGGAGCATTTATGGAGAAGGTTACCAACAATTGGTAGTATTGGAGAGCAGCAGAAGAAGAAAAGAAGAAGAGAGCTGGAGGACTGGAGTTCACCACCCCGCGGCGACTTCGCCGTGACCCGGCAATGACTCTCAGTGAAGAATGGAGCCCGCGCCAGAGGAAGCCACCGCCCCGCGGTGGATCTTCACCGCCCCGCGGTGGCTGCGCTTAATGACCTCGCGGCCAGAGTTATTTTATTTTACTTTATTTCCTTTTATGCATTAGTCAGATTTCCTTTATTTTATTATTTTATTTCCTTGTAAGATATGGTTTGTGATCTTGGGGATTTAGGTTAACTCTATTTAACCTCTTTTCCCACAGCCTCCAAATCATCATCATCAGACGCACTATTGTACCAGACATAGTTTTCTAATTAGAGTTTTTCATCCCCTTTGATGGAGAGCTAATTTCCCTTGGTTCTGCTAGACGATTGAAGCAGTACAGTTGATGTGTTTGTGAGATTTCTATTCCTTGTTCTTATCCTTATAAATGTTGGATTGATTCTCTTGGTTATATTGATATTGATTTCTTGTTGTTCTTCTTAGCCTGATCAACTAGGTTGAATACTTTTTATCAATTGCTAGGATTGCATATAGGGGTTCCGAGTGCATATCTAGTGGCAAACACAATTGTGTGTATAGGGGTCCCGAGCGTACAATTGTGTGTGAGAATCAATTGCATGTTAAGTAGGGGAGTGAGTACTTGTACGTCTTTCTACTTGCATGTATCTTATATCCTTGTGTGCATTGCTATTGCTGTGTTGGTGGTAAAGTACGCTGACAACTGTGAGAATCAGTTGTGCTTTATCATTGGCATAGTAATAAGTCTATTGACAATTGTGAGAATCAATAGTACTTACGATCAGGGTGGGAACGACTATAAGGATAAATAAACGAACTTGGACAAAATAGATTTCAGTGATCAAACTCTATCTCTGTATTGTGGATTTCGGTCTAGTGGAACTACTTCCCCTCATCATACTTTCTTCCTACATAAACCAAATTTGTTTACTTTGCTTGTTTGTTGTCTTGATTATAAAACCCCCAGTTACTTGTTACTCGTCATTCACGTTTGCATACTACATCATACCTTCTCTGTGGGATTCGTCGACCCTTACTTGTCTGCTATACTCTGTTTAGTAGGTTGGTTAGGATAATTTACTTTGATAAGGCTAATCAACGACATTTGCTTATGCATCTTTAGCCCCGTCAAATTTGGCGCCGTTGCCGGGGAGGGTTTTTGTTTGTTGTGTATTTTCGTGATTGATTGTTGGTGGAGACCTATCTTATGGTCGACACCCGTAGTACTGACTCTCCCCTTCTAGCTTTGGATCCAGAGATTGAAAGATCTTTTCTTGGAAGCCTGTGCAATCGAAGAGGAGAGGAAGAAGAGGTCGAAACCGCTGAGACCGAGACCGTTAAGACTGTTACTACCCCAGCTGTTGCAATGGCTGGAACTGGAACTCTGAGAGAGCTTACTGAGCCGAATATTGGGGCTCAACCCCTAGCTATTGTCATCCCTGCACTAGGAGAAGGGGTGAACTTTGAATTGAAGTCGGGAGTTGTTGCTTACCTCCCTAAATTCCACGGTCTGAGTGGAGAGGATCCGATTTCTCACCTGGGCAAGTTCCACAATGTATGCATGACCATGAAGCCCAGGAACGTGACCGAAGATCAAATCAAGATGAGAGCTTTTGGTTTTTCTCTACTCGACTCTGCGAGCGATTGGTATTATCACCTGCCGCCAGGAACCATAGATACATGGACGAAGCTTCACAAAGCGTTCCTGGACAAATATTTTCCCACGAAGAAGGCAAATGCTTTGAAAAAAGCAATTGCCAACATCGAGCAGGCTGGTGATGAAACACTTTATGATTATTTGGAGAGGTATAAGAGGCTTTGTTCCAGCTGCCCATTGTAACACCCCCAAATTTCAATCCGTTTGAAAAGGTATTACCGCCAGTGACCTCGGATTTCACCTCCGAAGCCACCCAAGGCTTTACCAGTTTAAACACAAATCATAACCAACAAGTATGATATAAACGTCAAAATATTTGATTAAAACAAATGTCTGGGGATTACATCCCAATCCCCGTAGGACAAAATAGAGTAATTTAGCGGAAGTCTTTGTAAATATAAATACATGAGTCTTGATCATAAAGATCACCCGCCAAGGATCGTAGCCTGATAAATCATTAAAAACACCATTCACATTCATAGTCGTTCTAACCTTCATTCCTCAGATACTTATCTGATGTGCCGAATCGAACGGATGACACCAGCCCACATGCAAAGAACAATGTTCGTGGGTTAGTCTAATGAAAGACTAACAAGGGTACAAAGCAGAGTGGTTCTAAGTAGTCGTATTAGGTTAGACTCATCGTTTCCCTTCAAAAAGTCACAAATTTCTGAAGGGAAAATCAGTGGTTTGCAAGGGTTTTCTTACCAATTTTCGATCGACCTCTAGTTCGAATCGAGCTTGGATATTCCTCTCACCCTTTTAAGCAACACCTCACCTTCAATATGCAACTTTGATCTCGCCAAACGGATGACATAATTGATCAGAAATCGAGTTCGAAGAACAGCTCAGGAACACGTTTTTTGGTTTTTTGACAGCAAAAGAGAGGACGAAAATGGTGAGGAGCCAACTTCTGGCCTTTCTCACGACCTCTCCTCCTATTTTATAGGCAAACCGAAAAGAGCCCTTGAAAGACAAGTATACCAGGTGGTGGACAAGCTAGGCCCCGTAGCCTTGGCAAGTCACCAAGCCTAGTTGCCAGTTGCACCAAGTTGGTTGTCAGATGCTGAAAAATCTGCTGAAGTGGTGTGCTGTGGAAGCTAAGGCATTAAAGGCCGACTTCCTCTTTGACTCTTTTGTCTTATTTACCTTAAATGGTAAATTTACTTAACCTCGGGTTAAATATATTTGTACACGAACGAGTTTTTAAGCCAAAAATACCTTAACTGTATTTTATATTGCCCAGAAAAATATTACAGAAGCCAAACATTACACAGAATGTTCGTATCTCTTCAAAATTAATCTGGCTCGCAATATGGCTTAAGAAAATTCAAAAAATTTATTCGTGCAAATATACGGGATATTACACCCATTCCACGGGTATGCCAAGCAAGATCTTGTTCTCTATTTGCACAATGGTCTGCTGGACCAAGAAAGAAGAATGGTTGATGCTGCATGCGGTGAAAGTATTCTGAACCTGACACCGGATGACGCCATGAATAGACTCCAGGAGATGAGTGAGAGCACCCGAAATTTCGGGAAGACATACCAGAGGAAGGCGGTCAATGCTGTGACCCCTGCAGGACCAAGCCCAGTGTTGTCTGAGTTGGCCGAGTTGAAGGAGATAGTTATGAAGATAGCAAATCAGAATGCCCCTCAACACGCCAGAGCATGCGGTCTTTGCTCTAATCAGGCCCACCACACCGAGACTTGTCCTCAGCTGCAAGAGGACGGTGTTGTTGAAGTCAATGCTGTAGGAGGCTACGTCACTCCTAGACAACAATATGGTGGACAGCCTAATTACAACCAGAGAGGTCGTGATCACCCAGGATTCAGATGGAGTGACCCTCAGGGCGGCCAGCAGCCGGCACAACAGCAATACCAGCTAGCTCAGCAACAACAGTACTAGCAAAGAGCTCAATACCAACAGAGACCTCAAGGTCAAACTTCTAGAGCTTCTACTGAGGATTTGCTGAAAACGTTGACTCAGCACTTTGCCACACATGTGCAAGCCATTGAGTTGAGTATCAAGAACATGGAGAGGCAGATTGGCCAGTTAGCCGATGAGGTGACCAAGATTAACCAAAGGGCCTCAAACTCTCTGCCATCCCAGACCACTATGAATCCCAGAGAAAACGTGAGTGCTATCACGCTAAGAAGTGGCAAGACAGTCGTTGCTCCTATTGCTGAAGAGGAGAACGAGAATCCGGAGAAAGAAGTCACTAAGCGCCCCGCGGTCGATGACACCGCGACTCCACCACCCTGCGGCGATCACTTACGCCCCGCGGTGGGCTCGCCGCGACCTGATCCTCGAAAATCTATTCCTGCTGAAGACACCTATGTTGATAATTATGTTCGGCCCATGTTTCCCCCTCTAGGTTCAGAGAAGCCCCCAACACCTTTTCCTGAGGCGCTAAAGGCTAGGAGAGTCGTCGACGACAAGGATCTGTTCGAGACATTTCAGAACTGTGAGGTGAACATCCCCATGTTGAAGCTTATTAAGGCTATCCCGCGATACGCCAAGTTCTTAAAGGAGCTATGCACGGTGAAGAGGGCTCAGAAACAAAAGACCCAGAAGAAGAGTCCAGTGGGTGAACAAGTGTCAGCGGTGGTTCAGAAACGTCTGCCTGAGAAATGCAGGGATCCATGTACTTTTACAATTCCTATCACTATAGGTGGGCATCTTTTTGAGAAAGCACTGCTAGACTTGGGTGCCTCAATTAATGTCCTACCCTATTCATTGATTGCAAAATTGGAATTAGGACCCTTGCATGATACTAATATTGTTATACAGCTTGTTGATGGTTCTTGTGTACCCCCAAAGGGTATTGTAGAAGATGTCCTTGTTAGGATAGGTCCCTTGATATTCCCTGCTGATTTCTTTGTTATGGATATGGATTATGATGAACAAGTTGCCCCTATTATGCTAGGGCGACCTTTTATGAAAACTTCCATGACTAAGATTGATGTTGATAGTGATACCCTGACTATGGAATTTGATGGAATAATTTTCAGACATGATATTCATAATGCCAATTCCATTGAATTACCCGCTCCTCTCTGCATTAATGATATTGATGATTCTGTGCATGGAAATGTTAAAATTGATGCAGTAGAGACCGTAGTTGAGTGTCCCACTCCTGATGGACCTATTGAGTTGCATGATTTGCATGAATTGCATATTGATAATGTCTTGCTAGATGATATAGGAGACCCCATTTCCTCTGCTTTGGGCACTTGCCCCCCTGCACTAACCATACAAGGCTATAAGCCTTTATCTAGTAACGTGCAGCATATTCAGATTGAGCCGTATCGGCCCCCGCATCATTCTAAGTATGGGGGAGACACTCCAAAGAGGATGAACATGAAGTGGATGGCAAGGCAGGAACATGGTCTAAGGTTCAAACCTTTCCATGAGAGGTCTCCATAGGAAGAGACGAGTTGGAGGATTCCAAAGGGATCCTATTCGAGATGGTAGTTGATTTGTAGTACGTCGAGCCAACGACGATAACCAAGGCGCTGTCCGGGAGGCAACCCGTGTTGGTTTTTCCTTGATTTTTCTCTTTTATTAGATTATTTTCGTAGTTTATTTTGCTTTGTTTCGTTCGCCTGTTACTCACATTACAGGTGCGAAAGTAAAACCGAGATGAGATGTGGTACCCAGCCATTCTCACCGCCCCGCGGCGCCCCCTTACCGCCCCACGGTGGAGCTCCCCGCCCCGCGGTGACGGTCAGGTATAACTTCTCAACTCTTTGGAAAAAAAAAAGCAAGAATAATGGGCCCCGAAAAAACCTTAACCGGGTGAGTAAAAGCTTATTTCTTAAGTGGTCACTAAGGTTTTGACGGATTGGGCCTCTTTATGGGCCAAGATTTCTCTTCTGTGCCATGGTACATGACCGGCCCATCACCCTTTTTCCTTTCCCTTTTCCTGACCTAACCCACTATCTAACACCCATTCCAACGCCTCCCTTAAGCCCCCATATCTATTTTCCCTCTCTCTCCCTGAATCCCCTTTCGACCTTGAGCATAATTTAGCCCCCAATCCCCAAATTGGAGTCTAGCCTCACAACCAAGCCCAAACACAACCCCACCGCGCCGCCGTAGTTCCGCCTCGCGTTGCTCCCGTTTCGCGTCACTGTTGCTACCGCCCCGCGCCGATCTTGCCGCGACCCGGTGCCTGTTCTCAGCTTCTCGCCGCGACCCTGTCGCCCCGCACTGAGTCTCTCCAGGATCCGTGTTTGCTTGATTGTGAGTGTTCCTTGTCTGCCTTTTGATTTGAGCATTTCAATTTCCTACTTATGGCATCCAAAGGCAAGAAGAAAGTGTCGACTAGGGATGAGAGTGAGGTGTACAACATTGTGAAGGAGAGGAAGGTGTTGGCTTCGAAGTTCTTCTACAAGCAGACTCTGGAGCAGATGGGTTTGCTCGCTTGTGTGACAATGTGTTTGACACAATGTGGGTTAGGAAACTTTCTGGACAAGACTACCCCCGCATACCCCGAGCTGTGCTATCAGTTTATTGCTTCCTTCGTGAAGATCACCAATAACTCGGGGGACAGGCACTTGCACAAGATTTATTTCAAATACAATGGGCACGAGTATTCCTTGTCTAAGAAGGTGGTGAATGAGGCCCTGGGTATTACGAAGGATCCAACTGATGGATGGTCTGGTGGGCTTCATGAGTCCGAGATGATGGACTTCTGGCGTGCGGCCACATGAAGGAGTTTCAGGAAGGGTCAGGAAGTGAATTCCAAATTGGTGAATCCGTGTCTGCGGTTGATCCACAAGGTGATGATGAGAGATTTTTTCGGCCATACGGATGATGGGAAGGTACCCATGAAGGACTTCCAGTGGTTTATGAGCATCTTGGAGACTGTAGAGTACACGTTGTGTTGGGCTACCCTTTTCTTGGGTTCCCTGAAGAGGATTCGTGATGGCGAGGCGCGTGATATTTGTGGGGGTGGTCTTATTACACTCCTCTGTGCCAAGGTGATTGCCTGCGATCAGATTCCTCGGTCGGTCCCCTGCGCAATATATGATTTAGCACACATGAAGGTGTGCTCCATGATGAAGCCACTGGGGCAGGATGGCGATTTGGTCTGGGCATCTTATGAGGGCCATATTTTGACTGTGCCGCGGGAGTTCACGTACTCACCTTCATACGTGGGTTGGTGGATTCAGAGCGATAGCCGGATGCCGGCCGATGATGTCCCTGCCGTTGCTCCTTCAGGTCCATTTGGAGAGGGCCCTAGTGGTGGAGATGCTTCCGCTGATCCTGTAGGGGGGGACGACCCCGGTTCTTCACAATTCGAGGAGCATTCGTCTTTGTACGGACATGTCGCACCATGGTAGGAGATGTACTCTAGATGGGATGCTTTCTCCACGCGTCAGGATCGGTGGAATTCCCGAGTAGAGACCAGTCTGCAGACTTGGCAGACCCAGCTCCACGCAGAGATAGATGAGCGCCTGGACACTATGGACGCTCATATGAGGGACTACTTTGGGATGTACCCACCACCACCTTTCGGTCCATAGTGAGTTTATTTCTTTTTCCCCTACCATTTGATGTTCTCTTTTCCACATTGAGGACAATGTTCGGTTTAAGTATGGAGGAGGATATAGACTTGCTTTCTTGCTAGCTAGTGTACATAGTTTATTTCTGCATTCGTTTTCTGCATTGTTGTTTCCGTTTCCGTTTTCGGATTAAAAAAAAAAACAAAAAAGCCAAAAAGAAATAAAAAGGCAATCAAAATCTTGGGATGGACTGAAAACCCGAAAGGGCAGTCCAGGTAAAAAGCAGGTAGTCCGACTGGTATAGACCAGGGCAAAAGTGGACTGGAGTGATGTGAATATTGGTGAGATATCTAGCAAAATGAAATGAGTGGCTAGGTGAAAACCCGAAAGGGCGCCTAGGCAAGATGAGCGTAAAAGAATAAGAGTGATTCTAGGATTCCTTTTCATATCTTGGTGGAGGCGTCATAAGAAGGGAGTCAAATAAGGACTGTCGGGTAGGCCACTCATGGAGCGATAAGGAGTTAGATTGGAGTTAGGATTAGACTATCTTTGCATCACTTGTTTTGGTTGTCTAGAGCTTGTTGTTGATATGTTGTAGTTGCTAGTGTCACGTTTTCTTGTACTTCATGAGGCCTTGGTGTTGATTGAGAGGGTGAGCTTTTCTTTAGTTTACTCGGGACGAGTAAAGGTCTAAGTATGGGGGAATTTGATAGGTGTTATTTCATACACCTTTACTAGCAACTATTAGCATAATTTGGAGGAGTTTTGGATGAGTTTTGGTACTAAGTCTGCAATTCAGATGTTATGGAGAGAAGTGAAGAAATCCAAGGATTTGCAACTTAGATGGAGCTGCTGGAGCATTTATGGAGAAGGTTACCAACAATTGGTAGTATTGGAGAGCAGCAGAAGAAGAAAAGAAGAAGAGAGCTGGAGGACTGGAGTTCACCGCCCCGCGGCGACTTCGCCGCGACCCGGCAATGACTCTCAGTGAAGAATGGAGCCCGCGCCAGAGGAAGCCACCGCCCCGCGGTGGATCTTCACCGCCCCGCGGTGGCTGCGCTTAATGACCTCGCGACCAGAGTTATTTTATTTTACTTTATTTCCTTTTATGCATTAGTCAGATTTCCTTTATTTTATTATTTTATTTCCTTATAAGATATGGTTTGTGATCTTGGGGATTTAGGTTAACTCTATTTAACCTCTTTTCCCACAGCCTCCAAATCATCATCATCAGACGCACTATTGTTTCAGACGTAGTTTTCTAATTAGAGTTTTTCATCCCCTTTGATGGAGAGCTAATTTCCCTTGGTTCTGCTAGACGATTGAAGCAGTACAGTTGATGTGTTTGTGAGATTTCTATTCCTTGTTCTTATCCTTATAAATGTTGGATTGATTCTCTTGGTTATATTGATATTGATTTCGTGTTGTTCTTCTTAGCCTGATCAACTAGGTTGAATACTTTTTATCAATTGCTAGGATTGCATATAGGGGTTCCGAGTGCATATCTAGTGGCAAACACAATTGTGCGTATAGGGGTCCCGAACGTACAATTGTGTGTGAGAATCAATTGCATGTTAAGTAGGGGAGTGAGTACTTGTACGTCTTTCTACTTGCATGTATCCTATATCCTTGTGTGCATTGCTATTGCTGTGTTGGTGGTAAAGTACGCTGACAACTGTGAGAATCAGTTGTGCTTTATCATTGGCATAGTAATAAGTCTATTGACAACTGTGAGAATCAATAGTACTTACGATCAGGGTGGGAACGACTATAAGGATAAATAAACGAACTTGGACAAAATAGATTTCAGTGATCAAACTCTATCTCTGTATTGTGGATTTCGGTCTAGTGGAACTACTTCCCCTCATCATACTTTCTTCCTACATAAACCAAATTTGTTTACTT
Organism: Rheum nobile; assembly: GCA_027886185.1. NCBI lineage: Eukaryota > Viridiplantae > Streptophyta > Magnoliopsida > Caryophyllales > Polygonaceae > Rheum > Rheum nobile. The sequence continues at coordinate 479,819 of WOAB01000003.1, forward strand.
TGCTTGTTTGCTCTCTTGATTATAAAACCCCCAGTTACTTGTTACTTGTTACTCGTCATTCACGTTTGCACACTACATCATACCTTCTCTGTGGGATTCGTCGACCCTTACTTGTCTGCTATACTCTGTTTAGTAGGTTGGTTAGGATAATTTACTTTGATAAGGCTAATCAACGACATTTACTTGTGCATCTTTAGCCCCGACAGTGCGGTGGCGACTCATGACCGCCACTGGCTTTGGCCTTCGCCGCGGGTGCGGCAGGGTGCGGTCAAGGCCATTTTTGCCCCCCTTTTACCCGTTTTGTCTTTTCTTGCCAAGTGGTTAAATATTCTTAATACCGGGTTAAATATATTCGTACACGAACGACTTTTTAACCCAAAAATACATTAACTGTATTTTATATTACTCAGAAAAATATTACAGAGACCAAACATCTCGTAAAATATCCGCACTTCTCTGAATTTAATCTGACTTGTAATATGGGCATAAGAAAATTTCAAAATTACCCCTACAAAATGAGGGATATTACAAATTTCACTCCATGATCTGATAATACAAAAGAATAATCATGGGTAACGGATTATGTTAACGAGTAATATATATATATATATATATATATATATCAGATAAGACAATAAACTTCGAGCAGTTCATAAGCATATGAAGCTAGAAAACTATTCAGTATACTTGATCTTCTCAGAAAAAGAAAAGAATGATGATAAGATTCGGTACAGACCGGAAAATTCCTAGCGAGGAACAACAAATTCTCCAACGATATAAAGCCACCACCCCTGTTGAACATTGTAAATAAGACAAATGATCAGCAAAGCTAAATACATGTAAATAAGAAAAGAAAGGAAATGAAACCCTAATTGGAACCAATAAAACAAAAAACCTAGAATCACATAAATGGAGAGACCTTCTTACCGGTGTTGGACCGAAGAGTGGTTGAGTCACAAAGGCTGCGGAGAGGCAAGTTAATGGCCACTTTTGTACGGAGATCGCGACCATTTCGGAGGAAGATGATTAACTCTCCGCCCCTAAACATCTCCAATATGGGGCAGAGAGCACAAAATTGAATGGCTGAAAGATTTACCGATGAGGAAGAAGCACCGGCAAGGGAGAAGCACCGGTAACAAATTATAACCGAGGTCCGTGTATCTTGTTTACCCCGGTTTTATAATTTAGATCCAAAAATAGTGCGTTGTACTAGTGCATGTTTCAGAAAAAAGAAACTCCACTAAATTAACACTGTCCATGAACTGCCAGTCTGCCATGCTTTACCCTCACTGTTTTCTCTTTCATTCCCATGTCCACAGATCCACCCTTGCAAATCGTTCAATTAAGAATCACCCTTCATCTTCTTCTTCACAAACGTCTTGAGAGCTAGTTTTTCGGCAATGGAAAGTTTGAAGATAGGGGAAGACGAGTGCGGCGCGGTAACAGGAGGCTTGGTTGGAGGAGAGAAATAGCTTTTGTCGACCTACGCCGATTTCGGTGTCCGACGAAGCGACAAAATTCCATGAAATCGACTTCAGATTTTTCTCCAAAGATGAACGTCAATCTCAAAAGTGGAATGAGGATTTCCTCACCATGCTATGTCACGAGTTTCTCTGATTCAAGGTGATTTTCACAATTGGTTTTACTCGTTGATGTGTAACAATTTGAGTGTTCTTATTTTGAGATTGTTTTTCAATGTCCAATTTGTTGTGTAAATCTTGGAAATTAGGATGTTGGAATTGTTTTTTCCTGTTTAAGTGTGAAATAATGGCATTGTGTTGCTGATATGTATTAATCAAATAATGTTTTTGCTCTCTTCATGAAAAATCTCTTATTTAGGCTATGGATTTTGCAACCATGACGTTATATGTTACTGTTGTTCAGCCATTCCAACATTCAGTTGTTGTCGTATCCGTATTCCTACCAGTGATTAAGATGAAAAAAGGTTTGTATTTTGTTTAATTTGGTGTGTTTTGTTTGTGGTTTGGCTAGGGCTTCACTATCCACATTTCTATTTGGATCTACAAGTGATAGTTCTCTCATTTTCCGCTGTTATCTAATCTCTGAATTGGCTTTGAAATTCAAATCTCTTTTTTAGTTTTTTTATGTATTCATTTTTTGACTTGGGTCTTTGGGTGGACCATAAAGTTCAAGGGGAAAGAGATATATAACATCACATCTAGCTAAATCGATTTATTAATTAGTTTTATGAATAGCTGGCAACTTTAACTTCTTCACGTGATTTGAAAATCACACACCATAGACAGTTTTCAGATCAATAAGATTTTATTAAGAAAACCTTGAGTTAGTGTGTTTTCATTGGAAAATTGAAGGTAATTGTGTGCTTTTTCAAGGACTAGAATATTTGAGCTTATGATTATGTCGTATAGTTGTTATTTGTGCCTTTTGATTTGCATTTACTCCTTGGTTTCTTTTTTAGAGACTTTAGTTGAATTGAACAAGCTAAATTTGAAACTAGCTTGGTCCGTGAACAATCATCTTTCAAGAAATTTTTGTTAAAGAAAGAAACACTTCATGAAAAATGATTTACGATAAATATGCTTTATGGATTTGGTATTGTGTGGCTTCAAGTCAGATAATTTGACATTTTAATCACAAATTTATTTTTATGGTCATACATTATGATTGAATTATGTACCATTTTCTATTTCATAGATTCATAATCAATTTATCTGATATGTGTTGATGTAAAAAAGCATTATTTGCTCTTTCTTCTTTGTGGTAATTGTCACAGTGGAAGACTATGTATAACTGAGGTATTTTCATTTGTCCTAGAACCCATAAGTTGAAAGACTCCAACAATTTTATTATCCTAATCAACATTTGGCAATAAGCCTATTGTTAGTTATAATAAGTTCAATGTTTTAGCATCAATTCCACTTCACAATTTGTCCTCCATCTCCGCCAAACGACAAACCTTCTATTTTTCTCTCTCGAACTTTGAATCTAACACTGAGCCTCTAAGAACAAGAGTTTTTGCCGCCCCTCAAGCATTGGAATCTCAAGTCAGGTCCTTCCTAGCATCTTCTTAGGAGATAAAAGAATTATTTATACTACTAACTGATTGCGCGCATGTGATAAACTTGCTTCTTTTGTTAAAAGAATTTGGAATTCTACTTGTGTTAATGCCTTTGTTTGAGCTTTAGAAGCGCTTGGATTTAGGGTTTATTGATAATTGATACTATTTCCATCTTGTGGTTATGGATTCTCAGTTTTTGCTATATATGCGAATATTCTATTGTTTGGCCAATTTTTCACTGTCATGTCCGTGTCTCTTCCAAATCCACATGAAGATTTACATTTTTTGTACTCTGATGTCTAATTCAGGGTTCCGTTCATGCGAGGACAAATTTTTGTTTCTCTGATTGACCAAAGGCAATGAAAGTATCAAGGCATTTTTTTCACTTCCATTCATCAATCCTTTGCAAATGACATATACCGTTTGATAAAGAGAAGGATTACATAATTTGTGACAAGTTTGCATAATGACTCCTCCATTGCCAGAAAAATTATAAATAAAAAGAGACTTCTTTGGATGTGCTAATTATCTTTGGCTTTTGTATTCTGTTCTACTATCTAATTGTGAGACTTAAGCTCACTAAACAACTTATATATTTTGGTTAAGAAAGTAGAATTTTAGCATATGAAAACCAACTTTACATTGGGTGTAGAGTGTTATACAGTAATGTAGAAACACCAATTTCATCTCTTTTTCAGTAAGGTATACAATTGTATATATATATATATATATATATATATATATTTTGGACGAATGCAAATTTATTATCTTTTTACAACAATGTATACAAGCGTATATATTCTTACCCCCCAAATGCATAGTTGGCTGAAGTAAATAACGTACAAGCTTAATGAAATCTAATTGATTTACCTGCTTAAAAAGCAATATAACGTAAATAAAAAATAAGATAGATTTAATATACTTTAGTTATATTGATGTCTATAATTATCAATGGATAACCATTTCTATGTTTACTTTTGTAGAACCCACTATGATTTTATTGACTTTTATGTTGCTTAATTCATAATGTGATTCCCTTTTCTATGATTTGTATTCATTGTGGTTGTTGGCCATGTAAGAAATTATTTACATCATACTTTCTATCCATCTTATGAGAATTTATAGTTGCATTGTTGTAATCTGAGAATTTTCAGCCAATTTTAGTTGTGTTTGCAATTTTTGTTTGGTTGTGGAGACAATCAAGGGGAAATTCATTTGAAGCTTAGAGTTTTGAATTTAGGATTTTTTTTTTAACTTTGACCATTAATAAACGATATTAGTAAATTATTCATGTGTATCTCCCTCATTTTATGTATATAACATTCATATTCTTTTTCTCTGAATAAGCAGATGGGGATTGTCGGAACTGAAGCAGAAGCATATGTAAGACTCATTATCATTTCCCTTTTCCATTGATTTGCTACTTTAAGGAACATTTCCTCGATATCTATTTTGATCATTCCATGTCAACTTCAATATTACTGGGAGAAGTGGAACGAACCACAGGTTGTCCTTCCCTCTTTATGTCATCTACATTTGACTATTTTAAGCTTGGGATTTATGCAGATTCTGACAAAATATTGAGTGTATAGTATGTTCTATAACTATTTTACAGGTAAGGATTTATGCAAAATCTGATATAATTAATACTGACTTTATCTTCTGCTTTACTTTATAGTCCCCTTTGCATACAATCTAAAGAATGCATGGAAGCAATGAGGAGGCAAATCTAGATATTAAACTCCAGCCTAGGTAAAGCCACTTTCTATTAAGTAGTATTTAGTGTCATCATCCAGCGATTCTCTTTTTAGATTTTTATATGTTTTGCTCAAGAAACTAGGTTTGTTTTTTACTTGCAGAGCATCCAAGCAAGCAAAGAATATGAGTCATTTCCTATCAATAACTGAGAAGAAAATCCATGATTGTGCCACCATCTCAAAAAGTTGAGTGTTATGATAATGTAATAGCTCAGGATATGACTCATTGTCATTTCTGTTAATAGTAAGTCGTTTGGAATTTCAACTTTGTCAGCTTTGAACCGACCATGGCTTTTTTAGTTCTTTGTATTCTTATAGATATCTTTCTTTTGCTCCCATTCTTCCATCACATGTTTGAAATGCAAGTGATGAAGATGTAATTTCTTTTGTTAAATAAATGCAATGCATTTTTTCATCTTCCTTGCCTATAGAAGAGCATTATTAATATTCCGTTGCTTTCAACTATTTTGGGAAGAAAGAAGGGAAGATTTCTGCTATGAATCACGAAAATTAGAAGAGCATTATTTGTCTTGGTTCTTAGTACATTCTGTTGGAACTCATTTTAATAAGTGGCGCCGGGTACTTTTCCGGACACAATTCCGGTGGGCTCCGGCCAATGTCAACACCGGAAAGTGGAAGCATTGGCTTCGTCTATACGAGCACACTCTCGTAGTGTACTCATACGACATAAATGATTTCCGTTTGAATGAGAAATGGAGGCCCAAAGTTGATTGCATGAAATGCACAAACTTGGAAAATGTTGGGACAAATGTTTGTCCCACATTGAAAGTTTGGAGATAAATCTCCTAGTATATATACTAGGAAAATGGACTCAAGGTTGTGGCCTTGGGTCATTACCCATTTGTAATGTGGAGAGGACCTAGCTCATATGTTTTATACATGGTTGTGTACTCTTTCACTCAGGAGTTGAGTTGGACCTAGCTCATCAAGACCACACGCGCGCCAAGTCGGGGCGAGCGAGCGAGCCGGGCTTGGGCTAAGTTGAGTTGGATCGGGCTTGGGCTGGCCAGCCAACGACCTAGCTCATATGTTTTATACATGGTTGTGTACTCTTTCACTCAGGAGTTGAGTTGGACCTAGCTCATCAAGACCACACGCGCGCCAAGTCGGGGCGAGCGAGCGAGCCGGGCTTGGGCTAAGTTGAGTTGGATCGGGCTTGGGCTGGCCAGCCAACGCCCTATCTTTTTGGGCCGGTCCAGAAGGGCCCATATGTGCTTAAGTCAGCCCGTGGGGCTGATTTGTTTTATACATGGTTGTGTACTCTTTCACTCAGGAGTTGATGGTTGTGTACTCTTTCACTCAGGAGTTGAGTTGGACCTAGCTCATCAAGACCACACGCGCGCCAAGTCGGGGCGAGCGAGCGAGCCGGGCTTGGGCTAAGTTGAGTTGGATCGGGCTTGGGCTGGCCAGCCAACGCCCTATCTTTTTGGGCCGGTCCAGAAGGGCCCATATGTGCTTAAGTCAGCCCGTGGGGCTGATTTGTTTTATACATGGTTGTGTACTCTTTCACTCAGGAGTTGAGTTGGACCTAGCTCATCAAGACCACACGCACGCCAAGTCGGGGCGAGCGAGCGAGCCGGGCTTGGGCTAAGTTGAGTTGGATCGGGCTTGGGCTGGCCAGCCAACGCCCTATCTTTTTGGGCCGATCCAGAAGGGCCCATATGTGCTTAAGTCAGCCCGTGGGGCTGATTATGTTTTATACATGGTTGTGTACTCTTTCACTCAGGAGTTGAGTTGGACCTAGCTCATCAAGACCACACGCGCGCCAAGTCGGGGCGAGCGAGCGAGCCGGGCTTGGGCTAAGTTGAGTTGGATCGGGCTTGGGCTGGCCAGCCAACGCCCTATCTTTTTGGGCCGGTCCAGAAGGGCCCATATGTGCTTAAGTCAGCCCGTGGGGCTGATTATGTTTTATACATGGTTGTGTACTCTTTCACTCAGGAGTTGAGTTGGACCTAGCTCATCAAGACCACACGCACGCCAAGTCGGGGCGAGCGAGCGAGCCGGGCTTGGGCTAAGTTGAGTTGGATCGGGCTTGGGCTGGCCAGCCAACGCCCTATCTTTTTGGGCCGATCCAGAAGGGCCCATATGTGCTTAAGTCAGCCCGTGGGGCTGATTATGTTTTATACATGGTTGTGTACTCTTTCACTCAGGAGTTGAGTTGGACCTAGCTCATCAAGACCACACGCGCGCCAAGTCGGGGCGAGCGAGCGAGCCGGGCTTGGGCTAAGTTGAGTTGGATCGGGCTTGGGCTGGCCAGCCAACGCCCTATCTTTTTGGGCCGGTCCAGAAGGGCCCATATGTGCTTAAGTCAGCCCGTGGGGCTGATTATGTTTTATACATGGTTGTGTACTCTTTCACTCAGGAGTTGAGTTGGACCTAGCTCATCAAGACCACACGCACGCCAAGTCGGGGCGAGCGAGCGAGCCGGGCTTGGGCTAAGTTGAGTTGGATCGGGCTTGGGCTGGCCAGCCAACGCCCTATCTTTTTGGGCCGATCCAGAAGGGCCCATATGTGCTTAAGTCAGCCCGTGGGGCTGATTATGTTTTATACATGGTTGTGTACTCTTTCACTCAGGAGTTGAGTTGGACCTAGCTCATCAAGACCACACGCGCGCCAAGTCGGGGCGAGCGAGCGAGCCGGGCTTGGGCTAAGTTGAGTTGGATCGGGCTTGGGCTGGCCAGCCAACGCCCTATCTTTTTGGGCCGGTCCAGAAGGGCCCATATGTGCTTAAGTCAGCCCGTGGGGCTGATTATGTTTTATACATGGTTGTGTACTCTTTCACTCAGGAGTTGAGTTGGACCTAGCTCATCAAGACCACACGCACGCCAAGTCGGGGCGAGCGAGCGAGCCGGGCTTGGGCTAAGTTGAGTTGGATCGGGCTTGGGCTGGCCAGCCAACGCCCTATCTTTTTGGGCCGATCCAGAAGGGCCCATATGTGCTTAAGTCAGCCCGTGGGGCTGATTATGTTTTATACATGGTTGTGTACTCTTTCACTCAGGAGTTGAGTTGAACCTAGCTCATCAAGACCACACGCACGCCAAGTCGGGGCGAGCGAGCGAGCCGGGCTTGGGCTAAGTTGAGTTGGATCGGGCTTGGGCTGGCCAGCCAACGCCCTATCTTTTTGGGCCGATCCAGAAGGGCCCATCTGTGCTTAAGTCAGCCTGTGGGGCTGATTATGTTTTATACATGGTTGTGTACTCTTTCACTCAGGAGTTGAGTTGGACCTAGCTCATCAAGACCACACGCGCGCCAAGTCGGGGCGAGCGAGCGAGCCGGGCTTGGGCTAAGTTGAGTTGGATCGGGCTTGGGCTGGCCAGCCAACGCCCTATCTTTTTGGGCCGGTCCAGAAGGGCCCATATGTGCTTAAGTCAGCCCGTGGGGCTGATTTGTTTTATACATGGTTGTGTACTCTTTCACTCAGGAGTTGATGGTTGTTTACTCTTTCACTCAGGAGTTGAGTTGGACCTAGCTCATCAAGACCACACGCGCGCCAAGTCGGGGCGAGCGAGCGAGCCGGGCTTGGGCTAAGTTGAGTTGGATCGGGCTTGGGCTGGCCAGCCAACGCCCTATCTTTTTGGGCCGGTCCAGAAGGGCCCATATGTGCTTAAGTCAGCCCGTGGGGCTGATTTGTTTTATACATGGTTGTGTACTCTTTCACTCAGGAGTTGAGTTGGACCTAGCTCATCAAGACCACACGCACGCCAAGTCGGGGCGAGCGAGCGAGCCGGGCTTGGGCTAAGTTGAGTTGGATCGGGCTTGGGCTGGCCAGCCAACGCCCTATCTTTTTGGGCCGATCCAGAAGGGCCCATATGTGCTTAAGTCAGCCCGTGGGGCTGATTATGTTTTATACATGGTTGTGTACTCTTTCACTCAGGAGTTGAGTTGGACCTAGCTCATCAAGACCACACGCGCGCCAAGTCGGGGCGAGCGAGCGAGCCGGGCTTAGGCTAAGTTGAGTTGGATCGGGCTTGGGCTGGCCAGCCAACGCCCTATCTTTTTGGGCCGGTCCAGAAGGGCCCATATGTGCTTAAGTCAGCCCGTGGGGCTGATTATGTTTTATACATGGTTGTGTACTCTTTCACTCAGGAGTTGAGTTGGACCTAGCTCATCAAGACCACACGCACGCCAAGTCGGGGCGAGCGAGCGAGCCGGGCTTGGGCTAAGTTGAGTTGGATCGGGCTTGGGCTGGCCAGCCAACGCCCTATCTTTTTGGGCCGATCCAGAAGGGCCCATATGTGCTTAAGTCAGCCCGTGGGGCTGATTATGTTTTATACATGGTTGTGTACTCTTTCACTCAGGAGTTGAGTTGGACCTAGCTCATCAAGACCACACGCGCGCCAAGTCGGGGCGAGCGAGCGAGCCGGGCTTGGGCTAAGTTGAGTTGGATCGGGCTTGGGCTGGCCAGCCAACGCCCTATCTTTTTGGGCCGGTCCAGAAGGGCCCATATGTGCTTAAGTCAGCCCGTGGGGCTGATTTGTTTTATACATGGTTGTGTACTCTTTCACTCAGGAGTTGATGGTTGTGTACTCTTTCACTCAGGAGTTGAGTTGGACCTAGCTCATCAAGACCACACGCGCGCCAAGTCGGGGCGAGCGAGCGAGCCGGGCTTGGGCTAAGTTGAGTTGGATCGGGCTTGGGCTGGCCAGCCAACGCCCTATCTTTTTGGGCCGGTCCAGAAGGGCCCATATGTGCTTAAGTCAGCCCGTGGGGCTGATTTGTTTTATACATGGTTGTGTACTCTTTCACTCAGGAGTTGAGTTGGACCTAGCTCATCAAGACCACACGCACGCCAAGTCGGGGCGAGCGAGCGAGCCGGGCTTGGGCTAAGTTGAGTTGGATCGGGCTTGGGCTGGCCAGCCAACGCCCTATCTTTTTGGGCCGATCCAGAAGGGCCCATATGTGCTTAAGTCAGCCCGTGGGGCTGATTATGTTTTATACATGGTTGTGTACTCTTTCACTCAGGAGTTGAGTTGGACCTAGCTCATCAAGACCACACGCGCGCCAAGTCGGGGCGAGCGAGCGAGCCGGGCTTGGGCTAAGTTGAGTTGGATCGGGCTTGGGCTGGCCAGCCAACGCCCTATCTTTTTGGGCCGGTCCAGAAGGGCCCATATGTGCTTAAGTCAGCCCGTGGGGCTGATTATGTTTTATACATGGTTGTGTACTCTTTCACTCAGGAGTTGAGTTGGACCTAGCTCATCAAGACCACACGCACGCCAAGTCGGGGCGAGCGAGCGAGCCGGGCTTGGGCTAAGTTGAGTTGGATCGGGCTTGGGCTGGCCAGCCAACGCCCTATCTTTTTGGGCCGATCCAGAAGGGCCCATATGTGCTTAAGTCAGCCCGTGGGGCTGATTATGTTTTATACATGGTTGTGTACTCTTTCACTCAGGAGTTGAGTTGGACCTAGCTCATCAAGACCACACGCGCGCCAAGTCGGGGCGAGCGAGCGAGCCGGGCTTGGGCTAAGTTGAGTTGGATCGGGCTTGGGCTGGCCAGCCAACGCCCTATCTTTTTGGGCCGGTCTAGAAGGGCCCATATGTGCTTAAGTCAGCCCGTGGGGCTGATTATGTTTTATACATGGTTGTGTACTCTTTCACTCAGGAGTTGAGTTGGACCTAGCTCATCAAGACCACACGCACGCCAAGTCGGGGCGAGCGAGCGAGCCGGGCTTGGGCTAAGTTGAGTTGGATCGGGCTTGGGCTGGCCAGCCAACGCCCTATCTTTTTGGGCCGATCCAGAAGGGCCCATATGTGCTTAAGTCAGCCCGTGGGGCTGATTATGTTTTATACATGGTTGTGTACTCTTTCACTCAGGAGTTGAGTTGAACCTAGCTCATCAAGACCACACGCACGCCAAGTCGGGGCGAGCGAGCGAGCCGGGCTTGGGCTAAGTTGAGTTGGATCGGGCTTGGGCTGGCCAGCCAACGCCCTATCTTTTTGGGCCGATCCAGAAGGGCCCATCTGTGCTTAAGTCAGCCTGTGGGGCTGATTATGTTTTATACATGGTTGTGTACTCTTTCACTCAGGAGTTGAGTTGGACCTAGCTCATCAAGACCACACGCGCGCCAAGTCGGGGCGAGCGAGCGAGCCGGGCTTGGGCTAAGTTGAGTTGGATCGGGCTTGGGCTGGCCAGCCAACGCCCTATCTTTTTGGGCCGGTCCAGAAGGGCCCATATGTGCTTAAGTCAGCCCGTGGGGCTGATTTGTTTTATACATGGTTGTGTACTCTTTCACTCAGGAGTTGATGGTTGTTTACTCTTTCACTCAGGAGTTGAGTTGGACCTAGCTCATCAAGACCACACGCGCGCCAAGTCGGGGCGAGCGAGCGAGCCGGGCTTGGGCTAAGTTGAGTTGGATCGGGCTTGGGCTGGCCAGCCAACGCCCTATCTTTTTGGGCCGGTCCAGTAGGGCCCATATGTGCTTAAGTCAGCCCGTGGGGCTGATTTGTTTTATACATGGTTGTGTACTCTTTCACTCAGGAGTTGAGTTGGACCTAGCTCATCAAGACCACACGCACGCCAAGTCGGGGCGAGCGAGCGAGCCGGGCTTGGGCTAAGTTGAGTTGGATCGGGCTTGGGCTGGCCAGCCAACGCCCTATCTTTTTGGGCCGATCCAGAAGGGCCCATATGTGCTTAAGTCAGCCTGTGGGGCTGATTATGTTTTATACATGGTTGTGTACTCTTTCACTCAGGAGTTGAGTTGGACCTAGCTCATCAAGACCACACGCGCGCCAAGTCGGGGCGAGCGAGCGAGCCGGGCTTAGGCTAAGTTGAGTTGGATCGGGCTTGGGCTGGCCAGCCAACGCCCTATCTTTTTGGGCCGGTCCAGAAGGGCCCATATGTGCTTAAGTCAGCCCGTGGGGCTGATTATGTTTTATACATGGTTGTGTACTCTTTCACTCAGGAGTTGAGTTGGACCTAGCTCATCAAGACCACACGCACGCCAAGTCGGGGCGAGCGAGCGAGCCGGGCTTGGGCTAAGTTGAGTTGGATCGGGCTTGGGCTGGCCAGCCAACGCCCTATCTTTTTGGGCCGGTCCAGAAGGGCCCATATGTGCTTAAGTCAGCCCGTGGGGCTGATTATGTTTTATACATGGTTGTGTACTCTTTCACTCAGGAGTTGAGTTGGACCTAGCTCATCAAGACCACACGCGCGCCAAGTCGGGGCGAGCGAGCGAGCCGGGCTTGGGCTAAGTTGAGTTGGATCGGGCTTGGGCTGGCCAGCCAACGCCCTATCTTTTTGAGCCGGTCCAGAAGGGCCCATATGTGCTTAAGTCAGCCCGTGGGGCTGATTATGTTTTATACATGGTTGTGTACTCTTTCACTCAGGAGTTGAGTTGGACCTAGCTCATCAAGACCACACGCACGCCAAGTCGGGGCGAGCGAGCGAGCCGGGCTTGGGCTAAGTTGAGTTGGATCGGGCTTGGGCTGGCCAGCCAACGCCCTATCTTTTTGGGCCGATCCAGAAGGGCCCATATGTGCTTAAGTCAGCCCGTGGGGCTGATTATGTTTTATACATGGTTGTGTACTCTTTCACTCAGGAGTTGAGTTGGACCTAGCTCATCAAGACCACACGCACGCCAAGTCGGGGCGAGCGAGCGAGCCGGGCTTGGGCTAAGTTGAGTTGGATCGGGCTTGGGCTGGCCAGCCAACGCCCTATCTTTTTGGGCCGATCCAGAAGGGCCCATATGTGCTTAAGTCAGCCCGTGGGGCTGATTATGTTTTATACATGGTTGTGTACTCTTTCACTCAGGAGTTGAGTTGAACCTAGCTCATCAAGACCACACGCACGCCAAGTCGGGGCGAGCGAGCGAGCCGGGCTTGGGCTAAGTTGAGTTGGATCGGGCTTGGGCTGGCCAGCCAACGCCCTATCTTTTTGGGCCGATCCAGAAGGGCCCATCTGTGCTTAAGTCAGCCTGTGGGGCTGATTATGTTTTATACATGGTTGTGTACTCTTTCACTCAGGAGTTGAGTTGGACCTAGCTCATCAAGACCACACGCGCGCCAATCGGGGCGAGCGAGCGAGCCGGGCTTGGGCTAAGTTGAGTTGGATCGGGCTTGGGCTGGCCAGCCAACGCCCTATCTTTTTGGGCCGATCCAGAAGGGCCCATCTGTGCTTAAGTCAGCCTGTGGGGCTGATTATGTTTTATACATGGTTGTGTACTCTTTCACTCAGGAGTTGAGTTGGATCGGGCTTGGGCTGGCCAACCAACGCCCTATCTTTTTGGGCCGATCCAGAAGGGCCCATCTGTGCTTAAGTCAGCCCGTGGGGCTGATTATGTTTTATACATGGTTGTGTACTCTTTCACTCAGGAGTTGAGTTGGATTGGGCTTGGGCTGGCCAGCCAACGCCCTATCTTTTTGGGCCGATCCAGAAGGGCCCATCTGTGTTTAAGTCAGCCCGTGGGGCTGATTATGTTTTATACATGGTTGTGTACTCTTTCACTCAGGAGTTGAATTGGATCGGGCTTGGACTGGTCAGCCAACGCCCTATCTTTTTGGGCCGATCCAGAAGGGCCCATATGTGCTTAAGTCAGCCCGTGGGGCTGATTATGTTTTATACATGGTTGTGTACTCTTTCACTCAGGAGTTGAGTTGGATCGGGCTTGGGCTGGCCAGCCAACGTCCTATCTTTTTGGGCCGATCCAGAAGGGTCCATCTGTGTTGAAGTCAACCCGTGGGGCTGATTATGTTTTATACATGGTTGTGTACTCTTTCACTCAGGTGTTGAGTTGGATCGGGCTTGGGCTGGCCAGCCAACGCCCTATCTTTTTGGGCCGATTCAGAAGGGCTCATCTGTGCTTAAGTCAGCCTGTGGGGCTGATTATGTTTTATACATGGTTGTGTACTCTTTCACTCAGGAGCGGCGTGGAGGTTGTCATGCAAGATGAACATGATGCTAGGACTATCGATGTGGGTGACTTGAGGTCAATTCTTTTTTAAAACTTTTAGAACTTTTGATTTTTTCATTTCCGTTGCGTTACATATATTCTTTTGCTAAATCATTTTATATACCAGATTTGATCTCATTCGAACACACACCAGAACATCAATCTCCTCTTCCTCCCTTATCTGTTTTCTAAAGCGAGAGTACTACGCAGAAAGTGTTCGTAGCCTTCTGAATTTTTTGGTTGCGCAAATCAGAAGTAGTTTTGCAGTTGTATCCTGGGATTCGGAACGCCGAAGAACCGTCGCAATACGGGGCATTTTTAGAATTAAGGAGAGAGATCAAAGTCTCGACTCTGCATCCGTTCATAGTTCGGTATAATTCATTCTAATTTTTATGCGATTTCTAATTGCAGTTTACATTCCGAAATAGCGTTCCTACACATTCATGACCCACTCTGATGTTAATTTAGCCGCATGCCCTCTCCTCATAGTTTGCTTTCGGTGGTAGAACTCTCTCTCAAGTTGTTCCCCAAAGCGTCGGAGTTGAAAAGGCTATCATCACCACCCGTTCTGAATCTCACAGTTCCAAGAAGGTTGCCAATACTTGATGAAATTCATAAATCAAATAAATAGAAGAAAGTATATCAATATGATTTTGTGTCAAAACTTGAATTTTAGCAATTTTTACAATTGGTTTACTGGTATATAAATATTTACATTACCATAGAAAATTGTGTAACTAATATTTTTGAACAAATTTTACAGCAGGTTTTACGGACGTATATTTATATACAACCATGGCAAAACTCTAATTTTGACAATTTTACAGCAATGTTTACATATGTATAATTTTTTAAAACACTATTGCAAATTGTGTTTATTCAAGGCATAAAACTACATATAGGGATATCTTCAAATACGTTAAAACATTATAGTCTAGCAAACTTCATAGAATTATTTAAGGATGTGAATATTTATACCACATTACAATATTAAAATATTTAGTCTTAACATGTGCCTTATGAGATCCACGTACACTAGAAAGTAATATAAGAAGGAACATGGGCGGACGCAGGATTTTGCCTAATAGGGGTACAAATTTCGCGTGACTAAAAATCAATTTTAAAAAATATTTTTTTAAAAAAAAATCGAATCAATATGACGAGAATAGCCTGATGCAATTATTATTATTAACAAATTAAAAGAATTTTCCATGAAAGATACATGATTACAAAACAATGATTCAACAATGCATGGAAGAGGTGAAAAAAAATCAACAAAACAAGAATTAATCGAGATTGAGTGAACATAACATATACATAATAAAAATTATCTTCATACCAATGTGGACAAGAATGATAAGCTGAGATTAGTTGAATAGTCAGTGGTTTAGGCAACTAAACATTACTTAGGAGTAGTCTCTTTTATCTTGTCAAATTACATGGCATAGTTAGATTTACTTTATATTTGATGAACATAAACTTTATATGTTCTATCCTATATCAATTCAATTTAACCCTTATCGAAAAATAAAAATTGAAGATGATATCATCTAGTACTCTGATTGTTGGATTAGTCCACTTTCGACATAGGATATTTCTATAAGCACCCAATCTAATTCATTTCGTATATAGAGAAACACAAACTTATAGGTAAACTGTATAATCTCAACACCATATTCATATCACAGACACTATAGATTCAATTGAACATACATTACATTGAATAGAGAGAAAGAAGGGACGGAAGTAGGCTCAGATAGGAAGCGATGCAAAGTAAAAAAAAAAAAAAAAAAAATTGAGTGGGGGCCCGTGCCCCTGCTCGTCCCTACATAGGTCTGCCCCTGAGCAGGAAGTACACATAGGAAGGGATTATGCGAATTGAGTTCATCACACTTAATTGAGTTCAGATCTCAATTAAGCACAAAACAAATACAATAGCACTTGGAAACAGGCCCGACCCTATAGTGGTGCAAATTATATTAACATTGTGCTTATTTGTTCACTTAATTTCGTGTCAAATTATTGATGTACATATATATGGTAAGAACAAAACAAATACAATAGCACTTGGAAACAGGCCCGGCCCAGAAGCAAGGACAAAAGGGGAGCCGGCCTAGGGCCCAACATTTTTAGGGCCTAATATATTTGTAGTAGAGTACGAATACTACTAATAATATACGTACATCAGTAAAATAAGGTAATCTAGTGGTTTGCACTCTAATACTCAATTATAATTGCCTAAGTTTGATTCTCTCTTCCTCATTTCTTTCTTTCTTTTTCAAAAGGCCCAATAATACCACTTTCAATATAAAAGGTTCATTGGCTGGTTGGCCAGTACCAATTCAGATTCTCCCTCAGCTTCCACTTTTTTTAAAAAAAGGCCTAACAATATCACTATTTAAAATGCCCAGAAAATGTTGTTGTGGAGCTATATACTTTGTTGTTATAGCTCTGTGTTGTATTTATTATTATGCACTTTTATTATTGCTCTATTTTTGTTTTTATCGCAAATATTCAATATTTTTTTGGTGTAATATGCAACTTTATATTATTTTTAATATTAATCATATGAGATTTTAAGTAGTATATGTGTTAAGTAAGTAACGTATAAGGTCCCATAATTTTCTTTCGCCCCATAGCCTTTAAAATATTCGGACCGGGGCTGCTTGGAAACCCTATTGGAAAATTCGTTGGTCACATCTTGGTTTGACAATTATCAATCTATTATGTACAAAATATCCTTATCTTCAAACATAAAAATACAAAAGATATACATAACATTATTGTTATATAATATTACACTTTGTGTCTATTTGAATTACATGTAAGAATGTATTATTTTGTGTTATAAAATATATAAAAGATTTATTACAAGATAATGTATTATCTCCCTCGATCCAAACAAACCCACAAGTAAATTAAGTCAGGCTTGACTCCTGACTTAGGACAGGACATATACATTAGGTGCACAAAATCATTTATTATACTTCATATATTACCCCTTAGCATACCTTTCATGTATTTCAACTTAAGTAATTTATTTAATATAACAATATATCTATGAACCTTGTGTTATTACATTCGACCGTAATAATGATTGCAATATTGCAAATTTTCAGCGTGTTTTGTTGACGTAAAAAATTATACAGACATATCGCATCTTTTTTTCTAAACACTAATATCTAACCATTTTTACAACATTGTATATGCATGTATATATTCATACAGTAGTATAATATATTTACGGGCATGCTAAATACACGCGAGAATGTGGTTAAATGTACGCGGTTTTACACGCTTAAGGTAAGCGTCCGATTTTACACGCTTAAGGTAAGCGTGGAGGGGTATTGTGGGTATTTTGAAAATACATTCTTACACGCTTAGCTTAAGCGTATGCCTACACGCTTAAGCTAAGCGTGTAGTTTTTTTTTTTTTTGCAAGTTAAAAAAACTCTAAAAGCACACGCTTAAGCTAAGCGTATGCCCACACGCTTAAGCTAGGCGTACAGTACTAATTTTGTTTTTCTTTCAAAATTGCATTTTTTTTCCATAATCATGTAGAGAATTTCAATACGAGTCCGTACATATAAAATTCGTCCAAAACGGACATCGTTTGCCCCTCCAAAAGCCCAAAAAACAAAGCCTTCAACCCGTGCGCATCCGTAAGCTTTTATAAGCTTCAATGGAGGATTTGGCAAATTTCTTGGATTCGATTGAAGCCATTAACTATTGGGCATTTAAGAGAATCTTATCATACATGTAATTCCACATTTAATCGGATTGAATGTCGATTAAAATCGTAGAATTTTAGCCCCAAAGCCACCGTGTCGTCCAAGGGGCCGATTTGAAAAAATCCAAAATTGGATCAAATCGTCTTCAATTGGAGGGCATGAACCATAGAGCCTTGTTGAGGGTATCCTAAGATTCAAAATGCCTATAAAATCCTCTTCAATCGTTGCCCCAATGCATCCAATTTCGAAGTCAAAACTCATGAACCTTAAATCCCGTTACCGGTTGTTCTTGACCGAAATTCGAGCACATGCAAGCTTTTATTCTTGTAATTATTGGTACTACTAGCCTTGAAAATTGGTCATCTTTCAAAGCCCTTTCTTTACATCGCCGGAAAAAGACCACTTTTATTCAATTTAGTTTTTCCGACGAGGTGTCAAGAAGGTATTCCGGTGGGATTGAATTTGTGCCCATTTTGCGATTTTTGGGGTATTTTTGATTTGTTTTGTCTTAATCTTTGTTAAATTAATTAATCTAGATTAGTGAAAAATATTTTAGGATCAATTTGGTTAAATTAATTAATCTTAGACTTATATACTATAGTATTTCATTAAATCAAATATACTTAGACTTATATACTATAGTATTTCATTAAATTTCATATAGTTACATTTATGTACTATAGTATTTCATTACATTTCATATAGTTACACTTATGTACTATAGTATTTCATTACATTTCATATAGTTATACTTATGTACTATAGTATTTCATTACATTTCATATAGTTACACTTATATAGTATAGTATTTCATTAAATCTAGTATACTTAAACTTATATATTATAGTATTTTATTATATTTCATATAGTTACACTTATATACTATAGTATTTTATTAAATCAAGTATACTTAGACTTATATACTATAGTATTTCATTAAATTTCATATAGTTACACTTATGTACTATAGTATTTCATTACATTTCATATAGTTATACTTATGTACTATAGTATTTCATTACATTTCATATAGTTACACTTATGTATTATAGTATTTCATTACATTTCATATAATTACACTTATATAGTATAGTATTTCATTAAATCTAGTATACTTAAACTTATATATTATAGTATTTTATTATATTTCATATAGTTACACTTATATACTATAGTATTTTATTAAATCAAGTATACTTAGACTTATATACTATAGTATTTCATTGAATTTCATATAGTTACACTTATGTACTATAGTATTTCATTACATTTCATATAGTTACACTTATGTATTATAGTATTTCATTACATTTCATATAGTTACACTTATATAGTATAGTATTTCATTAAATCTAGTATACTTAAGCTTATACATTATAGTATTTTATTATATTTCATATAGTTACACTTATATACTATAGTATTTCATTAAATCAAGTATACTTAGACTTATATATTATAGTATTTCATTACATTTCATATAGTTACACTTATGTATTATAGTATTTTATTATATTTCATATAGTTACACTTATGTACTATAGTATTTCATTATATTTCATATAGTTACACTTATGTACTATAGTATTTCATTACATTTCATATAGTTACACTTATATAGTATAGTATTTCATGAAATCCAGTATACTTAAACTTATATATTATAGAATTTTATTATATTTCATATAGTTACACTTATATACTATATTATTTCATTAAATCAAGTATACTTAGACTTATATACTATAGTATTTCATTAAATTTCATATAGTTACACTTACACACTATAATATTTCATTACATTTCATATAGTTACACTTACGTAATATAGTATTTCATTATATTTCATATAGTTACACTTATGTACTATAGTATTTCATTACATTTCATATAGTTACACTTATATAGTATAGTATTTCATTAAATCTAGTATACTTAAACTTATATATTATAGTATTTTATTATATTTCATATAGTTACACTTATATACTATAGTATTTTATTAAATCAAGTATACTTAGACTTATATATTATAGTATTTCATTAAATTTCATATAGTTACACTTACGCACTATAGTATTTCATTACATTTCATATAGTTACACTTATGTACTATAGTATTTCATTACATTTCATATAGTTACACTTATGTACTATAGTATTTCATTACATTTCATATAGTTACAGTTATATAGTATAGTATTTCATTAAATCTATTATACTTAAACTTATATATTATAGTATTTTATTATATTTCATATAGTTACACTTATGTACTATAGTATTTCATTACATTTCATATAGTTACACTTATGTACTATAGTATTTCATTACATTTCATATAGTTACACTTATGTACTATAGTATTTCATTACATTTCATATAGTTACACTTATATAGTATAGTATTTCATTAAATCTAGTATACTTAAACTTATATATTATAGTATTTTATTATATTTCATATAGTTACACTTATATACTATAGTATTTCATTAAATCAAGTATACTTAGACTTATATACTATAGTATTTCATTAAATTTCATATAGTTATACTTATGTACTATAGTATTTCATTACATTTCATATAGTTACACTTATGTACTATAATATTTCATTACATTTCATATAGTTACACTTATGTACTATATTATTTCATTACATTTCATATAGTTACACTTATATAGTATAGTATTTCATGAAATCTAGTATACTTAAACTTATATATTATAGAATTTTATTATATTTCATATAGTTACACTTATATACTATATTATTTCATTAAATCAAGTATACTTAGACTTATATACTATAGTATTTCATTAAATTTCATATAGTTACACTTACGCACTATAGTATTTCATTACATTTCATATAGTTACACTTATGTACTATAGTATTTCATTACATTTCATATAGTTACACTTATGTACTATAGTATTTCATTAAATCTAGTATACTTAGACTTATATACTATAGTATTTTATTATATTTCATATAATTACATTATATACTATAGTATTTCATTAT
Organism: Rheum nobile; assembly: GCA_027886185.1. NCBI lineage: Eukaryota > Viridiplantae > Streptophyta > Magnoliopsida > Caryophyllales > Polygonaceae > Rheum > Rheum nobile. The sequence goes on from WOAB01000003.1 coordinate 500,281, forward strand.
ATTTCATATAGTTACACTTATGTACTATAATATTTCATTAAGTCTAGTATACTTAGACTTATATACTATAGTATTTCATTATGTTTCATATAGTTACATGTATATATTATAGTATTTCATTATATTTCATATAGTTACACTTATGTACTATTGTAATTCATTAAATTTCATATAGTTACACTTATGTACTATAGTATTTCATTAAATCTGGTATACTTAGACTTATATACTATAGTATTTCATGAAATTTCATATAGTTACACTTATATACTATAGTATTTCATTATAATTTAGTATTATGAACTTATTACTTATATACTATAGTTACACATTATGGTTAAGTATTATGAACTTATTACTTATATACTGTAGTTATGTATTATAGTTAAGTATTACAAAATATATTAGTTATAAAGTGAAGTTATGCATTATAATTAAGTATTACATACGTATTACTTATGTACTATAGTTAAATATTATGGTTAAGTATTTATGAATTTATTACTTATATACTATGTATTATAGTTACATATTATGAACTTATTACTTACATATTATATATCGGGCACAAAATTGATCCTAAAATATTTTTCACTAATTTAGATTAATTAATTTAACCAAGATTAAGACAAAACAAATCAAAAATACCCAAAAATCGCAAAATGGGCACAAATTCAATCCCGTCGGAATACCTTTTTGACACCGCATTGGAAAAACTCCAAATTGAATAAAAGTGGTCTTTTTTCGGCGATGTAAAGAGAGGGCTTTGAAAGAGGACCAATTTTGAAGGCTAGTAGTACCAACAATTGCAAGAATAAAGCTTGCATGTGCTCGAATTTCGGTCAAGAACAACCGGTAACGAGATTTAAGGTTCATGAATTTTGACTTCGAAATTGGATGTATTGGGGCAACGATTGAAGGTGATTTTATAGGCATTTTGAATTTTAGGATACCCTCAACAATGCCCTATGGTTCATGCCCTCCAATTGAAGACGATTTGATCCAATTTTGGATTTTTTCAAATCGGTCTCTTGGACGAGACGGTGGCTTTGGGGATAAAATTCTACGATTTTAATCGACATTCAATCCGATTAAATGTGGAATTATGTGTATGATAAGGTCTTCTTAAATGCCCAATAGTTAATGGCTTCAATCGAATCCAAGAAATTTGCCAAATCCTCCATTGAAGCTTATAAAAGCTTACGGATGCGCACGGGTTGAAGACTTCATTTTTTGGGCTTTTGGAGGGGCAAACAATGTCCGTTTTGGACGAATTTTATATGTACGGACTCGTATTGAAATTCTCTACATGATTATGGGGAAAAAATACAATTTTGAAAAGAAAAAAAAATTAGTACTGTACGCCTAGCTTAAGCGTGTAGGCATACACTTAGCTTAAGTGTGTGCTTTTAGGGTTTTTTAACTTGCAAAAAAAAAAAAAAAACTACACGCTTAGCTTAAGCGTGTAGGCATACGCTTAAGCTAAGCGTGTAAGAATGTATTTTCAAAATACCCACAATACCCCTCCACGCTTACCTTAAGCGTGTAAAACCGGACGCTTACCTTAAGCGTGTAAAACCGCGTACATTTAGCCACATTTTCGCGTGTATTTAGCCATTGCCTATATTTATGTGATATCATAAACACACAATCAGTCCTGAATAAGGATGTCTTGGTAGTTGAATTTATGTTTTCAAATAAAACCTGAAATAAGGATTTATTAGAACAATGTTTATCACGTGATTTAGTCAAAAAAAATAACCTCGATCTCAATACCCTTAAATGATATTCATGATAGAATGTACCGGAAAACAAGCAAAAATGACTGGTTTTCTACGAATTCTGCTATGGAACTAATTAACAGAAACAAGAGATATACTGCTTATGATTCTTCATGGATCTGGAAGATGGACAAATATCCCAAAATTAAAAATTTTGTCTGGAAAATAATGAAAAACGGACTCCCAACGAAAGCTAGATTAGCAGAAAAAGGTGTAACAATCCCCCCGTGTTGTATCCGCTGCAATGCTCAATTGGAGGATTTGAATCATCTCATTTTCCAATGTAACCATATAATAAAAATAATCGAGAAAATGAATTATCATACCTATGACATCATTAGATCCCTAAACATAGGAAACAAAAAAATCAATGAAATCATTGAAGAAATTCGACAAAAAACTGATAGATCACAATTTATAGAATTAATGGTTTCTTGGTGGGGCATTTGGTTTTATAGAAACCAACAAAGCTTTGGAACAAACGATGATGCCGATTCAATAAAGGATGTACCAATTTATATCAAGAAACAAATTGAGAATTGGAATAAAACGAAGAGCTGGAACTCAGACTGTTTAGCAGAAGACAAACAAAAAACACATAGAACGAACATTGTTAGACGACCAATAAAGAAATGAAAAAAACCATCGGATAATATTATTAAAATTAATACAGATGGATCCACCAAAACTAATGGTGAATCTAGCTTTGGCTATATTTTCAGGAACAACACGGGTAAACCAATCTTCCTCTTTGGGGATAAATGTGGTATCTCAACCCCGTTAAAAACAGAAACTTTGGCAGTAAGAAATGCCCTGGTAAAGGCTTATGAATTATGCATTACCGATATTCAACTTGAATGCGACAATCTTACCATTGTGAATGTTCTTAATCAAATATGGCACTGTCCATGGGATATTGAAATATTAATTTCTGATATCCTGTGTGTTTTACAGTTATTTTCTTCAGTGTAGATTTCTCACGTCTTCCGAGAAACAAACGTGGTGGCCGATTTCATCGCTAAGACGGTCCAGCAGAGTTCCTTTGAAGATTTTCGAGATAGTCTAGAATTTATAATTCTCATCCGAAAGGATGCTATAGACTGAAAAACTGATTCTTCTGTGATTTCTAGTCCAATTTTTACCTAATAAAAAAAAAATACAGTAGTATAATATATAACAAATTATACAACTGTTTATATTCATACATCAATAATATCGCGTATGCCATTTGTACAAAAACTAATTTATAACCTTTTTATAACATTTTATATGCATGTATATATTCATACAGCAATATTGTACGACAGGTGTACAACACGAGTTTCTAACCTTTTTTACACCACGTTATAGGCCCATATATATCCGTACAACATTTTTGTATGTCATGTGTAAAACACTATTTTCAACGCTTTTCTTATAATGTGTTACATGTGTACGAATTTGAATAAGCATATAATAAAATTGTAGTTAATATATAACTTTCACCATAATTTTATATATGTTTTACAAGCGTGTAAAATCATAAAGACATACCGTGTCTTTTGTTAAAACACTAATCTTTAACCTTTCTTTATATCATGTTATACATCTGTATATATTAAATAACTTCTTTTGGAATTTCGGATTGAATACTTATAGTCCATCGTATATATGATAGAAAATTTCATCTTATTTAATCCATCGTTCACGATATGATTGAATACTGACAATCCAATGCTCAAAGTAAATTAAAAATCATTACGTCAACAAATGTTAATCAGTTAAACTATAAATTGTTTTAATCTTCAAACATAAAAATATAAATTATATACATAACATTATTATTATTATTATTATTATTATATAACATTACAAAGCAATTTCCGCACGGGACAAACACACTAGTTATTATAATAATAATTTATATTACTCCCCACTCAAAGAATATCTTGCGTCCACCCTTGAACATGAGCATTTAGTGTAATACTCCCGATATGTGTTGGTAGTGTCGATAGTGTCACACGCCAGTGACCTCAAACTGTTAAGTTTAAAGTCACCCTAGGCTTTAATCAGAACAATTAAGCTTAAAATAAACAAATAAACATTAAATAATAACAGAGTAAATAGCGGAATACTTTTTAAGTTACAGCGGAAGACTTTTACACCAATCCTAAAATACATGACTAAGTAGTACATTTATCGATTTTTTCGCCTGGTAACCCTGATGTATTGTTTAATTTGCATGGTACCCCAAAGTTTGTCATATTTCACATGGTAACCCCAAGGTTTAATTTGTTTTCACGAAATGTCCAAACGTTAACTTTTAACGAATGTCGTTAATTATCTTTAGAAAGAAAAGAAAATTCCTATTTCTAAAACAAAACACGGAAAAAAAAATTGAACTGGCGATGTTCATCAACATGCTCTTTCATTGATCCCTTCTCCTTCATCAACGAGATCGTTGCCTTCTCCTTCATTGGGCGAGATGCCCTTTGTGCGACGGCACCAACGACCTCTCCTCATATGAACAGAATCGTTCGAGTATCCAATGTGCAAGCAGCGCCAACGGCTCCTCCTTGTCCTTCATCGCCTTCCTCTGAACGGGCTCGTTCGAGCCTTTAGTATGAAGTCGGCGAAGTCGGAGAGCCTTGAATCTTGAAGACAAGTATGTAGATACAATCAATTTAATGGAGTTAGAGGATTTTAGAGATTTAGGGATTTTATGGTTCTACGGATTTGGTAGATTTAGGGATTTTGTGGTTTTGGTAATTTTGGGATTTCAAGCTGCTAGTTCGTCTTTATACTTGCAAACTAATCATAAACCAATTTTTGGAAGGCTGTGAATTTCTGCTTAGTTTATACAAAAATGACTGACTTCAAGTGGAAGGCTATGTGATACTTGTTAGTTTTGGAAGGCTATCGATTTTGAAATGAGTGACTTCAAGTGGAAGGCTATGTGATACTGAAATGAATGATTTCAAGTTGCCATGTGATACTTGTTAGTTTTGGAAGGCTATGGATTTTGGGGTACATTTTACACTGATAGACTGATAGTTAAGTACTTTTTTACTTTTAGATATGGTTAATTAAATACATACATGAAAAGCTTGGTGTAGCTATATGATTTTAGATGCTATTGAAGATGAGACAGATGCTCATTTTTTACCCTTCCTATTTTCTAATGAACTAATGTTAGCTAAGTATACCTCAGAACAGTCAAAAGGATCAGATAGCATGTTGGTTCCTAGAAGTTATATGACCAGAAGTGAACCAAAATCATTCTCAAGTATGGTAAAGATTACATGGATAGATAACATTATAAAGATCGAACCAAAATCATTCCAAGTGCTTATTTATACAAATGAGTGGTTAATCGTCATTGGAAGGCTATGAATATTTGCTTATTTATATCATTATAATTTTTGTAAGGCTATGAATATGTGTTTAGTTATATCATTGCAATTTTCGGAAGGCTATGAATTTGCATGTGCTTGGTTATATCATTGCAATTTTTGTAAGGTTGTGTATTTGTGCTAAGTTTTGTGCTTAGTTGTTTTCTTGGTTCTTTTGGAAAGCTAATTGTGGTTTAGTTATACACTGTGGTTTAGTTATACTGCAAAAACAAAACAGTGTGATATTGTGAAGCAATTGTGGCTTGATAACATTTATTCAATGACTATAATAATGGGTCTAGTGCTTGATGAAGTCCATTATTTTGTTGTGATAATATTCAGTTCATGATATAACCTTACATATATACCTAGCCTATTAGCTCAATTGGTAGAGCGTTGTGTTTACACACACAAAGATATGGGTTCAAATCCCACATAGGCTATCTAGATAATTTGTTGCTCTTGTTTGTAAAAGTTTGGTAGTGTGGAGAAAAAGCTTTACAATGTCATATGCATAGCAGAAAAATATAATGAAGAAACACATCAACACAAGGGGAAAGTAGAAAATTAGCTTATGAGGGAGTCGAACCCACACCCACATGCTTAAGCACGTCGCTCTACCATTTGAGCTAATAAGCTTAACAAAAAAGCTATAAAATCAGTTTTTGCTCCATGATTGATACTTTTCAAATGATAAAAATATCAAAACCTCAAATATTAAGTGAAAAATCAAAATACTTATACTTTCATGTTTTACTTAGGGCTCGTTCGGTTGAAATTTATTTCAACTAGTTGAAGTTCCATTTTGCCTTGATTTGCTTCAACTAGTTGAAGCAAAATGGTAATGTCCTCCCCCAACATTACCATTTTGCTTAAACTTCAACTAGTTGAAGTTTCATTCTTTCTTCTACCGAACGAGCACTTACTAGATTGAGGTTGTGACAGTGATTAAATAATCATTCATGGGTTGTGACTTATAACACCATACCAAAGAACTATCCTACTGTAGCCACCACATTGAGAATCAAGGAGATGGATGTTTTAGATATTAGCCAGCATACAAGCTTCATAGAAATGTATGAGTAAATACCTTACATGATTAGAATAAGACATGATTAAACTGTTATGTTCATCAGCAAATGCATCCATTAAAACAAGGTGCCTGCAAGTTTAAGGAATAAGGAAATAAAAAAACATATGGAAGGGGAAGGACAATGATAAGTACCCTAAGTTCTATATATAATTAAGTCATGAAACATTGATGAAAAACAGATGATTAGTACCCTAAGTTTTGTTAAACAAATAATTCTTTGTTCTCATAAATTGGGTGTTGACTACTTTGTGGATCTCAAAAAGAGTATTTTGGATCCACATTATCTAGCTCTAGTCTACAGAGTTCACACTTCACACCCTTGCTCTCTTGCAAGAACAATAGCTCAATCCAAGGCACCATACTAATTACACAAATAAACTTGCAAAGAACATCAATATAGCCACTATTACAACTAGAGATGGAGCAATTTCTACATTGAACAACATGAAGCATTGAAAGACTATACTTACATGCATAAACCAAGTGCAGATAAGGATCTTCACATTGATCAACCAAATCCAACAGATGGCAATACTCCATCAGTTGTTACAACAACCAACTGAACTATCAATGCTCACTATTACAACCTATACACACAACTGTAAATACATAAATATGGTCAACCTATACACATAACTGCAGATTTCGTTCACAATTAGGAAATTCAAGCCCAAATTTCAATTTCAATTCAGTTATAACCCTTAATCAAAATTATAACCCTAAATCATCTAATTTTCATTCACAATTATAACCCTAAATCAAATTGTTTTCAAGAAATTCATCCACAAATTCAATTTCAATTTCAATTCAAACCCTAAAATCAATCCCAAATTCGAATTCAAAAATCTACAAAACATACCTGAATGCAGCGGCATCGGACACCAGCACTATCATCGTTGCCACCAACATTGTTGTCGTCGCCTCATCGACGCTTGTTCAATGTAAGGAGAATCTTGTTCAAAGGAAAAGGCATCCTGCGATGCTCGCACAAAGGGAAGCGGTGAAGAAGGACTACAATGTAGTCGACGTTCGTGCGAGGAAGGAGAAGTGACTTTGGCTCGCTGAGAGGGAGAGGGCGAATGGAGGAAGGAGAAGCCAGCGTCGTGTTTTGTTTTCAGGTACAGAAGGATTTTCTTTTTCCTTTTTAAAAAAAGTAAAGTTAACACCATCCGTTAAAGTTGACGTTTTGGACAGTTCGTGAAAAAAATTTAAATCTCGGGATTACCATGTGAAATATGACAAACTTTGGGGTACCGAGTGAATTAAGTAATACCCCAGGGTTACCAGGCGAAAAAACCGTACATTTATTCAAAAACATACACACCTTTATAGTATTACTTCTTAAGACGCAAACTTCAACTGCAAGCCTTCTCTTCGATTGGTTATTTCAAATCGTCGAGGACCAACCTTTGATGTGTCGTATAGGACGGATGATACCAGCCAACCATACAAGGAATAAAATCGGTTGGTTAGTCTTTTGAAAGATTATGCAAGGGTGAAAACAAAGTGGTTCTCATAGTCGTAAATTATCACTACCTTGTTTCCCGAATAAAACTCGGTAAACGGTAGATGACTATAGACTTCTACCGAAAAGAATGAAGAAGTATGATTAAAGAGAAGACTCCAATTAATTGAGTCTTATGGGAAATTACATGAATTTGTTTGGAAATGTTATATTACCACACAAAATTTTAAAAACATCTCGTTAAATATTTGGGTCCTCGACCAACCTCACCGCATAATACAAATCCAGATTGGAAAAGGGGACTTACTTTAGATAAGAGACCAGGCGGGTTTCACGTTGTACTTCTCGCCCGAGGGTATATTAATTATGTGCAAAACGACACTTATCTTATTTAATTCCAAAACGCACATTTACGTTAAAGCTTTTAATCCACACCAATCTCGCAATGAGATATAGAACATGAGACGAATCCCGAATTTTGGCACTAGCTAAGTGCACCACCACTTATATAAAATAAGGATAGGTCATGACCAAAAGTATTAGGGAATTTATCCTCCTAATACCAAGTTATAAAGAATCAGCTAAACCTCGGTAGGTAATAGCGTTCCTACGAATACTCGTGTTAACTAGCAATTATTATCCACACCAAAGCACAACAATTCACACCAATTATTATCTAGCACCCTATAATATATATATATATAAGGGTTATGCCTAGCATATATACAACCTAATAAAAAGGTTCATTTTACACAACATTTTATACATACAACTTCCCACACGAGAAATTAAGAATATTTATCCCAACTTAATTAAGACAATAGAGTAATCGTCAATTAAGAAAATATGGAATAAATTAGCAAGAGAGAACCGCCACTTGCCTTGAATCACAGAGAGATGAACAATATTACGAGGATGGTTGTTTCCGAGTAGCAACTTGAATCCCTGCTCTATTTCCGTTCCAGAAGCAAATCCGAGACGTACCCAAATCACACAAAAATAAATTATAATTAGATAATTTATTATTACTTAATTTTGAAGGGTATATGTCTCAAGATTTAAATTGAATTAATTTATCTTCTATTAATACAATTTTCAAAACTTAATCGGTATGACGATTATCTATATAATTAAAAATCAATTAATCGTATATTCTAAATAATATTTTTATAAATAAATAAATCTTATAATTTATTTATAAAGTCCAGAAATTTTACTCCAAAATATTATCCAAATGAAAAGTTAATATTTTAACCATTCATAGTCTAAGATAATACTCAAAGATATTTTAATTAATTTATTTTTAATTTTATTAAAATCAAATTAATTCCATATTATTATTAAGTATTTAAGATTAATTTAATTAACCTTAATTAAGCCAAATAATAATAAAAATAAACTGAAAATTGGACAAAAATCCCGAAAATACCCTAAATCGGCGTCGTTGGTGGATGCTTGCGTATTCCGGCCAAATTGGAGGCCGGAGGTGGTTCTCCGGCGGTGGAAGTTTGGGATTTTGTAGAGAACTCCTAGGCCGTCCTAGTGGTGCAACCAATTGCAATATTGAGGCTCTAAATTTCTCGCATTTTGGCCAAGAACAAAGGTTTCGGGGTTTTTAGGGTTCTTAAAATTGGATGACAAAATTGGATGAATTAGGGGTCCGACTGGGAGGGATTTTTTAAGGTTATTGTAGGTGGGAATGTCATTAACAAAACACCTCTCATTAATCCCTCCAATTGAGGACGAACTGATCCGATTTTGGATTTGTTCAATTCGGCCACCTAGATGACGCGTGGGTTTTGTGGCTGAAATTCCATGATTTTGGATGACATTCAATCCAATTTATGGAGGAATTACGTGGAGGTTTAGTTTGTATTCAATGCCCAGTCTTTAATTGGCTCAATTGGATCCAAGGAGGTCGAAAATCCGCCATTAAAAGGGAGCTTGGAGGTGCCTTTTAATGGAGAAATGAGAGCTGGAAGAAGACAACTATAATTTACTATTTACACACGGACCCTCATACTTTAGCCTTAATTACGCATTTTTGCCCAACTTTTCAAGTTGTGGCAAAAATGCCCTTATTTTAGCGTTTAAAAATTACACAATTTACCCAAACTTTCCCAAACTCATTTACTTTATAATTATAAGTTTCTAATATTATTTTAACCCAAAATTAATATTTAGAACAATTATATTTAGAACAATTAAATTTAACCATACTTAATCCATTTTTAACACTTTGTTAATTAGGCTCAAGCATTTCTAGGTTAAAATTGATAAATTTATTTAAATTATAATTAACATAGAGTTAATAATAATTTAGACCATTCATAACTTAAAAAGATAACATACTTAAGGTATTTATTATTTTATCCCCTCATGGATAATCAATGAATCCTATACCCTTTATTATTATATTTAAAATTCTTAACTACATTTATTATTATACTTGTTGAGCAAAAATGTACACAAAATTGCAAAACACATTTTAATTATTTTTATTTTAGTTCGACCCTCTCGATCTTTTGACTCTTTTGATTAAAAGTAATACAGATACAAACAAAACTTGAAAGGTTTTAGTGATTTGGGCTGCACCCGAATTTTAACGGGTTGCCTACGTATCTCTTGGAAGAGAATCAAGCCTTACGTAGTTCAGAGTGTTTTATTTTTCGCAAATCAGAGGAACAAATCTAAACCCACATTCTAGGAAGGGTTGTCTAATCTTTCCACTATTATACATTGATTTTGGTTTAATTTCATTTTAATTTAATATTTGCAACTGTACCCAATATATATATTTAATATCAAGTTCATACGTAGCATTTGAAGGTGTCAAGTCTTTATGTAGTTCTTAAAAATATCTTAATTCTGGTGTGACTGGGTTCGGTACGTTTTTCATATTTTTTGTAGCGAACTTCCTACGTATCCACTTATATATAATGGAATCAAGTCATCGTAGTTCAAAATTTATCACTTTCGGGAAACTTTAATTTTAACTTGAGTTGTGATTGAACTCGACGAGCGATTGTTTTGTGACGAGTTTCCTACGTACCCTCTTAAAAGGGATCAAATCGCACGTAGTTCTTAAGGTTATTAAATTTTAACCTTTTTTAATTCTAAGTTGTTGACTCTTGGATTGAGACTTGAATGTATATAAACTCACAAATATATCCAAATTATAGAGTTTGTACAACTTAATTATGAGTTGTACGAGACAGACTCAAATTTATATAAAAGTTCAAAAATAAACTTACAAATTAGGTTTGTCAAGTTGAACCAATTATATATTAATATTTATTCAACTCTTCTTCTTTAATAGCTAACCCATAAGATATCCTTCAATAAAGTTAACCAAACATATCAACCTTAGAAAACTTATCACTCTATATAGTACGTACTGCAAAGTGCGAATTACCTTCTCAACTCAATTCATGTATCCACACTTTGGTTTAATTTAGTCAAATGGGTATAGACGTATAGGCGTCTTATTATTAATTCAAAAGAGTCCCAAATTAGTGCCTGTATATATAAGATTGTCATGGGTTTTTACTGATGATCAAATCCCTTCCCATTTAGATACATATATATTACCAATTGAGCATGGTTGAGCATCTCGCATGTATTTCTATTGCACTGATACAACGCATCAATGGAAAGGTTAAAAATTAACCAAACCATACGTACGTACGTACATATATTACTTAACTACCTGTCATTAATTGAGTATTATAACGTACAGCCTCTAAAGACATGGTTTTGATGTTGGATTCATTCGGTTCCATTGTTAGTAGGGGTTAAATCCATATGGTTTTTTTCCTGTTACGATATATGAAGTTTCGAGTCCATTCGGTCTCAGTTTTGTGATGTTCGGATCCATTCCATTGCTCCCGGGATATAACATAAGGTGTAGCAGTTCGAAAGTAAAAAACTTTCAATCCAACTACAGGATTTGGTGTAGAGGATCCCACTACGGTTGGGTGCATTGATTTTGGTTTAATTTCAAAAATGAGAAAGAAATGGAGAAAGCATTTGCTTTCAAACCACGACGCAATAAACATACGGATGGATGACGAGAAGGCTAGGCCCGAGATCGAGGCCGGAAAAGACCAACTCCGTTTCTTTCTCATTTTTGAATCCGCACTCTTGATGAGTTGTGCCGGAGGGTGGGGTTGGATCGCCATGGCTATGGGTGATCGCTCTCATCGTTTAATTTGTACGCCGATCAAAAACTCCTATTTCCTCTCAATTTCTCATTGGTTTTGTTTGCAGAGCTTCCTTCTGATTGTTTTGATGGCGGACTCCATATGGCAGAAATTCCCCTCACTGCCTTTTTGGAAAGAAAACCCCACCAAAAAACAATCCCATAGCAATTAGGTGTTGGTGGCAGTTAAGGGAAACCAGCAACTGCCCCCTTTTCTTCCCGTTTTTTTTTTTTTGTTTTTTTCGGAATTTTCGTCTGGTGTCCCTGAACTTTTTCCTTTTTTTACGGGAAACTTGTTTGCACCCGGAAATTTTGTGTTTCGCACCGCGTGTGGTAAACGCAACTATGAGCGTTTACAAAAAAAATAAACGCTACGCAATTGCGTTTGGGTAAACCCGGTTCAATTTAAACGCAATTTGGTAGTGTTTAGGGTTTGGGGGTTAAAAAAAACCGCTTGCCAAAAAAGAAAAATCTGGGAAAAATATCTCTTTTTTGAACGCTACATCATAGCGTTCAAAAATCCGGGAAAATATCTCTTTTCTGAACACTACATCGTAGCGTTTGGAAACGCTATTATAACGCGTCGTCTTCTTCCTCTTCCCCGACCTTTCCCTTTCCCTTTCCAATTTCAAAACCCTAATAATGGCTAACGGCGGCGGCGACGACGAAGGAGCGACGACGGCGGTCCCAGATCTGTTGGCGGGAGGTGCGACGGCGGTGGCGCTGGCTGTAGGAGCGACATCGGTGGCGGAAGCGGGAGGAGAGACGTCGGCGGCGGAGGCGCGAAGAGAGACACCGGAGGTGGAAGGATAGAGGAGGAAGAATACTGTGGAGGAGGCGGTGGTGGAGGAGGCCGGATTCCAGACGGTGGCGGCGGCAGAGCATTCCTCGGAGGTGGCGGTGACGGTGGCTACGGCGGCAGGAGAGTTTCCGATTTCACCTTCCATGGTGGAGGAGGTGGCTGCAAGGAGGGCGACGCCGGAGGAGGTGGAGCTGGCTCCGGCGATTCAGGCGGCGACAGCAGCGTCATCAGAGGTGGCGGCAGAGAACGCGCTCTCTGTGGCGGCGGCGGTCAGAGCGGAGGCAGTGGCGCAATCGTCGACATGGGACGAGACGGTGGCGGCTATGATTGAGGCGAGCGGATCGAAGAGTGTTTCGGTAGTTCTAAAGCCGAAACGACCTACCTATGAGGTATTTTATGAATTAATAATTATTTATATTTAGATATTATTTAAATATTTATAAAATATTAATTATTTGTTTATATATGATAATTGAAATACATTCGTAATTAATTACTTGTTATTATGAATGTAGATTTATTATAATCAAGTAATTAATTATGTATTAAGTAAATTATGTATCAAGTAAATTACTTGATTTTATTATAATTAAAATCAAGTAATTAAATAATCAAGTAATTAAATAATGATTTAAAATAGTGGTAAAATTATGTATTAAGTAAATTATTTCTCATAATTTTGGATTAAATAGGATGTATTGGAGGGTTTTCGACGCCGTTTTTGCTCGTATGGACGGGATACGGAGCACCGCCGCGTTATTGCTTCTGCCCGCAAGCGAACGAGGGCAGATGTTTCCGGGCAGAAGAAGAAGAAGAAGCAGCATCGACGTCCCGTCCATAGCGATGATCCCGTCCCTAGATTGGAGGACGTTGATATCGTGATGGAGGACCCACCCCAACAGGACCCCATTCCCGAGCCTACTCCCGAGCCTATATCCGAGCCCATACCCGAGCCTAGACTCGAGCCCATACCTGACCCTATTCCCGACCCCATTCCCGACCCCATTCTCGAACCCATTCCCGCTCCCCAGCCCGCCCGTCCCCAAGCTCCTTACGGTGTGGGGAACGGTGAGCTTCTGTCATCTTTTGACCATCACATTTCGCATAGGATATGGCATCATCCCAGGGAGGCCTCTCGTCATCTACGTGTTCATACACGTCCATGTTATCTCGATTTCTGGAGAGTGCATCGCCTTATTCCTAGAGGGGAGGTGGTTGAGGGTAGCTGGTGGTATTACGCTTCACTGAGCGGGCTGACCGGTCTCCACGCGCTTCAGTTTGGCAGTGTGGACCACGTTCTCATTTCTGCTTTTGTTGAGAGGTGGCATCCGGAGACCAACATCTTTCATTTTCCGTGGGGCGAGATTACTGTCACACTTCATGACGTCGAGAGGATCATGGGGCTGCCTATCGAGGGATACGCTGTTAGTGAGGTACTAGATGACGCAGTTGTGGCCGATTTATGGCATGAGGTTTTTGGCTACGACCCGAAGGAGGTGAGGAAGTGGGTCGCGACAACTGGGGTTGACGCATGGGACTTCGTGCACGATGTTCGTTGGATGATTTTGCTGGGCGAGGACCCCATGACTTGTGCAGCAGGGTATTTATTCCACTTGTTGGGGTCCAGCTTGTTCGTGAACAAGTCCACGAACAAGCTCAAGTGTCAGTTGTTGCCCTTGTGCGTGGATCATGAGTGTACCCAGCGGACGGCCTGGGGAGCCGGAGTTCTCGCCTGCCTGTACAGGAACCTGGATGAGGCATCACGTGGCGAGGCCAGGAGCATAGCCGGTTGTTGTTTGCTACTCCAGGTAAAAACGTTGCTAATCTTTTAATATTTGTATATTGTTCGGAACTTAGGGTTTAAAATTAGGGTTTAAGTTTATTTTCCGACGATTGTAGATGTGGATATGGGCGTACTTTCCTTGGTTTCCCGGACACCCCCATCCCCAGGTTAGGAGAGCCGACGACGACCGACGAGCGGCATGGTATTCTGTATTACGCTCCCCTCCACGTGAACCATCTCGCATTCGGAGTTACCGTCACGTCCTTGACGAGTATCGCCGTGAGGATGTAAGTACATGATTCTATTTTTTTTATGAACTTATAATGATTACTCGTAACATTAACTGTTTTTATGGTTGTAGGTGCGGTGGATGCCACACGGTCAGCTGGATTTCCATTCACGATATAGAGCTTCTACATATCGAGGCACGATACGCTTCCATACGATAGTAGATCCCTACATGCCGGACCGCGTGGCACGCCAGTTTGGACGGGCCCAGAGCAGGCCTCTGGATCCGATACGGCCCCATACAGTTGAGCGTCGTGCAAGTCTCAAGGGGAAGGATGCGTACAAGCTGGAGTTTGATGCTCACTGGGACGGTTGGGATCATTTGGATGAGCATATCTGCGTTGAGCTCTTGTCTAGTATGTTGGTTATCGCTGATTATGATATGGATGAGGAGTATCTCGATTGGTTCCTTCCCATTTCTCATCCATATGTCAGACACGACGCGACCGAGATACCTCATCCCAGACGCCATGCTGTTCCGGCTTTGGATTCATCTCGGGTATGTTTAGGGTCTATAATTTATCATATTACGTCTTTATAATTTTCTATTTGACTTGAGTCACTTAACATTATACGATAACGAGCACAACGATTGAACATGGTGAGGGCGCATGTCCGGGAGGTTATTATGCGAGGAGGAGGACTGGCATAGGATTACGGACATTATCGATGTTGATGAGCTACCTGTTGCTGATCCTCCGTTGCGGGCGTCACAGCGACAGACCCAGAGCCAGTTTTTGACGGGTGAGTCATCAGCTGCCCCATGCCCCAGAGTGTCATCTATGTACGAGAGGGGTTCATCATCTAGGTCGGCGACTGAGCAGGAAGATGTTGAGCGAGAATCACGTGATCGGGAGATGGCAGAGCGTTTACAGGCTAGCCTAGAGAGGGGTTCTGATAGCGACGATGATTATACTAGAGAGCGTGGATGTTATTATCTCTTTTGTAGTGACATTTTGTATTATATTTGTCCGTACTCGTCCCATATTTACACTGATTTCGTATTGAATTTTTTCGTACTTGTATATGATCCACACGTTACGTGACGAGTTACCACAAGAAGAGGTCCACACAATACAGAAAACAATACAAATTGATCATAAACTTAGAAAAAAATTAGACAATAGATATGACACTGCGTTAGCGTTTGAAGAAATTAGGGTAGTCTCTAGTGAACGTTCTCTTCATATGATATCTCTGTTTTGCTAAATTTGCTTGCTCCCTACAAAATTTGATAGTACGTAAACAACATTACACAAAAGATACAACATTAGTCCCCTACGATGTACATCATTTAGTAGATTGAAGTTATACCTACGCATGTTATCAACATCTTTAACAAGATCTTGATTTTCCTTAACAAGATCTTGTTTTTCCTTAACAAGATCTTGTTTTTCCTGCCATTATTGCCGAATAACCGCGTGTGCCCTCTCGTCGTACACTGGATCAATCCACTCCCTGAAATGACACCCAACTTCTGGACATCCCCAATACCTCCTTCCATAGTTCCACTGTAAATCCCAAGTTTGGACAACGGCTTTCAAATTACAGTAGCATATCCTATCTACTTTTGGTGATGATTTTGATAAAGATGCCATCAATGTTGTAGTGTCTGATTTCCTACAAATATCATAAATCCATCAATATCAAAAATCAGCGTTACTAAATCGATAGAAAATGGAAGGAGAAGAAGTTTACCCAAAATTCTCTCTGTGGGCGCCGCTTGTGTTGGAATTGTTGTAGTGAAGAAACAACCCTAATGTTTCTTATATAGGCAATGTGTTTGACAACTAATAACCAGCTGTCATACAACAGTTAATAATGTAATAAATTTAAACGCTACACTGTGGCGTTTACAATTTAAACGCTACACTGTGGAGTTTACAATTTAAACGCTATACTGTGGCGTTCAACATGTACACGCTACCCTAAACACTGTGGCGTTCAACATGTACACGCTACACTGTGGCGTTCAACATGTACACGCCACACTCTAGCGTTTAGTGTTATGCGAGAGGGTTTAGGGTAGGGCTTAGGGTTTAGGGTAAGGCTTAGGGTTTAGGGTTGTAATGGAATAGAGAACCCATTTTCTTTGATTTTAGGGTTTTAAGTTCATTTTGTTTACTTCTTTCCCTTTCAGTTATTATTTCTGAATATATAGGTTATTGTATCACAACTTCCAAACCCTAGAAGTGGCTAGCTTCATTCCTTCGCATCTCTCTCTCAACGTATCACATGTGACTTTTGTCTCTCATGATCATCAAATCTATTAGGTAATTCCGTTCTATTTTATGGAATCTGCGTTTGTCACATTACCGGGCCAAATTGTCCCTAAACCCTAAACTTAAACCCTAAACCTTTTAGTTATTAGGATGAACTAAACACATAAACCCTAAACCCTAAACCTTGAACAATATAAATGCTTATACTATCAAAGATCTCTAAAACCCTAAACCTTATCCCTTAAACCCTTGCTTCAACATAGATCCTAAGCCCTAACACCTTATCCCTTAAACCCTTGCTTTAACATAGATTCTAAGCCGTAATAGTAATTCCTAAACATGCATACCTCGAAACAATATAACGTTTAGACCGTGAGGTTTAGGATCCACAAAACCCTAAACCCTAAACCATTTTATGGTCCATACACGCAATCAGATGGCGTTCGCCTTACACAAGACGTACACTAAATGCCACTAAATGTCGTGTGGTAAACGCTGCTGTGTAGCGTTTATTAAACGCCACACTGTGGCGTTTAATAAATGACTTACATAGAAATGTCGTGTGGTAAATGCTACACAGTAGCGTTTTGCTTTATCTGAGTATTCCATAGTGCTAACGCAGAGGAGCATCATAATTTAGACATTTTCTTAAATTATACTTGCAAATGGAGTTTGAGTGTAGATCCGTTGAGCTTGGATTAGATATTCATATATTGCTAATTCCAGGAAAATTGAATATTCATATATTGCTAATTCCAGAAAAATTGAATATTCATATATTGCTAATTCATATTACAAAGTGGAAAAGGAATGGATTCACATGTGATCCTAATGTATCCAATCTTCCTCCCGAAACTACATAACCAAACCGCCACGACCTTGGTTTCCACGTTTGACGAGATATTCATTCAATCTTCCCCTAAATGGTACATCCAACCCTTCAACACTAGGATGCTTCCAATTGTTCCAAACGGCGGGCGGGGGTGGGATAGGGCAACGGTCATCAACTAGCCAAACCTGTACAAAAATAGACCTAAAATGAGTATTACATAATTCATAAGGTAAAACTTCCGAGTATAAGTATGCTTACCGGGACAATATGATCATGATTTCCTACTAGTGCCACCGTATGCACCGTTGTGGGAGGCCGGGCACCCGGACGAGCAATCATTGGGAGACATGTATGGGGGCCACTCCATGAGAGAAAGACAAGAGCCACCTGGAATCTGGTTGCAAATGCTAACCCAACCATCGGCATTTCCATCCAGTGATCCTCCAAGCAAGGTCATGTATGATCAACCATCTTGATAAGATGGTCAATGTCAGTCACCATACTCGTTGGTCGGTAGAGATCTCGATGCAATTGCAGTTCTTTTGAAAGCTCATGTCGCACGTAATCGTAACTCTGTTCCCCCAACCCTAATAGTACAGACAAGGAATGGTACCCACAATGACCGTCACCTTGTACGTCTTCTACTCGGGTGATGTAGTTGAACATGAAAGGGTCGACATTTCGTACGCCCCAATTAAAGTCGAGGTGCCAAAAATTTTCCCCGTTTCTTGGATCAACTCCATTTTTGGGGGGGATCGGGCCAGTGCCACTCTCTTTGCCATCTGAAACTCTTTTGGTGTCTCCATCAGGCATCGGAGAAGGTTCTGATCCAACAGACGATTGAATACTATCTGACTTCCTCTTCTTGTCCTCATCCTTCTTCTTCTTTTCATCCTCCTTCTTCCTCTTCTTTTCCTTGTCTTTCTTCTTCTTTTCCTCCTCCTTTTTTTGGTCCTTCTTCTTTTCCTCCTCCTCCTTGTGCTCCAACCAAGTGAGGTCCCTCTTGGTCGAGTCCTTCTTAGGTCTCCCCTTACTAGTATCTGCACACAGGGGCTCTCCCAAGGTGGAAGTGCTCGGGTTATGGAAGTCATCGTACCTTGTTGTGAGAATGCGTAATAGCTCGTCGGGAATTTCCTTTCCTTGCCAGTCTTGGATCAGCTTCTTCATTAAGACATCTTCTCTTGAAATATGCTCAGTATCATCACTTCCGAGATCTTCTTGGCTTACTCCTTCCCACTTTATTTGTTTCCAAAATAAATGAATTTCACATGGCAATATTGGGATACCAGCCTCTACATATCTCTTGATCGTGTGTGGGCAAGGCAGCCCAAGCGAGGATCTCCACCATACATCGCGGCATTCTTCATCAAGTATCTTCCCCTCCTTTGCCAGAATAGCTTGTTTGTATAGTAATCTTATGCACTCGTTCGATATCTTGTACTCAAGGCGACTGAACAAAATCTTCACCCATTGTGGCCCATCCTTTATGACGACGGCCAACTTAAAACTGCTCTGCTCCATAGACCCCCTAATGACACGTATCTGCTCATTTATAAAATGTTAATTCATATTATTTTCCCCATAGGCACAAATTAGTACACATGGATTAAAACAACGAGCCCAAAAGATTACACGCACCTGATTCGTGAACATATTGTCGATGTGTACTACGATCGTGTCAAACCCTCCAACAGATGATTTTAGGGTGTCCTTGAGCATAGCGTGCTGAGACTCCACCCTGACAAGTAATGCTCATGTTATACATCATAAAAAATAATACGTATCTAATGAGAAAATATGTTATAAAATTTACCTGTTTGATGATCTTGTGGAGAAATGAAGAATATGATTAGACCATGCATCAACTAACTTCTTTTTGTTGTCGTTAAGCCAAACTTCCTCGATGTACTTCATAAACGTGTCATTCTTCCACTTGTCCCTCAAATACTTAAGTCGGGACTCGTACACATCCTCCGTGGGTGACCTCAACAACCAACGGATATTCCCCGTAAAATGCTTATTGGTACAACCTTCACAACGGCCAAATCTCAGTCTGACATGATCGCTCTGGGTTCGTTTTTACCGAAGAGGGATTTCAAACGTCGCAGGGCCCATACGTAGTGCTCTGTTGTCTCATTTCGCATGAATACGATGGCAATACAGAAGTTAAGCTTTGTGCAAGTGAACCCAACAAAATCCAAACAAGGCATACCGTACCTATACATGTACATTAAAAAAGAAAATAAGATGCAATAAAAATAGTGAAAATGTAGTGAAAAGTTCAAACAAAAGATTACCTGTTGGTCTTGTAGGTTGTATCCATAATGACCACATGGGGGAACAAACCCAACAAGTGCTTCGAGTCAGGGTGACTAATAAAAAGATCACTCACAACCTCCTTCTCCACATACTTCCCCTTTTCTTTCATCTTAACCTTAACCCTTTCAACGTCCGCATAATATCCTTTAGACCTTAGAAATTCCAACGTGAATTGCGTCACTGTCAAATGGCCCCTGGATTTCTCCCTCTCCCTAGCCTTGCAAGTGTACACTTGACTCCTTGATGTCAAGCATTTCGGGTCTACTCTGACAAAAAAAGAAATAATGTTCTTCGGCGTCGAGCCGGTGGCAGACAACAACTTCACCGCCTCGATTTGATCCGCATCAAGGCGTCCAGCAAAAGCATGCCCTATTAAGGTTGTTGGGATGTCATGTGTGTGTCATCCACAGATGACCTTTAAGCTCCACTTACTCTCCTTTGATAACAACCCATGCATCTGAAACGGACAATCGCTCTTCTTTGTCCTCGTTGACCGGTTTGATTTAGGGGTTGGCTCGCAACCTTCCACCGCCTTCTTCTTCACCGGTCTGTATGAACCAGACTTCTCACATGATAGTATCACCTTTCGATCCCATGATTTTTGTATGACAATCAAAATTTTCAGTTCCTTGCCCACTGAACGAACACATTGAATCATACTCTGTCTATCATCCCATTCCTCATCCGTAGTAAAATGCGAAGAAAAATCATTACTCACAAAGTTGGTGCCACTAGAATCACCCTATTTATTTCACAAACATTAGTATTCGTTATAAACACTGATATTCATTATAAATCTACACCGACAAAGTGTTCTATACCTAAACTAATGTTCTACCCTTAAAATCATGGTGCAAATATGAAACACGTACAAAATTAAAACATTTGTCACATTTCTACAGTAACATGATAATATATCACAATGCTACGCTAATATAAGATAATGTGCAATAACATAATTTATCACATACAGTAACATGATAATTTATCACAATGTAAAGAAGGCATATCAAAGAAACAAATATATACAAGTTCAAAAATTCGACCGTTGGGAATAAAATAATTTATAGTATACATACCAGTACTATATTTTCACTAATCGATTCAAGACCGGGCCCATCGACTACGCTTGAAAACGACATTCTCTCTTATTATTGTGCTTTGAAATTTTGTACATGTAAAGAAGGCATATCAAAGAAACAAATATATACAAGTTCAAAAATTCGACCGTTGGGAATTTCGACCGTTGGAAAAAGTGATATTGATACACGCAACTACGTAGCGTATACATTTCAAACGGTAATATATAAACGCTACATTGTAGCGTTTGAAAGTTACCGTTTGAAAGTTACCGTTTGATTTTTACACGCTACGTAGTAGCGTGTACAATTCCCACATTTTCAAACGGTAACTTGTACACGCTACGTAGTAGTGTTTTATCGAACCGATTTTTTTAAAGATTAAATCCCATTATGCATTTTTTGGGGTAATTTTGGGTCATTTCATGTAATCCGAAATATGAATATAATATTAAATGCATACTAGTACATATAATCCGAAATATGAATATAATATTAAATGCATACTAATACATACATAACAATCTATGGAATCCTACAAAATCCCGCCAGCCGACATATTAAATGCATACTAGTAAATATCCCTAAGCTTTGAATACCCTAACATGGTATAGAACTTGGGGGCGCCGATGGATAATTTCAAACAGTAATACATCGTCAATTTCCAATCTATGTAATCTTGCAAAATCCCGCCAACCGTTGCTAAATCTGTATCGATTCCCACTCGTTGCAATACACACATGCAAAATAGCATCACGACAATCGAGGGTGACTTCCGCTGCAGAACTCAAGAATCTCAAAGCATGCTCCATCGGGATGCTCTGCATATTAGTAAGCGCATTTAAAGTTGATATTATGATCAAAACCGAATAATAAATTTACATTATGAAGGATGCGATACTTACCACCCGATATTCTGGGTAGAGCATGGTTTGATCTAGGGTAATAATGAAACTCCTCTGAGGATCACGTCGCACAGCTTTAGCTCTTTCTAATGCTGAACTGGGTCCATCATTACCATCTCCAGTACCGTCCGTTGAGTAGTTGTTGTCTTCTTCGACAACAGACGAACTTGAGTCATCGCTGATTACTATCACATTTCTAGACGACGAAGCCATACTAACTTTTGGAGAATTAAAACAAAATAAGATGGGAGAAGGGTGTATAAGTTATGGTGAAATTGTTTGTATTTATAGGATGAAATGTACTCGTTGGAAAAATGACCGTTATACAAACGCTACGTCGTAGCGTTTAAGTATAAACGGTAACTTTAAACAGTCATTTCAAACGGTCATTTTTTCATTTCAAATGTAAACGCTACGTAGTAGCGTTTACATTTCAAACGCTACTACGTAGCGTTTACAATTCGCCTGGGTTCGAAAATCGGGTCCATTTTAAACGCTATTTAATAGCGTTTAAAATGGACCCGGTTTAATCGAACTCATGTTTTTTTTATAAAATGTCATTAATTCTATAAAAAAAAAACCAACTAAACGCAACCTTGTTACGCTTAAGAGAAAAAAAAAGTTAAACGCCACCGAACGTAACCGGGTGCGAAATCGAAAAAACGTGGTGCAAAAAAGAACCCCTTTTTTTATTCACTGCTATTCGTGGAAGAGGAGAGAACGAAGGTTGAGTGGATACGAAGGTCGATGCTGGCTGGACAGAGACGAAGCCGGCTGGACTGAGATGACGTCGCTAATGTTGGAAAACGCCGAAGGATGTTGAGCGGCCATTGTTGCTTCTGTTGTTGAACGAAGAAAAGAGGCAGCCACTGATGCTTCTTTTGGTTGTTTTCGCTGGTGTTGTACGACGCCGGTGCCGATGAGGCTGCTGAACGACGCTGAAGTGTTTGAGGATTCTCACGAAACATGTATGTCTTTATGTTTTTTAGTTATGGAGTTTAGGGTATTGTTTGTTGCTTATTAGGGATTTTTGGAAATTTGGGGTCATGGAACCAATTAAGGAATTCTGATTATGGAATCAATTTAGGGATTCTGATATGGAATCAATTTAGGGATTTCTATTATGGAACCAATTTAGGGATTATATGTATGGAAATTTGAAAAAAATTCATGTAACTGTATTGGGGCAGTTTTGGATCATCGTGATAAGAAGAAAATAGCTCCTTCACAGGAACTTGGAACAACCCAAGGGTGAGACAACCTACTTGGTTTGACACATCCAAATCATTCATGTGAGTCATTCCTTCACCAATGGCACTCTGATAGGACATAGGGGTCACATAATTCAAACCAAACTATAGAATGTTTGAAACTAATTAAACTTCAATCAAATAAGGAGATGTTGTTTACCTTGATTAGACGGGACAATGAAGGAAGGACATTTATTTGTGGGTATATCTGCACAATGAGAATATTAGAGAGAGGGAAATCATCTCCAAGGAGAATTTATTGAAATGTTCACTTTACCAATATGTTAGCACTTAGCACTAGAGGATTAGATCAGAATAAATTGGAGAAATTAGTTCCTCCTGCCAAGTTCTTTCTTAATATGAACTTTACTTTTCATGCTCAAACCTGTCTGGATGTCAATTATAGAAGCATGCCCCAATACAATTACATGAAAATTTCACTTACACACATATATCCTTTCACAAGTTATCATTCCAACTATGACAAGATGCTTGCATGTTTTTTTTTCAACGTATTCAATAAGTCTCCTTATTAGCCTTTATTTACTTAACATGAAAGGAGACTTATTAAATCTGATTAGGTATTAGCCTTTTCTTTTCTGCTTGTAACTCGTCTTGAATTATATTTTTTTGTAGTTTATAATAAAAAAGTGTAGCCTAAAGAATTTTAAGTAATGCATTAGGGTACGTAAGTAATGCACTAATGCACAACAAGGTAAGTAATGCAAAACTTTGATTACTTGTTTGTCTGAACTTGAAAAATGTAGCATTGTAAAACAACCTAAATCTGCATGTTGTTATCAAGGATTATATAGGGGCCAAATTTGATTGATATTGGTCAATGGTTGTCCACTAATAAATTTATGTAAGTTTTTAATCAAGTCTATTAGCTCAAAAAGGGAGAGCAATGTGTGATTACACATGATGTGGGTTCGAATCCCACATAGACTAAACAATTGGATGATGAATCTTATCACTCAGTTAGGAGAAAATGATTTGCATTCTCATTTTTCTTTTTAGTTTTTGTTGAACATGTTCAGTTCTCTTGGTTTGCTATGTTCATATTGGTGGTGAATGTATTTAGTTGGATGATGGACACGAGCTCAACAATATCTAGAGTTTGTAGGAGGAAACTTAGTTACTAAAAATTCACTTGCGCAACAAAAATTGACTTTCTAGTCTTAAAGAGTTATTGATCATATAGTTGTTATTAATACAGTAGGTGACTGATGATAAAATGTTGATCTCGTAACCTATGTGGGATTCGAACCCACATCATGTGCAACAAACACATTGCTCTTCCTTTTGAGCTAATAGGTTTCAAGTGATTTTCCAACTTCGTGCTAAATCAATAAGAGTACATAAATAAGCTTTGTGCTTGTAGAAGAACATAAACAATAAAGGAATTGAACTATGTATTGGTTGTCAATATAGAAACCAAAATTACTATAAAAATTAATCACTGCCATGACTTCATGAATTGATGGCAATTCATGAAATTGCCCAACCAGCAAGTAAACAGGTTGAGGCTTTCAGAAGCTCAATATAGCAAGTAAATAGTTTTTTAAACTAATACCTGACTTTGAGTGAAATTTTTATAAACTGATTTAGTGCATTATATGCTCCAAAATTATGATTAGGATTTCACTAAAGCTTTTCATCATCAACAAATGATGTAGGTGAGGTAACTCTTTGCTAATGAAACTTCAGGTCTACCACTTAGAAGCTCTATCATCAATCTTATCAACTGTCATATGACATATAATTAGATACAAATCACTGGAATAATAGATCACCACAACTACAATAGTGCATTACCCAAAAATTCAACTTGCAGACTTTTAAACCCATCGAACTTGATATCTCAAAGAGTTTTCAACCTGCTCAATTAGTAGTCTGTTCATTAGATGCAACCAGTATTTGCAATTGCACGTAATAAATAAGTATTGGATTACAAAGATTACCTAAATTCCCAATTTTTAGTTTTTAAACTCCTAAGTTTCATCATTAACCCCTAAATGAATCAATCATAATTTGGATCCCTAAAGTGGTTCCTTAATAGAAACCCCTAAATTGATTCCATAATTCGATTTCTAAATTAGTTCTATGACCCCAAAATCCCAGAAATTAACAATACCCTAAATTTTGTAACTAGAAAACCCAAAGACATACCTGCTTCGTGGGAGTCGTCCATCACCTTGGCGTCGTTAAAAAGCCTCGTCGACGACGACGTCCAACACCAGCGAAAAAACAACAACAAAAGAAGTATCAGTGGCTACCCCCTTCCTTTGTCCAACTGCAGAAGCGATAACGGCCGGCCAACACTCTTCGGTGTTGTCCAACACCAGAAGTGTCACCTCCGTCCATCAGCCTACGTCTTTGTGCATCCAGCATCCTTCGTTCTCTCCTCTTCCTCCAATATCCAACACAAAAAGAGGAACACGTTTACAACTCCATTTATTGAGGATACTTTTCTTTTCTTTTTTAGTTTAAGTTAACGCTGAAACTAACGTTGTTTGACGGAGGGGTATTTCACAAAATCTTTTAAAATATGAGGGTTATCCCACGAAAATAGCAATACATGTGGGCATTTCGCCAATTTGGCAAAACTTCAAGGTTATCGGACGAAAATTCAGTTTTTTTGTTTTTTTTGTTTTATTAGATGGATAAGTATATAATTTACAACTGCAATTTGCAACAAGTTACAATACTCCCTCAAATGTTTTAACGGAAGAAAGAATAAAATAATAAAGAAAATGAAGACAAACTTCAGTATACAGCAAGACGTCCAAATTGGAAAAATATGGACAACACTTAAAACAATTAATCAACTATCTCTTTGCTGATGCATAAAAATTGTCTTATTAATTATTCTTTTTTATGTATGGAATATTTTAGTTTTAGTATATAACAAATTACCCAAAACCGATTTATTTGTGTCCTAGTTAGATAATCAAAATTTCATGTTGAACAATATTTATTTGTTTATTTCTTCACCATGCTATTATACTCATTTGATAATTTGTACAAACTTATCTTAACTCACCCCTTGAATTTAAGTTCATGAAAATTCAAATTACTCATCTATAAGAAATAAAATAAATATTAAAACTTTTATTTTTATCACTTTAAAATTATCATTTTATCCTTCTAATTTTAAGTGGATATTACAATACTACCCCCTTAAAAATAATTTCGACCCCAAAACTAGCGGTAATAAGATAGGGAACAATCACACATGTTCTAACACTTTACACTATCCTTTATGAGTTCAGACAGTCTTTATCAACACGTGATCTGTACTGTTTTTGGCGCTCAAGGATTCTCGTACGAACACGTACATAACTCGAAATAGTAACGAATTTAGTAATTTTCGGAATAAGGAAATACTTCTTTATCATTCGAAACATTGAATTACAACAACTGACGGAATGTCAAACAAAAAGATTACTAAACTATGGAGACAATAGACACAAGTCAACGCTCCTTATTCTTAGAATGAAAAAAAACTCAACAAAGTGCGATTACTCGTTCAGGGTTTTTTTCCCGTCGGATTGACGCATCACGAAGAGTCGTTGCCCCTGACTCGAAGATTCAATATGCGCCTTGCCTTTATTCCGAGAAACAGATTGCTCAGAAGTGGACACTTCCGGATTTGGCTTCTGCCTACTGCCAACATTTGAGGTCTGGTATGATTGTGTTGGCCCTTGACCCTTCCGCCTACAATATGTTTTCATGTGGCCTTCTTTTCCACATTTGAGGTCTGGTATGATGGTGTTGGCCCTTGATCCCCATCGAGTTTATCCAACCCCGATGCCGACGCTACGGCCTCCACTCGATCCCCATCGAGTTTATCCAACCCCGTTGCCGACGCTACGACCGCCACTCGATCCCCATCGAGTTTATCCAACCCCGCTGCTGACGCTACGACTTTGCTCACCTCTCGAGCCACCATCCAACATCGCGTCCTCCTACTCACGCAAGGCCCTAAACACCGCGTTTCACTCATCCAACCACAAAAGCAACCCGCGCGACTTACCACCAAGATCATCGATCCGGCATTCACAAGCAGGAACGCATCAACTGCATCAGAGCCTTTGATCTTGTAAGTTGCTTGTCAAGTTGTCATTTGTTCACGATTTTTTTTTCTCCCCCATCATCCTTGTTTCCGTGTTAGTCACAAAAAAATATTTTCTTTTCTTCCATGCTAGTCCTTTCGGTTTCCACAAGAGAATCTCTTGGCCGATTAATTGCTTGATCCCTTGCGAAAATTGTGTGATTTGTTTACATGAAATCTGCGTAATTAATTGAAAGATTTTCTTAATTAATCGCGTGAATCTCGCTAACATATCTTGCCATATTTGCTTGTGTTGACCGATATAAATCAGCATAAAATCTTCTCTCTCTTTCCTACCTCGTAAATCTCGCGATTTCTTTCATTAAGTTACTTAGCCGTTTATTTTTATTTTATTTCATTTAATTCTTATCCGATCTTCAATCAAAAGTCAAAGACTAAGATCTCGGATTTGAATTTCAAACTTCAAAAGTCAAGTCGCATTTAAAAAAAAAAGGGACGCGACATTAAAAAAAAAAGAGGGAAGACAAAATAAGGCAACCTTCTTCCCCCTACTCGGCTAGGCTCATCTCTTATCCCTCCACCGTCTAGTGTCACACTTGAAGGTGTGTCTTGAGTGTACGCGTTGTTTACGTAAAAGGTTAGGACTTCTTTCTTTTGGTTTCGTTTGCTTTTGTGCTTGCATATCACACTTGCTTTGCTTGCCTTTAGCCGCCCTCATGGCCAAAAGAACGCGCCCTCCTACGTGAACACTTGTTACTTGCTAGTTGCTTGCTTGTTCTTCGGTTCTGTATTGTCTTTTGTTCGTTTTTACTCGCGATGTCTGGTCATATTGTGATAGGTAGCCTTTGGCGGTAGTAGGGGCTCTAAATCTGATTGCAAGCCATGAAGTGAAATTTGCAGGAGGAAGATTCCAACTGCCCCAAAAAGAAGTCTTCCAGTGGCAGATGGGGCTAGATGGTCACCACAAATTGTAGAGATTGAGCAAAACATGTTTCCTACTAGCAGAATTCCAAGCAAGGTGCCATACTAGAGAGCTCATTTGACACTTAGAGTGTACATAGGATCATATCGCGAATGAACAAGAGAGATTTCCACATCCAACTGTCCCCAACACTCTTAGAGATGTCCCATATACCAAGGTTAGAGAGGTGAGTCTTCCTAATCCAAGTGGCCCATATATTCGGTGATTGCTTTATCGATAAGACGAGTTCCTTGATACCCAGACCACCCTCCTCATGAGGCTTGGCGACATCACTCCATGCAACAAGGCTTCTGCGAGAATTGTCTTTCCCACTCCATAGGTAACTTCTAAGCATTCTCTGGATTTCCTTAATACAACTCTTAGGGAGAAGAAAATCCTTAATCTAGATATTACACACTCCATACAAGATAGATTTAATCAACTATAACCTGCCATGATAAGAAAAGGATCTAGCAACCCAAGACTGAATGCGGGAACAAATTTTTTCCATTAGGGGTGAGTATTCAACTGCTTTGAGTTTTGTAGAATAAAGGGGTAGCCCAAAATAGATGACGAAGAGATCTATTGGAGAGACTAGTAATGGAGAGTAGACAAGTGTCTGGAACTCCGGAAGGTTACTCCTATATTACTGTAACATTTTATGAAATAATTTTACATGTACTTTATTAGGATTCAATAATGATTACTACGACCGTGTTTTCATACATCCTATCTTCACTACTACTTTTCCATCCATTATTGTCCAACACCATCCTTTAACCACATCTGATCATTGCCTCATTACTACCACTTTAGGTCATTTGCAACCTTTTCGAAAATTTCCCTTTCGTTTTGAAACAGCATGGACGTCTGATACAACCTATAAGGTGCTTGTTCAACGAGTTTGGAAATACACACTTTCAGGTTCTTTTATGTTCAAACTTTATATGAAACAAAAACTTTTGAAAGCCTATTCTAAATCCTAGAGTAAATCTAAGAATCATAACAACTTTGAATAGCTTCAAAGCACAGAGCATAAATTAGCTGAACTACATCACCAACTACTGCAACCTAATTGTAGCCTGCGAATTACGGATCTTTATCGTAGACATCTTTTGAAATTTAATAAACTACTCGAATTTAAACATTTATTCTGGAAACAGCGAGCCAAAGTAATTCATCTCTCTAACACTGACAAAAATACTAAATACTTTCATTCTTTAGCCAAAATCAAAAGTTATAGACAAAGAATTACTTCTTTTCAAACACATGATGGTTGTACTTTTCATGACCATCACCTTATCCAACATGCAATTTCCCATGAACTACAATCTCGATTTATGGCTTCGCCTTTACATCCTACAAGTTTTATGGACTTACATATTATTCCCATGCTTCTCACACCCGACGATAACTCTAGTTTGCTTTCTCCTCCAACTTATACTCAAATTAAACAAGTCGTCTTCAACCTACCGAGAAATAAAACGCCTGGGCCTGACGGCTTCCCAACTGAATTTTATCAATATTATTGGTCTTTTGTGGGAAAATCATTAACCCATGCCATTCAGACATTCTTCCACTCTGGACAACTTCTCAAAGAGAGTGTGCATTCTTTCATTGCATTGATTCCTAAAAATGAAAAAAAAACCTTACTATTAACCACTATTGTCCAATTAGTTTATATAACACGACATATAAGATTATTACTAAAATTATGGCTAACAGACTCATGTCTGTATTACCCAAGATTATTAGTCCCTCTCAAGGGGCCTTTATTAAAGGTCGCTCTATCCAAGAGAGCATTCTTATTGCTCATGAAATTTTCCATTCATTTCATATCAAAACAAAAGGCAAGAAAGGTTATATGGCCTTAAAACTCGACATGAAAAAAGCGTATGATAAGCTCAATTGGAATTTTATCATGACAATACTCCTAAAATTTGGCTTTTCTCCTCAATGGGTAAAATTACTTATGACATGTATTACATCTACTTCATTTTTTGTCCTTGTTAACAATGAACATGGTTCCCTTTTTTATCCAACTTGTGGCCTTCGACAGGGTGACCCGATTGCTCCATTTATTTTCATCATTGCCATGGAATTCCTCTCCAGCACTCTTACTACACAGTCATAGACTCCCAATCCTAAGGTTGGTATCAAATTAACTCGTAATGACACTTGTATCCCCTCTCTTACTTTTGTTGATGATACCTTTATCTTTGCTAACGCAACATAGGCAAATATGTTATATATTCAACAAATATTGAGAGACTTCAGTTCAACTTCAGGTCTGTTTGGCAACTTCCACAAAAGTTCATTTCAAACCTCATCTAACATTTCTTCCTCCTAATAACTGTCACTTGCGGCCATCCTTAACATTCAGGTTACTACTTATATGGAAAAATACCTTGGTATTCCTATAGTCAGAGGTCGAGTTAAAAGGGAATTTTTTTATTATTCCCTGATTTCTCTTTGAAAACAACTGTCGAGATGGAAAGCTAATTCACTATCTCAAGTAGGATGTGTTATCCTTATTCAATCCAGTTTGTCTTCCAAAGTAAATTATCTTATGCAAAGTTTTTTACTTCCTCAATCTGTGTGCAATGACATTGATAAAATAAACAAAACTTCTTCTGGAATAAATCTCAAGCTAACTATCATCCTCTCATTAGTTGGAACAATATCTGTAAACCAAAATCAGTTGGTGGTCTTGGTTTGTACAAAGCTTCTGACATGAACAAAGCATTACAACTTAAATTACTCTAGAAACTAATGACTTGTCGTGACTCCTTATGGCGTCACATTATTTTTGAAAAATACTTTCGTTCTGAAGACCTTTTCTCTTATAAAACCAAGCCTAAACAGTCTTGGCAATTCTCGAGACTTTTTCATCTCCGTGATGTGTTTCGAAGAGGGATTTGCTGGGAACTCGAAAATGGCGAAACTATCAAGTTCCGGACAGACAATTGGCTTCCTCAAGGTACTTTAGTCTCCCACTATAATCATTCCACTCCGGTTAACATACCAGTTTCTTCTTTCATTACAATTTCTAAGCAATGGAATGTTCCTCAACTTCAACAACTTCTACCAGAGTGTATTATTGACCAAATTCTTAAGATTCATATTCCTTCTTTCCCCTTGGAAGATCGTGTCATATGGAAATTCAATTCTGATGGTAACTTCACGGTTAAATTTAACTCGTGCAATATTCAATTCTCATATTCGGCAGCCTACTTTGACTTCCTCATCCTGGCTTTGGAAATTACCAATTCCACCAAAAATCCAGAACTTTCTTTGGAAATCTTTGGTTGATGCTTTACCTACTACTGAAAGACTTAATCGACACTTTTCTAGAGTTCCAGCTTCTTGTAGTATGTGCACCAATCATAATGAAGATTTGAATCATTTCTTTTTCCTTTGCCTCTTCACTCAACAAATGATCTCGAAACTTGAGAATAAGTTGCAAGTCTCCTTCTCTCTTTAGTTCACTCAGGATTTCATTTTCAACTTTGAGTACTTCAGACACTCTAATTCGGAAATCGTACCTCTACTTTTTCTCTGGTGGTCTCGCTGGAACCATAAGAATAATCTTATCTTTTAGAATCATATTCATGCCTTGAAAACTTGTCCAGTAGAACAAGCTTTTCTGCATCTACAGGATTGGAACATTTCCAAAAATATTGTCCATTCCGTCCCTATAAAACGTAATCGTCTACGTCCCATAAATCGAATTTGGAAGAAACCCCCTTCGACTTGGATCAAACTAAATTTTGATGATTCTAGAAAACAGGATGCTTCTTCTCATTTAGGGTACCTTCTCCGGGACCATAATGGTAAAGTCATCGCCTTCCATCGTCAGCATATCCCTTTTACTTCAGTTTTGCAAGCAGAGGCCTTGGCTGCTCTTTCCGGTATTTAATATGCAGTTCAATGCCAAGTTCAAAATTTACTTATTGAGGGAGATAATCTTGTAGTCATTAATTCTATCAGGGTCATCTGGAAAGTATCTTGGGAAATTCACAACATTATTTTTGATATAATTGCTTTACTTTCTTCCTTCACTCCCTTTCAGGTTCAACACTGCTTTAGGGAGGCTAATCGCGCGTGCGACGGATTTTCTTGCTACTTATCCTCTTCCTGCTCCTACTTTTCATGCCTTCAAACGTCTTCTTTCACCTTTTAGTTTTTCTCTTACTGCGGATCATCTTCTTCACAGTAGATATGAGTTCATCAGTTTGAACTCTACTTTTGACAGTTTTGGTACCCTTTTTATAAAGATCATCCGTTCGGATGATTTATGATAACTTTTCTGGTTGAAAGGTCCTAATGTTTGCCTATTTCAAGAAAATAAATAAATAATAATTACTACTATCATGAAAGTACAAAACATTAATATATACATGCGATAAAAAAAATACTTAATGGAATTACAAAACGATATATACATACTATAAAAAAAAAACTAGACTATGTAAAACCATAAATATACCGTCTAATTTAATGCATCAATTAGACTGAATACTCCAAT
Source organism: Rheum nobile (assembly GCA_027886185.1). Lineage (NCBI taxonomy): Eukaryota > Viridiplantae > Streptophyta > Magnoliopsida > Caryophyllales > Polygonaceae > Rheum > Rheum nobile. The sequence goes on from WOAB01000003.1 coordinate 533,239, forward strand.
TATGAGTAAATCAAACCTAAAAACTAATCAATTTGATTTGGATGACCCATTTGGCGGACGCATTGCATGAGTTCTTACTCAGAGCGAGGGAAGGTACATACGCATACATAGTATATACTAGGGGTGTTCATCCGGTTTGGACCGGATTTTTTCAAAAGTCCGGACCGGACCTATTCGGTCCGGTTTAGTTCCGCTCCGATCCGGTTTAGGATCGGTTTAGACCGAATTTTATTTAAAAAATAATAATTAAATTCTTATTTAAAATCTATAAAAAAATATCTAAAACACATATATACTCCTAACTTATTAAATTAAGAAAAATATCTATAAAAAAATACATATAAATCTCTAAAAAAACATATAAATTATATATTAAAAAAAAACGGTCCGGACCATTTTTTTCCGGGTTTGAACCGGATTAAGGAAATTATCTGGACCGTATTTTCACCGGTCCGGTCATTTTCGGTCCGGTTTTTCGATCCAATCGAGATTTGAACACCCCTAGTATATACTACTCCGAAATATACATTTATTCTACAAAAAATATACGTAACGGACTAACGGGGACCTACATATGCGTTAATTTCCGAGCCTGCTATATACCCGACATTTTTCTCCTATGCGCACGACATTCTGTACGCAATGAATTGGCGTACGCCAATTCATTGCGTACACATAAAAAAATGACCAAAAAGTACAAAAATTATACAAAAATTATACGAATACGTATTTTTTTGTACGCTGTATTCTAGCGTACAAAAAAATACGTATTCGTATAATTTTTATTTTCTAAATAAATAAAAAAGACTTGTACGCCACAGGCTAGGTTAAGAGGCCGCGCGTCGACGCGGCCTCTTCTTCTTCTCCCCTTCTTCCCCTTTTCCACAGACGGCGACGGCGATCTTCTTTCCTTCTTCCTTCTCCTCCTCCATTTCGCTCCTTCTTCCTTCTCCTCCTCCATTCTGGTCTTCTTCATTCTCCGACGATGGCGAGCAGTGGTGGTGGCGACCACTCCGGTGAGGCTCCTCCTGGCGGCAAGATTGGCGGAAGACGAGGAGACGACGGTCCTCCAGGCGGCGTGGAGAGCGCGGCGGCTGGCGGCGGTGCTCCTGGTGGTTCTGCAGAACCGGCCGGCAGCGGAGAGGTGGCCGTGGAAGTGACCGGCGGCGGTCCAGATGGCGGCGAGGCGGCGGCACCTAGTTCTCCGTCCAGCGGTGGCGGGGTTGAGGGTGAACGAGGTACTGTCCGGACCCGATTTATCCGAGCCCGTGACAGACGAGGAGGCGGACGCGGAGACGTTCCTGCGACACCCGGTCAGACTTCTATCTGGGGTAGTCGAGAGGTATGAACGGAATAGAAATTTATTTGAATTTATGAAAATTTAGAATGAAATAAGTATTGAATTTAGAAATAGGTATTGCATTTAAAAACTGTTGGTATGTATTTAATTCTAGATTTTTTTATAAAAATTAGGTATTGAAATTTATATTTATGTTACAAAAAATGAATTTGAATTTAGGTATTGAATTTTGGATTTTAGTTATAATAATTAAACTTGAATTTAGAAAAACAAAGGAGTCTACTCTTCCACGTTGAATTTAGGATATGAAACTAAATTTGAAAATTTTAGATATTAAAATTAAAATTTTGAAATTAAGGAATTTCTGTTTTTATTAAATTGGGATTGAATTTAAAGAATTATATTTGAAATTAGAAAATTAGGTCAATATTTGAAATTGGCAAATAATATAGGTATTGAATTATACAATTTATATTATAATGTTGTAGTTGTTTATGAATTTAAAATTTTGATTAATATGTTATAAAAAGGCTTTACAAGCCTCGATGCTGTCTGTGAGATGGCCCCGACGTGGGTCCCGTCAGCTGGCACGGAGGAATCCGGTCACAGCATCGGCTCGTCGAGCCGCTTCGGTGGATTTGCTTCCCGTCCTACAGGACGTCGCGACGGGAGTGCAGGAGGGCACGGTTGACCCGTCGCTGTCTTCGTCTTCGTCTTCGTCATCGGCCTCGTCCATGGAGCTGGACGAGGAGGCACTTGACGCGTCCCTCCACCGTGACTATTATGAGGGATTTGAGGAGTCTCCCGGACCCGCAGCGGACTTGGGGATGGACGAGGCTCCCCAGCAGGCGGATCCGGCTCCGTAGCAGGTGGATCCGGTTCCCGAGCAGGCGGATCCGATTCCCGAGCAGGCAGGCCCCGCAGAGCCTTGGATGCCAGGAGGGCCCCTCGTTCCTCACCTCCTCGGTACGTATACGACCCACGTCGCCAGGGTCCTATGGGACATGACATTGGCGTTGACACTTCCGGATCCCCCACCACCCGTTGCGCGCGTGGATGATACAGTACGTCTTTGATTTAGTTTAAGATTTTTAAATAAAAATATAAAAATGTTATAAGTATAATACTAATTTTGTTATTTCTTTTTCAGATGAGGAAGGTTCTGAAGACGTACACCAGGAAGACATGGCATTGGGAGATGAACGAGCACATTACAGCGGCTCCGGACACCTGGTGGGATTTTGCGCAGCGGAGCCGTATCACCTCTATGAGGGAGGTGGACTTCAGGAGGATCGACGATGTGCTTATTTCTGCGTTCGTCGAGCGCTGGCATCCGGAGACGAGCTCGTTCCATTTCCCGTGGGGCGAGATCACTATCACGCTCCACGATGTCGCGCGCATCCTGGAGATCCCCATCGACGGGTTGAGCGTCACCAGTGATATGGCGGACCCCGTCATTAGAGATCACATTTGCGCCATTACTGGGGCGACCCTGGAGTTGGTGGCCCAATGGTTCAGTGGTGGCGGTATCCCGATAGAGGCCCTCTTGCTGAGGTCCCGTGAGCAGTTGTCCAGTCCAAAGAGGGATGACTGGCGCATAGCGTCCATGTACTTGATGATGCTCCTCGGCTGTACCATTTTCCCGGACAAGTCGACGAACGCCGTCAAGTACAAGTACATGGCGCTAGTCGTTGACCACGACCGCATCGGTTGTTATGCCTGGGGAGTCGGCGTATTGGCTGTCCTGTATCGAAATTTGGGTGAGGCGTCAAGGGCCAGGGCGAAGGGCATTGCAGGTTGTACACTTCTTCTGAGGGTAATTATTAATTTATTTTATTTTTGTAATATATGATATTATATGCTAACGGGTTTTTATATATATGTAGGCCTGGATTTGGGCGTACTTTTCTACTTTCCGAGGTCACGCGGTCCTTGACCTGGAGGCCATGGCGGATACGAGGGCCGCTCAGAGAGACGGGAGGGAGGCTCCTCAGGGACGGAATCCGGAGCGGCTGATTGCTATTCGCCGCATTTTAGACGTCGTGAGATTTGATGAGGTAATACTTTACGGCTTTATTGCGTTTCGTTTAGGAAATTAAAATTATGAATATACGTTTTGAATTTAGGAAATTAAAATTATAAATATACGTTTTGAATTTACGAAATGAAAATTATATATTTTGACATTTTAGGTTGCCTGGACACCATGGGGTCCGTTAGACTTTATCACCCCTCAGGACGCTCCTTCTTTGTACCAAGGCATTATTGAGTGCCTCGAGATACAAGAGCCGTACATGCCGGACCGAGTCCTCCGCCAGTTCGGTTACAGGCAGGGGGTTCCTGAGGATCCACCAGCGCCACACGAGGTGAAGAGGCGGGTCGACTTGAGGTCGTACGTTTTGAAATACGACGACGAGTAGTGCACATGGGATGCCGACCCTAGACCGATGATCGAGCTTCAGAACATGGTCCATACCACCTTCGCTTGGGACACTGACGATGCGTACGTCGACTGCCTGGAGCAGATGTCACATCCGTATGTGGACGCACGGTCCCCTAGACAGGATCGTCCAGGTCTGGCTCCTGTCGTCCCTCCAGCTCCACCGGTGTATACTCTCATGGTATGAAACATTTTATTTATCGCTTATCATTTTTACGTGCTTAAAATCGGTTTAGTTGTAATGGAAATCTTTGTCCTGTATTCAGCGGACCTAGATTCTTGCCGGTCGGATGCAGCGTTTTTTGGAAGAGAGGGAAGGGCTTTCACCAGATGTTACCGCTACAATTATTTTGTGGATTCAGGATTTGATAGGTCACGAGGCGCCCATGGCTGATCCCTTACCGCGTGCTTCCCAGAGATTTACTAATTCACAGCACGAGAGAGGAGAGGGCAGCGGTAGAGTCCCCGACGATGACTAGATTGTAGGATCATGTATTTATGTCAATTAGACAGTTGTGTTTTGGATCATGACGAAATACTATAGTATATAAGTGTAACTATATGAAATATAATGAAATACTATAGTATATAAGTGTAATTACATGAAATTTAATGAGAAATACTATAGTATATAAGTGTAACTACATGAAATTTAATGAGAAATACTATAGTATATAAGTGTAAGTACATGAAATATAACGAAATACTATAGTATATAAGTGTAAGTACATGAAATATAACGAAATACTATAGTATATAAGTGTAACTACATGAAATATAACGAAATACTATAGTATATAAGTGTAACTACATGAAATATAACGAAATACTATAGTATATAAGTGTAACTACATGAAATATAACGAAATACTATAGTATATAAGTGTAATTACATGAAATATAACGAAATACTATAGTATATAAGTGTAACTACATGAAATATAACGAAATACTATAGTATATAAGTGTAACTACATGAAATATAACGAAATACTATAGTATATAAGTGTAACTACATCAAATATAACGAAATACTATAGTATATAAGTGTAACTACATGAAATATAACGAAATACTATAGTATATAAGTGTAACTACATGAAATATAACGAAATACTATAGTATATAAGTGTAACTACATCAAATATAACGAAATACTATAGTATATAAGTGTAACTACATGAAATATAACAAAATACTATAGTATATAAGTGTAACTACATGAAATATAGAGAAATACTATAGTATATAAGTGTAACTACATGAAATATAAAGAAACACTATAGTATATAAGTGTAACTACATGAAATATAACGAAATACTATAGTATATATGTATAACTACATGAAATATAACAAAATACTATAGTATATAAGTATAACTACATGAAATATAACGAAATACTGTAACTATATAGTATATAAGTGTAACTACATAAAATATAATGAAATACTATAGTATATAAGTGTAACTACATGAAATATAATGAAATACTATAGTATATAAGTGTAACTACATAAAATTTAATGAGAAATACTATAGTATATAAGTGTAACTACATAAAATATAATGAAATACTATAGTATATAAGTGTAACTACATGAAATATAATGAAATACTATAGTATATAAGTGTAACTACATAAAATTTAATGAGAAATACTATAGTATATAAGTGTAACTACATAAAATATAATGAAATACTATAGTATATAAGTATAACTACATGAAATATAATGAAATACTATAGTATATAAGTGTAACTACATGAAATATAAAGAAATACTATAGTATATAAGTGTAACTACATGAAATAAAAGGAAATACTATAGTATATAAGTGTAACTACATGAAATATAACGAAATACTATAGTATATAAGTGTAACTACATGAAATATAAAGAAATACTATAGTATATAAGTGTAACTACATGAAATATAACGAAATACTATAGTTATATAAGTGTAACTACATGAAATATAAAGAAATACTATAGTATATAAGTGTAACTACATGAAATATAACGAAATACTATAGTATATAAGTGTAACTACATGAAATATAACGAAATACTATAGTATATAAGTGTAACTACATCAAATATAACGAAATACTATAGTATATAAGTGTAACTACATGAAATATAACAAAATACTATAGTATATAAGTGTAACTACATGAAATATAGAGAAATACTATAGTATATAAGTGTAACTACATGAAATATAAAGAAACACTATAGTATATAAGTGTAACTACATGAAATATAACGAAATACTATAGTATATATGTATAACTACATGAAATATAACAAAATACTATAGTATATAAGTATAACTACATGAAATATAACGAAATACTATAGTATATAAGTGTAACTATATAGTATATAAGTGTAACTACATGAAATATAATGAAATACTATAGTATATAAGTGTAACTACATGAAATATAATGAAATACTATAGTATATAAGTGTAACTACATAAAATTTAATGAGAAATACTATAGTATATAAGTGTAACTACATAAAATATAATGAAATACTATAGTATATAAGTGTAACTACATGAAATATAATGAAATACTATAGTATATAAGTGTAACTACATAAAATTTAATGAGAAATACTATAGTATATAAGTGTAACTACATAAAATATAATGAAATACTATAGTATATAAGTGTAACTACATGAAATATAATGAAATACTATAGTATATAAGTGTAACTACATGAAATATAAAGAAATACTATAGTATATAAGTGTAACTACATGAAATAAAAGGAAGTACTATAGTATATAAGTATAACTACATGAAATATAACGAAATACTATAGTATATAAGTGTAACTACATGAAATATAAAGAAATACTATAGTATATAAGTGTAACTACATGAAATATAACGAAATACTATAGTTATATAAGTGTAACTACATGAAATATAAAGAAATACTATAGTATATAAGTGTAACTACATGAAATATAACGAAATACTATAGTATATAAGTGTAACTACATGAAATATAACGAAATACTATAGTTATATAAGTGTAACTACATGAAATATAAAGAAATACTATAGTATATAAGTGTAACTACATGAAATATAACGAAATACTTGTAATATCCCTCATTTTTGTAAGGAAAATTTCGAATTTTCTTATGACCAGATTACAAGTCAGATTAAATTCAGAGAAGTACGGACATTCTATGTAATGTGCGACCTCCGTAATATTTTTCTGAGTAATACAAAATACAATTAATGTATTTTTGGGTTAAAAGGTTGTTCGTATACGAATATATTTAACCCGGAGTTAAAAATATTTAACCACTTGGTAAGAAAAGACAAAACGGACAAAAAGGGGCAAAATGGCCTTGACCGCACCCCGCGGTCAAGCGGCCGCACCCGCGGCGAAGGCCAAACTTGGGGGCGGTAACAAGTCGGCCACCGCACCCCGCGGCCACACCACCGCACCCCACGGTGGCAACTGTATTCTTGACAGCGTGCAAGCAACTTGGCGAGGCTATAAGCGTAGCCTTGTTGAGTCATTCACCCTACGTTTTTAGGCTGGACACTTCGTGGTGTATGTGTCTTGCTTGGGAGCAGCCTTGTGGGACTATAAATGGAGAGAGGAGGCAGAGAGAAAGCTCAGATCATCAGCTCCAACATCATCTTCCTCCTAAGAAAAACTCCATTTTTGGTTTCAAAGTTCAGCTTGTTTTGAGAGGGATTCGAATTCCTTTTTGAACGTTAGAAGGGTGTTCCTAAGTGGTATTTCAAAGCTTAAGAAGGTGGGAGATCAAACCAAGAACAAATCGAAGTCGAACGAATCGATTTGGGTAAGTTTCTCCATGGCCGCTGTCGAAGAACTCGCTCTGGCACTTGACCGCACCCCGCGGCAGAGGCTCCACCGCACCCGCGGCGAGCTTACCCGGGTTGTGTTCTTGGGTGTTTTGCTTCGAGCGAGGCTTGATTCCTCTTATATTCTTTTAGATTCATATATATAGATATTGAATCTAACTTAGGGTCTTGTTATGGGTCGTTCCATATGGATTTATTGTCCAGGATCTGTCTCAGTTTCAGACTCTGAACCCTTCGTTCCTAAGCTTGTGAAGCTTTCATCGATCTAAGACAAGTGGCGGTTCGCTCTTGCTCATCATTTCATATTTCCATTAATTATCAATTGTTTAATTGTTAATTAATTTGGGATGATTATTGTTCTTGTCTGGGAACGGTTTTGTGAAACTGTTTTGGAAATTAAAATGGATATTATAATAAGTTGTATATCTGCTAGAACAACGCTATTATATAAATATATCTAGATTGAAATATATCTATGATGCTGGCCTTGATGGCTTTGATATGATTTTGGACAGTTCTGAACTGTTTAGTTAGAACGAGTATTCGCAGGAACGCTACTTGGTATCTTCTTGTGAGTACTAGTCGTTTCTTTATAACCAAGTGGATGGGATGTCCAGGCCCCAACACTTCTCTTTGGTCATGACCATTCCCTGTCCGTGTACAGGGAAGGTGCACACAGCTGGTGCCACTCTCTGGGATTTAGTCCCTACTCTATATCTCAATATCCGCGAGGATGAGATTCTAAAAGCTTGAAACGTGAATGAGCGTTTTGGAATTAATTAAGATAAGTGCCCGAGCGCACATGATTAATATACCCTTGACGAGTAGTGCAGCTAGGCAATAGTGCAGCTAGGAAACTCGTCCTGACTTTAATCAGAGTACGTTCTCTTTCCAATCTGGATTCGCTTTATACGGTGAGGTTGGTCGTGAGCCGAAACATCTAGACAGATTTTAAACGCTTGTATGTGAAACTATAATGTTCCAGACATTTGTCCTGCTTCCGATGAGACTCACTCTTTTGGAGTCTTCTCTTGGATATTCTTCCCCTAAGACTCATATCCGTTGGAGTCTTCTCTTGATCATGTCTTTTGATATATTCCAGTAGAAGTATGGTGGTTGGCTATCGTTATCGGTTGTTATCCGAGAAACGATGAGTCTAACCTAATACGACTACTTCGAACCACTCTGCTTTGTGCCCTTGCATAGTCTTTCATTAGACTAACCAACCGTAATTGTTCTCTGCATGGTTGGCTGGTGTCATCCGTTCGATTCAGCACATCAGATAAATTGCCACCCCACGAAGGCTAAGAACGACTATGACGGGAGGTGTTTTTAACAAATTTACCCAGGTTGAGATCCTTGGCATTGATCAATGTGGTCAAGACTTGTATTTATTTTTAAAAGACTTCCGCTATGCTTCGTTTACTTTGATAACAATGTTTTGCCCTATGGGGATTGGGTTGTAATCCCCTGACAAATGTTTTAACTATGGTTTGTTGATTATATAAATGTTGTTTATGATTTGTATAATCCGGTAAAGCCTTGGGTGGCTTCGGAGGTGAAATCCGAGGTCACTGGCGGTAATACCTTTCCAAATGGGTTAAAATTTGGGGGTGTTACAATACTATAGTATATAAGTATAACTACATGAAATATAACGAAATACTATAGTATATAAGTGTAACTACATGAAATATAACGAAATACTATAGTATATAAGTGTAACTACATGAAATATAACGAAATACTATAATATATAAGTATAACTACATGAAATATAACGAAATACTATAGTATATAAGTGTAACTACATGAAATATAACGAAATACTATAGTATATAAGTGTAACTACATGAAATATAAAGAAATACTATAGTATATAAGTGTAACTATATGAAATATAACGAAATACTATATTATATAAGTATAACTACATGAAATATAACGAAATACTATAGTATATAAGTGTAACTACATGAAATATAACGAAATACTATAATATATAAGTGTAACTACATGAAATATAATGAAATACTATAGTATATTAGTATAACTACATGAAATATAACGAAATATATAGTATATAAGTATAACTACATGAAATATAATGAAATACTATAATATATAAGTGTAACTACATATTGGGCCCAATTTCGAAATTTTCAGTTTTTCATCCGTTTCTTCTACAATACTTCCTATTCGGCCTATTTGGGCCCAATTTCTCATTTTTTCACCCGTTTATTCTACAATACTTTCTATTGAGCCTATTTGGGCCCAATTTCAAAATTTTTAGTTTTTCACCCGTTTCTTCTACAATCCTTTCTATTGGGCCTATTTGGGCCCAATTTCGAATTTTTTTAGGTTTTCACCCGTATCTTTTACAATCCTTCCTATTGGGCCTATTTGGGCCCAATTTTGAAATTTTTCAGGTTTTTACCCGTTTCTTCTACAATCCTTCCTATTGGGCCTATTTGGGTCCAATTTCGAAATTTTTAGTTTTTCACCCGTTTCTTCTACAATCCTTCCTATTGGGCCTATTTGGGCCCAATTTCGAAAATTTTCAGTTTTTCACCCGTTTCTTCTACAATCCTTCCCATTGGGCCTATTTGGGCCCAATTTCAAAATTTTTAGATTTTCACCCGTTTCTTCTACAATCCTTCCTATTGGGCCTATTTGGGCCCAATTTTGAAATTTTTAGATTTTCATCCGTTTCTTCTACAATACTTCCTATTCGGCCTATTTGGGCCCAATTTCTCAATTTTTCAGTTTTTTACCCGTTTCTTCTACAATCCTTCCTATTGGGCCTATTTGGGCCCAATTTCGAATTTTTTAGTTTTTCACCCGTTTTTCTACAATACTTCCTATTGGGCCTATTTGGGCCCAATTTCGAAATTTTCAGTTTTTCACCCGTTTCTTCTACAATACTTCCTATTGGGCCTATTTGGGCCCAATTTCTCAAATTTTCAGTTTTTCACCCGTTTCTTATATAACCCTTCCAATTACAGCTTCAGTGTGTTACAACTGTGTCATAGCTGTTATGCACAATCTGAGTGTTTTACAACTATTATTCGCATTTCTGCACAACTTCAGTGTTTTACAGTTGTGTGCTAGTTGTTATGCACAACTCTTCACTTGTATAAATAGTGTTACCCCTAGGGTTACTGAGTTCTCACAATTCCAACTGAAGCTCTGTTGTTCATCACCATTATTCGGTAAGGTTATCCTCTCAACTTAGATCTTGTTTGAGTTTTATGTTTATGAAACATTTATTAATGGATTTATGATATTGATAGGAAAATCAAGCACTACATCGCATAATGACATCTTCATCGTCAACAAACGCTGGTTGGCTATGCAATTGTAAGAGATCTGCGATTATCTGTGAGTGGCATATGCAGTTCAACTACAGAAGGAGGTATTGGGGATGCCCGACTATGGAAGGGGGGTGTCGCTTCATGAAGTGGATTGATCCATGCTACGATGAGAGGACACAGAGGGTTATAGCACAACTGTGGAACGAAAAAACAACAACTTGCTAACCGAAATGAAGAGCTTGGTAACAAAAATGAAGAACTTGTTAAGGAAAATGAAGAACTTGTTAAGTTGATTCCCATTCACACAAGGTTGATGCGCCTTAAGGAACAAGGGAAGTTAGCAATGGGCAAATCTAAGTATGAGCAGTTATTAAGAGAGATACAAGGGCGTAAATAAGTTGATGTAATGTTTGTATCACTCTTGTAATTTATTTTGGATTTTATGTATGTTAAGAAAACAGATATATTATCAGGATTTTCAAATTGAGATTACACAAGTAAATCAGACCCAAATGTGAAGTTGATATCTGCTCTTAAAATAAATTACATATAAAATTATATCTAAAATTACATCTGAAATTACATTTGAAATATAATCTACATCTTAAACTACACCGGGGGATCTGGAGGACGGTTATATCTAATGCGATAATCCCGAAATAGTTGAATCCTCGACTGAAATTGAGAGTCCAAACCATCGACACTTGGGTGTTTGAATCGACGCCAAGCGTACGGAGGGGGAGGTAGTGGACAACCATCCTTCAGCGACACCTACATAGAAAACACAAAATATGATCGAGCTTTGTGTTTTAGGGTAAGCACAAACATTACTAGCTATTTAAAAACAATAACTATACCGGTACGAAGTGGTTTCGGTTTCCTACGAGGGCCATCGTCAATATCTGTGTTGGAGGGCCGAGGCTTTCGTCAGAGGCCCTCATTGGTAAGCACAAGCATGGGCCATCCCAGGATAATAGGACAATAGCAACTTGGTATGGCGTGGCAAACACTAAACCAATCATCGGCATGTCGAGCCAGTACTCCTCGCTGCAAGGACTGATGACATAGTTGACCCGAAATATAAGGTCCTCGTAAGTGATCCCCGGGTATAGTACGGGCAAGATGGGCATGTACACATCTCTATTGTCAAACAACTCGCCCGCCACCTGCATTCGAACCACGGGGTATGCAGTCTCTTCTGATCCCAACAATACAGCCAGTGTCCGATATCCACAATGCCCGTCTGGACATACATCTCTGGCCCCGTTAATGTACGGAAACCAAAAGTAATCCACATTCTTAACCCAAAAGTTCACCCCTATATAAATCATGGGTTGTTCAGGGAGCTGCTGCGATCCTGTCCCTTCGGATTGGCTCCCTTGGGTCCCAATGCTTGACGAAGCTCCACTTGGTTCCTTCTTGCCACGACCCCAACCTCTACCTTGGCTTCCACTGGCCTTATTCTTCTCAATCTCTTCTAACTCAGCCCTCCGATGCTCAAACAAGCTCGGCTCCCTCTTGGTGTCGTACTTTGTCGAACCCTTTGGCCTTCCTTTTGAAATGATTCATGTGGCCTCCTGCATCGAAGTTTCATGCGGGTGCTGCGTGTCCCAGAACAACTCGGTGATTTGGTCTATTTGGTCCTTGCTCAATGTTTTAGCGTGCCACATGTCATCCATTAGCTTCCATCTCAACTCTTGAACACACATCTGTGTTGTGTCCTCAACTGGATCTTCTTTCGTGTAAACCCTATCCCATTGCAATTGCTTCCAGAAGCGGTGTATCTCACTCGGCATGATCGGCGTCTTATTAATGATGGCATTTGCGATTCTGTGGACACACGGCAGGCCGAAGCAGTCTCTCATCCAATGATCATCACAATCATCAGGGAAATCCTCCTCCTCTATCTGCTTATACAGATCAAACAACATTCCCAAGCACCTATCCGACACTTTGAAGAATAGCCTTGAAAACAACACTCTTATTTCTAGCGGCACACCATCAAACATTGTTGGTGTTTTGTTCCGTGACATCTCTATGGTCGCACGCACCTGCCCAATTTGACCCTCGATTGCATGGTGTATCCTCACTACCATTCTATTAAAACCACCAACGCTAGAATTCAGAATTTTCTTCAACACGTGATGCATACCCTCAACTCTATCAAAACACATGAAAAGCATTGCGTTAGTCCCACATTGAGCCCTGAACCTAGAAACTACTGAACATTGTACAAGGGTTACCTGTTTGTAATCCTCGTGAAGAAGTGAAGATGATGATCAGTCCACACTCTCACTATGCTTTCCTTGTGAGGATTAGTCCACGTCTTTTCAATGTATCAAACGAGGCCACTCTTCCACGATGTCCTCAATTTCGCAAGCCTCTCTTCGTAGCTTTCCTCCGTGGTTGAACACCAAAGTGCCCAACATTGGCCGCAAAACCTTTTCACTTGTTTTTTATCCTTCAATATTGGGGAGGCATATGCTTCTATGTTGTGCTTAATATGCACCCAACACAATAGGTGTTTTACTTCATCTTTGAAAACTATCCGAATTGCATTAATGAGAGCCTTCTCTCGATCAGTCATTATGGCGGTCGGCATAACACCCGCATCTTTAAACAAGCGCAAAAGTTTCTCCATTATGAACTTGTAATGCACAACTTTTTCTTGTCGTGTAAATGCATACACAATGTTGAAAGTCTTGTGCGTGCAAGTGAAACCGACATTCTCCACCAATGGCATGTTATACCTGTGGATGAATGTAAGAAAACAAATTAATGTAAGAAGTCATAGAATATAAGATATAATTCAAATCGATGATATAAATCACTACTATTAAATTGTGTTGAAATTGTAACAAAAATCCATCACATACCTATTTGTCTTGTATGTGGCGTCGATAATTACCACGTACGGGAACATCTTCAATAGGTGGAGCGAGTCCGGGTGAGCAAAAAATAGGATATCAGTCTCTTTCGTAGACAACTTTCTAAGCGGAAATACCCGGTAACTATTTTGTTGCAAAAAGTTTAGAGTCCATTGCGTAACCGTCAATTCCCCATGATCTTCGTAATGCATCTTCTACAGAAAGTTGGAAACTTGTTTCATGGATGTAACATTTCCGGGGAAGAAGTTCCTCAACTCCGCAACAATAGTCCTAGGCGTCACGAACGCCTCGCCCAAACTTTTGGCAAGGCGCTCCTCATCCGGGGTCATTCTGCCAATGTATGCATGCCCAAGAAAGCTAGTCGGAAGCTTATGGTTGTGGCATCCATCTACCACATTCATGATCCATTTATGAGTCACTTCCCCTGACTTCTTCTTCAATCTAACACCACACAACTCAAATGTGCATCCGGACTTCTTCGACTTTGTTTTACGAATTATCTCAACTTCCTCTTCTGAGTCACTACTTTTCTTTCTCCCCGATCTATATTCACCAAAATGCTCGCACGTCAAACTAACACTTCTGACATTTGAGTTACGAGTGACTAAAACCATCATCAAATCTTTGCCCCTATTCTTAACCCACTCAATCAATTCCTCTCGGCTATCCCACTTCAGATTGTTATGAAATTCATCTCCATAATCTTTCCCCTATACATGTTTATATAATCAATAATGTTACAATATATGGATTGCGATTTGTGAAATTTATATGTTTGTAGCTAACCAATATTAACTATAAAACAAAACTATAATTGTAATACATAACTAAACTAAGGAAAAACAAATTGATAGCTTATCTCACTAAATCATCATCATCATCTTCTCCATTACCATATTCTTTTAACGCTTTTGAAAATAAACATAGGACTTTTAACATATATCAAATTCACAACAATTATCAACTTCTCCACTACTACTAAATACTAATCTTTTAACATATATCAAAACAAATATAGGCCTCTATCGCTAAATCGTCATCATCTTATCCACTACAACTAAATACTAATCTATCTTTTAACATAATAAATATAGGCCTCTACCGCAACATCGTCATCATCTTCTCTATTAATTTTAATTCTAATCATTCCATTATTAACTATACGTACTTAAGCTATATTAATTATAACTAATTTCAATCTTAATCATTCCATAATTACTAACCTCGAAATTGCCATCGTCGAAATCTTCATCGTCGAAATCTTGATCGTCGTATTCTTCATTCTCTTCTCCACTACTCGATGTGTTTTCATTATATGTCATTTCTTGTAAGATTTGTTGTTTTGGATTTTTAGAAAACGAGGGATTTGGCTTGCTATTTATAGGGCATAAAATAGCCGTTGGAATAACGGCTAATTCTGTACGCCATGGTCTAGCGTACGCAATGGGCTGGCGTACAGGCCATTTCCAATGGCTATTTTCCTGTACGTTGTATTGTAGCGTACGCTACAATACGACGTACAGGTAAAAGTACAGAAATTCAAAAAAAAATCAGAAATTCAAAAAAAATTCATAAAATATGTTATACGCCAAGACATTGCGTATGCCAATTTCTGGCGTACAGAATGTCGTGCGTACAGCTAAATTTTGTCGTGTATATAGTATGAGCCTTAATTTCATAACTTTCCAACTATTTTAATATTAGGAGAAGGGTGGTTAGGGCTTCAAATTAGATCTAATTCTTGTGTGTTAACTTCGCCATGTAAAGTGACGTGTAAATTCATATATAATATACGAGCAGGGAATTAAAACTCAGAATGAGATATCTTTAATTATCTGGTTTGGACATGACTAGTTAATAGTGTTTTAATTCGAGTACGTTACTAAATGTGACATGGACAATTTTATTTCTTCTTACATACTTGCATCAAATGGGGATCGATTCACATGCACTAGAGTGCTATATATATCCGGCATGTGATACTTGGCCTTTGAGTAGTAATTCTCAATTGAATGTTCTTTGCCTTGTTATAGAGTAATTAAAATTTTCTTAAGTTTGAAGAGCTAGCCCAAAATTGGACTTGGCATGGAAATGGATAGAAATTTAATTAGATGAATCATGTAGTGACAATGAAGGCTGACGGTAAGATGAATTCAAACAGAAAGAAGTGATGAGAAAACGTGTATGATAGAGATCAATGAAAAGGAATTAATGAAGGAGTCAATTTCTTTTACTAATTTTGTTAATTTTTAAGATGATAGGGAAATCAGAAAGGTGATACCGTGTGATGTAGATTGCAATTGTTTCACAGCCCAAAAACAATTCAATATGGATAAATTGTATTTTGAGTGTTTTTGATTTCAGAAGTTTATTTCATTGTGAACCCTAGCTAACATGTATTCTATAAGACATGTGTTTTGGGGAGGGGGGGGGGGGGGGGGGGGGGGGGGAATCATGCGACCTAAAATTGCTAAATTGAGGGGATAATTATTTATTTTATTTTTTTGATGAAAAAACCCCATATATTAATAACCCATAGAAAAGACAACATTTGCCAAGAAAATTGGCATGTGCTTTGAGGGGATAATTAGTCGAACTAAAGCTATTCGATGCAAGAGAAACAATTAAGATAATATTAATAAAACTTAAATTAATAGATCGAATTGAAATGCGAACTTATCTCCACTTTTCAATATGAAGATTGAAGTTACAAATACGAGAGAATACTTAGAACACTCAAAAGCTTGAGTACAAAATGCCAGTCGAATGAGTATGCAAGAGATCGTCTATTTTTACATGTGTTTTTTCCTCTATTTATATAGATGCTTACTGAATATAATTAATTTTCGATAGATCCCGACTTCCATGCTTGTAAACGTTACTTTATGGGGTGAAATACAACCTTTCGCGATAATCTAAAATTTAGGTTGAGTACTTAGCTACCCAAAATTACAATTATAAATGAAATAAACCTAAACACTTACCAATTTCATGTGGATGACGTATTTGGCAAACATATGGCACTTGTTTTTTTTTTCTTTTCTTTTTTATACAGGCAAACAGAAGGTATCATTACAAACCAGAAGACATATTTAAATCATCGTAACAGATAATTTTTACAAAGGATTTACAAGCTAACGGACGCTGAATCTCGAATCTAAGTAGTGGCTTCGAGAACGAAGTTGTTGAGTGTGGTCTTGATTCTTCGAAAGGAAGAATTGCACTGCGGAGAACAGTGATGGTAGAAAAATCCATGAAATCAGCTGCTTTATTAGACTCTCGATAACAATGATGAACCTGAAAAATAATCCTAACCATATAACAGAGATCTAATTTCTATAAGTATCGGAGAGATTTCCCATACAATTTTCCAAATTCCACGGATAGAATTAATGACAGAAAGATTATCTCATTCAAGAACTATTTGCGTAAAACGATGCGAAATAGCCCTACGAAGGCTCTTAAGGGCGGCCAAAGCCTCAACCTTAATAGGTGAGGAGCAGAGGATCTGCTTGTGGTCTAAGAAGACCACCTCACCAGAATAATTACGGAATACATATCCAATGTGTGTTGAACCATTTTATTTGACTGAAGCATCAAAAATTAATTTGATACAATTTGGAGGAGGTTTTTTCCATCTTGAAAATTGCCTTGAACCCTTATTTTTACAAGAAAATGAAGTTTCTTCTAAAAAAGACCGCATCCAGTCCTTGTAAGAAATGAAAGCACTGTTGACTGTAGTATGAATATCGACTAGAATCTTTCTAAAGAACATCCCCAACTTATGGAGCTCATGGATCAACTCTTACATGCATCCTCAAGGGTACCAACATCAGACATGCTCATGCCACAGATAACAACAACTAGAGTCGGCGCACCATGATCAACGTCAAAGAAGATCTGCTCAAACTCCGTAATGCCGATTCACTGAACAACATCATGATCATCAACTCTAGGAAATACTCAACCAGCAACATCTACTCTGTCTTCAAAGAACCAACAAGTATCCCATCTCTCTCTAGCAATATCTAGGGTGGGATGCACATCCCACGCTGTAGCTTCATCACTTAGTTAAGCTTACATCAATGTCTACCAACTCTCACTAGGCTACACTCTTGGAATCTCGTTGGCTCTAATCTTTGTCGGCTATGCAACATGGCCCCTGAAACCGAACAACACATCTGGTTCATTTGTTCTTTCTCCAATTTTGTCCAGAACACTATTCTCAATTGGCTTGGCATCTCCAGAAGGTTTTACTCACTCCAAGACTAGCTTATTTGGATATCTTCGGGAGCTAATCGCAACTCATTTTGTCACCACCTTAGAGCTAGTTGCATCTCCGCAATGATCTACTATATTTAGATTGCCAAGGAATGCCATAATCTACCAAAACAAGCGCCCAACACCCTCAGAATGTGCTAGCCAAATCATCAAAGTCATAAAATTGAGTTTTCATGCGTATTGGATGAAGAACAAAATCTTGCACTTTGGAGAAGTATTCTTAGATAATATCTTTTTGTAACACCCCCAAATAATTCCTTGAAAGTATTACCGCTAGTGACATCAGATTACACATCTAGGGTCACCCAAGGCTAAATCATTTATAACAACTATATAATAACACAAACTATATTAAATATCATAAAAATTCTTAAATATTATTTAAACCAAAGTCAAAGTTTTACAACTGTCAACACCAAATACAACCAAATACAGAGTTGTTTCAATACAGCGGAAGTCCTTAAAATAATTAAATATCACGAAGGGTCTTGATCGGAGCGATCTCACGCCTAGGATCTTCAACCTTGGAAAACTCTTTAAAACGTCATTTGCCTTCATCATCGAATACTAGCCTTCACGGAAAGGGAGTTTATCTGATGTGCCGTATGAGACGGATGACACCAACCAACCATGCAAATGAAAATAATCGATTGGTTAGTCTAATGAAAGACTATGCAAGGGTAAAATAGGAAAAGGTTCTAAGTAACCGTATTAGGTTACACCTGTCGCTTCTCGAATAATAACCGATGACGACAGTGAACCTCAACACTTCTACGGAAACATAAGAAGAGGTATGAACAAGAGAAAACTCCAAAAGATTGAGTCTTATGGGAAACGTATGAAGAGAAGACTCCAAAAGATTGAGTCTTATGGGAAATATGACAAGTGTTTGGGAACGTTATAGTTTCACACAAGCGTTTAAAAACGACTTGATCATTTGGGTCTATGACCAACCTCACCGCGCAATACGAATTCAGATTGAAAAGAAGACTTACTCTAACCGAAGTCCGGGTGGGTTCCAAGTTGTACTTCTCGCCCGAAGGTTCATTAATTATGTGCATAACCGCACTTATCTTATTTAATTACAAAACGTACATTCACGTTAAAGCTTTTAATATATATCATCTCGATACGAGAGATATCTTGGGAATTAATCCCGATTGTTGGCACCAACTGTGTGCACCACCACCTATATTCGGATAGGGGTAGGTCATGACCAGGAAAGTACTAGGGCAAAATCCTCTTAATACCAGTTATAAAGAAACGACTAGACCTCGCAAGGTACATAGCGTTCCTACGAATACTCGTTCTAACTACACAGTTAAATTCACACAATAATCCACACCAATATCATCGCGGTAATAACAAGTATAATAGCGTTGTTTCTAGCAATATATACAACCTATTATAATATTATATTTTAATCACATCATTTATAAAATCTGTTCTCAAACGAAAATATCACTTCATTCCAATTTAATTAACAATAAAAAATAATTGATAACTAAAGGAAATATGGAATGATAAGCAAGAGCGAACCACCACTTGCCTTAATCTAGCTGAATTAGCGATGTCGGGTTTCAGGATTAGGAAACTAGAATCTGGATA
Organism: Rheum nobile; assembly: GCA_027886185.1. NCBI lineage: Eukaryota > Viridiplantae > Streptophyta > Magnoliopsida > Caryophyllales > Polygonaceae > Rheum > Rheum nobile. Next base: position 552,939 of record WOAB01000003.1, read on the forward strand.
CGGATTCATATGACAACGACGAAACCCTGGGTTAGACACACTACGGACAAAACGATACGAATCAACAAGAATAAAGCCTGAGTCGTGACCGTGGATGTCCAAGCCACGATCGCGCTTGACAGGGCAAGCCGCGGTCGCGATTTGGACTTCCGCGGTCGCAGAATTCTGGGCAGCTTCTGCGGTCGTGGAATTCATCCCCGCGATCGCGGATCCCCTTCTGACGCAACTCCGACTTCGGCTTCGAAGCTTACCGACGACTCGAAGATGACTTCCTTGGCTTCGAACGAGGGCTCACCACCACTCCAAGCTTCCAAGGCACCACGGCGACCACAAAGACTCCGGCGAAACTCCGGCGAAGGCAAGAACTCTGGCGACGATGCAAATCGAGAGAAAGAGAGGTGATTCGAAGCTGTGGATGCAGATCTCCGAGGCCTCGACCTCCTTTTATAGGGTGGGAGGGAGTATAACGTTGTCCACACGAATCGATTGAGCTTCCTCCATCGGCGAAACGTCGAAATCCGAATCGGAGAAAACGCGAGGGGAAATAAAGACGACGATGAACACATTTCCGTGATCGCGGAAACTCTTCCGCGATCGCGGAAATGCCGTGAACGCGTCTGTTGGCCTCTGGTCACGGTTTCACTCGCGGACTTATGCTAAAATGTATTTTTTGTACCTTTAAAAATACTTCAAGACCCAATAATGTATTTAACGTATACTATAACGTTCAAAAGATTATTACAGAGATCATAGAGGTTACATAAATTTCCCATAAAGCCTTTCATACAGAAATGATAGTTCGGGACTTTTAGGGGTTATTATATTACCTCCCCCTTAAAAAAAAGTTTCGACCCCGAAACTAGGCTGAAAACAGATCGGGAAAACAACTAAGCATATCAGCCCCAGTCTCCCAGGTTTCCCAAGTAACCTCCTCAGATCCAGACTTGGACCAGAGAATCCGTACTAATGGTACCACCTTGTTCCGCAAGTGCTTCTCGCGTCGTTCAAGAATACGCACAGGTATCTCCTAGTAGGTACCATTTGCCTGAATCTCGATGTCCTCATAACTCAGCACATGAGACACATCTAGCACATACTTCCTTAGCAGAGACACGTGGAACACGTTATGCACTAGATGCGTCGACGACGGCAATGCTAAATGATACGCTAGAGACCCCACTCTGTCAAGGATCTCAAACGGTCCCACGTAGCGAGGGTTAAGCTTCCCACACTTGCCGAACCTATTCGGATAGGGGTAGGTCATGACCAGGAAAGTACGAGGGCAAAATCCTCTTAATACCAGTTATAAAGAAACGACTAGACCTCGCAAGGTACATAGCGTTCCTACGAATACTCGTTCTAACTACACAGTTAAATTCACACAATAATCCACACCAATACCATCGCGGTAATAACAAGTATAATAGTGTTGTTTCTAGCAATATATACAACCTATTATAATATTATATTTTAATCACATCATTTATAAAATCTGTTCTCAAACGAAAACATCACTTCATTCCAATTTAATTAACAATAAAAAATAATTGATAACTAAAGGAAATATGGAATGATAAGCAAGAGCGAACCGCCACTTGCCTTAATCTAGCTGAATTAGCGATGTCGGGTTTCAGGATTAGGAAACTGGAATATGGATACGGATTCATATGACAACGACGAAACCCTGGGTTAGACACACTACGGACGAAACGATACGAACGAAAATGATATGAATCGACAAGAATAAAGCCTGAGTCGAGACCGTGGATGTCCAAGCCACGATCGCGCTTGACAGGGCAAGCCGCGGTCGCGATTTGGACTTCCGCGGTCGCAGAATTCTGGGCAGCTTCTGCGGTCGTGGAATTCATCCCCGCGATCGCGGATCCCCTTCCGACGCGACTCCGACTTCGGCTTCGAAGCTTACCGACGACTCGAAGATGACTTCCTTGGCTTCGAACGAGGGCTCACCACCACTCCAAGCTTCCAAGGCACCACGGCGACCACAAAGACTCCGGCGAAACTCCGGCGAAGGCAAGAACTCCGGCGACGATGCAAATCGAGAGAAAGAGAGGTGATTCGAAGCTGTGGATGCAGATCTCCGAGGCCTCGACCTCCTTTTATAGGGTGGGAAGGAGTATAACGCCGGCCACACGAATCGATTGAGCTCCCTCCATCGGCGAAACGTCGAAATCCGAATCGGAGAAAACGCGAGGGGAAATAAAGACGACGATGAACACATTTCCGCGATCGCGGAAACTCTTTCGCGGTCGCGGAAATGCCGTGAACGCGTCTGTTGGCCTCTGGTCACGGTTTCAATCACGGACTTATGCTAAAATGTATTTTTTGTACCTTTAAAAATACTTCAAGACCCAATAATGTATTTAAAGTATACTATAACGTTCAAAAGATTATTACAGAGATCATAGAGGTTACATAAATTGCCCATAAAGCCTTTCATACAGAAATAATAGTTCGGGACTTTTAGGGGTTATTACATTACCTCCCCCTTAAAAAAAAGTTTCGACCCCGAAACTAGGCTGAAAACAGATCGGGAAAACAACTAAGCATATCAGCCTCAGTCTCCCAGGTTTCGGGAAAACAACTAGGCTGAAAACAGATCGGGAAAACAACAAAGAGTAGTAGGAGATAACGATGTATACTTGACCAACTAATTATGTTCGATCGGTTTGTAGACTAAAAAAAATTGAATATTTAATAATGATCGAATGAATGAATGTACTGCAAAATGGAGTAGGAGGCATCGGAAATAATTTAGATGAAGAGAAGCAAGAGCGAACCGCCACTTGATAACTAAAGAAAATATGGAATGATAAGCAAGAGCGAACCGCCACTTGCCTTAATCTAGCTGAATCTAGCTGAATTAGAGCAAGACTACATTGTAAAATGGGATATTTAATAATGATCGAATGAATGAATGTACTCCAATTTAATTAACAATAAAAAATAATTGATAACTAAAGGAAATATGGAATGATAAGCAAGAGCGAACCGCCACTTGCCTTAATCTAGCTGAATTAGCGATGTCGGGTTTCAGGATTAGGAAACTGGAATATGGATACGGATTCATATGACAACGACGAAACCCTGGGTTAGACACACTACGGACGAAACGATACGAACGAAAATGATATGAATCGACAAGAATAAAGCTTGAGTCGAGACCGTGGATGTCCAAGCCACGATCGCGCTTGACAGGGCAAGCCGCGGTCGCGATTTGGACTTCCGCGGTCGCAGAATTCTGGGCAGCTTCTGCGGTCGTGGAATTCATCCCCGCGATCGCGGATACCCTTCCGACGCGACTCCGACTTCGGCTTCGAAGCTTACCGACGACTCGAAGATGACTTCCTTGGCTTCGAACGAGGGCTCACCACCACTCCAAGCTTCCAAGGCACCACGGCGACCACAAAGACTCCGGCGAAACTCCGGCGAAGGCAAGAACTCCGGCGACGATGCAAATCGAGAGAAAGAGAGGTGATTCGAAGCTGTCGATGCAGATCTCCGAGGCCTCGACCTCCTTTTATAGGGTGGGAAGGAGTATAACGTTGGCCACACGAATCGATTGAGCTTCCTCCATCGGCGAAACGTCAAAATCCGAATCGGAGAAAACGCGAGGGGAAATAAAGACGACGATGAACACATTTCCGCGATCGCGGAAACTCTTCCGCGGTCGCGGAAATGCCGTGAACGCGTCTGTTGGCCTCTGGTCGCGGTTTCACTCGCGGACTTATGCTAAAATGTATTTTTTGTACCTTTAAAAATACTTCAAGACCCAATAATGTATTTAACGTATACTATAACGTTCAAAAGATTATTACAGAGATCATAGAAGTTACATAAATTTCCCATAAAGCCTTTCATACAGAAATGATAGTTCGGGACTTTTAGGGGTTATTACATTACCTCCCCCTTAAAAAAAAAAGTTTCGACCCCGAAACTATGCTGAAAACAGATCGGGAAAACAACTAAGCATATCAGCCCCAGTCTCCCAGGTTTCCCAAGTAACCTCCTCAGATCCAGACTTGGACCAGAGAATCCGTACTAATGGTACCACCTTGTTCCGCAAGTGCTTCTCGCGTCGTTCAAGAATACGCACATGTATCTCCTAGTAGGTACCATTTGCCTGAATCTCGATGTCCTCATAACTCAGCACATGAGACACATCTAGCACATACTTCCTTAGCAGAGACACGTGGAACACGTTATGCACTGGATGCGCCGACGGCGGCAATGCTAAACGATACGCTAGAGACCCCACTCTGTCAAGGATCTCAAACGGTCCCACGTAGCGAGGGTTAAGCTTCCCACACTTGCCGAACCTGAACACACCCTTGGATGGCGACACCTTGACAAAGACCTTGTCACCAACCTCAAACTCGACATTCCTGCACTTCAGATCTGCGTAAGACTTCTGTCGACTCTGAGCTGTCAGCATCCTCTGTTTGATCAAAGCAATGTCTGAGGCAGTCCTTTCGACTAACTCCGGTCCGAGCAGAACCTTGTCGGCATTCTCATCCCAACAAATTGAAGATCTGCACTTCCTACCGTACAAAGCCTAGAATGGAGCCATCTTAATGGTAGAATGCCATCTATTGTTGTACGTGAATTCAATCAGACTTAAGCTGTTCTCCCAGCTGGTCGGACGATCTAGTACGCAAGCTCTCAGCATATCTTCCAGTGTATGGATGGTCCTCTCAGACTGTCCATCCGTCTGAGGATGAAACACAGTACTAAACCTAAACTCAGTACCCATGGCCTTGTGGAGTTCTTTCCAGAATCTCGACATGAATCGGCTGTCACGATCCGATACAATGGTTTTTGGCGTACCATGCAAACGGACAATCTCGTGTAGGAAAACTTCTGATAGCTTATGGGTTCCCCATGTTGACTTGATAGCCACGAAGTGAGCACTCTTCGTGAGCCTGTCAATGATTACCCATATGGCATCCTTCTGACTCTGAGTCTTCGGCAACCATGTGACGAAGTCCATAGCAATATCCTCCCACTTCCATTCTGGCACTGGGAGAGATAGCAATTCACCACCTGGTCTACGGTGTTCTATCTTGACCTTCTGACAAGTCAAGCATTTTGCCACAAATTCTGCTACGTCCCACTTCATATTGGGCCACCAGAATTTCTTTCCGAGGTCTTTGTACATCTTACTGGATCCTGAATGTACAGAATAAGCTGACGAATGGGTCTCCTTCATCACCAACTGGCGAAGGCCGTTCACGTCAGTGACCTCAGATTACACATCTGGGGTCACCCAAGGCTAAATCATTTATAACAACTATATAATAACACAAACTATATTAAATATCATAAAAATTCTCAAATATTATTTAAACCAAAGTCACGGTTTTACAACTGTCAACACCAAATACAACCAAATATAGAGTTGTTTCAATACAGCGAAAGTCCTTAAAATAATTAAATATCACGAAGGGTCTTGATCGGAGCGATCTCATGCCTAGGATCTTCAACCTTGGAAAACTCTTTAAAACGTCATTTGCCTTCATCATCGCATACTAGCCTTCACGGAAAGTGAATTTACCTGATGTGTCGTATGAGACGGATGATACCAGCCAACCATGCAAAGGAAAATAACCGATTGGTTAGTCTAATGAAAGACTATGCAAGGGTAAAATAGGAAAAGGTTCTAAGTAATCGTATTATGTTACACATGTCGCTTCTCGAAACATAAGAAGAGGTATGAACAAGACAAGACTCCAAAAGATTGAGTCTTATGGGAAACGTATGAAGAGAAGACTCCAAAAAATTGAGTCTTATGGGAAATATGACAAGTGTTTGGGAACGTTATAGTTTCACACAAGCGTTTAAAAACGACTTGATCATTTGGGTCCACGACCAACCTCACCGCGCAATGCGAATTCAGATTGGAAAGAAGACTTACTCTAACCGAAGTCCGGGCGGGTTCCAAGTTGTACTTCTCGCCCGAAGGTTCATTAATTATGTCAATAACCGCACTTATCTTATTTAATTACAAAACGTACATTCACGTTAAAGCTTTTAATATATATCATCTCGATACGAGAGATATCTTGGGAATTAATCCCGATTGTTGGCACCAGCTGTGTGGACCACCACCTATATTCGGATTGGGGTAGGTCATGACCAGGAAAGTACTAGGGCAAAATCCTCTTAATAACAGTTATAAAGAAACGACTAGACCTCGCAAGGTACATAGCGTTCCTACGAATACTCGTTCTAACTACACAGTTAAATTCACACAATAATCCACACCAATACCATCGCGGTAATAACAAGTATAATAGCGTTGTTTCTAGCAATATATACAACCTATTATAATATTATATTTTAATCACATCATTTATAAAATCTGTTCTCAAACGAAAACATCACTTCATTCTAATTTAATTAACAATAAAAAATAATTGATAACTAAAGGAAATATGGAATGATAAGCAAGAGCGAACCGCCACTTGCCTTAATCTAGCTGAATTAGCGATGTCGGGTTTCGGGATTAGGAAATTGGAATCTGGATACGGATTCCTATGACAACGACGAAACGACGACGAAACCCTGGGTTAGACACACTACGGACGAAATGATACGAACGAAAACGATACGAATCGACAAGAATAAAGCCTAAGTCGTGACCGTGGATGTCCAAGCCACGATCGCGCTTGACAGGGCAAGCCGCGGTCGCAATTTGGACTTTCGCGGTCGTAGAATTCTGGGCAGCTTCTGCGATCGCGGAATTCATCCCCGCGATCGCGGATCCCCTTTCGATGCGACTTCGGCTTCGAAGCTTACCGACGACTCGAAGACGACTTCCTTGGCTTCGAACGAGGGCTCACCACCACTCCAAGCTTCCAAGGCACCACGGCGACCACAAAGACTCCGGCGAAACTCCGGCGAAGGCAAGAACTCCGGCGACGATGCAAATCGAGAGAAAGAGAGGTGATTCGAAGCTGTGGATGCAGATCTCCGAGGCCTCGACCTCCTTTTATATGGTGGGAAGGAGTATAACGCCGGCCACACGAATCGATTGAGCTCCCTCCATCGGCGAAACGTCGAAATCCGAATCGGAGAAAACGCGAGGGGAAATAAAGACGACGATGAACACATTTCCGCGATCGCGGAAACTCTTTCGCGGTCGCGGAAATGCCGTGAACGCGTCTGTTGGCCTCTGGTCACGGTTTCACTCGCGGACTTATGCTAAAATGTATTTTTTGTACCTTTAAAAATACTTCAAGACCCAATAATGTATTTAAAGTATACTATAACGTTCAAAAGATTATTACAGAGATCATAGAGGTTACATAAATTGCCCATAAAGCCTTTCATACAGAAATGATAGTTCGGGACTTTTAGGGGTTATTACATTACCTCCCCCTTAAAAAAAAATTTCGACCCCGAAACTAGGCTGAAAACAGATCGGGAAAACAACTAAGAATATCAGCCTCAGTCTCCCAGGTTTCGGGAAAACAACTAGGCTGAAAACAGATCGGGAAAACAACAAAGAGTAGTAGGAGATAACGATGTATACTTGACCAACTAATTATGTTCGATCGGTTTGTAGACTAAAAAAAATTGAATATTTAATAATGATCGAATGAATGAATGTACTGCAAAATGGAGTAGGAGGCATCGGAAATAATTTAGATGAAGAGAAGGTCTCCTATTGGGATAATACCCTTATCTCCTGTGGGGATATCATTCACCATGTCATAAACAAACAAGAATTAAAACATAAGCAAAATCCAACATGAACTAAGAACTTAACAGATTGTGAATCTTAAACCAAGAGAGGGTCAATTTGATATTACCAAGAGCGACCCGGGCCAGAGAATAGGCGCCATAACAAGTGTTGTTCTTCAAATTATAAATCAATCGATCGAGAGAATAATTTGACTTTATTCATGATCGGTAAATTCGAAAACAATGAGAAATTGAAGCTGGTTATTTCATAAATAGAGTGCGGTTCCAGTGCGGAGCACTCTTTCCGTGCGGACATGCACTATATGGCCTTATTTGTGCACTTTAGGGTCTTATTTGTGCATTTTTGCAAAAAAATTGAAAAATGTTTGGAAAAAAATTTGAAAAAGATTTTTTTTTTTTTTTTTTGAAAAAGTGCACAAATAAGACGTTAAAGTGCACAAATAAGGCCCTAAAGTGCATGCTCCGCACGTCCGCACGGGAAGAGTGCTCCGCATATGATCCAAACTCTCATAAATATCCAATTAAATAGAAAAATGAATATATGTGAGCAGGGCCCATGTACTATAGAAGAATCTACCACTTCTAACAGTACAACCCTAAGGGAGCCCGTTGGGGAAATATTGTGTGGGCACACTCTGTGTCCACTGACTTGATCAACTGGCAGGCCGTTGAGCCAGCCATCTACCCCTCCAAGCCCTTTGACATCGAGGGTTGCTGGTCCGCCACCGTTCTACCCGGGTCGGGGCCCGCCATACTCTACACCGGCAGGGACCCACGGAGGACACAAGTCCAGAACATAGCCCTGTCGGCCAACCTGTCCGATCCATATCTCCGAGTATGGGTGAAGCCGGACTACAACCCCGTGGTGGTTCCCAGCGCGAACATGAACGTCACTTGCTTCCGCGACCGCCTGGTACGACGACGACCACTGGAAGATGCTGGTGGGGGCCGCGAGAACCGCAGGGGCATGGCCCACCTATACAGGAGCCGGGACTTTAAGGCATGGGTCAAGGCCAAGCACCCGCTGCACTCCGTCCTCGACACTGGCATGTGGGAGTGCCCCGACTTCTACCCGGCCTCGAGCGTGGGGCCGGCGCCCCTGCTCAAGGTCAGCCTTGACGACACCCGCTACGAGTACTACACCGTCGGGAGGTACGAGAAGCGGATCGACAAGTACTTTCCCGACAAGCCTTCGCTTGACGGCTGGAACGGCCTGCGCTATGACTACGACACCTTCTACGCCTCCAAGACGTTCTTCGACCCTAACAAGGACCGTCGGATCCTATGGGGTTGGGCTAATGAGTCTGACGCTGCATCCATGGATATCAAGAAAGGCTGGGCTGGGATTCAGGTACTATAAATATAATTTCAAGCGTCAGACTCATTAGCCCAGCCCCATAGGATCCGACGGTCCTTGTTAGGGTCGAAGAACGTCTTGGAGGCGTAGAACGTGCCGTAGTCATAGGGCAGGCCGTTCCAGCCGTCAAGCGAAGGCTCGTTGGGAAAGTACCTGTCGAGCTGCTTCTCGTACCTCCCGACGGTGTAGTACTCGTAGCGGGTGTCGCCAAGGCTGACCTTGAGCACGTACTTGAGCAGGGGCGCCGGCCCCACGCTCGAGGCCGGGTAGAAGTCGGGGCACTCCCACATGCCAGTGTCGGGGACGGAATGCAGCGGGTGCTTGGCCTTGACCCACGCCTTGAAGTCCCGGCTCCTGTACAGGTAGGCCATGCCCATGCGGGTCCCGTTCTCGCGGCCCCCAACCAGCATCTTCTAGTGGCCGTCGTCGTACCAGGCGGTCGTGGGGTCGCGGAAGCAAGTCACATTTATGTTCACGCTGGGAACCACCACGGGGTTGTAGTCTGGCTTGACCCATACCCGGAGATATGGGTCGGACAGGTTGGCCGACAGGGCTATGTTCTGGACTTGTGTCCTCCATGGGTCCCTGCCGGTGTAGAGTATGGAGGGCCTCGACCCGGGTAGGACGGTGGCAGACCCGGACCAGCAGCCCTCGATGTCAAAGGGCTTGGAGGGGTAGATGGCTGGCTCAACGGCCTGCCAGTTGATCAAGTCAGTGGACACAGAGTGTGCCCACACAATATTTCCCCAATGGGCTCCCTTAGGGTTGTACTGTTAGAAGAAGTGGTAGATTCCTCTATAGTACATGGGCCCTGCTCTCATATATTCATTATTTTTCTATTTAATTGGATATTTATGAAATAACCAGCTTTAATTTCTCATTGTTTTCGAATTTACCGATCATGAATAAAGTCAAATTATTCTCTCGATCGATTGATTTATAATTTAAAGAACATCACTTGTTAATAAATTATGGCACCTATTCTATGGGTCGGGTCGCTCTTGGTAATATCAAATTGACCCTCTCTTGATTTAAGATTCACAATCTGTTAAGTTCTTAGTTCATGTTGGATTTTGCTTATGTTTTAATGAGTTTGGATCATATGCGGAGCACTCTTCCCGTGCGAACGTGCGGAGCATGCATTTTAGGGCCTTATTTGTGCACTTTAACGTCTTATTTTTGTACTTTTTCAAAAAAAAAAAAAAAAATCTTTTTCAATTTTTTTCCAAGCATTTTTCAATTTTTTTTCAAAAGTGCACAAATAAGGCCCTAAAGTGCACAAATAAGGACCTATAGTGCATGTCCGCACGTCCGCACGGAAAGAGTGCTCCGCACCGGAACCGCACTCATTCTTGTTTGTTTATTACATGGTGAATGATATCCCCACATGAGATAAGGGTATTATCCCAATAGGAGACCTTCTCTTCATCTAAATTATTTCCGATGCCTCCTACTCCATTTTGCAGTACATTCATTCATTCGATCATTATTAAATATTCAATTTTTTTTAGTCTATAAACCGATCGAACATAATTAATTGGTCAAGTATACATCGTTATCTCCTACTACTCTTTGTTTCAGAAAGTTGTAAGGAGTTCAGTATTGCAACCAATAAAGTTTGTAGTACACATTTTTTCTAGATACCATCAATTATTAAAAAAAAAAAAACTATTTTTATTGAGAAAGTTGTAAGGAGTTCACTATTTTTTCAGAAAGTTGCAAGGAGTTCACTATTTTTTCTAGTACACAATAAAGTTTGTAGTACACATTTTTTCTAGATACCATCAATTATTAAAAAAAAAATATTTTTTATATACAAAGCTAGCGATCATAAGTAAATGGTCCATTATATATCTATCATTATCTCCTACTCCTTATTCTTGGAAAAAAAGATGTACGTGGAGAGCTTACTTATAACTATATATAATCCTATACTATATACATGCATCCTGGAAAAAAATGAACATGTATGAAAAGAATTACGTAACTTACCATTTGGATCTGTTGATGTTCGACCCGGTGAGATGGAAGACGACAATGGTGCAATACTGCGTTGAGATGGAAGACGACAATGAAACAACGTAAAAAACATTAACTTAATTAGAGTAAATATTTTGATTATAAGAAGTAAAATTTTGTATAAGATAACTAGCATGTATATATAAACTATAATAAACCCAAATAGCGTTAGCCTAAGGTCTTGAAAAGAAGTATTTTATCATGTAAATCAGAAAGAAAATTTTTATATCGATTTATATTATTTACAACCGTACCTCATTCGATCTAACTTATTATTTGTTTATATATTTATACTAATTAGCTGATAAACTATCATGCATATCCGGTCGGAGAAATGATGAAAGGATAAATATCCTCTTTTTAGGTTAGATTTATCTTTGAAAATCCTATTTAGTATTTTTTTTAAGAATCATATTTAATATCTACAAGGCCTAAGCAAGCAACAACAAAATACGAACATGAAGATAACGCGAATCCAACATAAAAGAAAACAAATTTAACATGAACTAGGAACTTAATAGATTGAAGTTTTTTTTTATAAAAATCCATCAAGATAATGCAAGAAGAGGATGAGATTTGTTTTTAAGTCCATGATGGAAGCTACATTTCTCCAAAAGACGAATCTAATGTATGGGACAGATGGGTGGGTTCCAATTCTGAAAATAAAGATTTTTTTTCGTAGATTAATTTGTGTTAGAAGTCAAAATTTTCACGTAAATAAAATCAGATAAAAAAAAATGTATATCAATTATTTTATTGAGAATCTCCTTCGATCTACACATTCAATTTATCAATTTATTTTTATATTTATGATACCATTTATAAGATAAGAAACTTTCATATCTGGTCAGAAAAAAATGATAAAAGGAGAAAAATCATATTTTTTTCGGGAATAGATTTATGTATGTAAATCCTATCTAATTTTGTTTAAGAATATAATTAAGTTGAATATCTAGTGACTAAAACACTGGCACAACCAACAAGTAGCATAACCTCCAAAAGAAGAAGGCGAAGAAAAACCAGAAGCCAAAAATTAGCAAGTTGAAGGCGTAATTAAAGAAGGTCACAAAGAACCAACTATATATAGTACGTGGTCACTGTTTTGATTTTGATCCAAGAAAGAGACGTACAACAGCATGAATTGATGTTAAATATATATTCTTAGTGGAGCATTCAAAGGGCATATTGTTTTGTCCTAGTCATAAAATTCAGTAGATATACATATTGATTTTGAAAGGTAAAGTGAAGATTGATTTTACCGTACGTTGATCCAGTTCTTGAGCGGCTGGAAGTGGAAGCCGGTTCTGTTCAAGTCGGTGAGGAGGGGAACTGCAGCTTCAATGGAGTCGTACCCCTTGTGAGAGGCTTCCGCCACTCCATTGTTGATGATGATCAGGAAAAACGCCAAGATGCACCAGTAGTAATTCATCATGGAATTTGGATTACCCATATGTATCAAAGTTAATACTATATTTTATCATAAATAGATATATATATATATATGAACATCCAACAATAATTCCTCGTAACATGTTTAAACCCTACTCTATGCTTTCACTGAATCCGATCGCACATTAGCTCCCAAAACAAGGTAAACCCACATAATTAAGCCAATTAAAATTCTGATTTCACAAGAAGCACACCAAATCAAACTTTTACACTGAGATTCTATGATATATTATAAATCAACGAGATATAGCTAAACTCGGCTGGTGGGAACCACCTGCTGTGGCGACAAGGCTCGCTCGGTTTGAAAGAGGAGGAAAGGGATGGATCGGGTGAGCCAACTCGATCAAAGGGCTCGTTCGATCGATTTGAATTGAACAAGAAAATGGGTGGTTTGGCTCAAGAGAAGCACAACCCCGGCGTGTGAGAGGAAGAGGAAGAGGAAGCTCGTATGAAGTGTGTGCAGCTGTGGAATCATTTGTAGGTTACACTTGAATTGAACTTGTGAGAGAGTTGGGCACAGCTATGAGGTTATATATAGCCAGTATAGTTTCATTAGCTTTAGTTACGTACAGAAATTGATTGATTAGGCTAATCAATTGTAGTTGGCTATTAATTAGTTTTTATCTATATACTCGCTCCGTTTAGTTTTAATTGACATCCTAGGCTCAAGTCTTTCATAAGTTTTAATTGTCGTTTTAGATTTTTTTATTAATTTTTTCCAGATTTGCCTTCATGTTAGTAATTCTTTTATTTTTATTTTTTGGTTTCTCAATTATTTATTAACTGTTTTCCCCCATGATCAATAATAAATCATTTGATTTTCTGAATCTTTGTGGCAATTCTGAATCTTTGTTTTGGTAATTCAAAATTTTATTTCCCAGTAAGCGGATGCGATTAACTTTTGATTTTCTGATTTTCTCTATTTTTATGTTAGATTTCATGATCATTAATAAAACAGTAATTAATCACTAATCATAAGGATAATCTTGGAAAAAAAAACTGTTTCTTATTTTGTCTGAAATTTGCTAGAACGTCAATTAAAACTAAACGGAAGGAGTATAGGCTAATTGGATCAAAACCTTTGTTTTTTTTTTTAGGAACGAAGCAAAGTTTAACCAAAAATAAAATAAAAATGAAGCAAGCAAGCAACAAAGAAGGATGTTAATTTCAATCACAAGTCAAGGACGAGTTCTTGCCGAGTTGAGAACTAGAGAAAATTCTATAAGAGAAATTTAAATCAAATGGACTTCCTCTCTCCGTCTCTCGTATCTTTTCAAAGAACATTATTTATACAACAATCTTTCTAACTTATGTCCAACAAATATAAATTAAGATTTTATTTTAAAACCTATTATCTTAATAAAAATACTTAAATTCGTTAAAAATATTAAAATCTCTAAATATATTATATTCAACATATTTTTTCTAAATATATAATGTTCAACACAAACTCAACCTTAACCTAATTATGAAAAAATGTGAAATGGATCGGATCCATTAAATGAGATAAGGTTTGTATGTGGTTTGAAAAGGGTATAAATTATTAGTAGAATTAACCTTATTCGGTATCTAAATTGTGCCTATTTCTTGTGAAAAATATAGAAAATTTATATAGCTTGTCAATACTATGTGACGAATGTTGTTATTTTGGTGGAGATAGATTATATGTAAAATTTTGAAACCTTCAAAAAACGTAGCTAATTAAATATATAAAAAATCATGAGGAGATGGTCCCTTACAGGATTTCCGCGTTGTGTGGGCACAATCCCGCGTGGTTAAAATTAAATTTAATTATAATAAATCAACATATAGATATAATATGAATAATCAATCATTTTCTACATTCTCTACCTAAATTGAATATAAAACCAATGAGGATTGTGTAGTTATCTGTTATTTCAAGTCACGAAGCCTTTGAAATTGCTCGATATCAAATTTTCAATGATCTTCAGATTCAGTCAAATAGCTGCATTAATAAGACACTACAAACATTAAGCTTTGATAGAATTAAACACAATTTTTTCACAAGTGAAATTAAACAAATAAATGCATATATTCACATGACTAGTGCATTTGTTTGTTTCACTATCATTTTATTAATACTCGAAATCATTAACAAACTTTAACAAGCTAGAAACAAGAAACAAATAAATGCATCCACTGTACACACACGAAATTCATTAGAATTTAGAAGCCATAATTTGCAGTCATCCACTCATCTAAAACATGAAAACAAAACACCAGCAACAACATTATGTGAGTAGATCAAAATAATACAGTTGTTGGATTTCGCTCTCTTTAGCTGGGCGATTTCTTTTGCCTCACGTCTTTACCGACCAAGGTTGAATCTCGTCGTCGATGGCTTCTCCGGCTTGTCCGGGAGGGGGTGTGACAACTAGGCATGCTAAGAAGCAAGGAAAAGCTGGATTCTCTGTTGCGTAGAACGATCTGAGAGTCCAGATCGGAGCTGTTCATCCGGTGATGAAAGCTCCGGCTAAATCCAAACAAGTTTCGATTACGATTCCGGCCACGGAGATCAGAAATGCGAGTCCGATTACGAGTCCGAATCTAAATACGGAGGTTAGAAGTGAGACTAGAAGTGAGAATCAGATTCCAATTGCGGAGATCAGAAGTGTGAATTCTCAGGATGATTCAGTCATGACGGTAACGAAATTTGCTCTTCCACGTACTAAATCTCCTGGGATTCCTGATGTTGAAGGTCCTAAATCTAGATCGAAGCATCTAGGATATAAACTTGACTTAATTGAAATTCCGAACAGGGACACATATGAATTTCAACTAAGTGATGTGAGATCGGAGATGATAAAATGGCAGTTTACTTTGATTGGAGGAGTTATAGGATCGAATGTTACACCTGAGATTATGATAGAGTTTGTTAAACAGAATTGGGAAATTGAACCCCCTGAAATCGATTTGCGAGCGAATGGAATTTGGATTTTCCGTTTCCAAAGCCGTGAGCATATGAATTGGGTTATGGAGCAGGGGCCTTGGCTTATTCTGGATTCTAGGCCACTGGTGTTGAAGGAATGGAAGTCGGGGACTCCTATGGCTTGGTCTTGCTTTGACAAGGTTCCGGCCTGGATTCAATTGCGTAATATTGATCCTATCTTTTGCTCAGAAAGGATGTTAAGCATCATTGACGGTATGATTGGGACTCCAATCTGTATGGATCAATTTACTGCAACTAGGAATCATATTTCCTATGCTCGACTTCTGGTTTTGGTTAGTGTGGAGGATACTATGAAACCTGAGGTGAAGCTTATTGGACCAGATGGAACAATCTATAAGATCCGTATTTGGTATGAATGGTTGCCTTGGACTTGTTCTGGTTGTGGTGTGTTTGGCCATTCCACAGAGGTGTTTGCAGCTAATAAGCAGAAAATCAATCAGAGGACTAAGAAGAATTTATCTGAGAAAGAGATTGCTAAGGATAAGACGTATGTTTGGGTTGCTAAGCAACATTTGTCTGAGGAAGAGATTGCCAAGGATCAGCAAAGTAAGCTTGTTGATAATAATTGCAAGAATGAGACTCAATCTTCTAAAGTTGCTGATCCGATTGTTATTATAGAGAAGTCTAAGAATAAGCAGAGTATGCCAGTTGAGAATAATTGCAGAACTGAGCTACTACCCTCTAATGTTGTTGTGCTGGAGGATAGTATTGATCCAGCAGATGGCTTATCAAAGGGCCAGTTAAATAGAATTCGATCTACTCCTACCAAGAAGGGGAAATCCTGCTCCTTAGTGAATGATAACATGACTTCTCACTTGAGTTGTAGCAGCTCTCTTATGCAAGATAATGATTGAAGTTATTATTGGTAGTTGGAATACTAGGGGATGATGTAACTCCCCTAGACCTCACTTTGTGAGGGAGTTGGTGAACAAAAATAAGTTGAGTCTTGTTGGTCTTCTTGAGACTAAGATACCTTATGACAAGGAAGTCATTCTCTCTAAGATGTTGATGAATCAGTGGCAGTTTGTTACTAATAGTTCTCTTAATCATAGAGGCAGGATTTGGGTTACATGGGATCCTATGGTGCTAAGTATTGTTCCTCTTGTGATCTCTCCTCAGATGATACACTGTAAGGTGAATAGTAGAGATAATATGACTTGTTTCTATGCTACTTTTGCTTATGCTTTCAATGCTAAGCTTGAGAGGAGGTCTTTGTGGAATGAATTACTAAATCTGGCTAATGGTATTACTGAACCTTGGGTTGTCTTGGGAGACTTTAATTGTTTGCTTCAGTCAACAGAGAAGATCTCTTTCAGAAGTAATCTGTTTCATTGTTCAGAGGAGCTGGTCCAGGTTCTTGAGCAAACTCAGCTAAGTGATCATATCTTCTCGGGGGCTTACTATACCTGGAGTAATCAGCAGGAGGGAAGAGACAAAATTGCTTGCAAGCTTGATAGAGTGCTTATTAATCAGGTTTGGGATGGCAGTTTTCCTACTTCTAGAGTGTTTTTTGCAGACCCTAACATCTCATATCACTCTCCAGCTATAGTACTTGTCAATCCTAATCCTGGCTTTAAAAGGATTCCTTTTAAATTTCGAAATTTTTGGACTGAAGAGCCTGATTATTTAGATTTGATCTCCAGTGCCTGGCAAGATACTCTGAATGGGAATGCTCAGTATGTTTTGGCCTCTAAATTGAAGAAAACTAAAGCAGTGTTGAAGAGATGGCAGAAAGTCAGATTCAGGCAATTGGAAATTATGGTGGAGGAATGTGTTGAAAGATTGAAGAAGTCAAATGAAGTACTCCAGCATGACTTTTCCTGTGTGACTAAACAACAAGATGTTGTGAATGCGAAGGGAGAGCTTAATCTGAGAATGAGCCAATTGCAAAGCTTTATTGTTCAAAGAGCTAAGGTGGATTGGATTAAACTTGGGGAAGATACCTCTCCATTTTTTTACAATGGGATCAAAACCAGGAAAGCTAAGTCCAGTATTTTTGCTCTGAAAGATGCTCATGGCCAAGTGATTGATTCTGAATCAGCTATTGAAGCAGAAATCTTGTTATTCTACATCAATCTCTTTGGTACACAAGGCTTGACTACTGATGTTAATTTTGATAGCTATGGAGGTAATAAGATTGACAATGCTCATCACCTATCTATTTGCTCCTTGCCTAGTGAAGTAGAGATTAAGGATGCAACTTTCAATATTGGTAATTTGAAATCCCCGGGGCTTGATGGATTTGGTAGTCTTTTCGTTAAAAATGGTTGGGAGATTGTGGGCCAAGATGTTGTTGCTGTTGTTCAAGATTTTTTCAGAAGAGGCAGAATTCTGAGAGAGTCTAATGCAACCTTTGTGAGCCTCATTCCTAAGGTTGAAAATCCCTTTCTTGTCAAGGACTTTAGGCCTATATCTTGTTGTAATACAGTGATGAAGATCATCTCAAAAGTTCTTGTGAAGAGAATGAGACCACTACTTGATGAGATTGTGTCCATTAATCAAGGAGCATTTTTTCCTGGCCGTTCTATTGCTCATAACATTGCTGTGGCTCAGGAGATTATTAGGGGTTATGACAGCAAAAATATTTCCCCTAGATGTCTTCTTCAAATTGATCTCCAAAAAGCTTATGATTGTGTTAGTTGGGATTACCTTCATAAAGCTCTTATTTTCCTAAACTTTCCTGAGCAGTTTCTTGGTTGGATTATGGAATGTGTGTCAACACCTTCATACTCTATCATGATCAATGGAGAGGCTAAAGGGTTCTTTAAAGGAAGAAGAGGACTGAGACAAGGTGATCCTCTCTCCCCTTTTCTGTTTGTCATTGTTATGGAAATGTTTGCCAGGAAACTGAACAAAGCAAGTCAACAGAAGGGGTTTGGTTATCACCCAAAATGTAAGCAGCTTCAGTTATTGAGCATTGCTTTTGCTGATGATCTTATGATCTTTTGTAAACCTACTCCACTCTCTTTAAAAATCATCAAAGAATGCCTTATAGAATTTGCCTGGGAGTCTGGATTGGTTGCTAATTACTCTAAGTCTAAGGTGTTCTTTGGGGGCCTTAATCCTGCTAGAAGAGAGGAATGTGCTACCTTCCTTGGTTTTGCTCAGGGGGTCTTTCCAGTTAAATACCTTGGCATTCCTCTTCACTCTAAGAAGCTGAAAGTTGATGAATATGGTCCATTATATGACAGGCTGAAGCAAGTTTTACACTGTAGAAGTGCAAGAAAAATCTCTTATTCAGGCAGAGCACAGGTAGTAAGAGCAGTGTTGGAGGGTGTTCTTTCTTTCTGGATGCATATTATTCCTATCCCCAAAAAAGTGATTAGAAGAATTGAAAGCCTTTGTAGATCCTATCTTTGGTCTGGAGATCTTGGCAGTGGTAGGAATCTGGTTGCTTGGAGTAGAGGTTGTCAGGAATTTGGTAATGGAGGGTTGAACTTCAAGGAATTACTCTCTTGGAACAAGACTCTACTCTTTAGATTCATTTTTTATCTACACTGGGAGAGGAACAATTTGTGGACTCTTTGGGTTAAACAAAATATCACTAAGAGAAGAGATATCTGGCATGTTGAGTTAAATTCTTCTTGCTCTTGGTTGTAGAGAAACTTATTGAAGGTCAGGGATAGTGTACAGCATCAACAACACTCTATGTCAAATCCCCTCATAACAAGAAGGGATGGTAAACTGAACACAGCTGGTCTTTATTCATTACTTAGGCCTAGAGAGCATCAGATTCCCTGGTGTGCAGTGATTTGGAAGGGTCTTCAAGCGAGAAAATGGAGCTTCATATGTTGGTTAGCTACTCTTGGTAGACTTTCAACAGCTGCAAAACTTCATAGGTGGGGCATTATTAATAATCCGAGATGCTCTCTATGTCTAGGAAATGATGAGGATGAGAATCACATTTGGTTTGAATGCCCTGTAGTGAATAATATCACAAACAAAGTTTTGGAGTGGCAAGACATTCAAACAAGGAAAAATAATCTTGTTGCTTGGTGGAACTGGTTTACTGTCTGTGAAAAGAAGAACAATAATATCTATCTTTCTAAGCTTCTTACTGTCATGGCGATTCTGTACTTCATCTGGCAATTAAGGAATACAGTGATCTTCAAAGGAGCAACAGTGAACGAGGATGAAGAAGTGAAGAAGATTATCCAAGCTTGCAAGTTTAGGATTTTACATCTTATTCCTATGAATGGGAGAAGAGGGAGTGCTATGAGAAGAAGGCTAAGAATTTGAATGCCTGAGTGTCTGTCTTTGGCCTTTGATTGTCCGCTTGATATGGTTGCTTTGCCAGTGTCTTCGACCAAAGATGGATGAATCAAGTAACAAGGTTTGAAGACTGTTTGTTTTGTGGTTGTTTCTGTCTGTCTTTTTCCTGGTTTTGTTGTGTTGTTCTGTCCTATTTTTGGCTCTAGTTTTGTTCTGGTTCTGTTTTTGTGCCTTTGTTCCTGGTGTTGTTTTTGCTGTTTGTTAGTTTTTGTTTACTTGTTTTAGTTCCTTGTTTTGGTTTGCTTTGCAATTGTATTTTTGTTGTTTTGCTTGTTTCGTATTGGCGTTTGTAAACAGGACGTTGGGCCTTTTTCCCAACCATCAATAAAATCTTACCATTTGGCTAAACAACAACATTATGTGAGTCACATAAGCACTAAAGGAAACCCACCTTTGGCCAGGCACCCCAATTTGATATCAAGCTGCTAAATTGATATGTTGAAGCTTTAAATTATCCTATCTCCAATTTTAAAAGGGATATAATTGACAATGATGGCAAAATACTAAGACAAATCCTACAATGCTACAATCAGTTGACAATGAGTTATGAGTAGCAATTTCATTGATTTTGCAAAAAAATTCCCCCTAAGCTGGATTGTGTACAGCTCATACAAGCACTATGTGATTTGATTACAAGTTCAAGTGCTTCAATTGCAGTACACAACATCATCTACTGCCTACTGGAGCCATTTGAGAGCAAACTTTGCAACAGTTAGTTGACCCAGATGGCAACAACAGAAAGCCAAGAGCAATTTACAACAATATCTTAGATCTGGAATTTAGAAATGAATAAATAATTACCAGCAAGAGCAAGATGGAGATGGTGCCTTCGTGGACTCGTGGTCGACTGGTCGTGGGTCGTGGCGGTCCCGCGGGTGGCCTGGTGTCTAGCCATCGTGGATCTGGACATCTGGTCGAGCACTCGAGGGAGAATCCAAACCTTTCTCGCCGACGGCCGACCGAAGACGGAGATGAAGTGGCGGAGACAGCAGCGAAGCGCCGAAGTGCCGGACCACTGCAAGTCGCGCGCCCTCCCGGAGTCCCGCAGCAGCGAAGCGCCGAAGCCGACCAGCAAGGGCCAAGGAGGAGACTAGCGAAGCCTAACTGAGTCTGAGTCTGAGATGCGAACGGGCTGAGTGATAGAGATCAGAGGATGAGAGGAGAACAGTGCGGCGGGCTCAGGGCTGAGTGATATGGCGTTTAGGGTTCGAATTTTTTTTAAATGTTTTTTTTTTCCATTGATCCCTACGTGGGTCTGGCCCTGGTACCTTAATTACTCCTTATTTAGGAAAACACCTCACCTAGTAAATACTAAATACGCATTCTGCATGTATTGCTTCTGGACTTTTGCCATCTCTATCGCCATTAATAAGAAGATGTCACCTACTATGTTACTACACCATTTTTGTTTACAAGAACCATTATTATGAATTGATATGTAGAAGCATACAGAGTACTATAAGCATTAATATTACACACAACATTCCGAAAAAAAAAAAGTAAGATAATGAAGACAATTTGTAAGAGGATTTTGTAGGTCAAAAGAATTTTAAGATGGAATAGTGTCCCAATTGAAGATGAAAGAAAGTCAAATTCAAAAAAGTTCAGCAGTCTTTCCATAGAGAGTGGAGACTCTTATTTTATTTTGTTACGTGTTAGAAATAGAAAAAAGAATTTACATCAACGCAAGTGGTAAACAAAATGGTTGCAAGTTCCAAAGTAACAACCCATCATGATAACAAAATATATTATTTAAAAATACTTCTCCAAAGTGCAAGATTTTGTTGTTCGTCCAATACGCATGAAAACTCATTTTCATGACTTTGATGGTTTGGCTAGCCCATTCCGAGGGTGTTGCGCGCTTGTTTTGGTAGATTATGGCATTCCTGGCGATCTAAATATATAGTAGATCATTGCGGAGATGCAACTAGCTCTAAGGTGGTGACAAAATGAGTTGCGATTAGCTCCCGAAGATATCCAAATAAGCCAGTCTTGGAGTGAGTAAAACATTCTGGAGATGCCAAACCAGTTGAGAATAGTGTTTTGGACAGAATTGGAGAAAGAACAAATGAACCAGATGTGTTGTTCAGGGTCAGGGGCCATGTTGCATAGCCGACAAAGGTTAGAGCCAACGAGATTTCAAGAGTGTAGCCTAGTGAGAGTTGGTAGGCATTGATGGAAGCTTAACTAAGTGATGAAGCTACAGCGTGGGATGTGCAGCCCACCCTAGATATTGCTAGAGAGAGATGGGATACCTGTTGGTTCTTTGAAGACAGAGTAGATGTTGTTGGTTGAGTATTTCCTAGAGTTGTTGATCATGATGTTGTTGAGTTTGAGCAGATCTTCTTTGACGTTGATGATGGTGCACCGACTCTAGCTGTTGTTATCTGTGGCATGAGCATACCTGATGTTGGTACCCTAGCTTGAGGATGTAAGAGTTGATCCATGAGCTCCATAAGTTAGGGATGTTCTTTTGCAGCTCAAAGATCGACTCTTTCAGACAACTATATATCCTTACCACTAAAGGCCACCTCAAACGCAACTCCAAGACAGCCCCTTTGACCCCTTCTTGATTGAGAGGAAAATTGTTCTCTCATTGAGCTCAAATCACTCCTTGTTAATCTTTCTTCTTCCTCCAGTCAATTTACCAAATTCCATTGGCTCAAATTTTCTGACCAATGCAGTTCATATTTCTTCAGGAGTATACCAAGTCGTAGGGGTTACGGGAAAATCTTCAAGCTAATCCATGCAAACCATCTGCAACGTACCATGCAGATATCACTGAGTACATCATCAACCACTATCAATCCCTTCTTGGTTGCTCTACACCAACATCCCCATTCAACAACTCCTATGCTTGTAGAGGCCCTCTCTTTGACGCCTCGAGCTATAAAACCTTGCTCAGAATTGTGGATAGCAATGAGATTAAAAAAGTCTTCTTTTCCTTTGGTGAGAATAAAGCCCCAGGCCCCGATGGTTATGGCCGGCGCCTTAATTTTCAAGAGAGCTTGGTGTATTATTGGGCAAGATGTGAATGCAACAATTCCTAAGGCAAGTTAATCACACAATTATCACACTTGTTCCCAAAATCGCAAACCCATGTTGTATCTCCAACTACAGACCAATCGCCTGCTGCAACTCTATCTACAAAACAATTGCAAAGCTTCTGGTAATATAATTAAATAGGTTCTACCGACCATTTTTTATGAGAACCAGGGTGCTTTCATTCCCGACAGATCCATCTGCCACAATTCCCTCCTCTGCCAAGAGCTCCTCAAGCATTATGGGAAAACACACATCTCTCCCTGTTGTGCCATCCAAGTTGATCTGAAGCGGGCATTCGACTCTATCGAGCACACATTCATTCTTGAAACCCCGACAACCTTTGTCTTTCCACCAACATTTTTGTTGGATAGTTAGAGTTACGTCTGAGGGAACAAAGGCTTTGTTCCCACAGAAGGCACAACGGATTAAAAACAACAAGAAAGATAATGAACAAACTCACGATGTATAGTGAAAACCCTGATTAGCAAAACTAGCTTCTCAAGGAAAAACCACTACCTTCAAGCTTCCGCTTGAGAGGATTTTGAAGCGTGTACTTGTCTTATTGATTTCTTGTTCGATTACACTTGTATCCTAGACTTCGACCTCTAAACAACCAGCTAGACTCGAAGCCTCTTCTACAATGATGAATCCGAACTCAACCCTCAAAGACTCACACACACTTCACTCTCTTTCTTTTCTCTTCTCCTTCTTTTAAGTCGTTCAAAGTCGTTCTTCGTCGTAGTTAGAAATGAATCCCCATTTCACCTAAAATACAACTTCGGCTAAACCCTAATCAAACAAGATAAGATATTCTGAAAAACGGATTACTAGAAGATAGGATTTTTTGTTAAGAATAATATCCTAACCGATCATATTGATTAAGGAAGGAATTCCTTAATTAATCTAATCGAAAAGGATATCAAACTTCTCTCTCCAATTTCTTATCTAAGGAAAGATTCCTAGGATAACATGGATCAAGCTTTTCTCTCTCCGTATCTTCGCGCAATCCGGCTTGATCCTTGGAGCCGAAGTCTTCATCCTTTACCGCGTGTGCTTCTTGATTTGTTTCCTTAATTCAACACGCTGGATTTCTTCTTTCCTTTTGCAGCCTTGATCCGGTCCGTCACTTCAGTTCCTTGAGAGGTAACAAAGCACTTGACATGACTTTGTTCCCTCTGAGATCCTTTGCTGCACAGCTCCCTGGGATAACTTCTCTTGTCCCTGAAACACTTGGTACACATATTAGTTGAGTGTTTGTTACCATCAAAACCTAAGGGGTTCAACAAATTTCCCCTTTTTGATGGTGACAAACACCCTTAACAAGAAAGCATATACCAACTAGAAAAAGACAAATATGACATGAAAGTTTCCCACTAAGACACAATTAGTTCCCCCTTAGTTCAGCAATACGTTTTACCTGTTCTGTTCTCCCTCAACTAATGCTACCTGTCATATTCCCCCTTTTGGCATCATCAAAAACATCAGTAAAGAGTTAGAGAGGAAAAATTCAAGGCCAGATAAACATAAACACCCCTAGTCATTAATTAAAAAAGGAACTTAAAAACATGCAAACACCGCCAAGACAGACAAAACATCAAAACATAGTCAAAATGCCACACCGGGCACACAAACCAGATAACAAGAAAAACAACTAAGAGGGAGTAGATGGGCAAGGGAACAAAAGAGGGGTAAGGACAGCAGGTAAGCGATCAGGCATCACTGTGACCAGCCGGTTGAGCCGATGCGTGATGAGAGATAAGCGCGCGCACATCTGCCATGAGACGTTTCACATCCTTGCAGAGACTTCTTACATCCCTCCCTAGAGACAAATTCTCGTTCAGTTCCCCCTCAGAGATGTCGGCCTCAGAAACTTCCATTGCCTCGGAATCCTCGACTGCCTCAGAAGCTGCAGGGGCACTCTCAACCTTCACCCAACCTTCATTATCTTGAAGAACGAACTGCATCTTGTGCAGGTTACTGGCGTCGAACGGGCGAGAGAAGATGCTCACGTCCTCCGACGGGTTGTACACTTTATGGTACTCAAGGATTTTCTTGACAACCCATGGGAAGGGAAGAGCGTGCTGGAGAGTGTTCCTGGCGTGGGCCATGTGCTGCATCAGAATCTTCGGCAGACTAATGGGCTCCTTCTTCAGCATTAGGGACAGTAGGACAATGTCCAAGATTAGAAGTCGGTTTCTCTTCTGTCCCCTTGGCGTGATGTTGCTGATGAGGAAGTGGTATAGCACTTTGTTGACAGCGGACATCTCTGAGATGTCGAGATCAGCACTCCCTTGAGGGTTCTCAATACCAGCAACAGCCAACACAGCCTCTGAGTAGGCAAAGTCCTTCGGCCACCTTCCTTTTGGGTATTCCCCATACCCTTCATGTGGAACGCCCAGAGCAACACCAAGCTCAATACTTGAGAACATGTGGATCTGCCCTTCCATCTTGTAACTCCCCAGAACAGCGTGGGGGCGAACTTCCATCGCGTAGGTAGAGTAGAACTCCCTTAGCATCACCTCATCCATCTCCTCTTCCTCCACAAACAGATTGCCCCATTTTTGGGTCTCCAACAGATCATGCACCCCTTCCAGATGGTTCTCCAGTAGGAACTCAGGGACGACTCGCAGCTCCTTGACCACCGACTTGTGGCTCATGTCTTTGACATCATCAGCCGCCACCTTTCCTTTGGCTTTGGCCGACTGACGACGTTGGCTTTGACGGACAAGGGCGGCAGACACCTTGGCTTTCTTTGCTTTGTTCCCCGAGAGGGGTACTGACTCCTCATCGGAGCTGACCGTTATCGCCTTCTCAGACTTCCTCTGAGAGCGTGTCTTTCGCTTGGAGGAGCAGGCAGTCTTCACCCTGCCAGAAGTCTTAGGATCCTTTGGGGGCTCCTCCTCATCAATTTTCTCAACCAGTTCCTTGTTGAGGTCCCGCACAACCGACTGAATCTTCTCCTTCACAGCAAAGTGCTCCTCAGCTGTGACCGGGGTCTCTTGACGGGGCATCTCCTCCATCTCCTCATCAATGGGGTCGAGATGGGTTGGAGAGGAATGGACCTCCTCTAATTCAGTAGAGGAGATGGCGGTTAGGACGGTTGGAGAGGTTTTGGGGTTAGGGTTTTGTGGAGCGGGGTCTGTGTTTGGGGCTACGAAGGGGACCATGGCGAGTTGGTCCTGGGTTGGTGATGGTGGATGGGTAACAGTGGTGGTTGCTGGGGTGGTGGAGGTGGAAGGTAGGGATTGGGTAATGGCGGCGAGGAGAGCGGGGTCGGTTCCCATGGAGGACAGTTTGGTGAGGAGGGTTTGGAGTTCTTGGGCGATGGTGTTGGGGAGGTTTGAGTTGGAGGCCATTTCTATGAGAGAGGGAGAGTTCTGGGAAGACGAGAGACAGAGAGGAGAAGGGAGATTGCTTGAGGAAGATAAGGAAACAGTGAGGAGGATACTTACCCGGAGACTCCGATTTATAATCTTCACCGAATCTTCTAGTGTTTCCAAAGATAAATTCAAATCTTTTCAGTTTCTAACAGATAACAATTGCAATCTTCCAACTTCCCAAAATAAAATCAGAATCTCATCCAAATCCGACTTAACCAGCTTAATTACCCTTCCCAACTCCTTTCCATCAAATCAGTCCTAAATGCTCAACGCGGCCCAACACAGACTTCCATCATTACACCATGCAAACACACGTCACCTCAACCTGCAAGTCACAGAGGCCAAATCGTTTTCCCGCCAAACCAAAAAGTAGTAGGGTGTGATGCTGGGGGTTAGTTACCAGAGAGGGTACAAAAGACCATCACACCAAAATATATGATATTTGCGATTGATTTTTACATCATGCCTGAGGGGTCTCCAGTTGTGGATGATAAGAGGGGCTCATAAGAGACTTCAAACATGGCGGTCTAGGTAAGCTGTAGAATCAACTATCATTTGGGCTTATGATGAGGGAACAAGACATCAAGTTGATTCTTTTGGGTTGAAATAAAGCTGATTCATGTGACAAATGATGACATAGAAGATCATGCACGACATTCAGTACATCAAGGAAGTAAATGCACATATTCAAGTCCAATGTTTAATTAATACCCAAGGAAGAGAATGCATATCAAGACATGAAAGTTCACCTTTCACCATTTACCACGTAATCTAGCCAATCATCGAGGGAACACAACAAATAGACAAGTAGTTAGGGAAACAAATCAGGCTTCGTATGGAACTGAATGTAGAGTTCCCCAACAGGTGTCCTAATGAGAAAACTGGCGTCTGATTCTTTGTTCCACGAGATTCCTTGTTTGCCAATCTTTCTCGACACAGTGATGTCTTTTCTAGATGTACATGGTACCTGAATTTTCAAACAAGGAACAATTTAGTCATTAAGCCTTTATCCACATCTCCATTTCCTTTACATTTGCCACCAGGCCTTAGAGTCTCAGATATTCCTGCAGAAGTGAGGTGAGACTCGCTTTGTTCCCTGTCAAGTAACTGACCCTTGTACGAATGAAATACCGGGAACTTTCTTCACTTTACCCTGTACAGAAAGAGTTAGTTCTTGCGAACCCAGACAAGCTTATGCTTTCTGGGCACATGAGCAACATATCTAATCTTAGGAGGTTCAGCCTTCATTTGCTCTCTAGTAGTGCGAGCAATCTCCTCATTGTGTTGCTTCAGAAGACACTCTTGCTTGTAGTGACCAGAGTGTCCGCAATACCAACAAACCCTATGGCACTTCAGATCTGCATACTTGCTCTTTCCAGACCAAATTGTTTTGTTAGCAATCCTTGAATGAAAATCAATATTATTGGACTTACTTCTTTGAGATTGCTTCAACCAGATAGCGTGAGCCTTCTGTCCATGATACCAAGCCTTGCCCTCCTCAGTCGAGTTTGAACAGTCTTTGCCTTTGTTCCCTCCGGAGGAACTGTCCCCCTTTTCTTTTACAGACTGTTTTTCTTCGACTTTAGAGCCTTTTTGCTTGGTTCCATCAACATGAAGTTTGGGTTGATAGCCAATCCCAAAGCGAGGTACTTCCTTTGACTCAGTCTTCTTTTCATTCTTGGCTGTAATAAAGACAATACCTTTTGTCTTGTCCTTCTGTTCCTCACTGAGTTTGGTTAGATCACTAGAAAGTTTTGTATTTCCTAGTTTCAGCATTAATGACTCAGCCTCAAGTGAAGAAACAGAGGACTCCAGAGACATAATCTTTTCAGTGAGTTTGAGACACTCAGAGCAAGAGTTTGAAGAGGAGGATGAACCTTTCTCAAGCTTGAGCACTTTGTTTGCCCAACCCTGATTTTCTTCGATCAAACCTGAGATCGATTCATCTTTCTCTTCCATTTGCTCACTGAAAAGACTATTCTCATGAACAAATTTCTTAATAAGAGATATCAAGCTTTCTTTAGATTTGCTTTTTAAGCTTGATACGAGATCAGATTCAGTTACCTCATCGTTGAGTAGATCTCCCTTTGATTCATTTGGAACTTTAATGGCCATCAGACAGACATCCCTAGAGTGTGACGATTCTTCGTCGTCTGAGTCTCCCCAGGTGGCAACCATTGCCTGCTTCCCTTCATTTGCTGGAGGTATTCCTGCCTTTCTCTTGAAGAAGTTTCTGGCCATATGTCCCTTGTTCAGACAGTGGTAGCACACGACATCTTTTAGGTCTCTGTTCCCTTCGGAGGAACTCGACGAATCCTTGTTCTGAGACCAAATCTTCCTCATGGCTCTTGTGATGAGCGCAACATCTTCATCACCATCTTCATCTTCATCTTCGACTTGAGACAAGTCAAATGCCCTTTCCACCTTTAAGGCAATGCTCTTCGCCTTCTCCTCTCCCTTCTTGTTCAACTTGTGATTATAGACAGAGGCGTTGCTTTCCAGCTTAGCAACAACCTCTTCCATGGTAAGAGTCTTGACATCCGTCTGAGAGTAGAGAGCAAGAGCAATGGCATCCCACTGAGAGTTTAGGCCTTGCATGAAGTGATGAGTCAGTTTCCAGTCTGGCATTGCTTCACCAAGGAACTGAAGCTGACCAATTATCCCCTGGAATCTGGAGTAATACTCCTGAATGTGTTCATCTTTTCCCTGAGAGACTTGGTCGTACTCCTTTATCAGAGAGAGAATTATGTTCTTCTTGGCATCTTCATTTCCTTGATGAAGGCGCTTCAAAGCATCCCAGATTTTCTTGGCAGTCTTGTAACTCATGATTTTCTTGAGATCCGAGGGAAGAAGAGCCATGTGAAGGATCTTCTTAGCCCTGTTATTCTTCTCTAACTTCTTCCAGTCATCATCGGTGTAGTTGACCTTTGGTTTTGGCTTAGTAGCATCTGTCTCATTTTTAATAGCCAGATGTCCAACTTCGATGACTCGCCAAATCTGTCCATCAAGGGAACATATGTGGGACTCAATTTGTTCCACCCACCAGTCATA
This sequence comes from Rheum nobile, assembly GCA_027886185.1. Lineage (NCBI taxonomy): Eukaryota > Viridiplantae > Streptophyta > Magnoliopsida > Caryophyllales > Polygonaceae > Rheum > Rheum nobile. The sequence continues at coordinate 582,208 of WOAB01000003.1, forward strand.
TTCTTCTGCCTTCAGAATCGATGGCTTCTAGAATGAATCTCTGATTGCATTGCTTGACGACGATATCTTTCCTGCAAATTCTGTAACGAAAACAATCTAGAGCACCAGGCTCTGATACCAATTGTTGGATTGTTAGAGTTACGTCTGAGGGAACAAAGGCTTTGTTCCCACAGAAGGCACAGCGGATTAAAAACAGCAAGAAAGATAATGAACGAACTCACGATGTATAGTGGAAACCCTGATTAGCAAAACTAGCTTCTCAAGGAAAAACCACTACCTTCAAGCTTCCGCTTGAGAGGATTTTGAAGCGTGTACTTGTCTTATTGATTTCTTGTTCGATTACACTTGTATCCTGGACATCGACCTCTAAACAACCAGCTAGACTCGAAGCCTCTTCTACAACGATGAATCTGAACTCAACCCTCAAAGACTCACACACACTTCACTCTCTTTCTTTTCTCTTCTCCTTCTTTTTTGTCGTTCAAAGTCGTTCTTCGTCGTAGTTAGAAATGAATCCTCATTTCACCTAAAATACAACTTCGGCTAAACCCTAATCAAACAAGATAAGATATTCTGAAAAACGGATTACTAGAAGATAGGTTTTTTTGTTAAGAATAATATCCTAACCGATCATATTGATTAAGGAAGGAATTCCTTAATTAATCTAATCGGAAAGGATATCAAACTTCTCTCTCCAATTTCTTATCTAAGGAAAGATTCCTAGGATAACATGGATCGGGCTTTTCTCTCTCCGTATCTTCGCGCAATCCGGCTTGATCCTTGGAGCCGAAGTATTCATCCTTTACCGCATGTGCTTCTTGATTTGTTTCCTTAATTCAACACGCTGGATTTCTTCTTTCCTTTTGCAGCCTTGATCCGGTCCGTCACTTCAGTTCCTTGAGAGGTAACAAAGCACTTAACAGGACTTTGTTCCCTCTGAGATCCTTTGCTGCACAGCTCCCTGGGATAACTTCCCTTGTCCCTGAAACACTTGGTACACATATTAGTTGATTCTTTGGAAGACATTCAAGCAAATTTAGAACTTATAAAAAAAATCTAGGATATTAATATAACCCTTTCATCAAACGAGAATTTTTTTACAAGAATTTTAACAAATATAACTCGACCTCTAATAAAAAAAATCTCGAGTATTATAGTGTCTATGGCGAAGGCGGTTGATGATAGTGAGCTTAGAGTCACATATCTAGTGCCTATTTCATGGAGGAAATGGTTACAAATCAATAATGTAGAGGTATATTCTAAACTCAGAACACATATTTTCCTAAATGGTCAAAATCACATATCTAGTGCCTATTTCATGGAGGAAATGGTCAAAATCTTTTATAGATAATTCACTCAACCGAAGTGCTGTTGAGGGTCAATATGGACCATTACAACTCCATGAGTTTTGTAATTATTTTCTTCTAACATCATGATACCAGATTTAGGCCTCTGCATCCTTTGGAATTTGGCTGGAACGAGAGCTTCTGAGCATGGACTGGATGGAACTGATGCAACCAAAATTGAACTATGGATGGATACGATGTAAGGATTTAAAGCAAAAACGAGAATTACCAACCACGGCTACCAGTGAACGATGGATGGAGACGATCTCGAACGAGACGGTGGAGGCGATGCAGGGATTGAAAGCAAAAACCTTGAGTTTTGGAAGTAAAATGACGTACTGATTGATGGACGTATAGCAAAAATCTAGGGCATCGACCGACTGTTTGCTAACTTTGTAAACGTAATGTTTATACTTTGTATATGTTTCAAGTTTTTTCTGCGAATTATAATATTACTATGGTTTATAAGAACCATAGTAAATATGCTTAATTAAAAAAAACATAAAAATTTAATATAATTGCACTGTGATAATATATATTGTCAATTTCAAATAAATAAAGTCCATGGTAAACATACACATATAAACTACAATGGTTGTGTATGACTGTAGTATTCAATAATGTTAAAAAATGTATACATTAAAAGCTATTATACTTTATTACGGTTGTTTAAAAAACATATATGGTATATAATTTAGCACGTGATTTACCTCGGTTCCCCATGTACCGTAGTAAAACGTCTCCTTAGCACTATAGTTATAAAAACATCGGGGCAATTTATCTAATCTAACTCCTAAGCACTAATACGTACTCATAAACATCACAAGTATGTTATAAACGTGATAATTTAACTCATCTACAAAAAAAAAGTGAACCGTGGTATTTTATCAAGTGTTTTAACAGGGTTGTACATCAATCGTGGTAAAAAAGGCGCATAAACACAATCATGTGGTATTTTAGAAGTTGTTTTACCACGGTTGTTACTTTAACTCATATAACTCATTTACAACATTAAATAAAAGACCGTGGTTGTTGGACAACCGTGGTAAACAAGATGAATAAACACAACCAACCGTGGTATTTTAGCAGTTCTTTTACAGCGGTTTTGACACAATTGTGGTAATGTAACTCATATAACTCATTTATAACATAAAATAAAATAATCGTGGTATTTTAGCAATTTATTTACTACGGTTCTCCCATAACCGTAGTAAAAAAGATGCATACAAACCACGGTTGTTCACAAAACCGTAGTAATTTAACCATGAGAACAAAATTACTACGAAAAAATATGGAACGTGGTATTTGTAGCAGTTTATTTACCATGGTTCTCCTATAACCGTAGTAAAACAAATGCATAAAAACCATGGTTGTTTATAGACCCGTAGTAATTTAACCATGACAACAAAATTACTACGGAAAACAAAGAATTGTGGTATTTTAGCAATTTATTTACCACGTTCTCACATAACCGTAGTAAATAAGATGCATAAAAACCACGGTTGTTCATAGAACCGTAGTAATTTAACCATGACAACAAAATTACTATGAAAAAACACAAAGCCGTGGTATTTTAGCAATTTGTTTACCACGGTTTTCACATAACCATAATAAAAAAGATGCATAACCCACGGTTGTTCATAGAACCGTAGTTATTTAACCATGACAACAAAATTACTACGAAAAAACACGGAACTGTGGTATTTTAGCAGTTTATTTATCACGGTTGTCACACAACCGTAGTAATAAATAGGCATAAAAACCATGGTTGTTCATACAACCATAGTAAATTAACCATGACAACAAAATTACTACGAAGAAACACAAAATTGTGGTAATTGTGTCCGTAGGAGAAGCCCCGTTTTGTACTAGTGCAGGTGTACTCTACCAACTTTAAAAATGTTGTATTTCTTTCAACATTCTTGGTTTAACAACCGCATTTACAAACACTGGCTAAACTCATGTGTAACTGGCAAGCTTGACCAACTGGTTCTTTACAGCCCTATCTCAATATCTGAGAGTTTGTTTTTATCTTACTTACTGATTTGTGTGATAGACTATCTAATGTTGTGCTATTCACTATCTGTTGCTCTGCATTATGGTTATTTCTTGGTGAAATGGCTATTGGTAACTCTTCTTACTCCTCTGTTTTGCACTCTGAATCCCCTCAAAGGGATGCTTCACAAGCTGACCCTCCTATCAACCCTAACGTTGGTATCAATAATGCTTACACCACACGCTTACCTGATGCTGGTTATGCTATTACAAATCCTATGGGGCCTAAACCCCCTAAAACTGACCTGATATCCTACATATCCATCTCATTTAACTACCATTGTCTTGAAAATACTAATGATAGTTATTACTCCAAATGTTATAAGTATTACAATGCTCTAGTCTGACCTAACACTATTTGGATGATATTTTTATGATTCTTATGTAATTATAACCATCAAAAACAACATATGCTCTACCTCATGATCTTAACCCCTAGACTGAGTTGGTTCAGCTCCGTGAAGCTTACTAAAAGCTATAAAAACAAGTCAATAATAAACAAAACTAAGAAAACATTCTATGGCCTCTTAGCTTGCTTTTGGATTTGTATGGCTCTTCCATGGCCCTTTTCAACTCATTGTATCCACTTTGGGAAATCAATGATTCAATTAATTGGATATCCAGAAAACATTACATGGTTTACAGATCTTAATCTTTTGTATGCTCTATGTTGGATAACCCCCATAGCTTTTAAAGTACAAAGGCTCTCTCATAATTTATACCAAACACTATCTTCAACCTTCAATATCTGTTTAACAACACCTCTTGTTGTCTAGTTATTTCTCTACTTGTTAAAGTGATATTTCTTTGAACTTTAAGATCAACATGCATGAGATTCTGCCTTATTAACCTACTGGTTATCCTATCTCCACAAGTGATTATGCTTACCTTCATTATCATAACTGTAACCTTGCAATGTATTTCATGAACAAAATTATAACATTTTTCATTCACAATGCCTTCATGTCCATTAACTTTGATATACTATTGTGCATCTGTTACACTATGCTTACAGACAACTTTAACTGGTTGTATATACTATCACATTATATCTACTGGGCACTCTACCTTGTATGGGATAGCCACTACAATATCAAGCATACACATTATTTTCCTCACTATAATGCTTGTCTATCAGGTTCTATGAAGGTTGCCACCATCCTCAACTGGATAACCTCATATCAGCATCCTATTTACCAGGAATCAGTCGATCACAACCACCCTTATCACACTACTTGGAAGAACCTTGATCTACCTTACCCTACATGGCTTCTCTGTTGCTGTCATCTTTTCATTATATGGCATGCCAAACTTAACATTATATTCGGAGTATACCTACCAAACTATTCTAGTCCTTTTATCAATCTAAGTTATATGTTTCTTACTAGATACCATGCTCATTACATCAGTTTCATTTTCCTTGCTTCTATATATCTTAACTATGCTTTGACCCTTGTATTGAGGATAATAAAAGGTTATGTTCTTCTACTGCCAGCATGTCAACAACAAATCAAAACAACCTCTTACAACAACAGTCCCGACACATCATTAACAAAATGTGGCTATGCCTTTAACGACTTGTATAAATATACGACCCCATTTGCCTTTAACGGCCTGTATAACTATATGATCCTTCCCCCCTACAAAATATGTAATAAGAACTCATTAACTAAAAATGTGAGATATGTAAAGTGGTGTGCTCCTCCTAATCTTGATCTGTCCAACAACAACAACGATCGAATTATATTTAAATTAGTTAAGAATGGTGAAAGCTTATCTGCCATTGATTATGCCTCTAACCACGTACTTCGTCTCCTAGGGGACCAGACTAGACAAAGCTCACATATAAACAAGCCGACACATTCTAACTTCATTCTGTTTGGAAGAATCACATTCTTCTAGACGAATAATTTTTTTTAAAAGCAATAACACTAAGGATATAATAATTAATTGTACCCTTGTCCACCTAGTAAGATGGCCTCGGAAGAGCGACAAACCGGATGCCAAGAAGGATATAAGCCGATAGTGCGAGTTCCACGGAGATCATGGCCACACCACCAACGAAAGCATCGCCCTACGCAAGGAAGTTGCAAGACTCCTCGCGCAAGGACTCATGCACGACATCATATTCGACAAAGCGAAAGCGACCCTAGACCGAAGGGACCAGGTAACGACCGATAAACCATCCTCTCTAGTACATACTAAGATCATTAACACCATTTCAAGAGGGTCAGACGTGTGTGGAAACACATACTCGACCGCCAAGAGATATGCCAAAGAAAGCAAATGTGATAGACCAGTCCGATCGGAGGCAAAATGACCACAAGCCGTAAGCACATCCGCCATCACCTTCGACGACTCCGAAGCTGAAGAGTTAGGTGACCATCACGATGGTCTGGTAATCTCTTTATCGATCGATAATTGTCTTATACGTCGAGTATTAATAGACACAGGTAGCTCCACGAACTTGTTGACACTAGACACCTTGAATGGTATGGGTCTAAGAGATGACGATTTGACCCGAAAATCCACTCCATTAGTCGGGTTCAGTGGAGAAGTCAAACATACCCTCGGTGAAGTAATGCTGACAACGTATGTTGGTGGAGTTAACCAACAAGTAAAGTTCTTGATACTCGACTGCCCGTCCCCATATAACGCGATCCTCGGCAGACCCTGGATTCACACCATGAAAGTTGTACCCTCCACGTATCATCAAACTACAAATTTTCCGACTAAATGGGGGTACATGAAATAAAAGGCAACCAACGGGCTGCAAAGGAATGCTACGTCACATCAATGAAGGGGGAAGTCGAACGACATTCGACATAGAAACTACAATGCAGTGAAGGAACAAACGATACATTGAACCAGAAATGGAACAATTAGATGAGATCGTATTTGACCCTTCAAAGCCAAAACACACGGTAAGGGTCGGATCGGATTTAAACGATTCGACCAGAGCTGATCTAATAGCATTTATACGATCTAATGCTGACTGCTTTGTCTGGTCACATGAAGACATGGTGGGGATTTCCCCCGATGTTATTACTCACAAATTGAATGTATATCTGACCTACCCTCCGGTCAAACAAAAGAGAAGGAAATTCGCGCCAGAGTGGAACAAAATCGTAGACGACGAAGTCAGAAACCTACTTGAAACAAGTAAAATCAGGGAGGTCAAATATCCCGAATGGCTAGCCAATGTCATCATGGTCCAAAAGAAGAACGGCAAATGGAGAGTCTGCATTGACTTCACAGATCTGAACAAAGCTTGTCCCAAAGTCTCTTTTCCACTGCCACACATTGACGCCATGGTCAACGCGACCGCATGTCATGAAATGCTCACATTCATGGACGCGTTCAGCGGATACAATCAAATCTTAATGGACCCAGGCGACCAAAAAAAATAGCTTTCATAACCAGTCAAGGTACATATTGTTACAAAGTTATGCCTTTTGGACTAAAAAATGCAGGGGCCACGTATCAACGACTCGTCAACAAGATGTTCAAAGACCAAATCGGAGATACCATGGAAGTATACATCGACGACATGCTGGTTAAGTCAAAAGCAGAAAAGGACCACATCGAGCATCTAAAGGAAGCATTCGAAGTGTTGAAAAGGTATAACATGAAATTAAATCCAACTAAATATTCTTTTGGAGTATCTTCAGGCAAAGTCTTGGGATACATGGTGACGCAAAGGGGAATAGAAGCCAGCCCATACCAAATTAAAGTGATAATCAACTTAAGGTCCTCCCGATGCGTCAAAGACGTCCAAAAACTGATAGGACGGATAACGGCCCTAAACAGATTCATATCAAAGTCCTCAGACAAATGCAAACTCTTTTATGAAGCCTTAAAGAAGAACAAGTCGTTCGAATGGACAACAGCACACGAACAAGCCTTCCAAGATCTAAAAGCATATCTAGCAAGTCCACTCCTGCCAGCCAAACCAAAAGACGACGAGCCACTACCATTATGCTTGGCGGTATCAGAGTCGGCAGTAAGTGCGGTCTTGACAAGAGAAGAAGACGGAAAACAGTCCCCAGTCTACTATGTAAGTCGCTCTCTACTCCCAGCCAAAACAAGGTACACATCTCTTGAAAAACTAGTCCTAGCTCTGGTAATGGCTTCAAACAAACTCAGACCCTACTTCGAATCACATGTTATTATTGTGAGGACTAACCATCCCATGAAACAGGAAGCCGCGCAGCTAAAGAAGACAAGGGCACATAGCAACTCCATACAGATGGAGCGTCAAATGTAAGAGGAGTTGGGCTAGAAATTCTACTGAAATCACCACAAGGGGACCATATAGCCCAAGCTGTGTGATGCGAGTGGGACGTGACTAACAACGAAGCAGAATACGAAGCACTCATATTCGGACTAACACTCGCACAAGACCTCACAATCTAGAACATCAAAGTGGTATGCGACTCCCTCCTAATCGTCAACCAAGTGCAAGGGTCGTATGCCACAAAAGATGTCAGGATGATGGCCTACCTAGATGTCGTCAAAAAATTGACAGGAAAATTCCAGCATTTCACCATCAAGCAAGTCCCATGCGACCTCAAGTCGACGCCCTAGCAAACCTCGGGCCTGCTCTACACCCCAACGACTTCCGTAATATCCCACTGGCACACGTCACAACTCCAGTAGTCCCCAAGACTCTCAAAACAACTAGTTGTGACAACACCCAAGCAGCAGACGAGTTGCCTCTAGGCGACGACACTGAAGACGACATCATAAACAACCAAGACGATTGGACTATACCATACATCAAATGGCTAATGGACGGCATACTCCCAGCAGAAAAAAGAGAAGCCAAAAAACTCAAGGTACGAGTAGCAAGATTTGACATAAAAGACAACATTTTATTCAAACGATCCGTCATAGGTTTATACCTACGCTACCTAAAGACAACTGAGGTTAGACACATCCTACGATCCCTACACAATGGAGAATGTGGGAACCACACTAGAGGACGTAGTCTATCAGGTAAAGCCCTCAAGACAGGATACTACTAGCCAACGATGAACAAAGACGCAACTGACTACGTCAAAAAATGTGACGCCTGCCAGCGGCACGCACCTATCACCCATCAACCATCAGAAATGTTGCACCCGACATTGTCACCCTGGCCTTTCATGCGGTGGGGAATGGACATCGTACGGAAACTGCCACCAGCGTCCGGACAACGCGTCTTCTTCTTAGCCATGACTGACTATTTTTAGAAATGGATTGAAGCTGAAGCAAAACCTAAGGAATTCAACAATTTTGTTAACTAGGTTCGTATCTGTATCTCTACTGTTAGTTATTCTGTCAAAATTAATGGTGATCTTGAAGGACACTTCCAGGAAAAATGAGGACTTAGACAAGGTTGCCCTCTATCTCCTTATGTATTCTCTATCGCCATGGAATATCTCACAAGACTGGTCCGAGTCAAGACTGACAATCCAAACTTCAACTTTCACCCACAATTTTAACCTCTGGGCATTCTCAGCATGTGCTTTGCAGACGATGTTATCTTCTTTTGTAGGGACGACCTCATGTCAATCAAAATCGTCAAAGAGATGAATTTGCCTTTATCTATGGTCTCTACTACAACAATGAAAAATCTGTTGTATTCTTTAGTGGTGTTGATTCTATTGATCACGACCAGATTACCCAACTGTTTGGCTTCTCTCTTGGTATCCTCCCTATGACCTATCTTGGGCTCCCTATGTGGGGGGGAGGGTGGCAAACGACTCAGTGTCTCTATGTTCTAACCCCTCATCAGCAAAATCACGGCTCGGTTACAAGCCTGGTCCGCTCGATGCCTCTCTTATACATGGAGAGCTCAAATCATCAACTTCATCCTCTGTGCCATGAACACCTATTTGTGCAACGTCCTCCCCCTCCCTACCTCGATCATTGGCAAAATTGACTCAATTATTCGGAGCTTCAGTTTTAGCTTCAACTCAGTTCAGCGCCCAGTTTAAATTCTTCCAACCATCTTCATCCCAGTTCAACCCCTACTTCAGCCCCGATAAACCTAAGCCATATCGAACAGATCCCAAATATCTTCAAATGCTATATGAGATAAACAATCACTTAAATATTGAAAACTTACCATGGAAAATATTATAGGAGCCTTATGCATGTGGTCTACTAGCTAGTTTTCGCTACAATTGAATCTTCATGACACCTACATACAAACAACTCCTTCCTTCTCTTTAAGTTAACTAACAATCCAATTTTTTTTAATTTAGCATATATCGTGTTGATAACGTGTTATAATATTGATGATATTTTAACCTAAAAAAAAGCATAAATCAAATATAAAACAAGCGAACTAGAAAAAAGGGAAAAAGTATAAGCAAAATCTCTTATGTTTTTCTTATTCTCATCTCTTATATGCCAAGATCTGAGAACAAGAAGAAAAAAATAGCTTGGTATAAGTAGTATATGGGTCAAACAATAACTTGGAAAACTTTAAGCTAATGAATGAACAATTTTACAAGACTACACTCAAATAGAAGAATATATACCTAGGTAACATATAAGTAGTAAATGGGTCAAACAATAACTTGGAAAGCTATGAGCATAGTTGAACATCCAACTTCTTAAGTAAGGTATTATAACAATAATTTTTCTAACATATGTCTTAGGACATAGGTGAAGAGTCCATAAATAGAAAAGATTTTATTATATTTTAATTATTTAGAATTACTTAATATTTTTTAAAAATGGTTCACCATTTCCTCTTTAGGGTTTAGTTTCCTAAACCATAATCTTTAACTTATGCCTTTAAGTTAAACAAATCGTTACAACAATAACTATTAATATTTTTTTATTTAAGGACAACATCTAGTTATTTTACTTTCTTTTCTTTGAAGAAAACAATTGATTTTCATACCCTGCCTCTTAATTAGTTTCTACTATTATTGCTTTGTTTTTTTTTATTGTTGCTTTCCATTAAACTTGAACTTCACTAGTGGTTTAGGTCCTTTCATTTTTAACGACCAAAAAAATACGAATCTATGATATTGAAAATTAATTAAACACCTGACTTATTTAAATATTATAACTGAAAATATGATATATTTAAAATATATATCTTCATAGTTATTATTTTTATTATTAGATATTTTTATGCTTATGCTATAATTTAATAATTTTCATACCTTATTTAATTAAAGAATTTTTTATATGTTTTTGTTAAAAGTGAAATCGATGTAAAACAATATATTCAAGTTATCTTCATGCAAAACACATGTACTAAGCTAATTTATTCGCCCTTTCACAAGAAAAAAAAACCTAATTTATTCGTAACTTTAAGTTTGAATAATTTTGGGCCTGCTAGAAATTGCCAGTTGCCACCCACGTTTCTTTGCCAGCCTAAATATACAAAATTAGAAAAGAAATTGACTCCTTACTTAAAATGTATCCTCGTTGATATCTCTGAGTCCTTAATGAATGTATCCTCATTGATATCTCTCTTTTACTTGCCTTTCGTTTGAATTCATGTAGTCGTCATCAGGAAATTTTATGTATATTTCTTTTTTAAGACAAGATACAAGCCAAAGAACATTGAATTAAGAAATACTCGATCAGTAGCCAAGTATCACACGCCAAAGATAATGCATGCTTCAGTGTGAATCGATCCGCATTTGATATACATATGTAGGAAAATAAAATTTTGCGTATCACATTAATAACATACTAAAAAGCACTACATACTAGTCATGTCCAAACAAACATAGCTAGGAAGATGTCTTATTCTGAACTTTAATCCCCGCTCATAGATAATAATACATTACGGGACAAATAGTTTATTGGTTGTTGCATTTACTCCATTTAATTAAATGTCTATCGTATAGTGGATCCATCATCTCCTATTTCTCTCTCTTTTGCTCCCTACTGGACTATTTCCACACAATACTTTTTTCGGGTTTAATTTAAGCTTAACTAGTATGTGTGCCCGTGCCTTGGATTAGGACTTGAATAATATTTTAAAATTTTTATTTATTAATAATAATAAAGTTACATAAGAAGTATAAGTTTTATATAAAATAATTGTAATTTTATATAAATTATGACACGTCAATACACTTGTTTACATCTATTAAAATATGATACAAAACATAATGAAAAATAAGTATTTTAACCCGTATATAATTTTCACATCGTAAAACATGTCATAAAAAATTACGGCATAACTGAATGAATTTCTACGCCCGTAAAACATGTTGTAAATATAGTAGAAATAAATTAGTATTTTTACACGAAAAATGATTTGATTGTATAAATTTGTCCACCCTTGAAACATATTGTAAATTTGCTTAAAATTAGTGTTTTAACACAAATTTACGGTATGACTTAATGAATTTCTATGCCCGTAAAACATGTTGTAAATATAGCTAAAAATAAATTGGTACTTTAACACGAATTATAATACGTATGTATGAATTTCTCCATCCGTAAAACATCTTGTAAAGTTGCTTAAAAAAGTTTTTTAACACAAATTACGGTATGATTGAATGAATTTCTACGCCCGTAAAACATGTTGTAAAAATTGCTAGAAATAAATTGGTATTTTAACACGAATTATGATACAACTGTATGAATTTCTAAACATGTAAAACATTTGTAAAGTTGCTTACAAATGGTGTTTTTAACACAAATTATGGTATGATTGAATGAATTTCTTAGTCTATAAAACATGTTGTAAATATTGCTAGAAATAAATTAGTATTTTAACATAAATTATGATACGAATGTATGAATTTATCCACCTGTAAAACATTTTGTAAGTTGTTGAAAAATAGTACTTTAATAAATTTACGGTATGGCTCAATGAATTTCTATGCTTGTAAAATATGTTGTAATTACTATATCACTCAATGAATTTCTACGCTTGTAAAACATGTTGTAATCGCTAGAAATAAATTAGTATTTTAACATGGATAATGATATGACTACAAAAATTTCTTCACCCATACAACATCTTGTAAAGTTGCTTAAAATAGTGTTTTAACACAATGTAAGGTATGAACGAATGCATTTCTACGTCCGTAAAACATGTTGTAAATATTGCTAAAAATAAATTAGTATTTTAACACGAATTATGATACGACAATATGAATTTCTACACTCATAAAATATTATAAAGTTGCTTAAAAATAATGTTTTAACTCAAATTACGGTATGACTGAATGAATTTATACGCCCATAAACATGTTTTAAATATTGCTAGAAATAAAATGGTATTTAACACGAATTATGATACAACTCTATGAATTTCTAAACCTATAAACATCTTGTAAAGTTGCTTAAGTATAGTGTTTTTACACAAATTACGGTATGGTTGAATGAATTTCTACGCATGTAAAACATGTTGTAAATATTGCTAGAAAAAAAATAGTATTTTAACATGAATTATGATACGATGTATGAATTTCTCCGCCCGTAAAACATCTTGTAAAATTGCTGAAAAATAGTGTTTTAACATAAATTGCGGTATGACCAAATAAATTTATATACACGTAAAACATGTTGTAAATTTTGCTAGAATAAATTAGTATTTTAACACGTTAAGGCACGAGTTAAGACTCTAATTTTATTTTTTTAATACTGATAAAGTTACATATAAATTTTATATGCATATTTTTAAAATATATTTTATTTTTTTTATAAAAAATGTAGTTTTATACAAATTATGGCAGATTGATGTATGTGTTTACATCTATTAAAACATGATATAGAATTTAAGGAAAAATAAGTGTTTAACAAAAGTTAAGTATAGTAAATGAAACATAAGTGAAACTATTTATCATCTTATCCATTCTTAATTGTATAATTTGCTCATATTGTAAACTTGATAAATATATTGTAAGAATTTGTTGAACTGTTTAACAAGTGTATGACTGAATGAATTTCTACGCTCGTAGAACAAGATGTAAATATTGATAGATGTTTTACGGGTGGAGAAATTACAGTATGCCTGAATGAATGCATACCCTAGTGTTCGTGTCTCGTGCTAAAGCATGGGTTAAGGCTTAATAATTTGATTTATTTTTTGAATTTAACAATACTAAAGTTTGTGTATGCATTTTATTTGTATCATGGTTTAAGATAAGATCATTTTATCATATAAGATATGTTTTAGTATATAATTATTAATATAATGACATAAAATAGAAACATGTAAAAAAAATATGTAGAATGAGTTAATTATAATAATAGGACAACAATTTTATATCATCGTATAACGTAATAAAGCATGTATGAAAACTATCTCATTTATGTTTGGATTCTCTATTCTTAGTTCTCGTCTTGAAGATTTGATGCGTGTCTTGAAGATCTTGTAGGGGAGATTTTGGGTTGGGAAGTGGGAATCGAGCGACACTTGGATGAATGACTTCATTGATAGTTGTCACCATAGTGTAACAAAACATACACCCCGTATATTTTACTGTAAAAATGTAAGATATATCATATATGTCGTTCATGTTGTAACAATATATACGCATGTATATCTTATTGTAAAAAAGTTTACTATATGCATTCATGTTGTAAGAAAAACTACACCTCGTATATCTTACGGTAAAAACGTAAAATATATGTGCATTCCTGCTGTAAAAATACATACAGCTCATATATGTTACTGTAAAAAAAGTTTACTATGTGCATTCATGTTGTAGGAAAAACTACACCCTGTATATCTTATTGTAAAAAACGTAAAATATATGTTCTATCATGTTGTAAGAATACATACGCCCCGTATATCTTACTGTAAAAAAAAGTCTACTATGTGCATTCATGTTGTAAGAAAAACTACACCTCATATATCTTACTGTAAAAACGTAAGATATATGTGCATTCTTGTTGTAAGAATACATACGCCTCATATATCTTACTATAAAAAACTATACTATGTACATTCATATTGTAAGAAAAACTACACCCCATATATCTTACTGTAAAAACGATAACTATATGCATTCCTGATCTAAAAATGTATACCATGTTGTACAATTGATGAATTTTGCATCTGTGTTGTGAACAAACATAATTTAGTCAAACATTATTTGATAAAGTATTATATGTATTCTGGTATTAGTTACGTATAAAAACGATTCATGATTATGTAGGATAAAATTACTAATCCAATCAAAATTCATAACTTAGAAACTAAACCTAATCCCCTTGCAAAGATATTAATACTGTTTGTGGTTGAAGAGGACCGATGAAATTTAACTTTTCTACTCAATGACATTGCAAAGATATTAATACTTCATCATTTTTCTTGTCTGAATCTTTCCATTTTTCATGCAGAAACAAATTTTGATCCTTGTTTCAAGCACCATCTTTACTTCCTAAACTCGAGTTGATAGACCTTGAAGACCAAGGTTCAACACAGCCTTCCAAAAACAGATTTTATATATAAAATCAAGACATTCAAACTACACATTTTTTAAATTATAAAATCAGGGAATTGAAAGCAAAATACAATTGGGTAAAATGCACAACAAATATTGAACTGACTGAACTTCTACCAATGTCTAAGGAAGATAAAGAAATTATATGCTCAACATCATGTTAATGATTTAAAGGACCCCAAATTTTAAGCCACCTGAAGAATTGAAGAACTACCATCATGTTTAGAGAGTTTGGATCATATGCGGAGCACTCTTCCCGTGCGGACGTGCGGAGCATGCACTTTTGGGTCTTATTTGTGCACTTTAACGCCTTATTTGTGCACTTTTTCAAAAAAAAAAAAAAAAAAAAATCTTTTTCAAAATTTTTTCCAAGCATTTTTCAATTTTTTTTGCAAAAGTGCACAAATAAGGCCCTATAGTGCATGTCCGCACGGGAAGAGTGCTCCGCACCGAAACCGCACTCCATGTTTAGAATTTAATATCTATCAAAATACAACACGCTAAATGCTCGAGTATCATTATATTCTGTCTTTTATGGTGCCAAAAGCTTTCTCTCTAACCAACCCAGTCTCGAATTCAAAGAAAAAAACCGAGCATTACTCACCTTTTGTGATACCCCGTATTTTTGTAAGGTTATTTTGGGAATTTTCCCGAGTACCCGTTCAGTACGTCGGATTTAATTCAGGTAGCTTGAGACATTCTGTAATGTGCTCTGTATCTGTAATATTTTTCTCAGTGAAATAAAATACAGACGACGTGCTTCGAATGTTTATACGCGTTCGCGTACGATAATTTTTATCCTGGGTTAATGTCTTGCTCATCCAAAAGCTGAATGGGCGGGAAAAGGCGAAACGGCGACCGCCGTACAGTCACGGCGCCCGCCGTCGCTGGGCCCGATGTGTCAGGCCGTCGTCTCCTACGCTGGGCTCGCCAGAGCTAGGAACGGCGACCGCCGTAATTACGGCGCCCGCCGTAGGCAAAGTCGCGGCGCCCGCCGTGATTACCCAGAGGTCTTTAACCGATGGTCGCCGGCGTGGTTCTGGCAAGCGCCGAACTAGCTTTCGTAGGCCATCTTCGTGCTCCAGATGTTTTGGCTATAAAAGGAGGTGTTGGGGAAGGGATTTGAGCCATCCCAAACACCGAACCTCTGCCAAATTTTCGTGTCGTCGGAGTTGTGTTTCGCCGAAGTTCGGAAGCTCTCGTCGGTGTCGTTTGGTGGTGTTTCCAAAAGCCCTTTAGAAGCCTTTTGGTTGCCTTTGGAGGTCAGAACCCAGGCAAGGCATAAAGGGGTCGAAACGCGCATCATTTGGGTGAGTTTTCTCGCCGTTTCTGTCATCTGAGTTCTTCACGGCGACCGCCGCGTTCTTCACGGCGACCGCCGTGATGAACTGCGGCGACCGCCGCCAAGAACAGCGACCGCCGCCAGTGCCCAGAATGCCTTCGTGGCTTTGGCTTGGTTGGTTGTGGTCGTGGCGTCTTTCCTTTCGTTCTCTTTCGTCGTTTTTAGATTCGTACTATGGTTATGTCGGATCTAACTTAGGGTTTCTTTTATGGGTCGACTCGAAGGTGTTTGTGCTAGCGGAGCTATACCCGTGTCGAGCCCGGAATCCCGTCGTTGTCGTAAGGCTTGTTTCTATTCTGCGGATTAAGGCAAGTGGCGGTTCGCTCTTGCTCATTCGTTTCATATTTACATTAATTATCAGTAGTTTATCTGAGTAATTAATTTGGAATGAATACTCTGTTTGTCTGGAAACGGTTTTGATAAACTGTTTTGAAAATCATATAATAGGTTGTATATTTGTTAGAACAACGCTATTATCTGTGATCGCCTTTCGGGCCTTTATGTGGATTTATCCTGTAACTGTTATTGTGCTGTAACTGTTTAGTTAGCACTGTTAGATAGGAACGTTACTCGGACTCTGTCCAGTCGTT
Organism: Rheum nobile; assembly: GCA_027886185.1. Lineage (NCBI taxonomy): Eukaryota > Viridiplantae > Streptophyta > Magnoliopsida > Caryophyllales > Polygonaceae > Rheum > Rheum nobile. Next base: position 598,964 of record WOAB01000003.1, read on the forward strand.
TCTTTATAATCTGGTATTGGGGTGGCTCGTCTCCATCTGGTACTATTCTAAGATCATGATCGGTCTCTTTCACAAGTGTGTAGAGACAGGACACTTAGCTGGTGTCAAAAACCTTCCGGTGTACGTCACTCTCGACGAAACGTATACTAAGATGTGTCGTCCCATTGGTGGGGTACACATGTAAAAGTCTAATAATGTGATGTGTGGTTTGTAATATAAATCAGATAAGTGCTACTCTGACGCACATAATTAATAAACCTTCGGCGAGTAGTGCAGCTAAGTTATAGTGCAGCTAGGAAAACTCGTCTCGACTTTGATCATAGTACGTTCTCTTTCCAATCTGGATTCGCTGTATGCGATGAGGTTGGTCGTGAACCGAAGCATCTCAGTCAACTTTTAAATCATTGTTGTATGATGCTGTAAACATTCCAGATTTAATTTGTCATAATTCCTTAAAGACTCATTTCCGTTGGAGTCTTCTTTCGAGTCGATTTCTGTGAAGATTCAGTCTTCCAGAATCTTCTCTTGTGCATACCTCTTGTCTATTCCAGTAGGAGTATGATGGTTGACTATCGTCATCGATTATTATTCGAGAAGCGATGAGTCTAACCTAATACGACTGCTTCGAACCATTCTGCTTTTTACCCTTGCTAGTCTATTCAAGTAGACTAACCCACGAACTTTGTTCTCTGCATGTGGGCTGGTGTCATCCGTTCGATTCGGCACATCAGATCGAAAGTAGTTCAGAAGAATAGAAGGACTATGGAGTCAACGGTGGTTTTTGAATGTTTTAATTATTTCTTTAATCAGGTTGAGATCTTTTGGACAATGACTTTTGTTTGTAATGTATTTTATAAGACTTCCGCTGTACCCTACTTTATAAGATTTCCGTTGTATTTGGTTTAAACTCTGTGTTAGCCTATTCGGGATTGGGTTGTAATCCCGTAACTCTTGTTTCCTTGACAATGTTATGTTTTGGAATTAAATGCTTTGATCATTACGTATCATTTGTATTTCATAAATTGTGTTTAAATGGTAAAGCCTTGGGTGATCTCGGTAAGGAACACTGGGGTCACTGGCGGTAATACCTTTCCAAAAGGGTTAAGTTTTGGGGGTGTTACACATTTACATTAATGACATGAGACAATTTGTATCAGGGAAACACAAGATTAATAATCACCATTCACAATAAGTTTTATCTTAATCCCAAAATTCCAAGGATGCAAAGAGTTCATAAAAAAATCCATAATCAAGCAGATATAAAAAGCTCAGTATCCCACACAAGAAACTAAAGGTACATGAGGGGGGAAAACTCCTTTAAAAACAAATATTTTAGATAAGAGATCATCTCCTTTGCTGAATCTAGCACAAGTGCACCACTTGAATGTCATGTCCCAAATAGGATCACGATCATTGAAAGGGAAATCGATAGAGGATAGAGGAAGGAGATGAGAAGCAGAGGAAAAGGAGAGGAACAGACGAAGGGAGAGATTGGAAACAATACGTACAGAGAAGAGAGAAAAGGGTATTAGGAAGAAATGGTATTTTTGATGTTATTCCTGCATAACCTTTCCTTTACAAAGAGTCCCTATTTATACTGAACACAACACAATTACCTAATATCCAATACATCACATTACTCCCCCCATTTAGAACCTTGTCCTCAAGGTTTAAGCACAAATTAGACAAACTAAGGAAAGAGATGTGTATCTTGCTATGGCCACATTCTGAAGAAGAACTCCATTGGACAAGTAGTGACATCAACTTGAGCAATACCCCATGAAGAAAATTCCTTCACATCAACCCTATTGACCACATCAGTAGGAACCAATAAAATTCTGCAGAAAATAGGAGCTTCAACACGGCCAACTGCAGTAGCAAATAGCAACATCTCACAATGCATACAAATGCAACATGTGGTCATCAACTCAAGCACCAAGTGATGAATCAAGCCAACAACATCCAGCTTATTCTTAATAGGTGGTCACAATTAAGAATCAAGTATGAACTAATCTCATAACCTGCGTTAATATGGGCTCTCATGTAAATGTATTCCCATCAGCCACCAATTGCAGCAGCCAGCACACAACAAAACCCATGGAAGCAACAGAAGCAAAACACCCAAAAAAAATTACTCACCACCCCTATTAAGCGAGCTATTTCGGGATCAAAACTGAGATAACTAAGGCTTCAATTCTTCCACCATGTAATGAACAATCACTGCTTTTTTTCCCCTGGATAAAAAATATACATTGTGTTGCCAGCCCTAACAATGCAAGAATCAACTGAAATCATAGGATTTTCTCTATTAACCATCAAGATTGAGTCTCTGTTTGTTGACGTGAGGTGGGAGATATGCATACAGAACTCCCATATGAAATCTAGACCATTACACTCAAGAATATGCATACTAACAGTAGCTTCCCAATCAGCCAAAAAAATACCGAAGATGAGTACTAAGCTGATCACTTAGAAGAGATCATAGAATGGAAATAAACACCCAATTTTATAATACCCTTTCTCTCCGATTATTTGGTGTGCAGGTTAATATGTAATGGCCATGTGATGTCTTTTACTGAAAGTTTTTTCAGAATCTTACAGATGAAACAAAATTAGCAAAAGAAAGCATGCTCCAAACATCTCGAGCATTCAAACAGTGTCACATGTGAACAACATCAAAATGACAGCAAGCAGAAAGACTACATCAAAAAAATCAGCACAATGACAGCAAACAACCATGTTTGGATCATTCAACCAACATCACCATAGGACAACAATATCAAACAACTAAATGATAGTAAAATGACTACTTACAACATGCTGTCTATGGTCAGCAGCAAAGCGTTTCTTCAAAACAAAAAGCGCCAGCAAGGAGACACTCGGAAAATCCGTTCAATAACAACAGCCAATTTGAGGGTCCCTCTTCCAAAAGAAAAGTGAAAATAAGGAGCAAAGAAGCTGGAAAAAAATCAGAAAATGATAATCAATGAATTGATAATTACTTAATTAGCTGGCAAATAATTGCAAGGGTAAACACCGAGAAATTAGCTCAAGAGAACCCTGAGTAAGTTCAGTTTGCCATCTACTTTGCTCAGTTCCAGACCTGCAAAGGCAGTACATCAACAATTTTAATCACAACAGCAAAACAGGAGCACAAATATGCACAAGACAAAAGCAAGACATTTGCTAAAAGCCAGTACTCATAAACTTAACATCTGAATATAATTCATACCGCAATTAGCTCAAGAGAAACCTGAGTAAGTTCAGTTTGCCATCTACTTTGCTCAGTTCCAGACATCTGGCTGCTCAAATTTGGAATAATCTCTGACAATTTTCTGCTAACCTTCAAACAAAATTCCCATAGTATATAGTGCCTTTGCAGGTCTTTGGATGCATAAAAAAAATACTAAGCAAGTGAACTTAATATTAAGTTGATAGATATAAGTATCTGATGTGGCGAAAACCTACCCACAAGTGTATGGGGTCAGTTGTAACTAAACTGGTAAGCTAAGCCGTAAGAAAGATTTGTTTGATTAAGCTAAGAAATTAGTGTTGCAAATATAAGTAAATTCAAAGGATGGAAATTATCTAGGATTAAGGATCCCCACAATAATGCCTTGGTAAACTTAAGTGTGTTTATCTTAGAATAGCATGAACTCGCTTGACGGTAAGTTATCAAATATCTCTACTAATTCCTTTCAGACAATAGTAGATGTATCTAAACTCCAACTAACAATCACTGTCGCGTAAAGCTAATCAAATTTAGATCCCTTGAGCACTTAGAATCTAGGATAAAACCGGGTTAACATTCACTTTCGTGCTCCGCTAATTCCAAACTAACCTAGGGTTTCTATGATAACTTAGAACTCCGCAAGAACAAACAAGTTTATTCAGGTTCAATTCTTAGTAATTCCAACAATAGTAATCTCCTTTCAGACTCATACCTTGTCTAATTTCATTCATTAGGTTTCTCCTTTCAGACTCAACCTAATAGAATTCTAATTGATAAATTACCAATAGCAATATGAACCCTAGAATTGAATCAAATGAGAACTCATGCTACCAATTCAGACAAACACAATTTGCAAGTCTACCAATTCATTATTGGGATCACCCCAACCCTAGATAAAAGGGGTTTAGCCTAGCATGCTTGGAGAATCAATCAAAAACATTGTATGAATAAGAGAAATCATTCAAATAGATAAAAAGAAGAGAAATACTTGTTTGGATCCAAGAACAATCTCTAATCTTCAAGAAAACTCAACCAAAACACAACTAGGTTTTTTAGAGAGTGCATGTTCAGAGCAAAATAGCATAGGATCCCCAAGTTTTCCCAAAAAAAACTGATAAAAAGGAGCAATAGGCGTTTCAGCAAGCCAAAAGAAACGTTACGGACCACGACTCGGTCCACAACTCGGCCGAGTTGTGGGCCGAGTTGTCGTTTGTTTTCCCTCCTCTTTAGTAGCTTCGACCCAGTTCGCTAACTCGGTCCATAACTCGGCCGAGTTGTGGACCAAGTTGTTGTATGTTCTCCTTCGTCTTCACTAGTTCGTTTGATCTTGGCACTTGTATTTCGACCTTGGCGCCATCCCTTCGAGTCATCCACTCGAACATCTTCATTGGTAACTCGTTATCTTCAAAACCGCCTCCAAACGATCCTGAAATCACAAAAACACAAGAGTAGATTCCGAACACTACAAATTCTATGAAAACCAAATAAAACTAAAATAAAAAAGGAGCAAAACAAACCTATTTAGGAGAAATAAACATGATCTAAACTAGCCTAAATGCATGCTATCAGTATCAAATCTGTCAAGTTTATTAGCCAAACATGAAACTAAAAACTGGAAAATTTAATAAGAACATAAACATTATCAAGCTGGTTCTTTAAAACATGGTTGACTAACCTTGGGTATATATTATATTTAATATGATATTTTTCAAGAGCAAAAAGATTGGCTTCTCCATCCAACATAGTTAACCATCATCTCACATATAATTACTAAAGTGCAGCACAAATAAAAGGGAAACAAAAGATCTTTTTTCAATTGGAAAAGCTTAGCTAATTAGTAGTCCTTTAGCTATTTAGAAGAAGATGTTTACAAACAAAAGGGAACAAAAGATCTTTTATTTTCTATAATAATTAAGAGAAAATTATATCATAAGAATATAAGTTCATATTTAATTATGGCTGCCCATAAGTACCTAGAGACGGCATTCTCCCATGGTCTTTCATCAGTTTCATGAGAACACTGACAACATGTTATCATTCAGTGAACAATTCAAACAATATACATCATTAATGTCCAAAATCATCAAAAGAGACCGACATTTACAAAATGCATGCAAGTTTTGAATAAGATATAGCTAAACAACACGTCAAACAAAACATTGCATAAAATTGTCATCTGAGCAAATATGTAATTGAATCAGAGATAAAAAAAATTATAAGAGAAACAAAGAGAGGTTGTACCTAATTAGGACTAAGGATGGAGGACGAATCTTAGTTGAAAGAGAAATTGTGCCTAATTACAGTCCTCTTATCCTCTGTGGCTCCATAAGCACTCTCTTCCTCTGGTCTAGAAAACCATCAGTATCGACGACATCTCCTTCTCCTCATCCCCTAACACTGAGTAGCGCACCCTCGTCGAAAAAATCAATCCATCATCGCCGACATCTTATCCGACATGGATCCGAATGACTCATAATTCTTCATCCCTAATTAACTCCACTGATATAATTTTTCAGTCGTGCGCGCTATCAAAGTAATCCTAATATGCAACTAGAGTATAGCATGTAAGTAAGGAGTTGAACCCAAGGGATTTAACACGTCAATTTCTATGTAATTACTAATTTATCAACTTTAAAGAACAAATGGGGGGGGGGGGGGGGGTTGGTTTTTTCTACTAAGACCACTCAAATAAAATAACATCAAAGTCAAGTTTAAGAAAATAAGATTAAAAGAAGTTTCACCTAGCAAGTTTCCACACAACAATTAACCAAGTTGATCATCGATTCTTCTCATGTTCATATTTATCCTATGGATTGTTCCAATTCTGATCTTGTTTATATTAACAAGCCAACCGGTCTTGCTAACACTTACCAATTGATAACCTAGAAGACCTTCTAAGTTGGTTCAATCAATAGCATAAAGCGTAAGATTAACGGATTGTAAACAAAGACTTAACACCGCAAGTATGTCATGCAAATCAATTTCCTTTTCACAATTGAACTCAATTTACCAATTTCATGCAATTGTGATTGCTACCTATGATTAGGGATTCCACCGTCTATCCCAAATCTAGCACCTAAATTACTATAGATTTAAACTAGGAGATCAATCTAGCCAAATAGATAGTAATAGAAATATGCTCAAGGAAATCAATACCAAATCCAAAGGGGTGAACAAGAGAGATGAACCTTACAACCAGATTAACTGTGTGCTTCCACGCTAGGCAAAACAAGGGTTTAGTTCTTGCTCATGTTCTTCACAAACTTTTAATCCAAAAGAAAGACAAAAGAAAACTAAAAATTCTTGAGAGGAAAGAAAAGGAAAAATTCAGGTAAGAGGCTAGGTCTGGATGTAGTCAAAACCCTCCTCCGAGCCCCTTAATTACCTATTAATTAAAACAAAACGAAACCGCCAAGCAATTGAAGAAAACAGAGACTGTTTAGTCGCACAGCAAACCGCGGGCGGCCGCGAGCGCGGGAGGTCGCGGTTTTTGGCTCCCCAACATTCTGTTAAAATCTGATAACCGCGACCAGAAGCGATCGCGGGAGGTCGCGGTTATCGGCTTGCCAATGTTCTGCTGGAGTCTTATAACCGCGATCGCGGTAGGTCGCTTGGGCTCGCGGTTTCCACTCCAGCAACTTCTGTCTTCTGATCACCAGCTTCCTTCATGGTTCCGGACACCGTCTTCAACTCGCAAGTGCTTCCAAAAACATCCACAATGCAGCTCCGCACCTCAAACACCAACTTACCTCCAAAACTCTGTAAATCCTATGATTTAACCACTTCTCACCTTTTCTCCGGATTATAGAAATATCCCATAAATCAAATCCAAATCTCCTCAATAATATGCTAATAACTACTAGTTGCGCTATGTAAAATACCGCTTATCAAATTCCCCCATACTTAAACCTTGCTCGTCCTCGAGTAAGCTAAAAGAAAACTCACTCCTCCAATCAGCACACAGGTTTCAGAAAGTATAAGAAAAAATGATACTAGCAATTACAAGACTAAACACTTCGCCTCCCAACAACCAAATATGAGTAATGCATTATAATCTAATCCTAGCTCCTATCTAGCTCCTTATCGCTCCATGAGTGATCCTACCCGATCTCCTTATAACACCACTTCTTATGACGCCAACGCCAGAATGATCCTAAAAATTCACTCTTTTTTTTCTTTGCACTCATTCTGCCTAGGCGCCCTTTCGGGTTTTCACCTAGCCACTCATTTCATTTTGCTAGATATCTCACATATTGCTCACATCACTCAAGTCCATTTTTTCACCAACCTAGAGTCGGTCGGACTACATGCTTTTTACCTGAACTGCCCTTTCGGGTTTTCAGCTCATCCCATGATTTTGGTTGCCTTTTTCTCATATTTTTGGCTTTTTCTATTTCAAAATTTTCAAAAATTTATACAAATGCCATACACAAATATACAACACCCTAAAACATGTGAATACATTCTCTCCCCCATACTTAAACATTGCATTGTCCTCAATGTAATGAAAGACAAAGTAGAATCACGGGGAAAGAGAAAACAGAAGACTCACATACAAGACCGGATGGCCTCTCTCCAATGAAGCACAAGGTGCGGTAGAAGTGGGATGAGCAACAATGATGATCCAATAATGCACAGCTCATCCAAGACAAAGGGTAACATAGAAGAACTCCAATATATAGATCCACAAAAGAAGAAAATGAATGACGAATACAGCAAATCGCCAACTCCCTAAAGGTTTCTGAGCACATTCCTGTGATCGCAGTTTGCAACCTACAATCACAGGCTCTTCTTCTGGGAACCTATCGACAGAGGGCCTCGGATTTTTATTTTTATTTTATTTTTTATTTTTTTTTGAAAAGGAAGGAACTCACAGTAGAAAAAACCGCGACCGGCCGCGATCGCGTGAGGTCGCGGTTTTGGCTGCAGATTGCAGCTGAACCTGCGCTTCGGGCATCCTTCCCTAACCACAAACACACTAAAATGGCAGTTAAAATGAACAAAAATATTCAAAAAGAATTAAAGCATCACAAACCTCGGGTTGCCTCCCGATAAGCGCCTTTTTTTAACGTCGTGGCTCGACTCAATGGTGCTCAATTCAAACCTCGGTTTTGGGAACCTCCAAACATGCCTCCTCAACTATTCCATTGTCGAAGCCCTCATGATACGGCTTCAAACGATGTCCGTTCACCTTGAAAACCTTGTGCGTCTCCCCATCATATAAATCCACCGCTACCAACTTCTCCTCGTGTTCCTTGGAAAGACTATTCGAGATGATGACCGGCAACGATTCCTCTTTCCCAAGAAACACGTACTTGAGATGCTTGGGCAGCTGCTTCAACTCAACTTCGGGTGCCTGCACAATAGAAGGTAGGAGCTTCTCGCTCGGCACTATTAGTTCCATGGGGCCACTGCCCAAATGAGTACGAGAATGCTTACCTTCAGCATTCAAATGAGCCAAGACTAGCTGCATGTTAGTGGACAACGACAATTTTGCATGTGGATCCACTACATCATTCTCTATAATAGATCGCAACTCATCACAGCAAGTAATATCAAACACATCTTGAGCTAAGGGCTCAATCACATCAATGGAACACAAGGAATGATCATCAATGGGATGTTTCATAGCATCATATATGTTGTATTGCACTTTCTCCCCATCAAATTCCATTGTAAGTGTTCCACTATTCACATCAATTTTTGTTTGTGCTATTTTCATGAAAGGCCTTCCTAACAGTATAGGTGCCGCATGCTCGTCATGTTCCATATCCAACACAAAAAAATCAGCAGGAAATATCAAGTCACCTACCATGATAAGAACATCTTCAACTACTCCCTTTGGATACACATTGGACCTATCAGCTAGTTGAACAACAATTCCTGTCTCATGCAAGGGTCCTAGTCCTAGGGATTCATACAAGGAGAAAGGAAAAACATTGATAGATGCACCAAGTGAAATACCCCAAATAAGTTGATAATGGCAAAGTGGTAAATTAATTATGGGATTTTGATAAAAGGGGGAGAAATGGAATTTTGGGAAAAAAAATCCCTAAAACACGTTTGGGTCTCTCTCTCTCTCCCGGTTGTCTCTCTCGTGGGTTCAGCTCGCCCTTCCCGAATCCGGTCTCTCTCCAAGCCCACCGAGCCAGCTTCTCCCTCCGACGAGCCGACCTGGACCACATCGCCGCTCCTCTCCTCCTCCGCGTGCTCTGCTGATTCGAGCCGTGACCAGCTGTTGGTTCGTCGCCGCTGCTGAGGTCGTCGCGTGCTGCTGATGCTCTGCTGTTGGTCGCTGCCATGGAGCTGTGTTCAGCTGAGCTCCGGCGACGAAGAAGCCCTCTCCGGCGAGGCTACGTAATGGTCGACGACGAGGTAAGAGCGGGTCCTCGATTCGTAAGATTTTTGGGCTTCAATTTCTGTTGAAATGGGTGAACAGATTTGCTGAAATTCAAGGGGGTATTTGACAGAAATTAAATGGTTGGATTAGTTTTGATTGTTTGCTGAATTCGGGAGTTGATTTTGAGCTTGGGTAATTATTTGGTGTGATTTGATAAATTTTGGTGAGTTATATGTGGGGGATTTGGACTGAAATTTGTTGGATGGGCAGTGTATGATTTGAAAGTAATTTGGATTTGGGGTTGAATTTGGGTATGATTTGCTTAATTAATTAAGGGTTTGATTTTTGGGTTTAAATTGGGGGTTTGATGGTTGTGGATTGGTATGAGTTAATTAACGCCAGGGTTTTACTCGGATTGATTTCGCAGGTTTGTTCGAGTGGTTTGGAGACCTCTGGGGTCATTGCGGTTCGACTTGAGGAAAGAGGATTCTTGCTAACTTTATATTTTTTATAAATTGTTTTATGCCCAGTTTATTTCATAATTAAGTTTACCGTTGCTTGGTTGAATATGGGTATGTGCGTGTGATATGATTTGTCTTGTATCGTATTTGATTAAATGTTGACGTGGTAGTCAATTGTGACTAAATGTGATCGATTGTTGTTGATAGTGTCTGTTGACACGTGTGTGTGTGTTGGATTGTGTGGGTGTGTTGGATTGAATGTGTGTGTGTGTGTGTGTGTGGATCGTATGTGTGTGTTGGATTGAATGTGTGTGTGTGTGTTTTAGTAATTGTTTCTTGTCGGATATTGGTTGATTACTGGCTATTGGTTTTGTTGTTAGATATTAGTTGTTTGTTGGACATTGGTTTGTTGTTGGTTTATGTTGGATCATTATGCGGTTGTTGTTGGTTGTAACTGTTGGTTGCCATTGATTGTCGGTTAGTTGTTGGTTGTGTTGATCTATTGTTGTGAATTGAGTGTGTGAATAATTGTTGGTTTGTTGGCAGATGTTCGTTGTGTGTTTTGTTGTTAGTTATGTGATGGGTTATTGGTTTTGAGTTGAACCGGGTTGAATGTGTTGATTGTTGTTGCCTGGTATTATTATTGATTGATTGTGGTGGATTGATTATTATGGATTGATTGTTATGGATGGATTGGATCACTTGACTATATAATTGCTTGGTTGAAATGTGTGATGATGTGTGATGAGGTGTGGTTATGTGATTTTGATTGTCGTTTGTGTTTGATTTGGTGTCGGTGTGGTGATGGATAGTTGGTTTCGGATGATGAATTGTCTCACCCGGTGATGTGGTGGTGTAGACGGAGGTATTGTGAATTGTCTCACCCGGTGATGTGGTGGTGTAGACGGAGGTATTGTGAATTGTCTCACCCGGTGATGTGGTGGTGTAGACGGAGGTATTGTGAATTGTCTCACCCGGTGATGTGGTGGTGGAGACGGAGGTTGGATTGGAGGGTTGGCGGTTGTGTGTTGATTATGTATTGAATGTTGGTTGCATACCTGATTAAGTGGTTTTGTGTTGGATGTTGGTTACGTACCTGATTAAAGTGGTTTCGTGATGATGATTGTTGTCGTTTGATTTAGTGGTTGTGTTGGTAAATATTGATTGTGTGTTTAGTTATTGGTTTTATGTTAAATATTGATTGTTGGCTAGTTGACTTGTTGTCAAATGTTGGTTATTGTAGTTAGTTGTGATATGAATCTCTGTTAGTATGATTGTCGGTGGTAACTAGTTGCAGGAAGTTGATTAAGTGTGGAGGTTGGTTTCCCATCTTGAGGGTGTGGGCCAACAAGGATTGAATTTGAGTGTATGAGTTACAGTCCATGTTAACGAACAGGCAGCACCAGAAGGGTGGCTGGCCTGGGTCGTTATTTTCTTTATGTTTATATGTGATGATTATCTCGTTGATGCTTATGTGTTTGTGGATGTGCAGGTTAATTGAATTTGTTGTGTAGTGCAGTAGTGAGTTCAGTCTTATTGGTTAGCTTTGGTTGTAAGTCAGTAGTAAGAGATGTATATGTGCATAAAGTTATTGATTGAGGTATTAGTAATAGAGAGAATGATGGATTGGACGTGTCAGTGAAGTTGGATTGGATCGTTTTATTCGTTTATGCTTGTGATGAGTTTGAGGATGGATTGATTGAGGTTAGTATAGTGAAGAGTTGGATAAGGATGTGTAATGAATGGTATGTGATAGTGTGTGTATATGTTTTGACGTGTGGTTGGCATTGGTTGGTTGATATGATTAAGTATAGTTATGATATTATATACTGTGTGGCGTGTTGTCGTTGTTGTGAGTTGATTGATGATATATGTATGTGTTTTGAACTGTTTTGGCTTGAGGAATCTTGCCATAGTCTTTCAAAAGACTGACTAATCTCGGTTTACGTGCCGTGGTTGGCTGGGGTATCGGGTCCCCCAGTCAATCAGGCTTTGCAGATTTAGCGCCAGCAAGGAGGGTCCTGATCACCGTCGGTTTAGAGTCGAGGGCTCTACTCTTTTGGTTTTGGACTTTGACTTGGTTGTATGTGTCGTTTTGGTTTTGGACCTTGAAGTGGTCGAACTAGTTGTATTGGTTTTTGGTTTGTAAAGTGCTGTATTTTCTGTATGTTAAGATTGATTATGGTTTCAAACTCTGGACAAGTTTTACAGGTTTTTCCGCTGTGTCGCTTTTGGTATATATTATGTATGGGATATGTTTTGCAAATTTTTATTTCACCCGCCTTATAGTCCTTCGGGACTATGGCACTGTAGCACCTCTGGCCCGGGGTGTTACACCAAGATCAAGCATAGCTCTTTCAATTCTTATATCACCTATCACACATGGAATGCTAAACATGCCTGGATCACCACACTTTTTAGGCATTCGCCTTTGAAACACCGCAGACACATGCTCACTCACTTTGACCTTTTGTTTCCCTTTCAATTTTTGATTCCTTTTAATAGTGCAGATTTCTTTCAAGAACTTAGCAAACCTAGGAATACTCTTAACCAGTTTAAGCAATGGAATGTTTACCTCACACTTACTGAAGGTCTCGAATATCTCCTTGTCATTCTCCGGTCTTCTAGTCTCCTTCAACGCCTCAGGGAAAGGAGGGACCGACTTCTGAGAGAATAGGGGTGGGAAGCTCGGACGGATATAATCATCAAGAGGATCCTGGTCCAAAACACGAGTGGTCGCGGGTGGCGGCGATCGCGGTTTTTGAGTTGAATTTTCTGGAATGTCTGGAGTATAACCGCGGGTGGCCGCGGGTGACGGCGATCGCGTTTTTTCTTGCAGACTTTCGTCCAAATCTCCTGCAGAATCCAGTGGGCTTTCACAGTCAAAACCGCGATCGCGGGAGGTCGCGGTGGATCGCGGTTTCCCAATCTCACATTCCGCATAAACGTCTTGCAATTTACCCTGTTCAGCAATAGGGCTCATATTCAGCTGCTTTCCACTCCTCAAAGTCACTGCACTCACATTCTCCCTCGGGTTGACTACCGTTTGTGACGGTAATTTTCCCGAATCTCGAGCCTCTAGATTACTCACAGCTTGAGCAATTTGTGCCACTTGTTTCTCAAGATTTTGGAGGGACGACTTAGTTTCAGCGTCTTTCTGCATAACTGTCTGGGCCAAGGACTTGATCATTTCTTCAACTGACATGGATGGTGTAGGATTGTATGGTGGCCTCGGTTGTTGTTGTTGTTGCAGGAGGTGAGGGTTCTGAACATTTTGCTGAGCATAAAGCATAAAGCACTTCATCATTTCCTTCAACTCATTCACATCGGATTCAATCTTGGACGAAGAACCCACAGCCTTGAGACTCTCTCTTTTGCTAAATTGCCTTGAGCCTTCAGATAGCTCCTGAAACATCTCAAAAGCTTGGGGAGGAGTTTTGTTCAGAATGTTACCTCCACAAGCGGCATTCACCATTCTACGCTCCTCATCCGAGAGGCCATTGAACAAATAGAGGATGAGATCTTGATCACTGTAACCATGGTATGGGAAACTTGCACATAACCGCTTGAATTTCTCGTAATACTCATACAAGCTTTTAGACGCTTGTTGTTCAATAGTAGCAATGACTCTCTTTAGACTATTCAGCTTTGTGGTCGGGAAGTATTTCTCAAGAAAAGCTTTCTTCATTTCGGCCCATGTCGTGATGCTTCCCGGGGCGAGATAGTAGAGCCAATCATTTGCAGAATCCTTCAAAGTGAACCCAAACGCTCTCAACATGATGGTGTCAGCAGTAACACCCCTTGGCTTCATGCTAGAACATACCGCATGAAATTACGCTAAGTGCTTGTTTGGGTCTTCTCCAACAAGTCCATCGAAATGAGGTAACTCATGGATCAATCCTGCCTTTAGCTCAAAGTTCACTCCTTCAGCTAACTCAGGAATGGTTATAGCCAAAGGCTGTTGCTCCAAGTTCGGGGCAGTTAACTGTCTCAAAGTCCTATCAGCCATCTCCGTTTGGTTCAGAAGTTCACGGGTTGCTCTTCGATTCCTGAAAAATGTCCGCTCAATTTCTGGATCAAAATCAAGAATGGGAGAATCAGTAGCACGGGTGTGAACCATACAAAAGGTTCACACCAAGAGTTGATAAATAAACAATTACAAAGAGAAAGAACAATTATTAAATCCCCGGCAACGGCGCCAAATTTGATAGAATTTTTCAGTCGTGCGCGCTATCAAAGTAATCCTAATATGCAACTAGAGTATAGCATGCAAGTAAGGAGTCGAACCCAAGGGAATTAACACGTCAATTTCTATGTAATTACTAATTTATCAACTTTAAAGAATAAATGGGGGGGATTGGTTTTTTCTACTAAGACTACTCAAATAAAATAACATCAAAGTCAAGTTTAAGAAAATAAGATTAAAAGAAGTTTCACCTAGCAAGTTTCCACACAATAATTAACCAAGTTGATCATCGATTCTTCTCATGTTCATATTTATCCTATGGATTGTTCCAATTCTGATCTTGTTTATATTAACAAGCCAACCGGTCTTGCTAACACTTACCAATTGATAACCTAGAAGACCTTCTAAGTTGGTTCAATCAATAGCATAAAGCGTAAGATTAACGGATTGCAAACAAAGACTTAACACCGCAAGTATGTCATGCAAATCAATTTCCTTTTCACAATTGAACTCAATTTACCAATTTCATGCAATTGTGTTTGTATCCTTCTTATCTTCCTCTTCGTCCAAATATGGTAAGTCTTTTTTACTCTTCTTACCGTTATGTCTTGATCGTATATTTTATCTTCAATGCTGAGAGTAATGGCAGGGATTATGCCATTACATCATTGTAATTACGGTGGCTTGAATGTTGTGGCCGTTGCGTGATCTGGGCATTTAATGTATGGCGAGATTCTTGCGATCCTTTCGGAGGGCATTCGACCAGAGAAGTCTCGTCACCTCTTCTGGGCTTTTCCCTTGTTCTTCCGATCTATCGTGGGCTTGGGCTTGATTTACTCGACCCATTCTCCCAGGGGAAGCCAGGCCCAACAACGCCCACTGTCGAGTCCAGACAACTCTGACGTCGTCGTTGCTCCCTGTGTCCGCGTCCCATGCCTCACTGCCAACACCGGCTCCTATCTTTAGCATTTAGAGGTTTATTTGCTTCGTTTTAGACATTGCTATTTTGAGACATTTCTATCTTTGGTATTTGCTTGTTTTAGAAAGTTTCCATTTATAGTTATTTCTATTTTTAGGGTGTGTGCCCATTGCATGTTGCATGGGCTAGCCCACTAGGCTCGACTCGGCCCATCCGAGTTTCACCTCTAGTATTTAAGTCAAACTTATGTCTTGTTATTTCTTCACGTTCAATTTTAATTAAAGCTTAAGTCGAGTGATAATTCATCCTTCCTTTGATCGGACGTCAACCTATCTCTATCTTCGCATCCCCTTCACTTTGCCGCCGACCCTACGGCATCGCTTGGAACCCTTCAAGCAAGTCTTCCTTCGCATCTCCCTTCACTCTGTCGCCGACGCTACGGCAAGGCTTGACCTTCAAGCCATCTATCCAAACCATCACCATCCATCAATCACTTCCATCGCATCCATAATCGTATCCGCTATCGTACCCAATCAATCGCTGCCGCCGTTGCTAGCCCTATCGCTCGTGACATCCACTTCGCCATCGCTATCGCCGTCACCATCGAACCCACCATCGAACCCAGTCAATCGCCTTCGCCATCGTTGTCGTTGTCTTGACACTTGTCATTGCCACGGCCGTCGCCGCCGATACCACCCAGACACTCACCACCGGGTTCGCATCCAATCACCACCGTGTTCGATAACCTCAAAAGTTACTGTTCACTTTGCCACCACCTTGTCAAGCTTTCGTGCAATTCATCAATGGTTTCCCCAAGGTTTCCACGACTGCCTTGACAAGTGAGACTTGTGACTTCTCTCCCAAGACTAGATCCAAAAGTGCCACCTTTGTCAACGTGACCTTCATCGGAGGCAAGAATACATCACCTTGGCTCCTCCATGTTGAGGCATAGAACACTAGTATAAAAAAGGGGATTAACCGCACTATTATTGGAGCGGATTTTAAAACCGTGGTAAAGAATATATACGGACCACGGTTATATATAAAAACGCGGTATAAAAGTTTTTTTATTAAATTAATTAAACTTGCACCACGGTTTTTATAAAGAAACCGCGGTAAAATACTCGGACCACGGTTGCTGTTTGACCGTGGTAAAGATTTTAAAAATAAAAAACCACGTTGTCTGCAACTCGGTCTTCGTTTCTCTTTTAGGGTTTGTTCAATTCGGGCGCCGCTAGCTTACTCGCTTCTTCGATTCACTTGCGAAGTTGCTCCACCGCGTACCCGCCGCCTCACTTGCGAAGTTGCTCCACCGCATACCGGCCGCCGAGACCCCTTGCCATTCCCTCCACCGAAACCCTCGCCGCTCCACCCCGATTCGTCGTCGCCACCGGCTGCCCCTCCCCATTCCTTCACTTGCAAATTTTGCGGGCATTTTTTGCTGGTGTCGGTCGTTCTCCGCCGGTGTTTCTCCCTCCCCGACGCGGTCCCTTGCCGATGCTTCTCCCTCCCCGACGCGGTCCCTCGCCGGTGCTTCTCCCTCCCCGGTAAGTTTTGTTGAGTCAAGTCCCAATTCAATAATGTTAATATTGCAATTAAGCCATGGTTTGCAACTATTTCTCCAATGATGTTAATATTGCAATTAAGCCTTTGTCTTTTGCAGGCTCCAGGGTATATGTTTTGTTTCAGTTGATCGGAGCAAGGTCCATTTGACATTTTGTTACACAAGGTAATGGTCTAATATTTAGCTCCTAACTCCTACGTAAGATGCAAAGTGAACAATTATGTGTTCACTGACCGTAACATCACTAATAGACTTTATCTCCTAATGTGTACACTGCTGCTGCATTTGTATGCTATATGAAGACATGTTTTTCTATTTTGTCCTGGTGCTAGAGGAGTGAAAACATAGTTTTTTTTTCTAGAGAAATTGAAGTCTTGCATATTTTTTCTTTTTAGTGACACTCTACTTTAGCTATGATATTAGTGGTTTTGACATTGCACATTTGCTCTATAGACTAAGCATATTATACAGTTATTTGTTGTAAGCCCAACAATGTTGACTTAATCAATATTGTTTGTAATATTTTTGATACTGCAGCCTGCATGCAATAAAAAATACTGAATGATGAAATGCAATGTGATATCTGTAATATCCCTCATTTTATAAGGATATTTTGGAATTTTTCCAACTCCCGTATTACAAGTTGAATTAATTCAGAGAAGTCGGACATTCGGTAATATGTTTGATCTCTGTAATAATTTTTCTAAGTGAAATAAAATACATTTCGACGTATTTTAGGACTTAATACTCGTTCATGTACGATTATTTGTATCCCGGGCTAAGGCCAAGTTGATCCAAAGTTTAAACGAATAAAATATGGCCTTGGCGGCGACCGCCGTAAAGCAAGCGGCGACCGCCGCCAACTAGCCGGCATTGTCAGCCCCAACTTGTCAAGTGGCCTAGAAAGCGGCGACCGTCGCCAGAACAGATATGGGCGGCGACCCCTTGCCGACGACGGCGACCGCCGCCACTGTTGCAGACGTAGGTGCAGAGGCTTGCCGGTGACCGGGGAGACGCCCGATCTTGGCCCTCCACGTTGCATGGTTTGCCCATTTCTTGTCCCCTGACTTTGGCTATAAAAGGGGAAGGGTTTGGGATCAGATTGAGCACAAACCCAAGCTCAAATCTCTCACTTTAATCTCGTCGGAAATTTGAGCTTTCGCCGGAAAATTGGATATCGATCGTCGGAGCTCCTTTGGTATTTATTCTAGTTGCAAAGTGAAGCTTTGGAAGCCCTTAGAAGCATAGAATCCAAAGCAAGGCAAAGGAGAAGCAAAACAATTGACGTCGGTGAGTTTTTGCTCTCGTAAATATTCTAGTGTTCGTAGCGGCGACCGCCGCCACGAACAGCGGCGACCGCCGCCCAGGAGCTTTCGGCCTGTTTCGGCCTTGGCTTCTGTGGCTTTCGATCGGGCTTCGTTCCTTTCGATTGCTTTTGTTATTCTTTAGATTCGTACTCGTGTTTGTCGAATCTAACTTAGGATTTCTTTATGGGTCGACCCGAAGGAATCTGTGGTCTCAGATCTGTCCCTGTTTCGGACCCAGGAACTCGTCGTCTCTAAGCTTTGCTAAATCTTTTGTCGGATCTAAGGCAAGTGGCGGTTCGCTCTTGCTTATCATTCCATGTTTCAATTAATTATCAATTATTTAATTGTTAATTAGTTTGGGATGATTTACTGTTTTCGTTGGGAACAGTTTTGATAACTGTTTGTGATTTTAAAAGATATTATAATAGGTTGTATATCTGTTAGAACAACTCTATTATATCTGTTATTGGCCGCGATGGCATTGATGTGGATTATTACTGCGTTCGTAATTGTTTAGTTAGAACGAGTATTCGTAGGAACGCTATGTACCTTGTGGGGGTTTAGCTGTTTCTTTATAACTGGTGCTTGGTGGATTTTTCCCCAGTACTCTCTCTGGTCATGACCATGCCCTTACTCAGGGTGGGTGCATTTCGCTAGTGCCAAATCTTTCGGGATTTATTCCCTCTGGTATCTCTTGTGAGAAGATCTGATATCTATTGTGAGGAGATCCGATATCTCTTGTGGGGAGATTTAAAAGCTTATAACGTGATGATCGTTTTGGAATTAAATGAGATAAGTGCCATTGTCGCACATAATTAAATATACCCTCAGGCGAGTAGTGCAGCTAGGAAATAGTGTAGCTTGGAAATCTCGTCTTGACTTTGATCAGAGTAACGTTCTCTTTCCAATCTGGATTCGCCGTGAGCGGTGAGGTTGGTCGTGAACCGAAACATCAAGTCGTTTTTGAACGCTTGTATGATTATTATTTATGTTCCCCACCATTTGTCATGTTTCCGATAAGACTCATTTCGTTGGAGTCTTCTTTTGGGATTGATTGCTGTGAGACTCAGTCTCCAGAATCTTCTCTTGATCATGTCTTTTTATGTATTCAGTATAAGTATGGTGGTTGACTATCGTGATCGACTTTTATTCGAGAGACGATGAGTCTAACCTAATACGACTACTTCGAACCACTCTGCTTTATACCCTTGCTTAGTCTTTCATTAGACTAACCAACTGTAATTGTTCTCTGCATGGTTGGCTGGTGTCATCCGTTCGATTCGGCACATCAGATAAGTTTCCATCCTGTGAAGGCTAGAACGACTATAGAGGCGAACGGTGTTTTGACAAGTTTATTCAGGTTAAGATCCTTGGTGGGTGATCATAGCAATAAAGACCCCTTTTGTTGTTATTTCAAAGACTTCAGTTGTAATGATTCTGATTATGTATTTTGATGTATTTGGAATATTGCTGAAATTCCGAGACTTGGTTATAATGAAAGTTATGATATGTTGTATTATAACTTTGGTTTAATGATTTATATCAACTGGAAAAGCCTTGGGTGACATCGGACAGTACGTCTGAGGTCACTGGCGGTAATACTTTCAAGAGGTTATTTGGGGGTGTTACAGATTTGGTATCAGAGCCGAAATTTTTTTCAGGTTGGGATTTTATAAATCATTTACTCGTTTTAAATTGAGAAATGTTTTCGAGGGCTCTGAGTTTTCAAAAATAAAAAGAATTTGAAATGGCATCGTTCATAGTCGTGCCTTCTTCTTTAGTCTGATATGGGAAGCGAACTTCCATATTTAGAAAGACTAACTCTCTTCTCTTCACCCGGAGGATATGGGTGCATTATGTTCTCTTCAAAGGGACTCGGAAGAAGCCGAGGTAGTTTCGCTTTCTCCAGTAAGGCTTGAATTCCCAGTTCCCTCGTTAGGATTTGAGGTTGTAGAACCTAGTAACTTGGTCTGAGTTCATCAATGAAAATTACCAAGTTTGATCTATTCTAAGTTGATTTTATTACGTTAAGTATATCGGGATGATATTTGTGTGATAAAATCCTTGGAATTTGATCGGTAAGCAGATGGTGAACACGAGGAACACTATCCGTACTGGTGCTGGGCCGAGTAATGACCCTAGACCAAACGTGAGGAATGTTGCGAATCCTGTGGAGGAACACGAGTCTGTTTCTCACAATAATCCAGAGGGCAATGGCCAAGCTCAGGCCGACGCTCCAGTGGTGTTTGATGCAGCAACAGTTGCGGCTATTCGGGGAATTGTGATGCAAGCATTCGTCGATATAATGCGACCGATCGCGCATCAGGCACAAGGTGTGCCAGTTCCTCCAGTAGTTCCTAGATTCGAGGAACAAGAGACCCACGTACCTCAGGAAGGTGTGGTCAACAATAGATGGAATTATGGCCGAGCGTTGAAGGCCGTTAACTCTATGAGGCCTGACAGTTTCGATGGAAAAGGAGAGCCAGTCAAGGTGGCTCATTGGTTTTCCCACATGGAGCGGTTATTCCGCAATGTAGAATGCACTGAAGCTGAGAAGGTGCATATAGCTTCTCTTCAGTTGAAGGAAGAAGCTAGTGAATGGTGGGAAAACACCGGTTTAGTCGATAATCCTGATTTGAACTGGGGAATGTTCAAGTAAAAAATGATTGATCGTTTCTTTTCCCGAGCTATGAGGAAAGAGAAGCACAAGGAGTTTCTATATCCTAAGACAGATGGATTAAAAGTGACTGAGCTTGCGACCAAGTTCAATCATCTGCTGCAGTATGCTGGGACGGAAGCGTCCAGCGAGGAACAAAAGATCTGATATTTCCACGAGTGGATGAATCCAGATATTAAGCCAATGATGGTGCGTCACGGATGCTCTACTTTGGAGCAGTACGTGGATGCAGCCTATAAGTTGGAGATGACTCTGGAGGAGTCGACCAAGAAGCGTAATAGCCAGAGGCAAGTGCAGAACCAGCCTCAGGCAAGTGGGTTTAAACGTCCCGCACCACCGTCTGATTTTGCCAAATCTGACCGAGCAAAAACGGATATGACTCATGATGGGTCTACGCAACGTTCAGGTCAGGGCAAGAGTTCGATCCAGTGCTACAACTGTGGTACGTACGGGCACAAGAGCAAAGAATGTCTGAAGGACAAAAAGACGTGCTATGGTTGCGGAAAGAAGGGCCATATGCAGACGTTCTGTCTGCAGAGGAGGTGGAAAGGAGATGAGTCACGACAGGGGTCTGTTAATCAGAACAACCGACCCAGGTTCAGTCCGGTGGAAGCTCCTAGTCCTTCAATGCAGACAACTGCGCAGAACAAGGGGAAAGCCCCATTGGCTTCTGGAAGTCAAGGTCAACGCCTTTACGAGATGCGTGAGGCGGATGGACCCGATGCTCCAAATGCTTAAAGTGCTTTATACCTTCTGTTGGTATGTTGTTGATTTGGGTGTTACCCAGTCTTTCGTTTTGGATAGTTGTGTTGGTAAGTTAAGTCTTGATTGCAACAAGGTTGTGAACCTTTCGTTGTAACTCGTCTTATATATGAACCTTTGGTTTATACCAAGTTTGTGTTTCGTTGCTTGGTATGGAGTGAGGTCTCGTGTTCGAGACTCACCAACAACCTCTTGGAGATGGCTGCCTATTAATTAGGTGGAGCTACCAAGGATGGGTTGAGGTGTATAGACAGCGGCTCATGGCAACAGTGGACGATGGTAATGGCTGGGCCTGGGCTCGGAGCCACTAGTGGGCCGTCTGTGAACCATGTAATGGGCTGGTCCAAAATGGTGACCATTTAGTTGGAACCAATCGTCTGTCGAAATTTCCGATTACCATTTAGGGTTAAAAATTCGAAGAGGTTTTGATTTGATTAGCCATGGCTCCATACGATATTATTCTCGGTATGGATGGGCTAACGCGTCATGGGGTGGTAATCGATTTTTAGCTCGAAGACTGTGACGGTGTCATCTGGGGGGCAGTGTGTATGCAAATTTAAGGGTCTAAATGACGCTGATAACGGCAGGCTTATCAATGCGATGGTTGCGTTTAAGATACTTAGACAAGGTTGTGTCGAGTACCTTTGCTACCTAGATCCGCCCATGAAAGATGAACCTTTAGTTCTTATAATTCCAATCGTTTGTGAATTTATTTTTTCGGATGTCTTTTCGGAAGATATTCCTGGTTACCTCGTATCGTGACGTGGAGTTTACAATTGATCTCGAGCCTGGTACTACGCCGATTTCGGAGGCACCGTACCGGATGGCTCCTGATTGAGATGCAAGAGTTGAAGAGGCAACTCGAGGATCTTCTTGACAAGGGTTACATAAGGCCGAGTGCATCGCCTTGGGGTGCTCCGGTTCTGTTTGTCAAGAGGAAAGATGGATCGTTTCTACTTTGTTTCGACTACGGAGAGTGGAATAAAGTCACGATCAAGAACAAATATTCGTTGTTAAGGATTGATGATCTGTTGGATCAATTGCAAGGAGCAAAAGTCTTTTCCAAAATCGATCTGAGGTTTGGTTACCACCAACTCAGGACTCGTAAGGAAGATATTCCGAGGATTGCTTTCCGGACGAGATATGGTCACTACGAGTTCGTAGTCACCAATGCTCCAGTAGTTTTCATGGACCTGGTGAATCGATGTTTTCGCCAGTACTTGGATAAGTTCGTGGTGGTCTTCATCGATGGTATTTTGATCTATTCCCTGAGCAAGGAGGCTCATAGGGGTCAATCCTTAGACAAATCAACTATATGCGAAATTGTCTAAATATGACTTTTGGATTAAGGAAATGGCTTTCTTAGGCCGTGTGATCAGTAAGGATAGGGTTATGATTGATCCCTAGAAGATCGAAGCGGTAGCTATTTGGAAGCAGCCTCAGGATGTGAATGAGGTGCGCAATTTTCTAGGACTTGCTGAATGTTACACACAGTACGTAGAGGGATTTTCTAAGATTGCCCTACCAATGTCTAACCGAGGTTACTTGGGAGACTTAGGAGACTAAGGCGTATATGCTTAGACGCTTTCCCGAGTTGTTTTCGGCCTGGAATAACCAAGTTTCGGGGTCGAAACTTCTTTTAAGGGGGAGGTAATGTAATATCCCTTATTTTATAAGGATATTTTGGAATTTTTCCAACTCCCGTATTACAAGTCGAATTAATTCAGAGAAGTCGGACATTCGGTAATATGTTTGATCTCTGTAATAATTTTTCTAAGTGAAATAAAATACATTTCGACGTATTTTGGGACTTAATACTCGTTCGTGTACGATTAATTTTATCCCGGGCTAAGGCCAAGTTGATCCAAAGTTTAAACGAATGAAATATGGCCTTGGCGGTGACCGCAGCCAACTAACCGGCATTGTCAGCCCCAACTTGTCAAGTGGCCTAGAAAGCGGCGACCGCCGCCAGACACAGATATGGGCGGCGACCCCTTGCCGACGACGGCGACCGCCGCCACTATTGCAGACGTATGTGCAGAGGCTTGCCGGCGACCGGGGAGACGCCCGATCTTGGCCCTCCACGTTGCATGGTTTGCCCATTTCTTGTCCCCCGACTTTGGCTATAAAAGGGGAAGGGTTTGGGATCATATTGAGCACAAACCCAAGCTCAAATCTCTCACTTTAATCTCGTTGGAAATTCGAGCTTTCGACGGAAAATTGGATATCGATCGTCGGAGCTCTTTTGGTATTTATTCCAGTTGCAAAGTGAAGCTTTGGAAGCCCTTAGAAGCTTAGAATCCAAAGCAAGGCAAAGGAGAAGCAAAACAATTGACGTCGGTAAGTTTTTGCTCTCGTAAATTTTCTGGTGTTCGTAGTGGCGATCGCCGCCACGAACAGCGGCGCCCGCCGCCCAGGGGCTTTTGACCTGTTTCGGCCTTGGCTTCTGTGGCTTTTGATCGGGCTTTGTTCCTTTTGATTGCTTTCGTTATTCTTTATATTCATACTCGTGTTTGTCAAATCTAACTTAGGATTTCTTTATGGGTCGACCCGAAGGAATCTGTGATCTCAGATCTGTCCCTGTTTCGGACCCAGGAACTCGTCGTCTCTAAGCTTTTCTAAAGCTTTCATCGGATCTAAGGCAAGTGGCGGTTCGCTCTTGCTTATCATTCCATGTTTCAATTAATTATCAATTATTTAATTGTTAATTAGTTTGGGATGATTTACTGTTTTCGTTGGAAACAGTTTTGATAACTGTTTGTGATTTTAAAAGATATTATAATAGGTTATATATATGTTAGAACAACGCTATTATATCTGTTATTGGCCGCGATGGCATTGATGTGGATTATTACTGCGTTCGAAACTGTTTAGTTAGAACGAGTATTCGTAGGAACGCTATGTACCTTGTGGGGGTTTAGTTGTTTCTTTATAACTGGTGCTTGGTGGATTTTTCCCCAGTACTCTCTCTGGTCATGACCATGCCCTTACTCAGGGTGGGTGCACTTCGCTAGTGGCAAATCTTTCGGGATTTATTCCCTCTGGTATCTCTTGTGAGGAGATCTGATATCTCTTGTGAGGAGATCCGATATCTCTTGTGGGGAGATTTAAAAGCTTATGACGTGATGATCGTTTTGGAATTAAATGAGATAAGTGTCGTTGTCGCACATAATTAAATATACCCTCAAGCGAGTAGTGCAGCTAGGAAATCTCGTCTTGACTTTGATCAGAGTAACGTTCTCTTTCCAATCTGGATTCGCCGTGAGCGGTGAGGTTGGTCATGAACCGAAACATCAAGTCGTTTTTGAACGCTTGTATGATTATTATTTATGTTCCCCAACATTTGTCATGTTTCCGATAAGACTCATTTCGTTGGAGTCTTCTTTTGGGATTGATTGCTGTGAGACTCGGTCTCCAGAATCTTCTCTTGATCATGTCTTTTTATGTATTCAGTAGAAGTATGGTGGTTGACTATCGTGATTGACTTTTATTCGAGAGACGATGAGTCTAACCTAATACAACTACTTCGAACCACTCTGCTTTGTACCCTTGCTTAGTCTTTCATTAGACTAACCAACCGTAATTGTTCTCTACATGGTTGGCTGGTGTCATCCGTTCGATTCGGCACATCAGATAAGTCGCCATCCCGTGAAGGCTAGAACGACTATAGAGGCGAACGGTGTTTTGACAAGTTTATTCAGGTTAAGATCTTTGGTGGGTGATCATAGCGATCAAGACCCCTTTTGTTGTTATTTCAAAGACTTCCGCTGTAATTGTTTTGGGGCGAAAAGATCGAACGACCTAAATCGCCTTAGACGGGGTAACTAGTCGATTGAATGATAAAAAAACAATCCAAACCAAGCAAGCAATAGATAAACAAAGAATAAATATGTAATAGCGTGATGGTTTTATTAGATGTCGTGTTTAATCAGACTGAATCGTGATACAACTTATCGTGATAAAACCAGAGATCGAGTGGGACTCGACCAGTGACTTGTGAGTGGCGACCGGCGGGGGTCAAGCATAGGAAGCCGTTAGAGAGCTAGATTGAGAGCGAGAGTGCTATTCTGGTGTGTTTTCTGAGTAAGAATGCTCGTGTCCTTTGCGTAATTGTGCGTGTTGTTTCTTATCCTCTTTGTCGTCCCGATATGGTAAGTCTTTCACCCTTGTTACCGTTTTGCATTTCTTGCCGAATATTTCATCTTCAATGTTGAGAGTAATGGCGAAGATTGCACCATTGAATCTCTGTGATTACGTTGGTTTTAATGTTATGGCCGTTGCGTGATCTGGGCATTAAATGCGTGGCGAAATCCTTGCGATCCTGTCGGATGATACTCGACCAGAGAAGTCTCGTCGGCTCCTCTGGGCTTTTCCTCTGTTCTTCCAATCTGCAGTGGGCTTGAGCTCGATCCACTTGATCCGTCTTTCTCCTGGGATGCCAGGCCCAACAATAGCCCCAAGTTGTTATGGGCTTATGGTTTAGGTAAGTAGACCGAAATCCGTGGCAACTTCTCTGGACACGATCTCCACCGTCTTTTCTGGCACGGTTGCACAGGTCAACGTGGCTTGCGATTAGGGCATGACGCGATGTCTCTGCAGGTCATGATATCTTTCCATAAATTCTTAGCAGGGGAAACGATTAGTCTTCATCTTCTTCCTTTGCAAGTTTCTTCTGGTAAGTTTCTTGGTCTCTCTCGTCATAGCTTTCTGATTTTTCCTAGCCATAGCTCTCCAATTCCCCTCCCTCTCTATTCTCGAGATGGTTTCTCTTGAGGCTTCTGAGTCGTCGAAGACTCTTTCCGATGCTAGAGAAGGTGAAGTTCCTCCCCATTTTATCTTGACGGAGTCGGATGCGCTGGTTAGCACTTTGTCAGAGGCGGAACTGGATCAAGTCCTCCAAGTCGGGGGCTTTCCTCCGGAGACAATCGCTAGACTGCCTCATCCAGACGAGAGGGCCGATGCGCGTTACGAAGGGCGGATTTGCTTCTATGTGTACCCGTTTAGAATAGGGCATAAATTTCCTTTTTCTTCTCTTGTCAGAGATTTTCTAGCCACTTTGGCGTTAGCACCGTGTCAAGTAATGCCTCAGGCGTGGAGAGTCCTTAGGGTTTTAGACCTCGTGAACGTCCAAACTGGAGCTGGTTTTGATTTTGATGCTTTGTGGTATAATTACTTCATCGGGTCGAAGAGTTCTTCCCGTGTGCAACTGCGTATCCGATGTGGTCGGAAGCCCTTGGTGCAGACTTCTGATGTGAACGACCGTGGATGGGGGTCAAAAATCTTTTTTGTCAAACGTTCTTCTCTGGAGAAGGAAGGAGAATGTCCGTTTCTGTTGACGGAGTGACGGATCGACAGTATGTATTTGTCTTCTCTCCCACGCGTTTATGTGTTTTAACACTCTGTTTTTAACTTTCCTTTTTTGTAGTCCCTGAACCGGAAGATTTGGAAGTTAACAGCCGATCAGAGGGCTTATCCAAGATCGTCCTTGGGGTTCTAGTGGCTGAGAGGAAGTTTGTAAACGTCAATCTCTTGTCGACGACCCCTGTTTCTCAAGAGGATATGTCGAACGTATCATCATCTCGTGTGAAAGGTAGACATCCGACTCTGGGAGCCTCTTGTGACTGTCTTTTGTTTTGTCGTGTATTTTAGGGTTCTGTTTGTCATGTCAGGTTCTCCCGGTGGTCGAGCGAGTGCTCATTTCAGAGTCGCTTCTGGAAAAAGCTTGATCGAGTAGAGGAAGGCGGCGGCCAAGGCTGCATCGAGCAAGCCGCTTCAGGTGGACCTGACAGCGCCAGCCAAGGCCAGCTCGAAGAGGAAAGCAAGTGCTTGCTCCGAAGATGTCAAGGCGGAGGAGGTCTTCAAGAAGAAGAAGGCCGTGACTGCTGAGGGGATTGGCAAGATCGGTGCCATTGGGCGGTCGATTGCTGACCTTTTTCACGCTCAAGACCCGACTTTGAAGTCGGAGGTCGACGACGTCTCTCCCCTCGACTGCATTGGTGAAGCGGGGTGCTCCGTGTGGAAGGTGAATCGTCTTTTTGTTTGTGTCTTTTTCTTTTTCTTTCGTTCGACCACGTTTTCTGATCGTCTGTTGTGTCATCGTGTGAGATTGTAGTCTTTTCAGTATCTTTTGGGGGCATACTCTGGCGTCAAGGCGATGGTCGCCAAGGCCGAGGAGTGGGCTGCTAGGTCAGAGTCCGACCTCGCGTCCTTGAAGACTAAATTAGAGGGAGCGGAGAGTCGCTGTCGTGAAATCGAGCGTCGCCTCACCAGGGAGTTGAAGAGCTGTCAAGGGGAGTTGGTCGCATGTAAGAGGGAGTTTGAAGAGTGTCGGGCAAGCGTTGAGGAGGAGGTGAAACGGGCTCGGATCGTCGATGGCGAGATTGCTGGCGACGTTGGGGCCTTTTATGCTGTGAAGTCGCGCATCGAAATGATCGAAGAGTTCAACGAAGGCAAGCACGGGCTATGGGACCTGAATGCGGAGAAGGAGACTTTGGACTCCATGTTCCCAAAAGGCGATCCTGGTCAGAAGTTGTTCTGCTTAGCCGGTGTCGGCGAAGAAGCCGCGGATGAGGGCGTCGACGAGGACGAAGCCCACTCTGGCGATGTTAAGCCGACCGATGAGGTAGCCCCATTGGAGCCAGTCCCTGCCGAAGGTAATGCTGTCTTCCCCGACGCCCGATTCATTTTCTTTGCGTATTTTGACGTTGTTTGTCCCATTTGTGTGTGGGTTTAGACATTTTGTGTTTTTGGATACTGTGTGTTTTGGCGACCCGTCCACCATCGCGGGTCACAGAATATTTCTGTTTGATGAAGTCCTACAGATGTGTAGACAGACAATGTGGTTTGGCGACCCGTCCACCATCGCGGGTCGCGTATTTGTATAAAAATGCTTTTATTTCGATGCAATTGTGTGTTCACATATAGAGTCATATGCTAGTCTGTTTCGTACATGTTCGTCGGACTTTCAAAGAAGTTGTCGATGACGTTTTGTATTTTGTGTGCGTCGGTTTCACCCGTGTGCTCCGTCGAGTGGGGTTTCACTGTATGTATGTATGTAGAGCAGGCATGCGATGTGTTTGTGTATGTGTTAGTCATGACATTATGCCGGGGAGGTAAGCAATTTGTTTATTGCGTAAATGTAACAAGGTGTTGTACCTTGTGTTTTGTGTAAGGCAGGCGGTGTACCGACGTGCCTGTGTTGTCATCTCCCCGTGTTCCGATCGATCGTGTAATGTAAGCGCTATATGCGGATGACAGGATCCATTTGCGGACGACTGGGTCCAATGTAAATGTTGTTCCGCATTTGTGTTTTTGTAAGGAGGAAGTCCTCGCTTAGTGTCAGACGATGATATGTAAAAGAAAGTAGCGATGTACATGCGATATGTATGCGATAGATGGCAATGTGTATGCGATAGCATGCGATATGTGGCAATGTATATGCGATAGCATGCGATAGCATGCGATGTGTAGCAATGTATATGCGATAGCATACGATATGAAGCGATGTATAGAAATTATGTGATGTTTTACCTCGTCGGTTCAGAAATGGTAGAGCTTTAGATGTGCTGCGTTCCAACTTCTTGGGATCGGTTGTCCGTCTTTGTCTTCTAACTGATATGCTCCTTGTCCGACCACTTCGGTGATCAAGTAAGGTCCTTTCCATTGTGGTGCTAGCTTTCCGTCGGATGGATTCTTGGTGTTCTGGAAAGTTTTCCTTAAGACCCAGTCTCTGACCTTGAATGCCTTAATTCAAACGTTCTTGTTGTAGCTCCTTGCGACTTGTTGTTGGAACCTGACCATCCTGATTCGGTCTTTCTCTCTGATCTCGTCCGCTGTGTCCAGATTGTGTGCTAGTTTGACGTCGTTTTGTTCAATTGTCTGAAGGTTGCAGCGAGCAGTCGGAACCAGTAACTCAGCCGGGATGACCACCTCACTCCCATAGACGAGAGAGAAAGGTGATTGCCCGGTCGCGTTCTTTGGAGTAGTCATGTCGGACCAGAGAATAAGTGGGAGTTCGTCTACCCATTTGCCTTTAGCCCCGGTGAGGTGTTTCTTGAGGCTGTTGATAATGATCTTGTTGCTGGATTCGGCTTGTCCGTTGGATTGTGGATACCGAGGTGTGGATGTGACCAACTTGATGTTCCATTGGTCGTAGAAGGCTCTAGTCTTATGACTGATGAACTGGGAACCGTTGTCGCACACGATTTCTGATGGGACGCCAAATCTTGAGCCTTTTTGCTTCTGTCTTGTCGTCGGGTAGAATGCCGTATTTTAACCACCTGATGTAAGGTAGCATCCAGTCGTCATCGGCGTCGATGATGTCCTCTTCGGGTCGGTCGCCTATTTCCATTGCGACGAGTTCTTCAAGTGATGTTGTTAACTCGACGGATGTCGTTGGGACGGCTGACGTCATGATGTGGGACAATGGTATATGTGGAAATTCTTTCGGGTCTAGGAAGGATCCTAGATTGGCGAGTGCGTCAGCTTGGGAGTTAAGGTCCCTGGGTACCTATCGGATGTTGAATGTCTGGAATTGTCGGATTAGTTTCCTGGCTACCTCCAGGTAGGCTACCATTCTGGTATCCTTGGCGTTGTACGACCCTTGTATCTGGTTTACGACCAGCAGGGAGTCGTAGACGACTTCAATCTCTCGGACCCCTAGATCGCGAGCCAGGATGAGTCCGAATATGAGTGCTTCGTATTCAGCTTCGTTGTTAGTTGCATCCCACTCACATCTGACGGCTTGAGCTATCTTGTCCCCTTGTGGTGATTTCAGCACGACCCCAAGCCCCGATCCTCTGGCGTTCGACGCCCCATCTGTGTGGAGCTCCCATGTACCTGTCTCGTCTGTCGCGAGTAGTTGTGTCGCTTCTTTAGCGGCTTCTTGCTCTAGGGTCGGACTGAAATCGGTCACAAAGTTGGCTAAGGCTTGCGACTTGATCGTCGTCCTAGGCTCGTAATCGATGTCGTAACCACTGAGGTGTATGGCCCATTTGGTCATTCGTCCTGTGAACTCGGGTTTCCTCATGATAGCTCTCATGGGATGATTAGTGCGAACAGTAATAGTATGAGATTCAAAATATGGTTTGAGTTTATTTGAAGCCATTACCAATGATAGTACGAGCTTTTCAAGTGACGAATACCTCATTTCGGCTGATAATAGCATCCGACTGACGTAGTATATTGGCGACTGTTTGCCATCCTCCTCTCTGACTAGTACAACGCTTACGGCCGACTCTGACACTGCAAGATAAAGAAATAAGGGCTCGTCGCCTTTAGGTTTGGTCAGTAACATGGGACTGGCCAGGTACTCTTTGAGGTTCTGGAACGCTGCTTCGTGTTCTTCCATCCATTGAAAGGACTTGTTCTTCTTGAGCGCGTCGTGGAAGGGTTTGTATTTGTCGGATGATTTAGAGATGAATCTGTTCAGATCTGCTATCCGACCTGTGAGCTTTTGTACGTCTTTGACACATTGGGGGGATCGGAGGTTGATGAGAGCCTTGATCTGTTCTGGATTGGCCTCTACTCCTCTTTGTGTCACCATGTATCCTAAGAACTTCCCTGACGACACTCCAAAGGAGCATTTAGTAGGGTTTAGTTTCATGTTGTACCTTTTGAGCACCTCGAAGCTGTCGCGCAGGTGGTCTTTGTGATCTTCTTTCTTTTTGGATTTGACCAACATGTCGTCGATGTAGACTTCCATCGTGTCTCCGATTTGGTCTTTGAACATTTTGTTGACTAGTCGTTGATATGTGGCCCCTGCATTTTTCAGACCAAAGGGCATTACTTTGTAACAATAGATACATTGGCTGGTGATGAATGCTATTTTTTCTTGGTCGTCGGGATCCATGAGGATCTGATTGTAGCCGCTGAAAGCATCCATGAAGGTGAGCATTTCATGCCCCGCTGTGGCGTCGACCATGGCGTCGATATGGGGTAGAGGAAACGAGTCCTTGGGACAAGCCTTGTTGAGGTCTGTGAAGTTGATGCAGACTCTCCATTTGCCGTTCTTCTTCTGGACTACGACCACATTGGCTAGCCATTCAGGATAGTGGACCTCTCTGATTTTTCCTGTTTCCAATAAGCTTCTGACTTCGTCGTCTACTATCTTGTTCCGCTCGGGAGCGAACTTCCTGCGTTTTTGCTTGACAGGGGGATGAGATGGACCCACATTTAATTTATGAGTAATAACATTTGGAGATATTCCGACCATATCCTCATGCGACCATGCGAAACAGTCGGCATTGGCCCTGAGAAAGTCAAGGAGTTGTTGTCTGGTCGAGTCGTCCAAGTCCGACCCGACCCTTACCGTTTGGTTTGGCTTTGAAGGGTCTAGTGCGATCTCGTCGAGTTTTTCCATTTCTGGTTCGACGTACCGACTAGGTCCTTCGCCGCTTTGTGGTTGCTACGCGGTCTTGCATTCGACCGCGTTCTTCATGGAAGCGACGTAGCATTCCTTTGCGGTCTTTTGATCTCCTTTGATTTCTTGGACTCCCCATTCAGTGGGGAATTTGATAACTTGATGATATGTTGAAGGTACTGCCTTCATAGCGTGTATCCACGGCCTGCCAAGAATACAATTATAGGGAGACGGACAGTCTAAGACTAAGAATTTCACTTGTTGGTTGACTCCTCCAGCGTATGTGGTTAGAATGATTTCACCAGTCGTATGCTTAACCTCGCCGCTGAACCCGACCAGTGGGGTCGACTTCTTGATTAGGTCGTTCTCAGTCAAACCCATTTCTTTAAGAGCATCAAGGGTCAAGAGATTTGTCGAGCTCCCTGTATCGATTAGTATTCTCCGTATTAAGCAATTTCCAATGGACAAAGAGATTACCAGACCGTCGTGGTGACCATCCGACCCGTCGGAGTCGGACTCGTCGAAAGTGACCGTCGGAAGGTCGGAAGTTCTCCTCGGCTTGAATTCCGACGCTTCGGGCTTGTCGCCCTTGCTTTCTCTGGCGTGTCGCTTGGCCGCGGAGTACGTGTTTCCACATATGTCCGATCCTCCTGAAATGGTATTGACAATTTTTGTATGGACAGGAGATGGGGGTTTGTTTTGTTTTACCTGATCTCGGCGTTCCATGGTAGCCTTTGCCCGCTCCGAGATTACGTCGCGTAGGAACCCTTGTGAGAGCAGCCTAGCGACCTCCTTTCGTAGGGCGATGCACTCGTCGGTCGAATGACCGTGGTCGCCGTGGAATTCGCACCATCGACTCATGTCCTTCTTGATATCCGGTCGGTCGCTCTTTCGAGGCCATCTTACGTCTTTTCCATACTTTTCGAAACTCTTGACGAGCTCCGACACGGAAACGTTGAAGTTATAAGATTGGACCCTGGGAGGCAACGCAGAACCGTCTCTCCATTCCTGTGACCTGTCTTGGAAAGAGTTTACCTGATTTGGTTCGTTTCGAGTACGAGAATAGGGATGTGGACGTCTGTCTCGACGGTTGTCAAAGGAATGTTTTCGATCTGATGGATCGGGTCCGTGTGAGGCTTTACGCGACTCACGGTCCTCTTCCAATCTTACCTCGGCCATAGTTTTGGCCTGGACATCTTCAAAGCTTTTTGCATGGGTACTTCGTAATCTCGTCGTAGAGATTGCTCTCCCTTGAAACAGATGCAGCCATTAGTTTTTGTTTATAGAGAGAGATATGGTCATCTGGATCGGTGGTGCCGTCGAACGTCGCCATGTTGGGGAGATGGAACTTCTTGGGGATCTCGACCCTTGCGATTTCTTCGACGAACGGGGATTCTTCGAATCCGCCGGATGCTTCTCTCTCGATCGGTTGCGGGACTCCTGGGAGCCTGTTGAAGCGATCGTCGATCATCTTCATATGTCGGTCGAGCGTCTTCTGGAAAAGAGCCATGATATCTGGCGGATTGGCAACCTGTGGTTCGTCGATTCGGGGCCCAACAGACCCGATCGGTGTGGAAAAGGTGACATGATTAGTCGAAAATGGACTAGCGAAAGGAGTTCGAGACGTACCCTCATTGTGTCCAGGACGTCGTACGCTCGGAGGCGTTGGCTCGATGTTGTCCATGTCGAGGCGTGTTCGGACGCCGCCGTGGACGGGCGCGTTCCTAGATCCTGAAGCCCCTGATTGTACCTGCGACTTAAGAGACTCATTTTCACGAGTTAGTTGCGCGATCTCGGCTTCGGATTGGGTTGACAAAACGGCTAGGGCTTCAGTTTTTTGACGTTGTTGGGCTAGTTCCTCTTAAAGGGCGGCCATTTTTTGAGAGAGTTCTTGGAACTGGGTTGGAGTAGGATTTTCGGTTGGGTTTTCTATAGTTTGGGTTTCGTCTTCGAGACGTGGTTCTTGATTGTCAGTAGAAGGATCGATAGTCATGGTTGGAAAGTTTCGGAAGGATGATCGGCAAGTTGCCCCACGGTGGGCGCCAAATTGTTTTGGGGTGAAAAGATCGGACGACCTAAATCGCCTTAGACGGGGTAACTAGTCGATCGAATGATAAAAAACAATCCAAACCAAGCAAGCAATAGATAAACAAAGAATAAATATGTAATAGCGTGATGGTTTTATTAGATGTCGTGTTTAATCAGACTGAATCGTGATACAACTTATCGTGATAAAACCAGAGATCGAGTGGGACTCGACCAGTGACTTGTGAGTGGCGACCGGCGGGGGTCAAGCGTAGGAAGCCGTTAGAGAGCTATATTGAGAGCGAGAGTGCTATTCTGGTGTGTTTTCTGAGTAAGAATGCTCGTGTCCTTTGCGTAATTATGCGTGTTGTTTCTTATCCTCTTTGTCGTCCCGATATGGTAAGTCTTTCACCCTTGTTACCGTTTTGCATTTCTTGCCGAATATTTCATCTTCAATGTTGAGAGTAATGGCGAAGATTGCGCCATTGAATCTCTGTGATTACGTTGGTTTTAATGTTATGGCCGTTGCGTGATCTGGGCATTAAATGCGTGGCGAGATCCTTGCGATCCTGTCGGATGATACTCGACCAGAGAAGTCTCGTCGGCTCCTCTGGGCTTTTCCTCTGTTCTTCCGATCTGCAGTGGGCTTGAGTTCGATCCACTTGATCCGTCTTTCTCCTGGGATGCCAGGCCCAACAGTAATGATTCTGATTATGTATTTTGATGTATTTGGAATATTGTTGAAATTCCGAGACTTGGTTATAATGAAAGTTATGATATGTTGTATTATAACTGTGGTTTAATGATTTATATCAACTGGAAAAGCCTTGGGTGACATCGGACAGTACGTCTGAGGTCACTGGCGGTAATACTTTCAAGAGGTTATTTGGGGGTGTTACAATATCTTCAAGGTTGGCAATTTGGTCCGGAATAAGGTGTGTTGTCTGGTTCCTCTATTTTTGAATTCTTATATGTACTGAGTTGTATTAGCATATATTGGGTATATCTACTAGCTAGAGGTTCATTCCATTTTTCAGTCCTGTTTATTAGAGGAAATGAATAAAGATAATGGAAAAGGAGATTTGAATAGGTACCTTATGTTTGAAATGAATATCTTATGACAGGAGAAAAAAATTTGTTTCAAATTTGTGCCCTTTTCCCTTAGGTAAAACAATTAACAGCATTGCAATGTTCTAGTGATTGTAGAAGACTACGTAGATAACCTTGGTTACAGATGATTTGAGGAGTTGTGCCTTCTATTTGTGTTAGATTTCTATATTATCGGTTGGAACACTGTAAATAGAATGCAGCTGTTGTAGTTGTTGTATGCCCTGCTAGGTTCATTTATGTGCACGAATACATTGCCTTTCATATCAGCTTGGTAAGAGAACATAGTCTGGGTTCATTCTTCATCTAATATTCTTATAAAATAAATGGTGGTTGTTTTCCAGTTGAGTCAAAACGACGACTTGAAGAGTTGTTGCTTTTCAAGTTTCACTGCTTCAGAAGAACCAGTTGATGTAATTGTTGACGTCCCTTTAGCACAAACTGGTGAAGGAACTTCAGAAGAACCAGTTCATACGCTTTTGTATTTCCCTTGTAATTTCACTGATTTCCTCTATATATAATCTTCTATTTTTTATTTTTTAGGTTGCTCGCCACCCGGAAGCTGTTACTGTTGTCACAGGGATAATTGGTTGTGCTGGGCTCAAGGTAACTGCCCTAGCCTATTTCTATTTTCTCTCAAGCACATTATACTGCTTAATTCTTATATGGGTATCTTTGGCATTCTACTTTTTTTTTTTTTTCCAAAGCCAACGGTGGCTGCGATTGAAGCAGGAATTGACATAGCATTGGTTAATAAGGAAACCTTGATTGTTGGTGGTCCTTTTGTTCTTCCACTTGCTCACAAGCATAAAGTCAAAATTCTCCCTGTTGATTCTGAACATTCTGCTATATTTCAAGCAAGTTAAAAATTGTTTCATGCTTGTATGATAACTTCATTTCTAGTGTTCAGTTTTTTAATCCTTTCTTTTTCCTTCTCTCTATTTTCTTCCATTATGCTGCTTCTATACTTGAGGTATGCTTGCTAGCCTGGAGGGATTCTCTCGGCGGTGTTATTGATCGGCTCCTACATAATCAAGGAGTTTAGTCTTGAAGAGTTCATTTTTATTATATCCTTGAACTAATTAACTGTTTTACAGAGTGCGGGATTTTCTGGTGCATCCAACTCAACAAGAGTCTCAATTCTACTAGGCGTATTCAAGGTATATATTGTATTCGTTGACATATGACCTTTCTATTGCCGAACAAGTTCTGTTCTCCTCTTGAAAGATTTTTTTGTTCTTTTTGCTCAAATTACTCGAGGTGCATCTCACTGCTATCTATCTGATTGGCCACTCTTTGCAGCTAATTATGACGGGAGTTGCCGTTCTGGCTGTTGATAGGATTGGGAGAAGACCGTTGCTTCTTGGTGGTGTTTCTGGATTGGTATATTTCTCTATCATACTTTTTATCCTTTCTCTTGAATAGGGTGTATATCCGTAGTATACAAATTGAACAATATGCTAGTGGAAAGGTAAAAGTTTTGATTGAACAACAATCATTAGCTACAAATGTACTCATTCTTCTTCCTAATGCCTTTATTCTGGTTTATTTTGAATACACTGATCACATTCTGCTCTATGGCATATGTATAACATCATTTTATGGTTGATCATGTGATAGACAATCTCCTTGTTCCTTCTGGGAGCATACTACACGTTCCTGGGTAGTGCACTTGTCGTGGCTGTTGTCGCGTTGCTTTTCTATGTTGGGTGCTATCAGGTATCTCCCAATTTCAGGTTTCGTAGGTTAAATATATTGTCTGTATGCTATTTGGAATGAACGGAGAAAAAATGAGGCTAGGAAGTTCCCTTGGTCGATATATTAGATTCAGGAGCTAGTCTTGTATTGTTTGTGAGTGTATTGATGTTATTTTCTGCGTTGTTTTTTCACCTCATCGCATAGTGTGTTGTACTTATTTTATAGTTGTCATTCGGGCCAATTGTCTGGCTGATGATCTCAGAGATCTTCCCCCTACGAATGAGAGGGCGAGGTCTGAGCATAGCAGTTCTAGTGAACTTCAGCGCAAATGCTCTAGTCACTTTCTCCTTTTCTCCTCTAAAGGTGCTGAATTTGCCTTCCTTGAAAGCTTTGTGTTGAAATCATCCGGTCCGGCTAATGACCGGCTAGGCTATTTAAAAGATGAAGCAAATTGGAAGTATATATTCTTTTAAAAAAGAAATGCTATGGAGTGGACTAATTGTGATGACTGATATCGCAGGCGCTGATTGGAGCAGGAAATGTGTTCTTCGTGTTCAGAGTAATAGCGGTATTGTCTCTTTTCTTCATATTCTACGTGATACCAGAAACCAAGGGGCTGAGCTTTGAGAAGATTGAGGCCAAGATCGGGTGATGGAAGAGACGAAAGACCGAAAGAATGTTGTGGAGGCATATGTATATAAGATGAGGAATTAGGTATTCAATCCTTACATTTGATTTCGTTGCTCCTCTTAATCTTCATTGAAGTTTCTTTGATCTTATTGTCCATCATACAACGTAGAGTTGATTCTTGTACTAATTGCTTAACATTTATGTCCTTGAGAAAGCTAGCAACGAGTACTTTTCCAATTTGCAGGTTTTTTGTTACAGGCAATAGATTAAAGGCGCTCGATTCGAATATTGCTCGTTTTTCCTCCATTGCTCTACTGTGTTGGCGCCACTTGGGTGTCATTGGAGAGCTTTGGCTCTGTCACATTTGTGATGTTTCTTCACAATGTATTTCCAATTTGTTTGATATGAAGTTGACTTTATAGAAAAGGAATAATGTAGATGATGCTAAGGTAGAGACGTATCTCTAATTCAGTTTTGTGCCCTGAAATTGATTTGGGTTGCTATTTGTGTGTAATTTCTTTTTAAAAGAAAATGAAACTGGACCGTTGTCCTGTCCTGTTTCATTTTATTTTATTTTTAAAAACTAAAGTGCACCACGGTTCTTAAAGAACCGCGGTCCGGCATGTCTACCACGGTTTATACGAACCGCGGTCCGGCATGTCTACCACGATTTTAAATAACCACGGTCTGGTTACCACGGTTTTAAATAACCGCGGTCCGACTTACCACGGTTGACCAAAAATGTGGTATGAGGGCCGGACCGCGCCGAGAACAACCACGGATGAGAAACCGTGGTTCCGTGTCTTAAATAACCGCGGTCCGACCCTATGTTTTGTACTAGTGGAAGTAGGCGCGGCCCTTGGAATCCATCATCGGAACTCATCACAAGGCCTTAGAAGCGTCGTCTCATGCCAATCCGGGGACTTTTGAAGAGGTCGCCCATCCTGGTATTACTTCCGCCTAGCACGCTTAATCTCAGAGTTCTTTGTCCTAACTTGAACCATGAAAAGGAAAAACTCTTGTTGACATGGGTAGCCCTCTAATCCTTATAAATGAATACAAATTTCGAGTGTTACAATCACCCCCACTTAAACCGTTAACGACCTCGTCAAAGCCCAAAAGACCACTCTCTAGATCGAGCAATCGTCCACCGGACCAAGTCCACTCATAATCCAGAGTCGGCTCTAATACCATTTGTAAGGCTCGAGGCTTTAGAAGCATCATCCCATGCCAACCCGCGGGCTTCCCAGGAGGTCACCCATCCTGGTACTACTCTCGCCCTAGCATGCTTAATTTCAAAGTTTTTTGTCCACACTTAAACCATGAAAATGAAGAACTCTTGTTGACATTAGTAGCACTCTAATCCTTATAAAGGATTACAAATATATGATGTTACATATTCACTTTTCACTCTTGAAAAAGGAAAATACTTTTGGCAGTTTAGCAGACTCCTTAGCCTTCGTGGAGATCTTAGAAAGGATATCAGATGGAAAATTGGAACGGAAGTATTGATGATTTCCAAAATGACCCCTTTATAGGCGCTCAATCTCTCAATGAAACCTTAAACATACAAAACTCACACACTAGCGTTTCAAGCTTTATTACTACTCATAAGGAGTTGGATGATAGTAAATGAAACGAAGCACTACCAAGTTATTTGATTGACAAAATCAAGAAAATAAACCTACTAATTCATGACTTTCCTAATATAATCATTTGGTACC
Organism: Rheum nobile; assembly: GCA_027886185.1. Classification (NCBI taxonomy): domain Eukaryota; kingdom Viridiplantae; phylum Streptophyta; class Magnoliopsida; order Caryophyllales; family Polygonaceae; genus Rheum; species Rheum nobile. The sequence continues at coordinate 637,956 of WOAB01000003.1, forward strand.
CGGATGCAAACGGTAAATTTTTTGTTTGTTCAGCAGTTGCGTCACTCATCAACGCTTCACCATCACGCCATCGGCATGACCTGGAATTAGACCTGTCAAAAACCGACCCAACCCGAAAACCCGACCCGACCCGAAAGGACCCGAACCCGACCCGAACGTCACTAGGTCAAGAAGGACCCGAACCCGAAGGATCCGAACCCGACTCGATCTGAACGCAAATTCGAGCTCGCGGGTCCCCTTTATTTTGTATATTTTATTTCATTTATATTAAATATTTTAATATACTTTATTAAATAATAATATAATATTAATTATATTAATATAATTATTTTATTAAAGTTAAAAATCATAATAATAATCATAAAAAAAGGACATGTTCGACCCGCCGGGTCAACCCGAACCCGCCCGACCCGAAAATTTTACCAACCCGAACCCGATTTGACCCGAACCCGACATGACCCGAACCCGACCAACCCGACCCAGTTGACAGGTCTACCTGGAATGGATCTAGAGACTAAAAGTGTCGCCCAAAGTCAAGCATTTTTTAATGGAAATAATGTGTTGACTGTCTCCCTATTACAGAATGCCTCAACAGACACTATAATAGAGTTATGAGTCAATGTTGCCTTTATAAAGAATACGATAAAGACGCAACTCATATGTTCTTCATATGTTGATTTACCAGATTTATGCTTTAAGCTATAGGTAGCTCTTTGGCAGAACAAATAAGCCCAGCTTGGAATCATAGTAATAAAATCATCTTCAGGGATTGTTCTGTAGATACATTATACACCAACTCTGTTATTGTTGACTACCAACTCCTTAAAATGGCGGAAACTGAGTACACGCCTTCCAAAACATCTCGGAAAAACATCAAATAGTCTTGTGGTCGAAAGCCTCAAGAAATCATATAGAAGTCAACTTAGATGCCTCTAGGGTATTTATGGAGAGTGCCATGTAGGCATTATTTTTAGGGATAGGAATCATAATATCATCTGGTTTGATAGGTCACGTATAATATCTACAATTGTTTTGCAGGTAGAAGCGGCTGCCTTGTGGATTGGAGTGGCCGAGGCTTGTAGATTGAGAATTTAAAGGATCATTATTAAAGGTGACAATTTGGATATGATAAACGCTCTTCAAGGGAAATGGAAAACACCCTGAGAAATTGTGATACTTATTGGGGATGTCAGACGCTTTCTCTCCCACTTCGAGGAGATTCGGATTCAACATTGTTTCAGAGAGGTTGATCAAGCTGCAAATTTCTTAGCATCTACATCTTGCGACGTTGAACGTCTACGTTCGGAAGTTATAAATGTTAATTTAGGCCATACATGAAACGTTCACCATATATTGAAGGATTTTATTATGATCATATGTAAGAATGATTTGGGTTGGACCTTTGTTAGGATTGTCACCTAGTTTTTAACTATTAAAAGAAAAAAGTTCCCACAACCATATCAGCCGCAATTTCTTTGTCAAAAAAATATTGACCCCTCTTTATAAACAATTAACCAGTTAAATTCTTGTGTCAAACACGAATTAGGTTTTTATTGAATAATCGTTATAAATTTATATTAATTATTATTGTAAATATAAATATTTTCAAATATGTACTTTTAATCCATTAGAACAATAAAACCGTAATTATTATTTTATATCATATTAAAAATAGCCTTTAATTACTTTATCATAATAAATTCACTTGTCAACTATAGCTACCAGTTTCAAGTATACGAATCTTGAAATGTAGTTGGAATTTTAGCAATAAAATGATTATTGGTTGATTTGAATAATATTAACAACTAATTGATAATTTGATATATGAATATTTTGTTGGTAAACAATCACACATGATATCACTATAGATTACTTAAGAACTAATTGACATATGAAATTTAGTTGGAGGTGAAACCAGTGCTCGGAATTGCTATGAATTCATTGAAAGTTGAAAAAAATATTTAGATTTTGAACGTACATGAAGAAATACATATGTTTCTTGATTAAAGTTAAGTTGTTAGTAAAAAATGATATAATTATAAATAACTTTGTTTGTTTAGATCTTTATGAAAGATTTGGTATAGTTTTTATATATTTAAAGATAGTTGTGATTAGATATTGTGATTTATATTAAAATATAATTTTAAGAGAAAAAAAAGTGAATTAATAACAAAATAACATGTAGAATTTGTGGGGCCAAAAGCATTGTAATGGTTCGAAATTCAATAGCTTTAATTTAGATATATAGATTATTCGTTTGAAAAAGAGAACGATTATTTGGTTACGATTTTTAGCATCTATATAGTGGATAATGAATTTGAAAATTATCTAAATTAAAAAAAGTTAGTTAGATAAATGTTTTGTTTAAAATTTGGCAATTTAAAAATAAAATAAAATAAATATAATAACAAAATGACACGTAGGATCGTGGGACCAAAATTATTTTGGTGGCTCTAAAAGCAACAACTTTAATAGATAGATAGATAGATAGATAGATAAGTCAATTCTCAACAACCTGAGCTTAAAAACGTTCTGGTGACTTAAAAGGAGTCAGATTTAATATATAGTTATAAAATAGATAAAGATTTTGAAAAAAGGTTAAATAATAATTAAGGTTGGAGAGAATGCATAATATATATAATATGTGTTGAAATATTATTGTCAAACTATATCATAAGAAGAAAATAAAATGTTGAGATTCTATTGTACACTTATCATTGATAAAAATATAATTCATCCAATAAATGTGTATGAGTCCGTTCATATGCTAATAATTAGAATGGAATAAAGAATTAATTCTCTAAGATTTGTTGGTTTAATTTTTATTAAAATTTGTTAAATTAGTGATATTATAATAAATTATACCCTTAAAACCCCCACAATTTGAAGAATGAGAATAATTATTGTGACTTTTTATATGATAACTTTAATGTATATAAATATGAATTTTAGTGAATATTTCACATAAATAAAGAACTAAAAAAATAAAATCTTAATAACCTCCTAAAAACACTCTAATACTCTAATGACACTAAAAAAGAGAGCTCATATATATAGTTGCCCCCACTCCCTGGGTTGCCTTTTTGTTACAGAAATCCATTTTCCGATTATAAAATTAAATTAAAAATAGAAAACCTTGAAAGCCGTCAGAAGACGTGACGGCGTTTAATTGGCTGTGAACTCGTAACAGCAATAACGACCGTTGCATATAAATAGAACGTTGAGTGACCCCGCCTTCTTTCTTGGTCCATACCAAATTAACCCCACACACAATCCCCAATACCCTTTGTCTATCTATCTATCTATGATGACCATGCCGATCGATCAACTCCAAGAGCTTATCCCCGGTTTCCCCGACGACGTCGCCCTCGAATGCCTCTCCCGCTCCCACTACTCCTCCCACCACCTCGCCGCCTCCGTCTGCCGCGCCTGGCGCCGCCTCCTCCACAGCTCCGACTTCTACCGCCTCCGCCGCCAGACCGGCCACACCCACCTCGCCGCCTGCCTCGTCCAGGCTCTCCCCTCCACCGCCGCAATCGGGTCGGGTTCTGGCCAGAAACCCGCTTACTCCCGCCCGCCCGCTTTTGGCATCTCCGTGTTTGACTCGGTCAGTCACACATGGGAGCGAGTCGGATCCTACCCCAAGTACCCCGACCGCCTTCCCCTCTTCTGCCACGTAAGCATCGATTTCGTCATATATGATAACGGAAATTAATTTTGATTTATATATAATTGGCACGAATTTTGTACTAGTGGTTAATTTAATAATGCGTGTAATACACGTGGTCTCAGATTACAAGCTATCAAGGGAAGCTGATCTTAATGGGCGGGTGGGATCCGGATACCTACGACCCGGTCACCGACGTGTTCATCTACGACTTCCGGGCCCTGAAGTGGGCCCGGGGCAGCGACATGCCGACGAAGCGTTCCCTCTTCGCGATCGGGTCCGTCGACGGGCGGGTCCTGATCGCGGGCGGGCACGATGAGTCGAAGAACGCGCTCGACACAGCCTGGGCCTATGACATCGACTCCGACGAGTGGATCGAGTTGACCCGGATGACCGAGTCGCGAGACGAGTGCTCCGGGCTGATGATCGGACCCGAGTTCTGGGTCGTGAGCGGGTACGAGACCGAGAGCCAAGGGAGCTTCAAGCAGAGCGCTGACGTGTACGATACCTCGACGGGGCGGTGGAGGAGGGAGGATGACGTGTGGGACACGTGGCAGAGCCCGAGGGCGGGCGTAGGGGTCAGGAAGGATGGCGGGCTATTCAGCTGGGCTCAGTCGGGCCCGGAAGTCCAGGCTGGCACGTGCGCGGTGGGGCTTGGGAATCGGGCCCTGGTGAGCGGATCGGAGCAATACGGGGCGGCGGGCGGGTTTTTTCTGGTGGAGAGGCGCGGCGACGGTGAGTACGGTGAGATGAAGAGGTTGGACGTGCCTGATGAATTCAAGGGGTTTGTTCAGTCTGCGTGCTGCGTTGAGATTTGATGGAATATTGGCATGAAACGCAGCGTATTGGGGTACGTAGGCTTTGTACATAGAAAGGGTTTTTTTTGGATATGGGCCAACGTTAATTAGAGTGTCGTCGTCTTATGCACACCTTTTTTCATCTTTTGACTATTAGAAAAGAGAGCTCAAATAAAGGTGGAAAAAGACAGCAAGTTCTGTACAGGAATAGGTAATAATGCGTTGGAATATAGAAGGGTAAGCACTAATGTATATAATATGGTATTTAGAAAGAAAAGATGGGGTCTTCTTTTGAGTTACACTATAGGATAAGATGTTGATATGAGGGGCTAGAAATAATGTTCTAGAAGTATGAAAAAGAAAAACAAGGCTGTGAAGAAAGATATCGAGATTCTTAGTCATAGCTAGAGATTAGGTTTTGAAAATTAAATAATAGGCGTAGAAGGGGTAGATTTTACACTGATACTGTGTGGCGTGGCGTGGCGTGGCGTGGCGTGGCGGCTTGTTGAATTGCAGTCTTAGGCTTACAATTGAATAAAGTTTGTGTATAATGGGTGTGGTTTGCTTGTAAAACTATTTTGGAGCCATCTTATGTAAGATACTTGTTTATTGTGTGAGATTTCATGATATAAATGACCGTGCCCACCCAACTTGTCTTGGTTTTCTTTCTTTGATACGAGCGTTTTTGTGTGCCCGGCAGCGTGATTTTACACGGGAATCGAAAAGCACGTTGACTGGGCTACAAATTGTTTATTTTTCTTCAGGGTTTCCACATTGATCAATCAGTCCACTAGAAAGCACCCTTGTTTGATACATCACACATGTGATTATTCTCATATCATTGTGTTATGAACTTTCATGAAACCCCAGTTTTGAAAGTTTTATATGATATTTAGTTTAAAGGGCTTGATGCAATGTTGCAAATTTCCAATTCTATCTCATTAGCAAATATACCATATTTGCTAAAACAACTAGCAAATATACCATATTTTTAAAAGTATTACAAAACTATCAGATTTTTGACATTTTTGCTATTGTTAATTGTTGAATTTAGCTTTTCTTTTAAATAAAAAAATCAGATAAATCATTAAAACTTTTTTTAAAAAAAAGATAAAATCAATCTTAATTTTGTTAATAAATCCCAATTTTTAACCCTAATCAATCCCAAATCCTAAACCCTTCATCTCCCTCCTCTGCCTCCGTCTTCCCCGATGGCAGCCGGCTGGAGTTCCCTCCTCTGCTTCCGGCTGGAGTTCCTCGGCGACGCCGCTCTCGGCCTCTCCTTCCATCGTATCCGTCTCTCGATGAAGGCTCTCTCACACTCCTCCGCTCCGTCAATGTCTGCAACGAAAAGCTACGCATCGTCGTCCGCCACCACTTCTACTGATTCATCTGCCACAATCTTACGGGTCTCGGCGACATGGTAACTCCTCCGATCTTCCTTACAAATTTATTGTGATTTAGGGTTTCTCAAAGGATTTAGTTTCTTATATGATTTAGCAACCAAATCCCTAATTCCCCGATCTGATACGGAATTTGAAACCTACCTAGCTCTATTCTTCCATGCTGGCAGCAAGCCCTGGATAATGTGTTTGCATAAACCGACCTAGCTCTATTCTTCCATCCTCTTGTAGGTACTGGAGGAAAAGGGAGAAACTGGTTGAGAGGACAGCGGTGGCAATTTTAAAGGTTAGGACAATGTCAATGTTCGGAGGCTTTGTTTCATTCTGTATACACTAGAAAAGAAGCTAAGCTTACTAATGTCGTTTCAATTACAATTACCCTTAAATAGGGAGACATTGGAGATGGTCAAGATGTGCTTGTGAGAGTTCATTCAGAGTGCCTCACGGAGGATGTGTTTGGATCAGCTCGATGCGATTGTGGAAATCAGCTGGACTTGGCAATGTAGTTGATTGAACAGGCCGGAAGAGGAGTCATGATTTATCTAAGAGGCCATGAAGGCTGAGGAATCTACTTAGGCCACAAGCTCCAACCTTGAACTTGGACTAGCTGTTGATGCACGCGAGTATGGAATTGGCGCTCAGGTTAGACATGCAAATGTCAAGAAACTGCTCAATTCATTTCAGTTTTAGTAGCAATTTTTCTCTACAATTCTTCATGTATTGTTGTGTTGTTGTTTTTGACTTTGATGGAGGCTAGATTTTAAGAGACGTAGGAGTTCGAACCATGAGGCTGATGACTAACAATCTAGCAAAGTTCATAGGACTAAAGGGTTACGGATTGGCAATTGTGGGTAGAGTTCCTGTTTTGACGCCCATAAGAGATGAAAACAGGAAGTACCTAGAGACGAAGTGATTGAAGATGGGACATGTTTACGGATCAGATATTCAAGGGCCGTTATCTGGATTTCTTGACGCTGGACTTGTCGTCTGAGAAGCAAGAAAACAAGCATTGCTGGTGGTCAAGGTGGGAGAAGGAAGTGCCATTGGTGTCAGAAAGCTCGTAATGTTAGTTTGAACAAGTGACTCAGTTGCAAAAATAGATTTTTCTGCTCTGACTGCATCAAAGAGAGGTGATAGTTTACTGAATGTCTTGCTGGAGAGAGTTAGTTTGCTGAATGTCTTGCTGGAGAGAGTTAGTTTGGTGTCAGAAAGCTCGTAATGTTGTGGCTGAATATTAGTTTGCTGAATGTCTTGGCTTCAATCGAGGGATTGCTGGAGAGAGTTAGTTGCAAGGAAGTGGTTGCAAGAAAGTTAGTTGCTGAATTTCTTGGTTCTATGCTAGCTGTAGGCAGTGGTGAATGTCTTGGATCAAATATATTTGCAGAATTTCGAGTGTGATGTGTGATGCTGAATTTTTGTTGATATTGAGGAACTTTTGCTACAGCAACTAGTTTGGAGTCTTCCACATTTGTCATGTGGCACTAGGCGGTGCAAGTGGATACAAGCAGTTTAAGAGAGGCTTGGTTTGCTCATATGCTTTTTCAAATTGAGCTGCATTTGTGTTGTGATGGGTATTTTTTTTAAGCTTTGAGGGCAAAACTTTTGTAAAAGGGGGAGTAATGTCATGTATTGGATATTTGGGTATTATCCATCACACATGTAATGGAGAGGTATCAAATGAATATCAAATAAACCCCTTTCTCTAATCCTACTCTCTCTCCTCTCTATTCTCTAATATCTCTCTCTGCTCGTCTATCTCTATGTGACTTGACTTTGTATAAGTGTGGCCTGACAAAGTAAATATTGCTCTGAAATTTAAAATTGACTAACATTTAAAATTATGTAAAATAAAAGAGCATTGACCTAACATAGTATACATATGACTTGACTTTGTATAAATGTGTCTTGACAAAGTGAATATTGCTCTGAAATTTGAAATTGACTAACATTTAAAATTATGTGAAATAAAAGAGCATTGACCTGACATAGTATACATGTGACTTGACTTTGTATAAGTGTGGCTTGACAAAGTAAATATTGCTCTGAAATTTAAAATTGACTAACATTTAAAATTATGTAAAATAAAAGAGCATTGACCTGACATAGTATACATGTGACTTGACTTTGTATAAATGTGTCCTGACAAAGTGAATATTGCTCTAAAATTTGAAATTGACTAACATTTGAAATTATGTGAAATAAAAGACCATTGACCTGACATAGTATATATATGACTTGACTTTGTATAAGTATGGCCTGACAAAGTAAATATTGCTCTGAAAATTAAAATTGACTAACATTTAACTATGTAAGTCTAAACATCCTCCGATGACAAAAAATTACTTCAGGCCACCACAGACTCCTCAAAAGCAAAAACCCGTCAGCATCTATACATATCCCATAACTGCACAGGTTAGGTTTGCCCGTATGTTTTCGTCATCCCTTTTATTTTCTGACTTTTGGTGTTTAATTTAAATCCAGGTTAGACATATCCATAAGAAATTGGATTCAGATCGGCCTTCACGTGTATTTGAAGCCTGTGGGTATGCTGAAAAATGAATTATGGTCGCATTGAATTATCACAGTGGCAAGGGCGGGAGGCTGTCTTTGCCTCTGTTTACAAGCAGAAAATAGAGCTTTGCCTCTGTTTGGTGTGAGAGCTGAGGAAGAGTGTCTGAAGAATGTACAAAGTAGGAAGATAAACCTATTTACAAGCAGCAATTATTTGATACCTTGAGATGAAGGTCTTCGTTCACTCGATGATGTGACTTGTTTAAGAGCAAGAAACCTCGATAACAACTCTCTTTAGCCATCTTTTAAGTAGCTCTTTGGTTGGTCGAACGACAACCCCATGTGGCAAGGGCGGTGTTGTTGGGTTTGTGAGGCTGCAAGGTTTCTCCGAATATAGGTCGCGGAGTCTAGGATCTTCCACCGGCGTTGAAAAAAGAGCTTCAAAGTGGCATAGTTACCAGTTTTCTATGCACAACGTGGGCCGATACAGAGGTGATTCGATGTCGTTCGGAGATGATTTCAAATGATTCAAAAGTCGGGTTTAAGTAACTAGAGCATGACAAAAACGATGGTGTGGTCAGATTTTGAATTTAATGAATCGAAAGGTTTTTTTTTTTGGGTCGAACAAGTCTTGGTGGTGGTGACGTGATTTAGCAAACTATAATACACCAGAAATAATATTAAAAACAATATTAAAACTTCAAGTTAATATAACAGAGTAATGACCTGATTACATACAAATGTGGCCTGATAAAGCCAATATTGTTCTGAAAGTTAAAATCGGCTAATATTTGAAATTTTGTGATATACCAGAGAATTGACCTGACTTCGTATAAATGTGACCTGACTTCGTACACATGTGGTCTGATAAAGTACACAATGCTTTGAAGCTTTAAAGTACCTTGTTCATCACTTATATACATCACCACCAAGCCTTGTTCGACCCAAGAAAAACACCTCTCGATTCATTCAATTCAAAATTGGACCACAACATCGTCTTCGTTAAGCTCAAGTTACTTAAACTCGACTCTTGAATCATTTGAAATCACCTTCGAATGACATCGAATCACCTCCGTATTGGTCCGAGTGGAAGGAGGATTTATGCTATAACGCTTGTAATTACGTAACTGAAATGTAAAATTATATGATTTTTAATAGAAAATTGTTTCTGTAAATTTATAAATATACATATGACTATGGTAAGTAAGAGATAGGGAAAATTAGTTTAAAATTTAAAGTCAATATAACAGAGTATTGAACTGATTATGTACAAATGTGGCCTAATAAAGTGAATATTGCCCTGAAATTTAAAATCGGCTAACATTTGGAATTTTGTGATATAACAGAGCATTGACCTAACTTCGTATAAATGTGGTTTGACTTCGTACACATATGGTCTGATAAAGTACATAATATGCATATGACCTGACTTCTTATAAATGTGACCTGGAAAATTACATAATGCTCTGTTATGTAACATTTGAAATTTTGTGATATAACGGAGCATTGACCTGACTTTGTATAAATGTGACCTGACTACGTTTAAATGTGGCCTGATAAAGTGAATATTGCTCTGACATTTGAAATCGGCTAACATTTGAAATTTTGTGATATAACAGAGCATTGACCTGACTTCGTATAAATGTAGTCTGACTTCGTACACATGTGGTCTGATAAAGTAAATAATGCTCTGAAGTTTCAAAGTCAACTTGCAAAAAACCCATCTTTTAAAAAGTATTGCAAAAGTACCACTAATCTAACCCTAATTAATTCCAAATCTCATTGTACCTCTTCCTTCTCTGCTTGCCACTTCCTCGCCGACGCACGCAGACTATTCCTCGTCGGTGACTCTTCATCGTTGCCGCCTCCTCTTCCTCCACTGACGCTTGCGTCTCTCATCGTTAAGCTACTTCTCACTCTTCTCTCTTTGCTTTCTCTGAAATTCTTGCCGTTCACCCACTTGTATAGAAAATCCGCAACCGCCGCCTGCAAAGCCGAGCATCCCCCGTGGACCCCATGGAGGGCCCTCGAATCCTTGTCGTCTACCAACACGTCCTCTGCCTCGTGGTGACTAAGAAGATCGAGCCCGAGCCCGATGACAGTAAAGCTAGTCGACGAGACTTGAGCTGTAGAGTAGTTGTTCCTCGAGATGTACCCTGCATTCTTCGCTTTGACCTTGAATGAACATGGAGAAGACGATGGTCATATATATAGGCGATGAACAAGACGATGATGTGCTCAGGGTTTGAGTAACTTGAGCATGGGAAGACGATGGTGTGGTCAGATCTTGAATTTAATGAATCGAAATGTTTTTGTTTTTTGTCGAACAAGGCTTGGTGGTAATGTCCACATGGGTTGCTTTGATCTTGAATGAACACTGAAGTTGAACGCGGATCACTATGCCTCATTCGTGTCATACCTTGGTGGTGCAAAGTTGGTACTCTATAATGGTCCATAACTAATAAATGCAAATTTAAGTGTTTCAAATTTAAAGGTAAGTAATATAACAGAGTAATGACCTGACTACGTAAAAATGTGGCCTGATAAAGAAAATATTGCTCTGAAATTTAAAATTGGCTAACATTTGAAATTTTGTGATATAACAGAGTATTGACCTGACTTCGTATTAATGTGGTCTGACTTCGTACAATGTGGCCTGATAAAGTACATAATGCTATGTTATGTAACACAAATACCTCTTGTTCTTGCTTGTTATCCACCAGTTTTTCCATTAGCTCCCTTTTTCATAGTTTTCAATAAGCTGATCAATACTCTTAACTGTTTATGAAGACACAAACTTGAGTTTGAATTCTCTTGAAGGGTCCTTACCAGTTGGACTTGGTCAACTTCCTGTTATATGAATGTGAGTACAATTTCAAATATTTTGAGTGATTATCAATTCAACGAGAATTACAACTAATAAATGCAACTTTAAATGTTAGTCAATTTCAAATTTATAAATATTTAAATTTATATTTATATTGAAGGTTCTCATCGCTCCAAAATGCCTCCCAAAACTTATAAATATTGCTCTGAAATTAAGTCAGGTCAATGGTCTTTTATTTCACATAATTTCAAATGTTAGTCAATTTTAAATTTCAGAGCAATATTCACTTTGTCAGGACACATGTATACAAAGTCAAGTCACATGTATACTATGTCAGGTCAATGGTCTTTTATTTCACATAATTTCAAATGTTAGTCAATTTTAAATTTCAGAGCAATATTTACTTTGTCAGGACACATTTATACAAAGTCAAGTCACATGATTTACACCACCACAGAACTAGCAGCAAATTGCTCAGCCGCAGCACCACAGGCTACCACAAGAGACAACATGTCACGCAAATCATTCTGCAGCTGATGAACTAGCAGCAAATTGCGAGGGATTGAACTCTATGGATTCGACATCAACGGGTTTGATGACATCGGAGCTATCAACGATGGCACGATGCTCGGTGTACTTGCCATTGTAAGCGTACACTTCCAACTCGCCCCACGGAGTAGGAGCAACTTCGCCTGTAAAATCGAACCATCTTGGGGTGAACTTTTCGCCTTTCGCTTCTCGGTCTCTCTTTTCAGCTCTTTGCCTCTCCTCCAGCCTGGGCAAAGCAAACATGATGTGATCTCAGAAAAGATTTTGACCCAGAATCCACAAACAAGTGATGGATCCATCAAGTTACCTGCTCTTCTCAGCACCGGCTTTTGAAAGGTCGCCCTTTTCGAGTGCATATCTATCAGGGTGTAGACGAGAATCTGATGGAAGCAACTTCTTGGGTGCAGTATCAAAGATGTTTATCTTATGAGCAAAATGTGTGTACTGAAACTTGTCATTTTCTGGGACATTGGCAACTCTCCAAACCTACAAAACATCCACCAAGATTTGCAACTAATAAATCTGCATTTATTAGTTGTGATTCTCGTTGAATTGATAATCACTAAAAATATTTACGTGTTTTCAAAAGAAAACTTCATAAAAGAAACACAAACTTTGGGATGAATAGAGTCGACTCCCTTCTTGTAAACACTTTGACTTGAAATTCTCTACACTCTTCAGTGCCGCTCTTAGAGTCGACTCCCTTCTTGTACACATTTGTGATATAACAGAATATTGACTTGACTTCGTATAAATGTGGTCTGATTTCGTACACATGTGGTCCGATAAAGTACATAATACTCTGAAGTTTTAAAGTACCTTGTTCATTGCCTATATACATCACCACCAAGCCATGTTCGACGCCAAGAAAAACACATATCGATTCATTAAATTCAAAATCTGACCACACCATCGTCTTTGTCATGCTCAAGTTACATAAACCCGACTCTTGAATCATTTAAAATCACCTCCGAATGACATCGAATCACCTTCGTATCGGCCCGCGTTGTGCATAGAAAATCGGTAACTATTCCACTTTGAAGCTCTTTTTCAACGTCGTTGTTACATAGTAAAGAATTGTGTACTTTATCAGACCACATTTGTACGAAGTCAGGCCATATTTATACGTAGTCAGGTCAATGCTCTGTTATATCAGAAAATTTCAAATGTTAGCCCATTTCAAAGTTCAGAGCAATATTCACTTTGTCAGACCACATTTGTACATAGTCAGGTCATTACTCTGTTATATTAACGAACATTGGTTGATTTCGTAACTATCAATAGAACCTTGTTTGATAGTGGTTAGTCCCATTAAACAAGTACTAGCTCATTCAAATGCCTTGTTAAGGAAATGTGAAAATGACCCATGTTTCACAATCATGTCTCATTTAACAAGTACTAGCTCATTTAAAAACCATTTATGTACCCACATTACACCTATAAAGATGAGAAGCTGTTTACAACAAATATGTTTTTGAAATAAAAATTCCATATGCTTCTCTTACAGACTAAAAATATGTATATAACTATTATTTTTTGTCATATATAAGTATATAACTATTAGTTTTACTGCATCTGTCTGTGTAGAGCATACCATGTTGTCAAAGCAATGCCCATTAGTCACATTGCATCTACCGCCACCCGAAACTTTCACCTGACATGAAAAAATATAAGAAAGCCAAACACAAGTATTTACAGTGGTAGTGAACTAGTGTACTGAAGCTTCAGTTCCTTTTTGGTAGAAAACACAAGTATTTACAGTGGTAGTGAACTAGTGTACTGAAAGCCAAACACAACTTCATCAGAATTCTCTTCTCCTAGTTCCCCTCAAATTCATCATCTATTCTCAAGTAGCCACATTTCATTGAACTAAAGAAAATACCAATTTGAGGCATGGCAACTGGAAACTGATCAAGTGAAGTGGGAGAGGAGAAGACTTACATGGTGAGTAGCACCAACAGAATGCTTTAAGGCCTGACCAGTGGCTTTGTTGATCAGAGCGAAGGCGGGGAATCCATCATAGTCCTTCACTTTCGTGCTGAATTTCTCATCTTTCACCCAGTGCTTCAATTGCAACAATCATCAGAGATCAAACACCGATATTAAATTTCAGTTTCTTAATTTCACTTTCCGGACAAAATTAGGGGTTTTTGGAAGTGTTCGATAAAAAATGCACACAGAAAACCCTAAGCATAAACCCCTCCGCTTGCGGCAACGGCGACACCGAGATGGCAACGGCGACACCGAGAATCAATGTGCAGAGGAGAGCGAGAGCGAGACCGAGACGAACGGCGACATCGAGAGCGAGACCGAGACGAACGGCGACATCGAGAAGGAAAGGGAGTTGGTTCCGCTCCAACAATTGGTTCTGATCCAGCAGTTGCATCGTCTCTACTTCGCGGTCGGATTGAAGCCATAATTTCCTGGCTTTGTCGGATTGAAACAGATTCAATATCTGATTTGTGGAATTTGCCTCAAGATCATCATTTCCGTCATCGCCGGAGTGCTCCAGAGGTTGATGGAGATCGCTCTTGCTCAGATAATCACCCGAGCCGCAAGAATATCCTCTGGTAATGTCGTCTTCTGCCACGACCGCTCCAGGTGCACTGATTTGGGAGGAAGAAGGCGGAGGCGGCGCCCATAGAGGGAGGATGAGATCAGAGACAAATTAAGCTTGTGAATTTTGGGCGTTTGGGAGGAAGAAGGTGAAAGGTGGTCTCTGACGACCATGGACAGGAAGGTGAAAGGCGGTCTCCAGCGTTTGGGAGGAAGAAGGTGAAAGGTGTCCATGAAAGGAGATCAGAGGCAATATTAGCGAGGTCTCTGTAAACCAGCCCAACAGAGAAGAAGACTTAAAAAGTAATTAGTTATAATTAAAAGTATAATTTTTACAAAAAAAAGGTAAACGAAAAAATAATTTTATCTTTTTTGTTTTAAAAAATTTTACAACTTTTTAATATTCTTACAATTCTTTTCAAAACATGACATTTTTATAAATAGGCTTTGAAAATATGATACTTTTTGTTAATACTTCTTTCCAATATGAGAATCTTTCATTCTCTCTCTAAATTCAGAGTCTCTCGTTCTAATTTTCCTTCTTCTCGAATCTTCCTAGTGTTCTTCTTGTCATATTGGACCCTTTCCTTTCCTTGATGAAAAGGATTTGTATAGTTTATTTTCTCATGAAAACTTGAAATTCTACCTTGTTTTTACTACATCTGACCTCCAAATCACTTATGAACTTAATATTGAATCTACCTTTCCCTTTTCTTTTCTTTTCTGTCTTTTCCAAATCGCAGATATGCTTTCACTACAGCATGGGTTTGCCCTCTCCCTCTTATCTTCTACCCCTCGGTATGGATTCGTTCTCTTTGCTCTGGACTCGTTCGACTCAGATCTGCTCTTTCGCCGCGATCTATGTCGTGTTCCACTACTCTTCCGCAATCTCTACCCATCAGATCTGCTCCACCGCCTCTTCTCCTCTGCTGCGCTGCCTTCCTTCTTTTGATCCAGCTCATGAATGGTCCACCGATTTCGTTCGCTCGAACCCCACTGATGAGTTTTGTTTACTTTACACCAAGAGATCCGGTACCCCTCATCATGTTTCCGCAACCGCTAGCTCATCCCTGGTCATCTACCCTCGCGAGCGTTTGTCTCGCCCGGATCTGATGGTTGTCGGCCTCTGGTGCGCTGAGACCCGTTGTCGTTTGACTTGTGAGTCTATCTGCTGGTGCTGGTTGTTGATACTCCTCTCATCGTGAAGTTTCGCTACATCTGCTCTACTGCTCCTTAACCGGATTCAATCGCCTCATCACGCCCTATGTTCTCTACTCTTTAGATATACATAAATCTCAGGTATGTGACTATAATTCTTCCCTTGAATTTTTTGGCTCTATATCCCTAACAGTACATATGTTGTTGTTTCAAATCCTTCCCTTAAAGATTTATGTTTCTCTGAATTCTGCTTTTCATGTTCTAATCCCTAACTTCTTCAATATTTTTCGCACTGTGAGGATTGTTTTTGCTATTCTGATTTGTATTATGATCTCCTTTACCAACTGTATTTGTCACCTAAAGAATACTATTTATCTTTGCCTCTGGGATTGCTCCCCTTTATGGATCGAGCCTTATTACCAGACGAATTGTGCCCATGACAGAGCTTACATATGTTTTAGGTCTCATTCTCTTATCTTGATTGACTACACTTCTAATTCCAGCTCTGCCAAATTTGATAATTATTGTTTTTGTGTTATCTTCTTCTTCTTCTTTTTCTGTTCCTTTGTCTTATTTTGAAGAAATTCTATCTGAACCTACATATGACGAATCTCCTATGAACTCTCATGTTCTCTTGTGCTCCATTTTTGATAATTTTTATAGATTTTCTGATGTTGTCACTCCTGATGTCATCTTGCAAATTTCCATCCTAATCATATTTATTAGGTTTTACATGTGCCCTTCTATGTCATTCGTGTCTATTTCCCAAACATTACGTGTCTGCCTCTTCTTCTATTCAAAATTTCATTTATTTTCAACTTTCTTAATACCTCAAATAAGTAGTATCGATTTTATTATTTTTTTCAATACCTACTTCATACCTGTTTTTAACCCCTTGTTTTGCTTTATGGTACCTTTTACCTCTGCACATGTTATGATTCATATCCATGACACAAATACGAACCTTATTATGACATTTACTTCATATTATCACCAATTGTTTCATCTGGTTTGCTCCTTTCTTGTGGTGCCCTCCCCTCCGACTACGATATTGTCGCCCACTTTTCCTTTACAATGCAGGATTCTCATTTTATTGTTAGCCTTGAATCCTATTGCGGCATGTTGAACTACCTTATGCATATGTATTGTTGTATTGATCTTTGCTTCTATTTTGAAGGGGAAATTTTATTGTCTTGTTCTGTTGACTTCTTAAACATATACTACAGCTTTGCTTCCTCCTCATGTGGGAACTATATGTATGCCCTACCTTTTGTAACTGCAACTACATCTATTATTTGTACATGCATGCAATGTGGTCCATGGACTAGTAACGGCTGTTGTGTGTATTACAGTTTAGAGGTGCCCTTTATTATGCTCTTTTTTACCGGATATATGTTTGCATGACGATCCCTTTTTCCATATCTTATACTTTTCTTGCTGTCTCCCCAAACTATCTTCCCAATTTTGAAAATATTTTACTACTCACTTCCTTTATTTTTTTTAAAATCAACTATGAGTTTATAAACTGGCAACCCTAGTTGTGGGCCTACTGTGCTAGGTCTCCTTACTGGGTCTTTTTTTTGCCACCTTCTCTTCCTCTTTCTTTTTCTATCTGCTGGGCCTTGGCCCATAAGACATTTTATGACCCAAAACTATGACACTTACCATGAAACATTGATGAACTATACTTGCATATACACAGCTACTGCCAACACGCTCCAAATTGACCATTATTACTCCATGACAATTAATGGCAATGAAGAACCTCATTTTTCATGGACAACATTTATATTCCAGTTGTTTAACCTCTACAAATTATCTTCACATTGTTGCTCATTCGCTTCTTTCCTCTACCACTATAATCGTGACAGTATAATGATACACTTTTTTACGCTTCTTGATCAAAATAACAACCACCATGCTCCACTTGTTAATCGTGACAATATAATGATACATTTCCTCTAGTTTTATTTATAAACTGCATGAATACAACTACTTACACATCTACATTACTTTTATATTTAATCGGCCACACAACCAAAACGAAATATCTTGCTCCTTTCATTCAACGTTTAATATGAAAATTGGATACCAGAATTCTCGAGGGATTCGTCACCTACACTTCTGGACGGAAATTACATTCTTGAAATGCCATAACCAACATGATATGTTATGCCTTGCTGAAACAAAAACTAATGACATTCTGAGTCCGACTTTTACGCGCAAAATCGGATTTAAATCTATTATCATGTCATCGGGCAAAGGATTCCGTGGTGGACTTTGGCTCCTCCTAAATGACTCTCCCATTTTACAAAATACTACAATTTTGCTTAATGAATCTAATAATATTCTTCTAAAGTTCTAGCTCCAAAGCCTAACATTCCTTTTCTTCTTTGTATATGCCCCTAGTCGTGAAGAGTTAAAAATTGTTTACTGGAATAAAATTGGTAGTTTAATTACTCACTACAATCAGCTAACATTCCTTTTCTTCTTTGTATATGCCCCTAGTCGTGAAGAGTTAAAAACTGTTTACTGGAATAAAATTGATAGTTTAATTACTCACTACAATCTTCCAATTGTGATAATGGGAGACTTTAATGATATTCTTGTACCCTCTGACAAATTTGGTGGTACCATTCCAAATCACTCTAGATTTAACAGATTAAATACCATTTTATCTGACTTTGGACTAATTAATACAAACTTTTCCGGTTTTCCCTTTACCTGGCGAAAATCCGCTACTGCTACTAGGGGTGTTCATCCGGTCCGGACCGGACCGGATTTTTCCAAAAGTCCGGACCAGAGACCGGACCGGACCTATTCGGTCTGGTCCAGTTCCAGTCCAGTCCGGTCCTGTCCTGGACCGGTTTAGACCGGATTTTATTTTAACAAAAATATTTAAAATCTATAAAAAAATATCTAAAAAACATATATACTCCTAACTTATTAAATTAAGAAAAATATCTATAAAAAAATACATATAAATCTCTAAAAAAACATATAAATTAAAAAATAAATTAATTAAAATCCGGTCCACCCGTCCGGACCGGTTTTTTCCCGGGTTTGGACCGGACCAGAACCGGATTAAGGAAATTATCTGGACCGGAGACCGAACCGTATTTTCACCGATCCGGTCCGGTCCGGTCCAGATTGGAACAGCCCTAACTGCTACAGATACCATCTATGAGCGACTAGACTGTGTCCTTATCCATCCGATCTTTACAGATACCTACTCCTCCATCCTGGTACAACACCACCCATTTACTACCTCTGACCACTGTCTTATCACCCTTACCTTGAATCAAGCCTAACCATTTCATAAATATCCTTTCCATTTTTAAAAAGCCTGGCTTTCTGATCCAAGTTATAAATCGCTAATCCAGAAAGTCTGGAAATACAAATATAGGTTCTTATATATTTAAATTCTATATGAAACAAAAACTCCTCACTTAAATCCTGGTCTAAAGCTAAACATCAAAACAATTTTGAACAACTCAAAGCAACATCAACTAAACTACAAGAATTACAAGGAGCCCTTTTGCGATCCAATTAGTCTCTTTCTCTCCATACCCAATACCAACGTCATCTACTAAAATATAATAAACTATTGGAATTTCAACACGTTCTGGAAATAACGCGTAAAATCTACTCACCTCCAGAATGTAGATAAAAATACAAAATATTATCAATCCTTAGCTAAAATACGTATGTACCGACAAAAAAATATCCACCTTCCAAACACAAGACGGGTGTATATGTAACATCCCAAGCCAAGCTACCCCAGCCACTAAGCCGCCCAGCCACCCAACGGTGCCGACGTCGGTACTGGTGCCGCCTGGTTGTCCAAGGGCATGCAGCCCACACACCCAACCCCTCCCCCATTTAAATGGGTAGGTTGTTGCCGCGGAGGTTCGAACTCCCGACCTTTAGATACAAGGGCATTACCTTGCCACTTATATCACCAATTGCGCTGCTTATGAGATCACCACCTAATTCAGCACCTAATTGCGCTGCTTAGATACAAGGGCATTACCTTTAGACATAGGGATTTGAGCTAAGATCACCACCTAATTCAGCAAATGATCTCTTCCGAATTGCAACAACGTTTTACTCCCTCGGCCAGTCAAATGCTTTCAGATCACGATCTCTACATTATTCCTACTCTCATCAACCATAAATATTCAATTATTAGCTCTACCAACTTATAAGGAAATTAAAAAGGTGGTTTTCGATTTGCCCTCCAATAAAACGCCGGGTCCTGACGGCTATCCTGCTGAGTTTTATCAAACTTTATGGCCCATTGTTGGTAGATCCCTGACTCCTGTCATTTAAGCATTCTTTCATTCTTTCATTCTAGTCAACTGTTGAAAGAATGTGCTCACTCCTTCATAACTCTTTATCCCTAAAAAATGACAACTCACTCACTATCAATCACTACAGACCAATTAGTTTATGCAATACGATGTATAAAATCATCACAAAAATTATGGCTAATAGGTTAAAATTAGTCCTTCCTAAATTAATTAGTACATATCAAGGTGCATTTGTAGAAGGTCGTTCTATCCAAGACAATATTCTATTAGCTCACGAAATTTTTCATTCCTTTCATGCTAAAAAGAAAGGAAAGAAATGATGGATGACTCTTAAATTGGACATGAAAAATGCTTACAACAAGCTTAATTGGAACTTCATTCGAGCTATTTTACTGAAATTTGATTTCTCACTTGAATGGGTTACAAAACTTATGACCTGCATCACTTCTACTTCTTTTTCGGTGCTGGTTAATAATGAACATGGCCTATGTTTAAACCTCTATGTGGATTACGTCAAGGTGACCCCATTGCCCATTTCATCTTTATTATCTCAATGGAATACATTTCCCGTACTCTATCAAAAGAAGCTCAGCAACTCGTAACGGAACTTGTATTCCATTTCTCACATTTGTTGATGATACATTTATCTTTGCTAATGCCACTCCACAAAATATGCATTACATTAAGGACTTCTTAAACACTTTTGCCGTATCTCTGGATTATCCATTAACTTTCATAAAAGCTCTTTACAAACATCGTCCAACATCACTATCCCCACACCATATCTCTTGCATCCATTCTTAACCTACCAGTTACTAAATCTATGGAAAAGTATCTAGGTATTCCTATCGTTCGAGGTCGTGTCAAAAAGGCAATATTTGAATACTACATTTAGAACCTCAAAAAACAATTATCTAAATGGAAGGCCAACACTTTATCTCAAGTTGAACGTCTTGTTCTCATTCAATCAAACTTATGTCCTAAGGTTAACTATTTAATGCAGAGCTTCTTGCTCCCTAATTCAGTTTGTAATGAAATGGATAAGATTATTATAAATTTCTTCTAGAACAAATTCAACCCTAATTACCGCTCCCTTATTAGTTAGAACTCCATTTGCCAACTTAAAACATTTGGGGGATTGGGCCTCCACACCACCCACGAAATAAACAAATCATTTCAGATGAAATTATTATGGAAACTTTTGACTGACACGAACAACTTATGGGTCTGAATTATCATTTAAAAATATTTTACATCTACATACCTATTTTCTTACCATAAGAAGGCCAAACATTCATGGTAATTTTCCCGTCTACTGCATCTCCACGATGAATTCAAGAAAGGTCTTGGTTGGGAACTCGGAAATGGTAAAACAATAAAATTCTGGTCTAACTCTTGGGTTCCCAATTGTGATATTTTTCCTTATTTTTACAACACTGCACCCGATATAACTGTATCCTCATTCATCACCCCATCCCACCAATTAATTTATCTTATCTATAAACTTTTTTACCTCAGCACATCATTGATAAAATTACTAATATACACATCCCGTCAACAGTCAACACATATGGAAGACTGACTTCTTTGAAGATTTAATTCTGGCGGTAATTTACCACTTGTTCCACATATAAATTGAATCATTGCGCCGTCCACAATCCCTAAACACAACCTTACTCTTGGATTTGGAAACTGAAAATCTCTCCAAAGATTCAAAACTCTATTTGGAAAGCCGTCATAGATGCACTTTCCACCAAGGAACGTCTCAACCGACACTTACTCCGTTTACTCCACTTGCCAGCTATGCCAAACTGCGGACGAAGATCTTAATCACTTGTTCTTCACTTGCCCCTTCACTCGGTCAATGATATCTAACCTTGAATCAAAACTTCATTCTTCTTTCTCTTCAAATTACATCAGATTTTCAATACAATTTTGAGTACTTCAGGCAATCAAATTCTAATCTTATTCCTCTACTATCCATAGTATATAGCTATACGATAAAACATAGTATATAACTAAAGAATATAACCATAATATATAGCTATAAGATATAATCATAATATATAATTATAGGATAAAACGATATGATATAACCAAATTGGATATAACTATAAGATATAACCAAATTGGATATAACTATAAGATATAACCATAATATATAATTATAGGATATAACCATAAGATATAACTAAATTGGATATAACTATACGATATAACCATAATATATAACTATAGGATATAACCATTGTATATAACTATAACTAAAGGATATAACCATAGTATATAAGTATAGGATATAACCATAAGATATAACCAAATTGGATATAACTATAAGATATAATCATAATATATAATTATTGGATATAACGATATGATATAACCAAATTCGATATAACTATAAGATATAACTATAGGATATAACCATAGTATATAACTAAATGATATAACCATAGTATATAACTATAGGATATAACCATAGTATATAACTAAAGGATATAACCATAGTATATAACTATTGGATATAACCAAATTAGATATAAATATAAGATATAACTATAAGATATAACCATAGGATATAACTATATGATATAACCATAGTATATAACTAAAGGATATAACCATAGTATATAACTATAGGATATAACCAAAAGATATAACCAAATTGGATATAACTAAAGGATATAATCATAATATATAACTATAGGATCTAACCAAAAGATATAATCAAATTAGATATAACTATAAGATATGATCATAATATATAATTATAGGATATAACGATATGATATAATCAAATTGGATATAACTATAAGATATAATCATAGTATATAACTATAGGATATAACCATAAGATATAACCAAATTGGATATAACTATAAGATATAACCATAATATATAACCATAGGATATACCCATAGTATATAACTATAGGATATAACCATAGTATATAACTAAAGAATATAATCGTAGCATATAACTATAAGATATAACCAAATTGGATATAACTATAAGATATAACCATAGTTCTATGTGATTTTCGAGAATAATAATAACAAACAGTTAATATCAAACGAATTGGTGGAGAAACGTATATGAATAAAAGTATATTGAAACCTCATGATACAAACAAATTTATTGCCATATAACATTGATTACTTGATAACGTCTATTACTAGAGTCAAATGCATATTTAAAAAAAAAATTTATTCATTTGGTTGCGTCTAGATTTTTTTTTTTTTTTTTTTTTAATCCTGCGTAAGAATATTCGCATTTTCGCACTACAATCTTCTACGTAAGAATATTGCGTAGAAGATATAACCATATTATAACTATAAGATATAACCAAATTGGATATAACTATAAGATATAATCATAATATATAAATATATGATACAACCATAGTATATAACTTATATACTATGATCATATCTTATAGTTATATCCAATTTGGTTATATAGTTATATTCAATTTGATTATATCATATATCTTATAGTTATATAACTATAGAATATAATCAAATTAGATATAACTATAAGATATAACCATAGTATATAACTATATGATATAATCTAGGATATAACCATAGTATATAACTATGAAATATAACCATAAGACATATAACTATGGAATATAACCATAAGACATATAACCAAATTGGATATTACTATAAAATATAATCATAATTATATATGATTTTCGAAAATAATAATAACAAACAGTTAATATCAAACAAATTGGTGGAGAAATATACATGAATAAAAATATATTAAAACATCATAATACAAACAAATTTATTATCATATAACATTTGATTACTTGATAACATCTATTACTAAAGTCAAATACCGATTTCAAAAATATGTTGTTCACTTTGTTACGTCCAAAAGAAAAGAAAAAAAAAAAAAAAAATTCTACCAGATGCCTAGCGTACATCCGATCTTGGCATAGGAGCCAAATTTCAAAAAAAGGCAACTCCCATACCTCCAACAATCATATTTTTTTATTTTTTATAAAAAATACGGCGTAGATATTTGCAACCATACCATCTTATGACACATCATCACTAATTAATCAAATTATTCTACTGAGTTCTCAAACATCATGTTGGCACTGCATGCAGTCATTCAGGAGAGATACACAAGGAGCAAATTATAATCCGAATAACAGCATAACTGAAGATGTTTTCCCAGGCTAGGGCAGAGGTCATTGGACATCAGAAACATAGGACAGAAATCGTCTGGAATAGAATAGAGCTGACTAACAAGTAACAATATCAACACAGTATAACGATGCTATGTCCTCCCTTTATCTAGAGTAAGGGGTTGGGCTTCGACTGTAACTGCGACGATCATAAGAGCCTCGGCTCCTTGATCCATTAGGAGACCTGGAGTATGACCTTCCCCTGTATGACCTACCTCTAGGTGATATTGACCTGCTGCATAAACCACATGGTTAGAGACGAAATTTACATGCTGATGGATATATAATTAAAAAGGCATACCTGGAGTACCTGCGCCTTCCACAATGATAATCCGGGCTACGAGAATATGATCTTCCATATTTAGGTGATCGAGTACGCCTGCTATCATAAGACCGGCTCCTGGTGACATTTTCAGCACATTAGCAATCCATAATTACAGAATGCAGTAGTGAGAATATACCTTGGTCGTTCTCTTTGCCTCATTTCTGAAGGCTTTTTCCTGTTTTCTTCAGCAAATACAACCGTCAACTCACGTCCAAGAAAAACATAACCATCCAGCTCATATTTGGCATCTGCAGCATCAGCTGGGTCCACAAACTGGACAAAACCAAAGCCACGAGGTTCCCTGTGGGTCACAAAGTGGAGAGTATCAGTAGAGAACGAATAGAAACTTTAAAATAATTAAGGTCATCAATGTCCTTCGGTTTTGGGACCCAACAGAAAGGCTGCCCATATTTCATGCCAAGTAAAAACCAATCATGTGGCTGCTGACCTTTCTTGAGTGAAAGAGTTGTCATTTGGGATTTTCTTCACACTTGGTACTCTTCTCTATACAACATCCAACTTCTCAACTTCCTTCTATCTTCATGAACATAAAGGACATCTTGAACAAAACTCTTACCACTTCAAAGGTGTCTTCATCTTGACACTTCATGGACACTAGAAGAATCTTTAAGATAACTCTTATTATATGGTGTTTTCATGAAACATTTCCAAACACAAAAACAAGCATATGGCAGGACAATGATAGATAGAGATATAAAAAATTAAACACTATTCCTGGGGAAAGGAAATTGAGCCTCTTCGAAGTAGACAGATGGGGTAAATCCAATTTAAAATTATAAAAACATGTACATTGCAAGTATTTTAGATATACTACCACCTTGTCTGGTTGTAATCCGAGGGGATCAGAAGCAATAAACATTGGAATACATTAAAACTTGCACAAATACTCTACAATCAATCAGAATTTTTAAGATAAGAAGAATTGAGGCTGTGGCATTTATTCCCACTCACCCAGAATAGTAATCTCGAGGCAAGTAAATATCCTTAATTGGACCAAAGCGCCCAAACACACTTCGCAAATCTTCAGACCTGCAATTATAGAATTGAAAATCTTGTGGGAACACCAGATGAAGGTGAAAATGCATACTAAGCACCCAAAATGGTTATTTTTAGTGCAATAAAACAAGAAAGATCATTAACTCATGCACAATTTGAACATTCAACAGAAAAGCCAAATCCAAGTCCCAAAGTGATGATCTAAAAAAGGGTGAGAAAGAAATGAAGGGTAAACGAAAAAACACATTACATCAATGAAAGATAGAACTAAAAAAAGAAGGCAAAAATAATAAATCAACCAGGGACAGATATATCTGTCAAACAACATAGAAGAACTTCTTGACATTCTACTCTATCAACAATCTCTGTAACCATATCCCTACACTGGTTTACCACCAAAATAATTCTATGCTTCCTTAGAGCTAATGATACAACTACTTGGGAATACAACAGAGTAACAAATCACTTCAAAATCATTTTAGAAAGAAATTAATAAATTAGGCGGCTATGCAATGAAGAGGAAATAATCTACACTCATTCAAAATGAAACTATTTTAACAATTATTTTCAAAGTCGGCAAGGAGAGAGCCAGATATAAGGTCATACAGACAAAATGATTACACAAAGCTTAAAGCTCAATAGCAGCTTTTCAAACTTAAGGAAAACCGTGCATCCTAGTTGAATACGCAAGTTGCAAAAAAATGGACAAGACATAAATCAAACTTACTAGCTTAATGTATGACTCGGGTTAATATATTTCAGAAATTTTGCATGGATCAAATTAGTTCTAAAAGTAATTACTCATAGTCTACGATTCAAGACAACTCAAACTTCACACTTACATAATCCAGACAAAAGTGATATTATTTATCTTGAACAGACCTGCAATCATGACGAAGGTTGCGCACCAACAGACTAGTAGGCATATCCCTACTACGGCCATACTTGCCCCTGGGAGAAGGGCTCCTACGTCGCCTCCCATAACCCCTGGATGGAGAGGGAGAGGGACTGTAGCTGTAACTTCTTCCCCTCATTTTCCTGAAGCATTGAAACAACTGGTTTGTAAGGTTTGAAGCATAAATGGTATAACCATCAAATTCAAAAAGGATTATTCATTCAATAATAACCTATTTGTAAATAGGTCATGTTCACTATTATACCAATAATATACTACACCAATAGAACCATGAACAGTAAAAAAGACATCCATTTTCAATGAATCAAGCCCGTGGCATTACTGTATACTACACAATCTACACCAAAACAACGAGGAAACATATCGATCTAAGGCTGCTGAACAAATTCCGCTGGCATGATTCCCAGGAAATAGAGATTACAAAAGACGAATGCATGAAGTCAAAAAACCAACTTGTAATCACCAGTACCAAAATCAACCACTAAATGCACATAGGAGAATCACACAAAAAAACGTAAACGTGATAACTGATAAGTTTTGTCATCAATCACGTACATATAGATATACATTTTTTTTCGAGATATTCAGTGATATAGAACAGAAAAAGACAAATCAAACAAATAAGCTGAACCGTCGGAGAGAGGCAAGAAACAAGTCATTGGATTTTCAGCTAATAGATATTCTTATTAATTTCAATTACGAAACAAGAGATGGAGATAACAGGGAATTGAAGAATCTTACGATGATTTCTTGACGAGAGAACAGATCTCTATTGCTTGATTTGCACAGAAACCCTAGAATGATCTCTTTCCCACAGAGAAGAGAGGCCTAGCGTCCATTCATAGCTTCTATGGACGATCGAGAAGGTTCTCTCAGCTTTAATTTGCACCAATACCCTTCTCATTTCATATTATTTCTTAAAAGCCCCTTCTTGATCAACTATTTTGCTTCCACGCCCCAAACTTTGTCAGCGTTCCATATAGTTCTCATTGGGCCGGCCCAGAAAGCTTGTTGTGGCCCATTTAGTTGACATTAAATTGAGGGTTTTGAGTCCATTGGCCATTTAAGAATTTTTAATTAACAAAACTATTCCTACTAGTTTTTATGTATTTTTTCTACTCCTACTAGTTTATTTTATTATTTGTTTTTCTTCATCTTCTTTGTTTTTTTTCTCTCTAAATATTGCCTTTTGGGATTTAGGATTTAGGGGATAGGATTTAGGGTTTAGGGTTTAGGGAGAGGGAGAGGGGTTAGTTTTCTAAGGGGTTAATTTCTTAATAAAAACATCGCACATGGATCATTTACCCAACTCATCCACATGAAATCTGTTGGTATTTTGTTAAGGTTTGAGGGATTTGAGCTTATTGACATGTTATAACTTTGAGAAATAGCAACACATACCCCATCTTACTAATCCATTTACACTTCTAACCTACCCCTTTTGTTTTTTGCAAGCGTACCCCATCCACAAAAAAAATCTTATGTTTTTGCAAAAATATCCCCCAAATAAAAAGGTAAATTGAAAATTGAATTTTCTTTTTGTTTTGAAAAATAAAATATGACATGACACTGATTTCATGAAGAAAAAAAATAAAAAAATAATTTAGTTTCAAAATGAAATGTGAAAGTTGCTACAGAAACTAAACAACGTCGCCGACCGAGGTCTCTCTCCCAGCTTGAGGTGTGTCTCCATCTTCTCCGGCGGAATCCAACTTTGTTTTGTCCGACGAACTTCACCATTTCCGGCGAGAAGGTTTCTCTTCCGGGTATGATATCGATTCAAACTCCATAATCTCCAGCTTTGTTTTTTGCTTGAAACCCTTCTTCGCCGTTCGAGGTAGCTTAAACCCTTCTTCGGCGCGAAATTGCAGGTTTTCCACAGACGGAGCTCTTCATCGGCACTTGAGCTTCTCTCATTAAGGCCCAAAATTGCAGGTCTTCCACCGAAGACGCGGGACAAAGTGCAGGTCTTCGACCGACGTCCCGATTCGGTCGCGATTCCGATTCATCTTCCTCTTCTGTCTATCTGCTTCGAGCCTTGTAGGTATGTCAAATTTTTTAGGGTTCCAGCCATTTAATGTCGTTTTAGGGTTGCTCCGTTGTTGTTCATTTGGTTTTTAGGGTTGATTCACTGTTGTTCGTTTGAGCTGAAATGAAGTGAAGTTGAATGCAGCTATTAACTTGTGAAATCCGTGTTTGTAAAATGAGAATGTCAGATTAGTTTTGTTTTTGTCACAATTGCAGGAATTACCATTGTTTGAACATTTCATGTCAGCGTTGATGAAATATTTGTCGCATCGTATAGTTTTATTGTTGAAATGATCAATTAGAATATTAGTTTTGTGAAACATTGTCGTGTTTTGAAAGTTAAATGTTTTTATTTGCCTAACATTATAGCTCTCTTACTCTCGCAACTTCCTTGTCTTCTCGTGTGATCTCTACATCTGAGTATGTTCAATTAGGTGCTTAGAAAAAACTTAAATCTTGATATTTTTTGTTGTTTGGCGATCTCCCCTAGTGCAGCTGAAGTGGTGTAGTTTTCCATATTGAAACGGAGGAAATTGAAATGGGTAAAAAGGTAAATTTTGATTAGCTCATTGTGTGTAGTTTTCCATAGTTCACATCCTGTCATGTAGTTTCTAAGTATATGTTCCTTTTGTATTTATTGACCTTGTATAATTTGTATTTTTTAGGGTCATTTATTGAGATTTGAAGGGAAAAAGTTCATCGGCAGAGTCAACCAAAACTGTCGGCGTGAATTGCTGAAAATTATTGAGAAATGCCTTTCCCCTGTGGACTGGCAAAGGATAATAGATGGTCCATTTAGACCTACTGTGAAGATGGTTCGTCGACAAACCTTTTCATGCCAGCTTGTACATTACGTTTTATTCCGTCAAGTAGAAACGATGAAGTTGTGGGAGACGTGGTATGACCTGCAAGGACAGCTGCTGCGTTTTTCAATGAAGGAATTTGCACTTGTGACAGGGTTATGCTGTCGCAAAATGAATGATAATGAGCTAAACCCGGATAAAAATGTCGTGAAAGAGTTATTTGATGTACAGAATTTGACGTTGGGTGAGCTAGAGTCATTATTTATGCATACACAGCCTGATAGCCCTTTGAAATATAAGATGGCATTATTGATTATATTAGAGGGTGTCATTCTTGGGGTTGAGATAAAGGTTCGCATAAGCACGAGTCATGTCAAATTATTGACTGATATCGATCGATTCACGAAATTCCCGTGGGGCAGGGTTAGCTACATTGAAACTCACCAGGGATTGAGTTCAACTGTGAAGAATAGATTGTAAACGGTTGAAATAAGCAGAGACTCAAGTGCAAGGTTGGGTTACAAACTCAAGGGGTTGGCAATGGCCTTTCAGGTAACATGACATGATGTAATGTATATTGTTTTGAAGTTGGTATTGTAGTTACAATATATTGATGGTTTATTATAAGAAATAAGTATCATACTGACAAGAAAAAATGTGGTTCGGGTTTGGCTATTTGAAGTTGTTAAACCAATTGTTTCAGCGTTTGCACATTTGGTGGATAAGGAGGCCTACCCTTGCGGTCTACAATGGTCATCAGATTCACAACCTGATGCGACGGCTGTGGAGTCTTTCTTGGGGAAGGCCACATCCCGTTTTATTCCAAATGTGGTGTTAATAGAGGAAGAAGCTGAGGTGGAGGTCTTAAGAGAATGCAAATTTGATGGGGAAGTGAAGGACACTTACTTTGACAAGGCAATTGAGAAATTCGAGGTAAGTAATAAGAGGTCTATCAATGGTAGAAGAAAAGGAAAGAGTGATTCAGACCATGCCCCTGCTGCGAAGTCCTCAGGCCTGGATGCAAGACAGATGATGTGCGCTATGAAAGAGATTCATGAGCGTATGATTAATTTGGAAAACCAAGTGGACGCAGGATATTCAAAAACTCAGGTTCAACAAATGATGAAGAAGATGACATTGAACAAGAAGAAGGGGAGGTAAGATAACTGTCAACAATCATTATTAAGTTTTGTTTGGGAACTTAGATTTTTATTTCGTGGAAGCTTAAGCATTTTTTATTGTCGGAATGTAGAATAGTAATGTCATTTTAAAAAGTTAAAATGTCACTGTTTTAAACTTGAGATTGACAGTTACTTATATTTATTGTAAGTTAAAGCCTTTTTTTTTTACAAACATTATGATAGGAATGTCATAGTTAGTTAATAGAAAATCAATATTTATAAGTTGGATGGATGCATAAAGCTGTGTTTTTTACAAACATTATAGAATGATGCACTTACTTATTATTCTTATGAGTTAAATCTAATTTGTAATTTATTGAAGCAGAATATTGTACATGGTCGTGATGAGGATGTCAAAATGGATAGAATGAGGGGGTCTGATTCAAATCCCCTACAGGATGGCGATGATGAAGGTGCCATTAAAGTCGACAATGTCAATTTAGGATATATGGTTGTTTATCGAGAGCAAAAGGATGATGAAGATGGTGCAGTTCAGAGAGATGATGTTGAGGGTGCAATAGAAGATGAGGGGAAATATGGAGAAACGATGACAAAAGAAGAAGACGATAAGAAAGAAGGAAACGTATTTGCAAGGAAGACCCGTTCAAAAAAGAAGAAGGATGATAAAGATGGTGCAGTTCAGAGAGATGATGTTGAGGGTGCAGTACATGATGAGGGGAAATATGGAGAAATGATGACAAAAGAAGAAAAAGATAAGAAGGAAGGAAAAATATTTGTAAGGAAGACTCGTTCAGAAAAGAAGATGGGTGATGAAGATGGCGCAGTTCAGAATGAGGGGGGAAATAAAAAAGGGAGGACAAAAGGAGTTGAGGTATGCATCAATAAATCTTCCTGACAGGATGGTCTCTCAGATCACCAACATCTTATTTATGAAAAAACTTATTTGCAGACGCTAGCGGTAGCAACAAAAGAAGCTGAGGTGGAAGGAGACTCTACCAAAGAATCAATTAGAGTCTCAACAAGAAAAACCAGCTCAAAAAAATAATTAATACAACTGGTGAACTGAGGGATCATCCTGTCAGAAAGAGAGGACTGTCCAGAGAAGCCGATAATCCCAAACGATGCAAGGTTTCAACGTCCAAAGGTATTTCAGACACGAATAGATTGTGTCGTTGGTTAGACTCGAAGGAAAGGTTAGGAAGTTGTCCTTCCTGTCTTGATGATATGAACGCGTGTTTGAGATGTTAATTAAACCATCTTATGATGTAGTGAGGAAATTGTTTCTCCAACTGGAGAACATCTACAAAAGAAGTTTTTTGAGAAATTGTTGCAACCAATGGGGTGGCTGAGTTCTCAAGTAAGCCTCTTTCATTATTTATATAAATTATCGTGGCATGCAACAAGTCTTAAATTTCGGGTATGACATATTATATTTTTGGTTTGTAGCACTTGGACGAATGCATGTATTATCTTGGTTGTCGTGTGTGTGACAAACCAACCGCAATATTGGACACCTTTTTTCAGCATAAGTTGGACAAGGAAATGAATAGATGGTTTTCAGATAAGCAAAGTTATGTTGCTAATCGATCTAAGATGAGATACCTACGTGGGGAACTGCCTGCACTTTATGGGAAGGATTGGAAGGACGTGGATCGTATATACCTCCTCTTCAATTTCAAGGAGAAACATTGGGTAGCTCTGGAGATACAACTAAGTAAATGGTGTGTCACTGTATACGATCCCAACGTCAATTTGTTCAAATTGTCGAAAGTCCATAGGTTCCTTGCAGGGTTGACATATATTCTTCCTGTCATGATAGCACAATATGAGCCCTTGGCAACAATTTATGAAGATAGGGGGAAAATCCCCTAAATGTGACTCGTGTTCCTACATTGGAGAGAAACAAGAGAGGGTAAGTTGTTTATATAAATTGTTCATTTTTTGGTGTGAAATTGGTTATAATATCAGGAAACCAACTACATTTTTTACTTGTGTGCAGGGGCGATTGTGGCGTCTTCACGATCAAGTACATAGAAATGCTAAGTTTTGGACGTCAAAACATCGTGAACGTGGGTGACAAATTTATGGATGAGTACAGAAAAAGGATAACCGTTAGTATTTTCGATATGAACTGATTTGGCTAGTGGAGGATATCTTATGCACTTTCATGTAAGCTTCACTGTAGTTGGGATAGTGATAGTGTTGTATGATTCCTTGTTGGGTTGTTTTTGCTAGAATTGACTTGTCTTGTTGACAATAACTTGTGTTGAAATTATTTTGGAAATCTAGCAAAATTGGTTGGTGCATTTCTTCTTTGCTACTTCGTTGTAGATGCATACTTCATGTCAGTGTTGTTCATAATTCTTGTCAGTGAAGTTTCTTTATAATTTGCGTACATATGTTTTTTGTCACATTGTATAATCCTATTGTCGGAAATATCCTTTTGTTTTTGTTGTTTTAGGGTACAAAATTATTTCTTAATATTATTTATTTGTGTTTACCATTCTGTTGACCTTTTTAATAATATTTAATTTGGAATAAAAAGGGTAAGACATAACCATGTTTACCTTTCTTCGAAGTTCGAATGCTCGCAAAAGGCCCTCCGTGTTTACCTTCCAAAATTTCCTCCAAAAGAAGATAATTTCTTCTTCCCCAAAAGGCGACTCTGCAAACATCCATCATTGTTATCAGACATTTTCTTCTTCCCCAGAAGGCGACTCTTCAACTCCTCCATCTTTCCCTATTAACGCTAGACTCGATTTTTGCTTACTCTTGAAGTCCATTTTTTCTTAACAAGTCCATCTCCACATTTTCTTACTTACTCCCTTCATCTTTCTCCATTAACGCGACTCTACAACTCCATTTTTACTTACTCGCCCCTCCCCAAACTTTTCCTTAACCTCTGAAGCGCATTACAAAAGAACCCTAGAAAATGGCAGTGCTTAGAGACCGTAAAGAATCAAGCCCAAAAAAGAGTGGAGAGAAAAGGAAGAGAAAAGAAGACGACATGCATGTTCAAAAGAAGAAGAAGAAGAAGAAGAGAGACGAAGTGCAGGTGAAAGGGGAAAAAACTTTTGATAGTACCATAGGAAGAAAAAAAAACCCGAGAAGGGCAGGTCGAGGCCAAAAGCGAAACCAGTAAAGGGGAAAAAACCCGTAATCTTTAAAGGGGATGTAAGTTGTCTACATTTTCTGTTTATGGCTTAGGGTATTTTTTCAGTTGTCCTGTCACCCGTCTGAAATGGTTTACTTTGTATCGGGAGTGTTTGTTTAGGTTTTTTTTGTTTTTTCATCTCTCGTCTGAGGCTTCTCAAATGGTTCGATTTCGTTTGTTTATGGTTATTTTCATTTGGTTGGGAGATTAGGTATAGTTATTTCAGAGGTGAACCTTTCTATGGAAGAATTAACATCAACTATAGGGTGCACTTTGTTCGTGAGATTGAGAAAAAGTTGACGCATGCGGATTGGCAACGTGTTTTGGATGGCCCGTTTGGAAAAGTTTTGAAAATGTTGCAACATGTATCATTTTTTTCACAGACATTGCATGCAGTTCTATTTAAGCAACTTGAAACAAAAAAGAAGTGGGAGTCTTGGTATGAGGTGGTAGAGAAAGAGTTGAGGTTTTCGATCAAGGAGTTCTCTCTCATAACTGGACTGAATTGTGGTGAACTTCCATTTGTGGATACTAAAGCTGACGAGCTAGTAATGGAGCAATTTTTTGGTAGTCTTGGTGGTCCTAAGACGACAGTACAAGATATTTACAACAGATTCAAAGAACATCGTGAGTTGGACAACTACAAACTCAAGTTGGCACTGTTGTTGATAGTTGAGGGTCTGTTGCTGGGAGGGGATAAGAAGAGACTAGTGAAGCCACTGCATGTTAGGCTACTGGAGAATATGGATAACTTTTGGGATTATCTATGGGGAAGGGTTGCTTATGAAGAGCTTCACAAGTCATTGACCACAACATTGGCCAAAAGGATGCAAACAGTAGAGAAGGCAAAGCTACTCTCCAGTTGTGTTTCAAGTAGTTTTATTGCTTCTAATATTAATTACTTTATGCTATACTATGACCGGATGTTTGAATACCCTATGTCAGGATCGTAGTAAATATGGAGGAAGTTGTTTGTGTTTGATTGACACAACATACTAGTTTTCCAACATAGTTTTATTTGCATTCCAGATAGTTTTATGGTGACCTGATTTAAATTTTTAATGGTTGAAATATGAATTACTGAGTGTGTTTTATTTGCAGCATAATAGTATACTTTATGCTATATTATGACAAGATATTTGAGTACAGGGTGACATGATCATGGTGAATATGGAGGAAGTTGTTTGTTGTTTCATTGACAAAACATACTAGTTTTCCAACATACTTTTATTTGCTTTCCAGATAGTTTTATGGTGACCTGATCTAAATTTTTAATGGTTGAAATATGAATTACTGAGTGTGTTTTATTTGCAACATAGTAGTATACTTTATGCTATACGATGACAGGATATTTGAGTACATGGTGACAGGATCATAGTGAATATGAAGGAAGTTGTTTGTTGTTTCATTGACAAAACATACTAGTTTTCCAACGTACTTTTATTTGCATTCTAGATAGTTTTATGGTGACATGATCTAAACTTTTAATGGTTGAAATATGAATTACTGAGTGTGTTTTAGTTGCTGCATAGTAATATACTTTATGTTATACTATGACAGGATATTTGACTACAGGGTGACAGGATCATGGTGAATATGGAGGAAGTTGTTTGTTGTTTCATTGACAAAATATACTAGTTTTCCAACATACTTTTATTTGCTTTCCAGATAGTTTTATGGTGACCTGATCTAAATTTTTAATGGTTGAAATATGAATTACTGAGTGTCTTTTATTTGCAGCATAGTAGTATACTTTATGCTATACTATGACAAGATATTTGAGTACAGGCTAACAGGATCATGGTGAATATGGAGGAAGTTGTTTGTTGTTTCATTGACAAAACATACTAGTTTTCCAACATATTTTTATTTGCTTTCCAGATAGTTTTATGGTGACCTGATCTAAATTTTTAATGGTTGAAATATGAATTACTGAGTGTGTTTTATTTGTAGTATAGTAATATACTTTATGCTATACTATGACATGATATTTGAGTCCAGGCTGACAGGATCATGATGAATATGAAAGAAGTTGTTTGTTGTTTCATTGATAAAACATACTAGTTTTCCAACATACTTTTATTTGCATTCCAGATAGTTTTATGGTGATTTGATCTAAATTTTTAATGGTTGAAATATGAATTACTGAGTGTGTTTTATTTGCAGCATAGTAATATACTTTATGCTATACTATGACAGGATATTTGAGTACAGGGTGACAAGGTCATGGTGAATATGGAGGAAGTTGTTTGTTGTTTTATTGACAAAACATACTAGTTTTCCAATATACTTTTATTTGCATTCCAGATAGTTTTATGGTGACCTGATCTAAATTTTTAATGGTTGAAATATGAATTACTGAGTGTGTTTTATTTACAGCATAGTAGTATACTTTATGCTATACTATGACAGGATATTTGAGTACAGGGTGACAAGATCATGGTGAATATGGAGGAAGTTGTTTGTTGTTTCATTGACAAAACATACTAGTTTTCCAACATACTTTTATTTGCTTTCCAGATAGTTTTATGGTGACCTGATATAAATTTTTAATGGTTGAAATATGAATTACTGAGTGTGTTTTATTTACAGCATAGTAGTATACTTTATGCTATACGATGACAGGATATTTGAGTACATGGTGACAGGATCATGGTGAATATGAAAGAAGTTTTTTGTTGTTTGTTGTTTCATTGACAAAACATACTAGTTTTCCAACATACTTTTATTTGCATTCCAGATAGTTTTATGGTGACATGATCTAAATTTTTAATGGTTGAAATATGAATTACTGAGTGTGTTTTATTTGTTGTATAGTAATATACTTTATGCTATAATATGACATGATATTTGAGTACAGGGTGACATGATCATGGTGAATATGGAGGAAATTGTTTGTTGTTTCATTAACAAAACATACTAATTTTCCAACATACTTTTATTTGCTTTCCAGATAGTTTTATGGTGACTTGATCTAAATTTTTAATGGTTGAAATATGAATTACTGAGTGTGTTTTATTTACAGCATAGTAGTATACTTTATGCTATACGATGACAGGATATTTGAGTACATGGTGACAGGATCATGGTGAATATGAAAGAAGTTTTTTGTTGTTTGTTGTTTCATTGACAAAACATACTAGTTTTCCAACATACTTTTATTTGCATTCCAGATAGTTTTATGGTGACATGATCTAAATTTTTAATGGTTGAAATATGAATTACTGAGTGTGTTTTATTTGCTGCATAGTAATATACTTTATGCTGTAATATGACAGGATATTTGAGTACATGCTGACAGGATCATGGTGAATATGAAGGAAGTTGTTTGTTGTTTCATTGACAAAATATACTAGTTTTCCAACATACTTTTATTTGTATTCCAGATAGTTTTATGGTGACTTGATCTAAATTTTTAATGGTTGAAATATGAATTACTGAGTGTGTTTTATTTGCAGCATAGTAATATATTTTATGCTATACTATGACAAGATATTTGAGTATAGGGTGACATGGTCATGGTGAATATGGAGGAAGTTGTTTGTTGTTTCATTGACAAAACATACTAGTTTTCCAACATACTTTTATTTGCTTTCTAGATAGTTTTATGGTGACCTGATCTAAATTTTTAATGGTTGAAATATGAATTACTGAGTGTGTTTTATTTGTAATATAGTAGTTTACTTTATGCTATACTATGACAGGATATTTGAGTACAGGGTGACAAGATCATGGTGAAT
The DNA here is from genome assembly GCA_027886185.1 of Rheum nobile. NCBI lineage: Eukaryota > Viridiplantae > Streptophyta > Magnoliopsida > Caryophyllales > Polygonaceae > Rheum > Rheum nobile. The sequence goes on from WOAB01000003.1 coordinate 675,066, forward strand.
ATGGAGGAAGTTGTTTGTTGTTTCATTGACAAAATATACTAGCTTTCCAACATACTTTTATTTGCATTCCATATAGTTTTATGGTGACCTGATCTAAATTTTTAATGGTTGAAATATGAAATACTGAGTGTGTTTTATTTGCAGCATAGTAGTATACTTTATGCTATACTATGACAGGATATTTGAGTACAAGGTGACAGGATCATGGTGAATATGAAGAAAGTTGTTTGTTGTTTTATTGACAAAACATATTAGTTTTCCAACATACTTTTATTTGCATTCCAGATAGTTTTATGGTGACCTGATCTAAATTATAGGATGATAGGATAAAATGACTTAATGTATCTTAATTTGATAATTCTCAAACCGCTTGTTATTGTAGATATGGGTATGGAAAGATGTGCCAACATTTGGTCTCTAATTTGCATCAAAGTTGAGTGAATCTGCAATACCTCGAGGTCTTCGTTGATTATCAGATGAAGCCCCTGAACATGGAGTATTGGAGTTGTCTTTGGCTGATCCTACACATGTGGTTAAACCCATTCTTACTCCCGATGAGGATGAGGTGGATAAGCTGTCCGACTGCTACTATGTTGTTGCAAATGATGACCCGCATTTTGACAAGGTTGTGAAGGAAGCAATGAAGGGTTTGAAAAAGAAGGGGAAGGGGAAGCAAGGAAAAGATGGAGTGATCCCGAGTAATTCATCTGTGTATTAATCAGAGGTGATAAGTCAGATATTCAGAATGATGAAGATGATGGAAAAAGAGTGCTTGACATGATGGGAAGGCTGGAAAAGAGGGTATCAAAGGAGGAGGAGGTGCATAAGCTCAAGAGTAAGGGGAAATCAAAGAGTTATTCAAATGAGGATGATTTTGAATCCTATGGTGAGTCTGATGAGGAAGAGAAGAAAGTTTATAAGGATGACCAGGAAACAGAGGATGAGGAGGTGTAGGATAAGGGGGTTGAGGGTGAGGAGTTTGAGAGTGATGAGGTCGAGAGTGAGGATAATGATGATGATGGTGATGATGATGAATTTGGTGTTGGTGATGAAGGTAATGACAATGAAGAACTTCGCCAGGGTGGTGACAGAAGGAGGAGGACAAGGTAGACGCTGAGGTTGCAAGTCATGATGATGATGAAGTTTCTAATAAAGATAATGAAGTTGGTGATGTTGATCAGGATAATGAGAGTGATGGTGAGGGTGGTGACAAAGAGGTTGAGGTTCATGAGGCTGAGGTGGAGGTTGAGGTTTAAGAGGCTGAGGTGGAGAAGGTAGATGTTGAGATTCAGGAGGCTGAAGTTCAGGAGGCTGAGGTGGAGAAGGTAGAGGCTGAAGGCAAAGAGGTATGAATATGCTCATTAAAAATTATCATATTATCATTACTACTATGACATTATTATGTATACGAGGTGACAAGATTTCTAGTGTCTGATGGGAGTTTTTATGTTTTACAAGAAAAGTCTGGCATGGTGACAGGATTGTTACTCATGTATGACATGGTTATTATGATTGCAAGATTTTGATAATTCTATTGAGGGTAACAATGATGTTGAGGGTGCGGATGGTGTTATGTCCATTGTCAAAGACCTAAATGAAAATGTCGGCGATGGTGAAAAGGACCAGGAGCAGGATTTTACTAACGACATTGAAGGAGCAACGGAAGCTACCCAGCAGGAGCTAACCATATCAGAGGTTGAGGAAAGAGAGGAACCTCTTTCAGTGCTAGCCGCTTGTGGTTGCTTTATCCACCAAGGCGAAACCCAAAAATAAACGGAAGCAGCATCTCCAACCGAAGAGGGTTCTTCCTAGTCGTATGGTGAAGCCATCCGCCAAAAAAACTAACACCTTACACAGATGAGAAAAGGGGGAAAACTGTGAAGAAGATAACCAAGAATTCACAGGTGAAGGAGATGATTGCTTTGCTGAAATGGATGGATGATGAAAGGTTAGTATATTACGGATTTAATAATGTTTAACTATCTTTCATGGATTTAATTACGCCTTCTTTATTTTTCAGCTCTGAGCCAAGAGTTGGACTGTGTGGTTAAGAGATGGACAAGGACTGGTTTGGCCTAATACTGGATCCAAAAGCTTGGTTGGAAGATGGTGTAAGTTATTTACTTATAATGTCAAATTAGTTTACTGTTGGGATTTGTTGCAATGCCTGACAGGATGAATTATATTTTTTTAAAGCAAATCGATAAAGTTTGTTGTTATATCCATAAGGCGCTTTTGGAGTCTGAATTTAAATGCAAGGACACAATATTGGACGTTTTCTAGACTGTTGATTATACGGATGCATATTGATACTATGTCCAAAATGCCTACACTGTTCCACCTGCACCTGAACGTGCACTTGAATACTTTAGGGGAGATCGGCCTAAAGCTTATGGGTCCAGTTGGGATGATCTGGACTTCATTTATGTCCCCTTCAACATCGATAACATGCATTGGGTGGCTGTAGAGATCGATCTGCAGCAATGGCATGCAAATGTATATGATTATAATGTGGATTTGAACACTAACTTGGCCGTAGAGACCTGGCTGCATGGGGTTTTAAGGTTTCTTCCTCACTTCATGACACAATACCCGCTTCTTGCCAATAAATTTGAACATCGGGGTACTGAAGAGATTAAATTTGAGAGAATTCAAGGACTGAAGCAGAACAAGCGCGGGTAAGTCGAAATATCAATCCCATTACCAATTTTATTATATACTTCATCTAAGTAACTTTATTGCATTTTGTGTTCGTAGTCATGATTGTGGGATATACACTCTGAAACACATGGAGTTGCTCAGTGCTGGTTAGAAAAATCATGACGTTGTGGCAGACAAATTTATTGACGGCTTCAGGAGTGACATGGCTCACAATGTGTTTGACGGGGTGTGGAGGTCGAGCCTAAGAAACCCCATTGTTTAAATTGGATATTTGGATGTTCTTTTTGGGGTTTGGATGTCATTTGCTTAGATTACGTACAATTGGATGTTTTGGAAGACATTTGTTTAGATTACATACAATGTTATGACAACTTATTATATATGTGGTAGTTGAATGGAAGTTAAACGGCAGTTATGTGCGTATAGGTTAAATGGCAGTTACATGGCACTTAAACGGCATTTGAATGACAGTTGTGTCATATAATATACATATTAAGAAGTAATATGACAAGTAGCATGACAAGATGAATCTAAGAGGGATGTGGGATACACAACTAACTGTAACAGGGTATCGGCTCTACTAACGCCTTTTTGAGAAGAGACAATAAAAAACTCCAAACCATCATGAAATTAGCAGTAACTGCCCACCAACTCCAATTTATGCTGATTAGACAGGATATCAGTGACAAGACAGGACATTAACAAAAGTAATTACATTAAGAAGATATTAGAGCACCGTCATAAATGTATCCGTAACTGCCACCAACCCAAAAACCTCTTTATATACCCCCTCTTCCGAAGTCATATTTCCTCATCCACAATCCAGGCAAACATCTTCCACCTTCTACAAAACTCCAAATTCCTTACGCTTCTTTCGTTTCCATGGATGATCAGCTTAACGATCACAAGGTGTTTACCACCGTCCATACAGGAAGGAGAATCATCCCTTCAAGGGGAGCAATGGCCAGGAATTCGACCCATTACTACCAAGGTGGGACGACCCAAAACTGGAGTCCTTCGACTGAAATGGTACAGGATGTTTGGTGGCTCATTAACCAACTTTATCAGTTTAACAATTATGAACGGGACGCTTCCTACTTCTTCAAAGTTGTGCCCCCCGATGGCGGCCCTCGTACCTTGAGGGTCTTGTAGAACCGTGGAGACGCAGCCATCCTTGCAGCCCTTGGTAGAACCGTGGCGTTCATTAACATATATGTCGTCACCGGAGATGTTGTTCAAGAACTTCTGCAACGCGACGACCCAGATTCATCTGTTTCTTCCGCATCAGTGTTTATGTAATATTTAGTATTTTATTAAGTAATGTAGTGTAGTGACTATGTAATTTAGTGTAGTATTTAGTAGGTTATGAAGTATGTTACTGTAATGAATATATAATGTCAAGTAGGAACCTTATAATGTCATATAGTGACTATATATTGTCACGTAAATGTCAGATTGCCAAATGAAGCATGTTATGTATTTTTGTTTTATATAATATAGTATCTTATGATAATGTCGCATAATATAGTACTTTATGACATATGAAAGACGACAGGCCAAAACAATTAGTATGACAGGCCAAAAAATGCCATATTAGGCCCAATTTCTGAGCGGTTCCTTGGAGCACACAATGTCATATTAGGGCCAATTTCTGACCGATTTAACAATTATATTAAGAACTTGTTATGAACCCGGTTTAACAGACTATTATATATATATTCTTCCAAAACGGGTTTGACTTCATTTCATCTATCTCAATTTGGGTAAGTTTTCTAGGGTTTGTCGGGATTGAATAGCTGAAATCAAATTAACCCCATTTAAAGAGAGTTCAACCACAATCAACAGCATTTCACTCATGAAAAAGGAAGTCCAGGTATTATTATACAATTAGCATGGTTGTTTTTAAATTGTTTCGAAAAGTTTACCTTGGATTCGAACAGATGGAGTTGCTAAAGTGATATTCTGAGTTCAATGAAAGTCTCTCTTTGGCACTGGGTATGATAATTGCTTTACCATATTGCATCAAAGTTTTCTTCTGTGTGGTGCTCTTAACAGGATGCCGACCAATGTGATTGATATCAGCTCTGAATCCCACTGTGAAGAAGACACCAGTTACAACAGTTAGAGTACTGGAGAGTACAACAGTGGCGACCACCCAATTATTCTTGAAGATTATGGATATGTTGATGATGATGTTGGAGCTGTTGCTACTGAGCCAACATCGGCAATACAAAGAGTCCAAGCTTTTCCATGTGACAAGAATAATAGTTTCGTTGTTTTAATGAAACAAACCAATGTCCAGGGTGACTATCGTCTGGTAGGATTACTTCATAATATCATGTAAATGTGTGATAAGGATTACTTCATAATATCAACGTGCAATGCACTTACTAATATGCAGGGTGTCCCGAGCAAACATGCTATCAAATTCTTGAGTGAAGCAAGAATCACTAAAGTCATCCTGAATTATGGTATGGCTGCTTGGCCCGTGTATCTCGCAAAAAGTGGGAATCGCTATAGATTTGGAACAGGCTGGAGGCAATTTATAATTGACAATGAATTGGAAATGAACGATGCATGTGTATTGGAAATAGTGAGGCGCCGCAATGTTATATACAACGTTACCATATTCAGAGCTTAGATGCCTATTTCTAGTATTATTTTGAAATTGAAAAATGTAACTCTATGGTGATGCTTTTGTTGGTTTAAATTAGTTGTGTTGAACATCGTATTAGTGTTAATACATGTTAGTGTTGTGAACATATAATGTCATGTAGTGACTATATAATGTCACGTAAATGTACTGATTTTAAGAAGCATATTATGTATGGCCGAGGACGGTTTATGTTTTTCCTGTGTGTTATTCAGATGCCACTCATGTCAGTCGGTAGGTTATTTGAAAGCATATTGAATCTGTCATGATAAATATGGAAGAATAACAAGTGGGGTCAAGAGGTAGGTACATAATGGAGTGAAACTTCTGTCATATGAATTTAACCAAAAGTAGTCAATATTGACATTGTCAGGATATAAATATAGTCATGACAGGATAGAGTTACAGTAACTAACCGCATATTAACAAAATAGATATCATTTATACGAAAAGTAATATGAGTGGTAAGATATCCTTCAAGAGTTTGGATCTTTTAATACACATATTAACAAATAGATAATTCAAGAGGTAACACAAGGAAACACATATTAACAAAATAGATAATTGAAGAGGTAGTACAATTAACCTCATCATGGGCCGGCTGAGGGGTTAGGACATTTTCGTGAGTTATGGCTGACAGTTCCACAACTTCCACACCTTCTCCTCGGGCCCCTGTATTCTCCCCGTGATGGGATTCTTTTCTTCCTTGGTCTTCCTGATTTCCTCCTAACATCTGGGGGCAAACATGCTCTATTCAAGACCGTGTCAGGAACTTCCCAACGCTCAAATGCAGGAACCAGATATAAAGTTTCCTTGTACAGTTCCTTCCACTTTTCAGCAGTAAAGAGGAGATGAACAAGAGTGACATGATCCACACCACAATCCTTCGCAGCCGCTATTGCATGCGCACAAGGAATTTGATCAACTTGGAAGACGTTGCAGTAGCAAGTTCGAGCATGCAGATTTACAAAGAATGTAGTTCCATTGGCATGCACTTGAAACTCATATTGATTTAGCCTACTCACAACCATTGTCAACGATTTCAAATAATTACCTTCTAGCTCATGACAAACTGTCGGGGTCAGAAGATCCGAATGTCGCTCTCCCTTCAATCTCCTGTCATAAAACCACACTGACTCATGACATTCAGTATACCATCAAGCAACCCAATCAACGGCATTCGACGCGGGCCCACTAAGCGACTATTAACGGATTCCGCATTGTTGGACGTCATAATGTTGAATCTGTTTACGGGCATATGCGACCTTGTCCACGCTTCAAATCCAACACCCATGAGGTAGGTATCGACTTCCGAGGACTGGGCGCAAAGTCTTGCAAATTCACGGTTGAAGTCTTGTTTGGTGTACGCTTGATTTGCCTTTTGGTACAGAATCCACAAGTCATGCCTTTTAAACCTCATTTTCACGTTTTGAAATAGGTGAAGTGTGCAACAACCATGCTTTGCGAAGATATAGCGCTCTCTTAAACCTTTGTAAATGCTTCCATAACGGTCAGACACAAATACGAGATCATGATCGTCGGCAACAACGGAGCGTAGGTGTCGGAAGAAATATGACCATGAACTGTCATTCTCGCTGTCAACAACAGCAAAAGCCACTAGATATATTTGTCTGTTTCCGTCTTGTGCCACTGCAACTAGAAGTGTGCCTCTGTACTTTGATCCTAGATGGGTACCATCCATAGTTATGACTTGCAATAGTTTTCACTCAGCTTTACAAAGTGACATATGCTACAATGTACTGTATCAATTTGACAATAGCATCGTGGAACGTGACAAAACTTAAATATACCTTTCTTAAAAACTGCATTCCATTGCGCCAAGCACCCAAGCTGATAAAACAATACTTGAATCGACGATTAGAATCTACTTCAACATGTGTGACTGTCCCTGTATTCATCCTTTCGAGCATGTACATGTATCCATGAATCCTATTGTAGCTTTCTTCAGCTGTGCCTCTTATCCTATCAATGACGGTTAAACGTGCTCTGTTTGCCTTGTCGTAATTAACTGCCACTCTCATCTTCTTCATGATGTCTTGAATTTCGGCAGCACGAGGTCTAGGACATGTACCGGTTGTGTTAAAGCTGTAACATGATTGTATATGTAATGTGCTAAGGTTTGTTCATATACATGCTGATAAATATATATGATCGTACTAACATGATTGTTTACTTACCTTGACATAATATGGTCAGCAATTACGCTTGAACTTGCATGTTTGTGGTGGTTATGCTTTAGCTTCATGCCACATGTGTGTTGTCCACAATACTTCCTTACTTCAAACAACCTTGTGCTGCCAAGAGCGCTCCCACGACAAAATAATGTGCAACTAGGATTAATGCACCTTACCACATATAACTTCTTATCAGAATTCTGGACATGCATCTGGAAGTGCCTCTGTAATGCCATCAAGGATAAACGATCCTTAAGATCCTTCTTGCAATTGAAATGCTCTCCAACTTTTATTTTCAAATTATTGCCGCTCACCCCATTATCCTCCATTGGCTATTCCAAATCATCCAATTGTCTTTTACTAAACTGTTTGCTACGATAGTACTCGGCTTCAATCTCTTGGAGAACTTCCTCATCAATCTCTATAAATAAGTTTTCAACTTCATTAGTGTCATCCAACAATGTCCCTTCTTCAACATATTCCTCAATATCATCCTCAAAGTCATCCTCAAAGTCATCCCAATCAAAATCTTGCCCAATGTCTTCCCCATAATCACTCTCAATGTCAATACATTCATGTATTCTTCTCGTTCCTATGGAAGACCTTGTTTCTCTCCCATCAGTTTCCGAGTCTGCCTCAGATTGGCTCACCAAGTCAACTATTTGTACTTCCCCATTGTTTACACGACAAATTTTTTGTTTCAGTTCATACATGTCACAATCAACTATATTCAGTACAACTTCAGTGGGACAATTGTCGCTTACCATATTGCTCTTGTCGGATTTGGTACCATTTCTGCTTGGATGACAACCTACCACAACCTCGGCCTCTGCCTTTTGAGTTTGTGTTAACGGTGGCGGAGTTAGACACACTGCGATGTTCTCGTCATCACTTCTACTTGGATGACCAGCCATCACAACCCCGGCCTCTGCCTCTTTGTCTCCTTTCTTTTTCATACTAGCATATAACTCGATAGGCCAAATAACATCTTGTGATTGCAAGTTCAAAAATTTGAAAGCATCAAGGTCCTCGTCATCTTTGACATCGATTGGTTGTGGCATTGGTTTCCACGGTGACAAATATTTTATCTCCATTTCATCTATCTCGACAATGCATTTAATCTTCTCATCCAACTTTTTCCTCAGATTTGAGTAATTCATATCTGCATACAAAAGAAGTCATGTTGTCGTTGTGATTCCATCAAAAACCCACTTGTTTCCCTTACATATCCATTCACCACTTGTTTTCAGAGTCAAGTAGTATGATCTTGAACCTGTTATACGAACAAAAAGCAAACACAAGTTAAATACTTTATGCCAAACGTTGACAGTATGACCAATACCCTAACACCGACAATAAAGAGTTTTCAAGCTATAATAAAGGGTTTTCTAGTCAAACGGGACAATACCCTAACACTGACATTAAATGGTTTTCAGGCTGGCGATTTTGATAATTCTATTGAGGGTAAAAATTTGTAGGAAAAACAAATATTCTAGAATAAAGGATAAACGGGAGTTAAAGTTGGTGTAATGCTCAACAAGAAGCTCAAAGGTTGTTCTCTCGTTTAGTGAACCACAAAAGAATGTATTGTAAAGAAGAATATGAACGTGAAAGTTAGAACTCACCCATTATTAAATTTCTTCTATTCCAAAGACATTGAAGACGCTGCTGTAACACCCCCAAATAATCCATTGAAAGTATTACCGCTAGTGACCTCAGATTACACATCTGGGGTCACCCAAGGCTTAAACTATTTTATAACAACCATATAATAATGCAAACTTTATTAAATATCATAAAATTCACCCAAACATTAATCAACCAACATCATGGTTTTACAACTGTTCTCAATTAAATACAAAACCAAATACAGAATTGTTTAACACAGCGTAAGTCTTTGAAACAATTAAATGCCATAAAGGGTCTTGATCTGAGCAATCTCACGCCTAGGATCTTCAACCTTGAAAAACTCTTAAAAACGTCATCTTCCCTTCATCATCGTATTTTGGCCTTCATGGAAATGGACGTTTACCTGATATACCATATGAGACGGATGACACCAGCCAACCATGCAAAGGAAAATAACTGATTGGTTAGTCTAATGAAAGACTATGCAAGGGTAAAATAGGAAAGGTTATAAGTAGTCGCATTAGGTTACACCCGTCGCTTCTCGAGTAATAGTCGATGACGACAGTGAACCTCAACACTTCTACGGAAACATAAGAAGAGGTATGAACAAGAGAAGACTCCAAAAGATTGAGTCTTATGGGAAACGTATGAAGAGAAGACTCCAAAAGATTGAGTCTTTCCGAAAGTATGACAAGTGTTTGGGAACGTTATAGTTTTCACACAAGCTTTTAAAAACGACTTGATCATTTGGGTCCACGACCAACCTCACCGCACAATGCGAATCCAGATTGGAAAGAGGACTTACTCTAACCGAAGTCTGGGCGGGTTCCAAGTTGTACTTCTCGTCCGAAAGTTCATTAATTATGTGCATAACCGCACTTATCTTATTTAATTACAAAAAATATATTCGCGTGAAAGCTTTTATTGCTTATCATCTCCATACGAGAGATATTATGGGAATAAATCCCGAGTGTTGGCACCAGCTGTGTGCACCTACCCTGAGTAAGGGTACAGTCATGACCAAATAGTACTAGGGAAAAAATCCTCCTAATACCAGTTATAAAGAAACGACTAGACCTCGCAAGGCACATAGCGTTCCTACGAATACTCGTTCTAACTACACGTTAAGTTCACACAATAATCCACACCAATACCATCACGGTAATAACAGGTATAATAGCGTTGTTTCTAGCAATATATACAACCTATTATAGTATCACATCTTAATCACATCATTTTATAAAATCTGTTCCCAAACGAAAACAACACTTCACCCCATCTTAATTAACAATTAAGTAATTGATAATTAAAAAAAATATGGAATGATAAGCAAGAGCGAACCGCCACTTGCCTTAATCTAGTCGAACGTAGCTGACGGATTCCGAGTATCTAGAGACTGGAATCTGCGTACGGATCCCTACGACGACGACACAACCACGACGAAACCCTAAGTTAGATTCAACACGAAAGAATAACGATACGAATGAAATACGATATGACTCGAAAGGAAACGAAGGCCAAATCCATGACCGGGGTTGTCCACGCCACGATCGCGCTTGCCAGGGCAAGCCGCGGTCGCGGTTTGGGCTTCCGCGGACACGGAAATCTGGGCAGAGCCGCGGTCGCGGAATTCATCCCCGCGATCACGGATCTCCCTTCCGACGCGGCTCCAACTTCGGCTTCGAAGACTCACCGACGACGGAGACGGTAACTATTTGCTTCAGACGAGGACTCGCTATGACCACCACAACTACGACACCTCCAAGACACTTCCGGCGACACCACAAACTCCGAAGAACTCCGGAGAAGGCACGAACTCGGGCGAGGGATCAAAACAAGGGAAAGAGAGAGATCGAGATGCTATGGATGAAGAATTCCGGAGCTGAAGACCCCTATTTATAGGGTAGGAAGGAGCTTAACGCCGGCCACACCAAACGATTCAAGCTCTCTCAACGGCGGAGTTACGAAAACGCAGAAATCCGAATCGGTGTCCTCGGATAAGAACGACGAAGGAGACGACGAACAAATTTTCGCGGTCGCAGAAACACTTCTGCGGTCGCGGAAACACTTCTGCGGTCGCGGAAACACTTCCGCGGTCGCGGAAATGCCGCGATCGTGTCTGTTGGCCTCTGGTCGCGGTTTCACTCGCGGTCTTATGCTAGAATTTATTTTTAGCACCCTTACAAATATTCTTAGACCCATAAATGTATTAAACGTATACTATAACGTTCAAAAAGATTAATACAGAGATCATAGAGATTACAGAAATTGCCCATTATGTCTTTCATACAAAAATGACAGTTCGGGACTTTTAGGGGTTATTACATTACCCCTCTCCCCCCCCCCTTAAAAAAAGTTTCGACCCCAAAACTAGGCCGAAAACAGATCGGGAAAACGACTAAGCATATCAGCCTCAATCTCCCAGGTTTCCCAAGTTACCTCCTCAGATCCCGACTCGGACCAGAGGATTCGCACTAATGGTACCACCTTGTTCCTCAAGTGCTTCTCGCGGCGTTCAAGAACACGCACATGTATATCCTCATAGCTACCATTTGCCTGAATCTCGATGTCCTCATAACTCAGCACATGAGACACATTTGGCATGTACTTCCTCAACAAGAACACGTGGAACACGTTATGCACTGGATGTGTCGACGGCGGCAATGCTAAATGATACGCTAGGGACCCCACTATGTCAAGGATCTCAAACGGTCCCACGTAGCGAGGGTTGAGCTTCCCACGCTTGCCGAACCTGAACACGCCTTTGGATGGTGACACCCTGACAAACACCTTGTCACCAACCTCAAACTCGACATTCCTGCGCTTCAGACCCGCGTAAGACTTTTGTCGACTCTGAGCTGTCAGCATCCTTTGTCTGATCAAAGCAATGTCCGAGGCAGTCCTTTCGACTAACTCTAGTCCGGGCAAAATCTTATCGGCATTCTCATCCCAACAAATTGGAGATCTGCACTTCCGACCGTACAAAGCCTCGAATGGAGCCATCTTGATGGTAGAATGCCAGCTATTGTTGTACGTGAATTCAATCAGACTTAAGTTGTTCTCCCAACTGGTCGGACGATCTAGTACGCAAGCTCTCAGCATATCTTCTAGTGTCTGGATGGTCCTCTCAGATTGTTCATCCGTCTGCGGATGAAACGCAGTACTAAACCTCAACTCAGTTCCCATGGTCTTGTGGAGTTCTTTCCAGAATCTCGACATGAATCGGTCTTCACGATCCGATACAATGGTTTTTGGTGTACCATGCAAACGGACAATCTCGTGTAGGAAAACTTCTGATAGCTTATGGGTTCCTCATGTTGACTTGATGGATACGAAGTGAGCACTCTTCGTGAGCCTGTCAATGATTACCCATATGGCATCCTTCTGACTATGAGTCTTCGGCAACCCCGTGATGAAGTCCATAGCAATATCCTCCCACTTCCATTCTGGCACTGGGAGAGGTAGCAATTTACCACCTGGTCTACGGTGTTCTATCTTGACCTTCTGACAAGTCAAGCACTTCGCCACAAATTCTGCTACGTCCCACTTCATATTGGGCCACCAAAATTTCTTTTCGAGGTCTTTGTACATCTTATTGGATCCTGGATGTACAGAATAAGCTGACGAATGGGCCTCCTTCAATACCAACTGGCGAAGGCCATCTATGTTAGGCACACAGATCCGATCCTGAAACCAGAGTGATCCATCATCTTGAACCACGAATTCGGGAGCTTTTCCCGTCCATCACTTCACTACTTAACTTCACCAAGATCACATCATCAATCTGCTTATCCCTGATCTGATCAAGTAGCGTAGCCTGAATTTCCAACATACTCAGGCATCCTCGACACTGATCATACAAGACGTCAATCTCGCACAATCCTTGGTTCAGTTTGGTCTGAGCTATGAGTAGAGCTACTACGGTCTCGTGTGGCATCTTCCGACTCAATCCATCGGCTACCACATTAGCCTTGCCTAGATGATACAACAATTCGATGTCGTAATCCTTGAGTAGCTCCAACCAACGACGTTGTCTCATATTCAACTCCTTCTGAGTGAACACATACTTGAGACTCTTATGGTCAGTAAAGACTTGGCACCTAACACCATAGAGATAGTGCCTCCAAATCTTCAACGCGAAAACCACAACCGCTAACTCCAGATCATGCGTCGGATAGTTTGCTTCATAGGTCTTCAATTGCCGAGATGCGTACGCAATAACCTTTCCCTTTTGCATCAGTACACATCCTAACCCATGCTTTGAAGCATCACTATAGACCACATAACCATCAGTTCCTTCCGGTAGCGCCAAAACTGGTGCGGACGTTAGACACTCTTTCAACTTCTGAAAGCTTGCCTCACGCTTGTCGTCCCACATGAACTTCTTATGGACCTTGCGGAGCAACCCGGTCATAGGTAGATCGATCTTAGAAAATCCCTCCACGAACCGTCTGTAATATCCTGCAAGCCCTAATAAACTGCGCACCTCCTTCACGTTCTGAGGTCGCTTCTAGTTGGCTACCGCTTCAATCTTCTGGGGATCGACCATAACCCCATCCTCATTGATCACATGGCCTAAGAAAGCCATTTCCTTGATCCAGATGTCACACTTAGACAACTTGGCATACATCTGATTTTGTCTAAGGTCCGACAAGGTGATTCGAAGATGCTCCTCGTGAGCTTCCTCGCTCGGGGAATAGATCAGAATATCGTCGATGAATACCACCACGAAGTTGTCCAAATATTGGTGGAAACATCTATACATCAGATCCATGAAGACTGTCGGAGCATTAGTAAGCCAAAATGGCATGACTACGAACTCATAGTGTCCATACCTCGTCCAGAATACAGTCCTCAGAATATCTTCCTCACGAATCCTGAGCTGATGGTAACCAGATCTCATATCGATCTTGGAAAAGACTTTTGCTCCCTGCAGTTGATCCAACAGATCATCAATCCTTGGCAACAGATACTTATTCTTAATAGTGACCTTGTTCAACTCTCGGTAGTCGATACAAAGTCTGAACGACCCATCCTTCTTCTTGACAAACAAGACTGGAGCGCCCCAAGGCGATGCACTCGGCCTTATATACCCTTTTTCAAGAAGGTCCTCGAGTTGCTTCTTCAACTCTTGCATCTCCGCTGGAGCCATTCGATACGATGCTTTACAAATCGGTGCGGTTCCAGGCTCGAGATCAATAGTGAACTCCACATCACGATTTGGGGGTAAACCGGGAATCTCCTCCGGAAAAACGTCCAGATACTCGCATATTACAAGAATATCAAGAACTGAAGTCTCATCCTTCTTGGGCTTATCCAGATAGCACATGTACCCAACACAACCTTGTCGAAGTAGCTTACACGCAGCCATCGCATTGATGAGCTTTCCGTTATCAGCGTCATTACGACCCTTGAACATGCACACAAACTAGCCCCCAAATGAAACTGTCACAGTCCTTGAGCTGAAATCGATTACCGCCCCATGATGCGTCAGCCAATCCATCCCGAGAATAATGTCGTATGGAGCCATGGCTATACAGATCAAATCCGCTTCGAACTTCCGACCTTGAATGGAAATCGGAAATTCAGACAGACGCTTGGTTCCTACCAACTGTTCACTATTGGGGAGATTTACCACAAATGGCTCACAAGTCTTATTGCATACTAAGCCTAGCTTACTCACATAGTTCTCCGAAATGAAAGAATGAGTGGCACCCGAATCAAACAATATACACACAGAAGTAGAATGGAGGTATAGAGTACCTTGAGCAATCGAAGCATTCGGTCCGTCAGCCTTACGCATCTCATATAGCCGCTGACCTTGACCTCCCAAAGCAGTTGGGGCTTTCCCCTTATTCTGAGCAGTCGTCTGCGTTGAGGGACTATGAGTCTCTATCGGCCTGAATCTTGGTCGATTGTTATGACTAACAGACCCTTGTTGTGACTTAGCTCCCTTTTGCCTCCTTTGCGGACAAAATGTCTGCAAGTGCCCCTCATTTCCACAAGAAAAACACATCCTCTTGTTCTTCGAACACTCGTTGCTCTTATACCCCGACGTTCCACAGTTGTAACACTGGATCAGATTCTTGCCCTGGCCCGAGCATTGCGTAGAACCTGCCTGAGTTGCCTTCGTTCTAGCCCGGCCAGACTTGGCAAATGCGACGGTGGCACGGGTGGTTTAAACCCACTAGCCTGAGGCTGGCTCTACGCCAGTCTCTGGCGATTGCGCTTCTTCGCCGACTCCTCCAGAGTCACCCCCAATTTATAGGCGACATCCACGTACTGCTCTAGAGTAGAGCACTCATGGCGCACCATCAATGGCTTGATGTCTGGGTTCATCCACTCGTGGAAATGCCAAATATTCTGTTCCTCACTGGACACTTCCGGCCCATCATACTGCAACAGGTGATTAAACTTGGTCGCAATCTCAATCACCTTCAACCCATCCGTCTTCGGGTAAAGGAACTCCTTATGCTTTTCTTCCCTCATAACGCGGGAAAAGAAACGGCCGATCATCTTTGTCTTAAACATTCCCCAGTTCAAACCGGGATGATAAGCTAAACCGGTGCTCTCCCACCATTCACTAGCCACATCCTTCAGTTGAAGGGAAGCAATGTACACTTTCTCAGCCTCAGTGCACTCGACGTTTCTAAACAACCTCTCCATGTACTAGCACCAATACGCCACTTTGACCGGTTCTCCAGTACCATCATAGCTGTCAGGCCTCATTGAGCTAATGGCCTTCAAAGCTCGTTCATAGTTCTCTCTGTTCCTGACGGCATCATCCTGAAGTACATAAATAACTGGGTCCTCAAATTCAGGGATCACCTAAGGAACCGGCACACCTTGTGCATGTGGTACAATGTGCATGTGGTACAATTGGCCGCATTGTTATCAAATTGGCGCCATTGCCGGGGAGGCAATAATCTATTTTGAGTGTGTAAATTGTGTGCCAATCTTGGTGTGAACCTATCTTATGGTTCACACCCGTGTTACTAATAATCTACCTCTAGTTTTTTATCTAGAAATCAAAAGAACTTTTCTTCAAGCTCGCAGGGCTGCGAATTTGCTACTTTAGGAAACTGATACGATGGCTGATCGTGTTACTCTGGAATCTTTGAGAGCTCCTAACTTGGAGCAACCAACTCGTGCTGTGCAATTCCCTGCCCTGGGTGATGGGGTTAAATTTGAGCTTAAGACAGGAGTAGTCCATTTGCTCCCTAAATTCAGTGGAACCCCGCTTGAGGATCCTATTCAACACCTGGATGAATTCCTTGAGGTCTGCACCAGTATGAGGCCATCTGATATTACTGAAGATCAGATGAGGTTGAGGGTATTTTCCTTTTCTCTGAAGGACTCCGCTAAGGACTGGTATCATTCTCTACCCCCAGGAAGCATCACTACTTGGGTGAATTTGAAGAAGGTGTTTCTTGATAAATACTTTCCGGCAATCAAGTCTAATCAGCTCAAGAAGAAAATCTGCAACATAGAGCAACTTTCTAATGAGTCTCTCTATGATTATTATGAGCGCTTCAAGAAACTGGTGAAGAGTTGCCCCTACCATGGCAATGCTAATCATGATCTGATTCTTTATCTGCATGGAGGACTCCGTGAAGATGACCATCGGATGGTCAATTCTACATGTGGTGGGAATATTCTGAAAAAGACCTATGAAGAGGCTCTAGAGATATTTGCTACATTGGCTGATGACTCTAGGCAATACAGTGGGAGAGGCTCCCAACGCTTGGTTGTTGCGGGTTCTCAAGCGAAAATTGATCAGACTGATTTTGATGTGCTGAGAGAGGAAGTGAGGCGTTTGAAACTGAAAGGTACGCCTCAGCAGGCCAAGGCCTGCGAGATTTGTCATGACGACTTGCATCCTACTGATTCGTGTCCTTCCCTACAAGAGGAAGTGAATGCAGTGGGAGGATATCAGCAGAGGCCCAGGCATGATTCCTACTCCAATACATACAATCCTGGTTGGAGGGATCATCTCAATTTCAGATGGAGAGACCCAGAACCACAGCAACAACAGGGTAATCCTCAACAACCAAGGCAGCCATTTGTGCCACAACCTCAAGGGCAGAGCTCGAATCCTTCGTCGTCTATGGAGGACATGATAAAGATGCTCACTGCGAATGTTAATAAGCTGATTCAGAGCTCAACGCAATTCCAAGCATATACTCAAGCTATCATTCAGAACTTGGAAAGACAATTTGGCCAGATTTCTCAAGTGGTGAATAAACTGGACGCAAAGGATTCTGGTAAACTTCCATCTCAAACGGAAGTGAACCCGAATATTAGGAACGTTAGTGCTATAACTCTGAGGAGCGGGAAGAGACTCGATGAGGAAGATAAATCTGAGGCCAACGAGGAAGAACACGAGGATTTGGAGCAGAACAGTGACGGCGACCGCCGTGAAAATGGTGACCGCCGCGAAACACACGGCGACCGCCGCGAAAGGGACGCTGCTCTCGACCTGGAGGATAAAAATTACGGCGACCGCCACAACAATTACGGCGACCGCCGTGACGGTGAAAAATTTCTCAGAAATCCTGATGACGTTCACGGCGCCCGCCGCACTTCTCACGGCGCCCGTCGTGATACTATAGTCGATCCTGAGGCTGAGAAGGAGTATGTACCCCCAATGTTTCCTGAATGGAAGCATGTTGCACCATTTCCGTCTGCTTTGAAGCGTACCAAACCACTTGCGCAGGACAAGGACATGTTTGAGATGTTCAGAAACGTTGAGGTCAACATACCTCTCCTAAATTTGATCAAGTATGTCCCTCGTTATGCAAAGTTCTTGAAGCAGATGTGCACAACAAAGAGAAACCAGGACAGGAACAGCAAAAAGAAGGTCAAGGTAAGCGAACATGTCTCTGCTATTTTTCATAAGCGCTTACCCAAGAAATGTGGCGACCCAGGTATGTTCACCATCCCCGTCACCATTGGAGGTACCAAGTTCAATAAAGCTATGTTAGATTTGGGTGCTTCCATAAATGTTTTACCTTCATCTCTTTGTGAATCCTTAGGATTAGGACCCATGCATGCGATCAAAATTTCCATTCAGCTTGCTGATAGATCTAGTGTGCGTCCTATAGGGATAGTGGAGGATGTTTTGGTTAGGGTTGGTGATCTTACTTTTCCTGTTGACTTCTATGTGCTTGATATGGAACATGATATGCATGCAGCCCCTATTCTGTTAGGGAGACCCTTCCTAAAAACTGCAAACACCAAGATTAATGTGAGTATTGGTTCCTTGACTATGGAATTTGATGGCCAAACCATTAATTATAATATCTATGAAGCCATGAAATTCCCCTCTGATGGTCATTCTTTGTGTGCAATTGATGTACTTGAGCATGTGGTGCAAGATGTTTTTGATGGGGACCACCTAGATGACACACCACCTATTGTTGATTCTAGCTTGGATATTGCTATATCTACTGACTTGCAGGAAGGTGTTGATGAGTGGGACGCTCACTATAAGCTCCCTCCGGAACTTCCAGGTAAATCACCTTTGCTGCTAACTCCGAGCGAGAAGCTCGTTCCCTCTTTAGTGCAGGTCTCTGAAGTCAAGGCTAAACACCCCCCTGATCGATCTAAGCATGGGGTAGACGCGACCAAGAAGGTCAAGATGGAGAAGCCGCTGAAGAGGAAGCATGGTCTAAGGTTCAAACCTTTCCATGATTGGTTCAGGAAGGAGGTATGGATTGAGAAGGTTCCCAAAGAGCCTGATGATATGGATTGAGGTTGTTCGAGTAGTATGTCGAGCCACGACATTAACCAAGGCGCTGCTCGGGAGGCAACCCGAGATTTGGTAGTTTATTTTATTTCCCTTAGTCAATTTCTATTGTTTTTCTTTTAGTTTTTGTGTTAAATTAACATGCAGAAAGCGCGAAAAAAAAGTGAAGAAGGGGTTCACGGCGCCCGCCGCTACCCTTACGGCGCCCGCCGTAAATGCCTCGCCGAGAAAGTTGGCCACGACTTGAGAACGGCGACCGCCGTTTAATCACGGCGCCCGCCGCGAACCTTACAGCGACCGCCGCAATTTCTCAGGTAAAAAAAAAAAAAACTGGCGGCGCCCGCCACACTTTCTCAAAAAAAAATAATTGTTCCACCGGAGGCCAGTTGTCCGAGTTTCCCATGGAGAGATGGTGCGCATCATGTTGTCAAGGAGGAGACATTCACCCTACATTCATTTGGCAACGATGATGGCCCTGTAGTCGACAGCTGGAGAGGAGGTACATCAGGGCCCAACCACAATGACATCTGGGCCCATTTTTGAAGGCCATGCAACCCCATCCCCCTGTCTGACCACTACTTCACCAGAGTGGTTCATCTTGGTTGCGTGGTAGGAGTTGATAGAGTTGAAGGCCGCACAGCCCTGCTTTCCTACATAACCACCACACCCCACGGTGGACCCCTATGGTTGCACGGTAGATGAAGATTATGGCATTGATGCCGACACCCGTGACATGAACTTTTATGACTACACCGCCAGCAACAAGGAAGTGTCCAAGCCAACTCGGCAACGTTGTGAGTTATTTTTTGCTTTTCCCTGTGCTTTATTTCTTTTGTCTTTCATTACATTAAGGACAATGCAATGTTTAAGCATGGGATGGGGTTTTATACTTGCTACGCTGCTGAGGAGAAAAATAAAAAAAATGAAAAGAGCCAAAAATTTGAAAAAAGGCTATTATTGAAATCCTGGGATAGGTCGAAAACCCGAAAGGGCGGCCTAGGCAATAAGCATATGGCTTGGACCAGCATTAGGCTGGGGTAATATGAGGTCAAGAGTGACGTGAGCTTATGTGAGCACATCTATTGGAAAATGAAATGAGTGGCTTGGTGAAAACCCGAAAGGGCGCCTTGGCAAAATGAGCGAAAAGAAGAAGAGTGATTTTAGGATTTCTCATTATTCTTGGTGAGGCGTCATAAGAAGAGGAGACAAAGAAGGATTGTCGGGTAGGTCACTCTGGGAGACATAAGGAGCAATAGATGGAGGCTAGGATTAGAGGTTACTCACACTTTTGGATGTCCGGGTTAGCTTGGGGGAAGTACTCTGCTTGTCCTTAAGTTCGTTGAGTTGTGGATGTGTTGTGAATGAGATTGGTGCTAGGAGCTTGACATGGGTTAGGTGACTCTTAGTTGGAGGATATGCTTCCTGAGACCTTGGATGCTGCATTGGAGAAGTAGACTCTTTATTAGTTTACTCGAGGACGAGCAAAGGTCTAAGCATGGGGTGATTTGATAAGCACTACTTTGTAGGGCTTAAGTAAGAGTCATTAGAGGTTTTATTGGTGCCATTCGGGTAGATTTAGACACATTCATGTGCATAGCGTGTGGGGGCGAAGTTTGGTGATTAACAGACCACGTGAAGCTGGAATTAAAAGGATGATGGGCCGAATTAAATAAAGGCCCAAATTGGAGAAGAAACCCATGAAGAATTGCGCCTCGCGTTGAAGTTGAAGACAAGAAAGCGGGAAAAGTGAGCTGATGAATTGTTGTTGGGCCGAGTTGATGAAGAAGGCCCATGGATTAAAAGGCCCACCGTGAAAAACCTCCCGTGTGGCGTCAAATTAAAAGCAGCGGAGAGCGGAAATGAAGAATGAAGGGTGACATCACCATGACGCCGGGCTGCTGGAATTGGTGATGGGTCGTGTCTGCTCGCGAGAATTGGAGGCCGAGAGCAAGTGCTCGCAGAGAATTGCGAGATTACGGGATTAATTTCTCTGTTTTCGTTTGTTTAATTATTATTATTTTATTATTTCGTTTTAGGTTAATTTAGATTTTATTTTCCTTTAGTATATTAGGGTAGAGAAAAGGCTTGTTTGCCAATCTTCATCTCTCTCAAAAACCCTAATTTTATTCTACGTATTTGCTATGAAGAACTAAGCCTCCTTGGCTTAGTCAGACGCTGAAGCTTTCGTTTTGATTCAGTTGTGAGACTCTCGTTCTTAATCTATTGCATGGTTTTTATCTCTTCTCTTGCTTAAGTTGCTTATGATTGATATTGATAATCTCTATTTGGACGCATCTAGGGTTTGTTGTTATTGATTGATTGCTAGATCTAGATTGTTACTGGTTGAGCATATCTATTTCAGAGTAGCAACTGCATCGTACTAGTAACTGGTTGTGCTAGTCTTATGCAGAAGAGAACTGATTTACATTCTAGGATAAAAGCTGGTTGTTTTATACTAGAATTATATCCAACTATATTCCTATCCGTAAAGCTGCTGTTAAACTGAATCTTGA
Source organism: Rheum nobile (assembly GCA_027886185.1). NCBI lineage: Eukaryota > Viridiplantae > Streptophyta > Magnoliopsida > Caryophyllales > Polygonaceae > Rheum > Rheum nobile. Next base: position 696,465 of record WOAB01000003.1, read on the forward strand.
TAGTTTTAGGGTTTTTTAATTAGCTAGTGCTAATAGTATCTGGTTGTGCTATTAGTTATATCTGAAAAGGAATTGGAATCACCATTGCATGAGATTTTGAATGAGTATCTATGATCAACTTGTCATACGAATAGTGGATGTTGTTTGACTAAGTGTTTTTCCCCATTACTGATTTCACAACTCTTTCGCTTGTTTACTTTTGCATGCTTAGATTACTAAAACTCACAAAACCCCCATTTGGTTGCTTTGATTGACATACGAATTGCATATTTAGATAGAATTCGCCTCCCTGTGGATTCGACCTTTACTTACCTAGGACTACGGTTTAGGGTTTGTTTGGATATTTTGCATAGCAGTTTTTACACGACGAAAACCTGTTATCACCGCTTGCATAACGATCCCCCGAATAGCTTCTATAGCCGCAGTGTCAAATACCACTTGAGGATTAGCCGGAACTTGGCCACTGTCTACGGGGTTGTTGTGAGAGACAGACTCGCTCTCCTCCCCTTGATTTGCGGCATTCCGCAGATTCAGTCTGGCGTTGTTGCTCGGCCCAGCACCAGCACGAATAGTGTTCCTTGTGTTCACCATCTGTTTACCGATCAATTTTTCAAGTACAATATTAATATCATATTTTAAAATGCACAACGCGTAGAATTGACTCGGAATAGATCAATTGGTAAACTTTTATTAATGGAATGAACTAAAACTGAGTTGATGAGTTTTTACAAAAGCCCTCCTAAGCGAAAAGACAAAATTGCTAGGAGGCTACATCTCTAACAAAATGAAACAAAACAACTAGAAAAAAAAATCGCTAAGGCACACCACTGTCCTTCTTCACGGTGTCATGAAGAGTTTCCTATACCCACTGGACCTCTGACATCTTCTCTTCGGAGGTGGTCCACCCTCGGGTTCCGGTGTCGGCTCCCTCGACCTACTAGGGCCCGGAGCACACGGCTCCTCCCTAGGCCTCAGAACACTTGGCCCATCTCTGGACACAGGAACATCTGGCCCTTCCCTGGAAACAGGAACACTCGGCCCCTCCCCAGGTACTGATGGGTAGCAAAACTCCTCAAGGAACCCTGGTTGGAAATCCGCCCTGTTCACCATGTACTGAGGGTTGAGTAGCAGCTTGGCTTGCCTGCTGTTTTCCTGGAGCTCGCGGACGTCCTCTAGCATACGGGAGAGACCGAGTTCAGTCTCGTAAGTCCTCTCCTCCATATCGTACAAGGCATTCGTCCACTCCTCCATACACTCAACAAGCACTCGGGGCCTAGGCATGGCCTGTTGGGTCGGAACCACCATCGGGGCACCCATCGATTCCCAAGGCATTGCCCTCATACGAGCACGCTCAGACATCTCCTCCACCTGGCGACGAGCCTCGAAGGAAACCATCTCGCTCTGATGAAGCACGTGCCGAGAAGCAGGACTCACCATCGGCCTTCTCGGAGTGGGGATAAATTACGGGTCCACTGGTGCATCCAGCGACCCATACCTCCTCCTATTGATACCCGAAATCCCAAGTGCCTCCTAAGCAGCGGGGGACAAGGGCGTGTACTCCTCATCAGGTGGCAATTCTGGACTCGGGAAAATGAACTGCATTCTCGGGTCCTCACTGTCCTCAAGCAGGTGCTCTAGACCATCTGACTCATAGGCGAACTCTTCGAGGTCCTCTTCCTCCAGATCTTCTTCTTCTTTTTCTGGGTCCTCCTATGGATCCTCCTCGGGATCCTCCTCCTCGAAGTTGTCATCGAAGTACCCTCCATTGTACTCCTCCGACTCCTCCTCTGTGTCATCCCTCAGGTCTGCTTCGGGTTCCACCTCGGGACCCCTTGCCCCATCGGACACTAGCACTACCGACTCCTCGAGTACGGTCTTCACCACCTCGGGTGGACAACTTGGCTCCCCGACCTCAACGCATCTAGGGAGAACCGGAAACTCAAGCCTAACTGGAGATGGAGGAACCACCTTGGATTCCTTCTTACTCTTGAGTTGTGATACGAAAGCGCCCATATCCTGCGAGGCGACGAGAAAGGATTAGTCTTTCTAAATATAGAAGCGAACTTACTATATTAGACTGGAAAAGAAGGCACGACTTGAATGTCAGAGATTTCAAAATAACACATTTTACTCAAGTATAGTTTCGTTCAAAATTTTTGACTTTTGGAAATAACTGACAAATTTCTCAACACGAACGGGTAAGCGGTTTATAAATTTTTTGTTTTAGATAAAACGATTTGAAAACCCAAACCCGTTTTAAAACCTCGCTCTAATACCAAATCTGTAACACCCCCAAATAATCCCTTGAAAGTATTACCGCCAATGACCTCAGATTACACATCTAGGGTCACCCAAGGCTTAAACTATTTTATAACAACTATATAATAAAGCAAACTTTATTAAATATCATAAAATTCACCCAAACATTATTCAACCAACATCGTGGTTTTACAACTGTTCTCAATTAAATACAAAACCAAATACAGAATTGTTTAACATAGCGGAAGTCTTTGAAACAATTAAATGTCATAAAGGGTCTTGATCTGAGCGATCTCATGCCTAGGATCTTCAACCTTGAAAAACTCTTAAAACGTCATATGCCCTTCATCATCGTATTCTGGCCTTCATGGAAATGGACGTTTACCTGATGTGCTGTATGAGACGGATGACACCAGCCAACCATGCAAAGGAAAATAACCGGTTGGTTAGTCTAATGAAAGACTATGCAAGGGTAAAATAGGAAAGGTTCTAAGTAGTCGTATTAGGTTACACCCGTCGCTTCTCGAGTAATAGCCGGTGACGACAGTGAACCTCAACACTTCTACGGAAACATAAGAAGAGGTATGAACAAGAGAAGACTCCAAAAGATTGAGTCTTATGGGAAACATATGAAGTGAAGACTCCAAAAGATTGTGTCTTTCAAAAGTATGACAAGTGTTTGGGAACGTTATAGTTTTCACACAAGCTTTTAAAAGCGACTTGATCATTTGGGTCCACGACCAACCTCACCGCACAATGCGAATCCAGATTGGAAAGAGGACTTACTCTAACCGAAGTCCGGATGGGTTCCAAGTTGTACTTCTCGCCCGAAGGTTCATTAATTATGTGCATAACCGCACTTATCTTATTTAATTACAAAAAATATATTCGCGTTAAAGCTTTTATTGCTTATCATCTCGATACGAGAGATATTATGGGAATAAATCCTGAGTGTTGGCACCAGTTGTGTGCACCTATCCTGAGTAAGGGTACAGTCATGACCAGTTAGTATTAGGGCAAAAATCCTCCTAATACCAGTTATAGAGAAACGACTAGACCTCGCAAGGCACATAGCGTTCCTACGAATACTCGTTCTAACTACATGTTAAGTTCACACAATAATCCACATCAATACCATCACGGTAATAACATGTATAATAGCGTTGTTTCTAGCAATATATACAACCTATTATAGTATCACATTTTAATCACATCATTTTATAAAATCTGTTCCCAAACGAAAACAACACTTCACCACATCTTAATTAACAATTAAGTAATTGATAATTAAAGAAAATATGGAATGATAAGCAAGAGCGAACCGCCACTTGCCTTAATCTAATCGAACTTAGCTGACAGATTCCGAGTATCTGGAGACTGGAATCTGCGTACGGATCCCTACGACGACGACACAACCACGACGAAACCCTAAGTTAGATTCGACACGAAAGAATAACGATACGAACGAAATACGATATGACTCAAAAGGAAACGAAGGCCAAAGCCATGACCGGGGTTGTCCATGCCACGATCGCGCTTGCCAGGGCAAGCCGCGGTCGCGGTTTGGGCTTCCACGGCTGCGAAAATCTGGGTAGAGCCGCGGTCGCGGAATTCATCCATGCGATCGCGGATCTCCCTTCCGATGCGGCTCCAACTTCAGCTTCGAAGACTCACCGATGACGGAGACGGTGACTACTTGCTTCGGACGAGGACTCGCTATGACCACCACAACTACGACACCTCCAAGACACTTCTGACGACACCACAAACTCCGACGAACTCCGGCGAAGGCACGAACTCTGGCAAGGGCTCAAAACAAGGGAAAGAGAGAGATCGAGATGCTGTGGATGAAGAATTCCGAAGCTGAAGACCCTTATTTATAGGGTAGGAAGGAGCTTAACGCCGGCCACACCAAACGATTCAAGCTCCCTCAACGGCGGAGTTACGAAAACGCAGAAATCCGAATCGACGTCCTCGGAAAAGAACGACAAAGGAGACGACGAATAGATTTCCACGGTCGCGGAAATGCCACGATCGTGTCTGTTGGCCTCTGGTCGCGGTTTCACTCGCGGTCTTATGCTATAATTTATTTTTAGCACCCTTAAAACTATTCTATGACCCACAAATGTATTAAACGTATACTATAACGTTCAAAAAGATTAATATAGAGATTACAGAAATTGCCCATTATGTCTTTCATACAAAAATGACAGTTCGGGGCTTTTAGGGGTTATTACAACTGCACAATCTTTTTTGAAGATTTGTGGATTTAAGGTCTTGTGGTGTTACGGTGACTTTGTACAGGTTTACAGGTTAAGTTCTGCTTGGTTGACAACCTAACACGTGGGTAAAGGGGTAGAAATTGAAGGGAAACTTGTTAAATTTTAGAGGGAAAACATAGGTTAAAAGATGATGTGTACTACATTTTCAGAAGTCATATCAGGTAAATAGTTATGAAACAATATTCAATAGAGAATGACATGCCCAAAAATTGAAGAAAAAAACCTAAATAAACCTCTTCGGGTATGACCGACCATGTTCCTTCTCATTTTGACTCAACAATCCCTAAACCCTATCTATTCGTTTCACGGAGCAAAGATCCTTCACTGTTGCGCCGAACTTGAAGGTAACCCTCTTTGTTTATTGTGTGGTTTTTATACTGGATCAATAAGCAAGCATGTATCACTGTGTTTTTGGCAGGAAATCTTTCTTTGTTTCTACAGTACTCCAGCACAATGTCATCCAACGACACCTCAAGTTATCAAAGCGGGGACCCCTCAAAAATATGAACATCCACCTACATGGCCTACACCTTCTCAAATAGAGGAGAAGTTGCAAGAAGAGTTAGACATGTTGCTAATGAATAGCCTATGTTCCAACATGTTGGGTGAAATAATCACACGTCTACGTACTGAGATACATGAACTTGGACAAAGAATTATGGAACTCAATACAAGTGAGATGCAATTCGATCATGCAATTTGGCGACTAAATGCAAGGGTGGCAGAACTTGAAGCTGAAAACAAGACACTACACTCCCAGGAAAACTTCAGGAACCATGTAATAATTCCTATTTGTGCGTTTGGTGCTGGTGTGATTCTAAGTATTAGTGCTTTCAGCATTTGTAATCGAGCATGTAGGCATGGTTAGGGATGAATTGACTATGAAGTATGTACCTCATGACTTTGGTTTTTTATGTAAGATGATGAATTTTATTTCGAATAGTATTCGTAAGCATGGTTGATTCTACATGTCAGATTGCCAAAATATTAATGTCGATCTTCATGTAAGTTTTGCAAATTCAAGCATAATGCCAGCACTACACACACAGACAATTACCTTACTAGAATAGTTGACAACTGGATGCTATCATTACATTCCTAGAATGTTGGAACGTGGGCTACCATTACATTTCTATAAAAAAAAAATAGTTGTCAACTGGATGCTATCATTACATTAGTAGAATCAAAACTGCCTGCTGTCAACCCCCTCCTTCACGCGGAATGCACAACCTTCATAGGCGCTTTTTAAAACACAATCCTTTAACATTTCTTGCAAATGCCAATTCTGTCAATGACCAACAACACGGTTAGTTAATCAACCTTTTTAATCTTGTCAATGACCAACACCAATGACCAACAATATAAGGGTTTCCAACAATAGTGCAAGGGTTTCCAACAATAATAAGCAACAACAATGACCAACAACATGGTTAGTTAATCAACCTTTTTAATCATGTCAATGACCAACAATGTAAGTTTTTTTTACCGGGAATTACCTTTTTAATAATATAAGGGTTTCCAACAATAATAAGCAATGATCGGGCACGAGTTAGGGCAAAATTGAACCTCTTCGGGTTGCTCAGATATCCCATGCAGAAAGTCCTGTCATATTCGTCGTGTTTATCAGTCGATCTGACGGTTGACAAGATGATCACTTCATTTTCTTTACCCAGAAACTGCTCAATCCCGCCAATCTCAATACCCCTCATATGTAGAGACATGAGAGCCTTCCTTATCTTTAGTACTTGTTGTGGGAAAGGGGTAATAATCCTGATGTCTTGCTCAGACACATTCCTTCTTATCAGCTTCTGTACGAGCTCAACCACCTTGCTAGCTTCAATCCTATTAAACCATGATGGGCTGCCATTTTCCCTCTCATCAAAGCCTTGGATGCCACAGAACATGAAATGGAAGTTCCCATTGGGAAGCATATCAGCCCAAGGTAAGGAAGATGTGTTACTATCTTCTCGATATGGAATCAATGCTCCACTATAAAATAGTCTTGAAGGAACACAAAGAATTGCAGGGTGGCTCCGGTAATTGTTCAACAACATTGTGACATAATTGTGATCCCCTGATCTGTAAACTTCAAAGTCCAACAACCTCTCCAGAAAAAGATCTTCCCAAACCATAAGCCTTAGCTTGCTTTGAATGAATATCAGGCCCAAGTTGTTTGGGATCACCACAAAGAACAATAAATGTGTTGTTTTCTAAGAGGGTTGATATGGAGATCATTGTCTCTGGCTCTGAAACTTGGCTTGCATCATCTAAGATGATGTGGGAGAAGTGTCCACAGTTAACCCCTTCAGCATGATAGAGGTAAGTTGCACTCGTGTATGTCGTTATTATTATCTTGTACATGCGGAGTGCATCTCGAGAAGGGCAAGTGAAGAAACCTGCACTGTAGGTGCATAACCTCAACAATGCAGCGTTCATTTTTTCTAAGGGACGACGTGTGACATTCAACCTATAAATATCTTCCTCCCTAAGTTTCATCCCCTCATAAAGGATTTTCTCTAATATGTGATCTGTCGTGCAATTTGAAGAAGCACATACCAGTATATGAGAATTACGTCTAGTTGTATAAAGTTGTAGGATCACCTCCACCAGTGTTTTTGTCTTTCCTGTTCCCGGGGGTCCATAAATCACATAAGGAGCTCCTCCTCTGCATCCTAAAATTAAGCGAACAATATTTTTTTGCTCCTCATCAAGAAGAAGTGAGATAGGCACAAAATTGTTTGCTGTAATCCTCCGTTCCCCATGATACTCATGGGGAAAGAGGAAGTTTTCGTGTAATGCCTCTGCATATAGAATGGCTTTATGGAGCTTACTGAAATTTGCCCCGTTGAACACAAAACAGATTTCATACACATTGCTATCTATGTGCCTTTGGTAAAATTCATCATCAAATTGCAATAATAATTCATCAGCCTCAACACGGTGGATCAAGCCCTGTTCAAAGAACATTGGCAAGTTCAACATGAGGACACAATATTGGCAACGATAATTCGTGCAATTTCATAATTCATTCCGACAATAATATATAACACTTTGACAAAAGTAATAAGCTACCTAACATTATCCACATACCTGATGGAGATAATATTCTCCATAAACATTCACCACATCTCCACGGACAACTAAGGGTCTTCTTTCACCTAGTCCCGACACTTTAAGTGCTACAAGCCGATAATATTTTTGTCTCAAAGTAACAGACTTTATATTATAAGCTTTCACGTACTCCTATAAACAAATATATAAAAAAATCATTCAACAACTTGGTACTACGAGAGAATGATGCCATCTAGCTATCCCCTCAGTCCCCCAGCCCCCATACAGAGAAAATATAACACTTATCATAATCAGAAGTTCCTCCATCCCTAACAACTCATTGAAATACGACGCATAATTTTCGTCTGTTAAGCCTTGTAAGACTACTTCATGGATTTACTCAAACTCTATCGATTTCCTAATCTGTGGTGGTATGTTATATGGTCTCTGAGGTGCCAAAGCTTTGGATACTTCATCTTCAGCCAAGAGAAAGACAAGTCGTTCAATACTCACAACATCAGTTTCGATGAGCACTATAGATGTCAAAACACCAATCTCTTTGGGCACACAAGACATCCATATAGCCAGGCTATCATGTGACATCAAATTTTGTTCCTCCATATAAAAAGAACAGAAAAATCTTCCTCGGGTATGTCATCTGGCTGGCCAGATGGAGGTTTCATTAGTGACAACACAAATGAATCTTCAGTATTTGAAGCATAAATCTTCACAAACCAAAGTAAAATATATTCATCAGTGGTGTTTTCTATTATGAATGACGCCGCGGTAACCTCGTTGACAGGAACCGATTGAGGCTTTCTTCCAGCAAATGGAAACGGCACAGACACCATGACATGACTCTCCTCAGTAAGAGTGGAAGTTGTGACTGAGGGAACATCGATGAAGCCAACCTCTCCCTTCTCATCAATGTTGGAGTATTCATCAACCATACCTATTTGCCACTCAATTAAAATCCAACAGAAGTTTGTGAGTCCACAAGCAAAGAACATAACCACACGAGCTGCTCTAAGGAGATGAAAGAGATGAAGAGTAGAAAGAGATGGGTGAGATGAAGTAAAACAAAGAGAGAGTAGGATTGGAAGCATGTACAGTTGGGATAGTCAAACAACACACACTCCAATGAGATGGGTGAGATGAAGTGCCATTAAGATCTCTGTAAACTAAGATCTCTGCGAAGTAAAACAGTCTGAATACAATCATATTTGTCAGTCATAGACTATTACTTTGTGAAAATAGTATGTCACAATAGCAATTTAAAATGTCACGGTTTTGAAATCACCAGCAGTACGAGTGATACCATGTACCTAAAAATACTCAAACATGGAGCATTTTCTAATTAAGATATCTGTAAAATAGATTGGTGAGATGAAGTGCAATTAATATCTATGTAAAGTAAAATTGTCAAAGAAGCAGAGCATCGGGAAATGGACATCCAATTAAGACATCTTGTATTTAGATTGGTGAGATGAACTATTCAGCTTCTGAGTAGAACTATTCAGCCGTATGTCACACGTCCTACCCAAATTAGGCAATAGGCAAGCATGTAATATGGTTTAATGACTAAAAACTTTTAGTTGTAGTTATGACATTATTCTGTGAATATTTGGTATGACATATATCCAATTTAAACGTTGTAGTTATGACATTATTCTTATTAAGTATGACATGTGTTTTACTAAGGCCGACAAGAACTTTCTATTATAGCAGGAAAAAAAACCTTCTGAATATTTGTCTACTTTAGAAAACTACCGGTTCATCTGGTTAACAGAAGTCTTGTAAATCATTTGTCTACTTCAGAAAACTACCAGTTCATCTGGTCGCTTGGGTAGCTTTGGTTTTACATTTGGTCCCTTCTGAATATTTGGTTTTACATTATTTAGCCATAACCCTAACCTGGAAAACCGCTTGTGAATCAATCTGCTGAGTTCAACAGTTCTTCGGGTTCATCTACTGAGGTTCAACACTTTTGTTAACCGCTTGTGAATCAATCTGCTGAGTTCAACAGTTCTTTGGGTTCATCTGTTGAGGTTCACCACTTTTGTTAAACAGTTAATCGCCATTCTTCATGTATCGTCCATCGCCATTCCTGTTTAACAGGGTATTCGTGTTCAATAGTCAAGAGGACGTTTGCAGAACGGGAGGGAGAGGGAGGGAAGGAGAATGGGTTTGGACCTTTCAGTTCCAACTGTTCATTGACCGGCCAGCGGGATGGAGGACGACAGAATGACCGGGAAATGGGAGGAAAGTGGGCGGGAGAAATGAAGAAAGGGGCGGGACATCTACAGGAAAAAGGGGAGAAATTTGGGGTTTTGGAGATAAATATTAATAAATGATATTTTTCTATTTTGGGGTTTTTTGTTTCCTTTTTCTTTTCTCCAATTTCATTGATTTAATTTAATTTTGGAATTAAAAGAAAAGATTTATTATTTTGCAAAAATACACCAAATGGTGTATATATGCAAAAAAAAATAGCAGCTTCTATTTTTGCAAATGGAAAACCCATTTAGGGTATTCTTGCAAATCCGTGTATAACTTTTCCCAAAAAAAATATTTCGAAGATGTAAATTTCGCAAAATGCCCAAAAATCTAGTTAATTTCGTATGGTATCCTCATGCCCTTATCCTATTTTGCAAAATGCCCATTAGTCATTTGCTACCTCAATGGATCGTTAACTCTAACGAATAAAAAGAAAAAAGCATAGAGTGAATGCTCTGGGGGAAGAGACCCAACTTCATCTGGAGGAGGAGCTCGACTAAGGTGGTGGTTGTAGGAGGAGACCTAGTGATCGTGGTTGCTGTCTGGAGGAGAAGAGTGAAGATTCTTAGTTGACTCACCCCAACTTGCTTGTCAATTGGCAAAGCCCTCTTCTTCAAGGACAAAGTCGTGAAAAACCACATGTTCAGCCCAATCCGTCGAAGCTATAGGTTCTATGGCGGCGGCTAAAAGATCCCATGTATAAATTGTCACCCAAATACTCTTCGGAATTGGTTTTCTCCTCATTCTCTATTAAATTTGGAGCCAAACAATCAAAGACAATTTCAATTTTCCCCCAAAAAATCGTTTTTCTTGGGGGTTCGGAAGATTTAGAATTGGCAAAATATTAAGGGGATAAGGAATTAAGACAGCATTGAACTAATTGATTTATATGTTTGTTGTTTATGTGTGCTTGGGTGGTTGATAATGACTGCATCAATGGTCGCCACTACATTCTTTGGTTTCCAATTTGTATGTATATCAATTTATTGAATAGATGTTTCTATGAATGCACTTTTATTTTGTTTTGCCTTTCTTTTTTTATTCGTCAGACTTAACGGTCCATTGACAAAGCAAATGACTAATAACATTTTGTAAAATAGGATAAAAGTACGAGGGTAGCATGCGACATTAAACAAATCTATGGACATTTTGCAAATTTGATTAACCTTGTAGGTACCACATGAAATTTTTATTTTTTACTTTTCTAGGTAACCCGTACTATATAACTATATAAGTCGATTTTCCCTTACTCTCCTCCTCATTTTCTCTCTCCTCACTCAGTACCTTCATCGCACCTCATACTCAAACTCTAGCTCAACTCATCATTGCATTTTCACCTTCTTCTCTTGGACAAGTGCTTCCGTCTTCGATTTATTCTCTCTAGCAACAACAAGCCAGAGATATGTGCTTGGGATTTCTTCGCGATGGCATCGACCGCAACTCAGATGCTTTCGCGACCAACTCTGATGTCATGGCATGTCTTCTTTCACAACTCTAGAGAAGATGCTCTTTGGCAGTGGGCATGAGGATGTCTAGAGGAACATCAGATGGATTGACGAGGCCCGTGGACATATCCACTCTTATCCCTAACGTCGCATAAAGAGTCACTAGTGATGTTCAAATGCTAGTTAGATGGGGCTAGGCTTTTTGCACCATGACACGGTGCTTTTTGCACCGTGTCAGTGGCGCGCGGCAGTGACTGACTGTCGGCCGGCAGCCGGTGCCGGCCGCCGGTGTGTCTCCGGTGTCTTCGGTGGGTGTCTCTGGTGTCCTCGACCCGAACCTCTTCGGTGGGTGTCTCCGGTGTCCCCGACTCGACCCGAACCTGACTCGATATTTTTAGCCACTAGTTTAATCTTTTTAGCCACTAGTTTAATCTTTTTTAAGGGTTTGTCCATTCTCTATTAGGGAATATTTTGTAGGGTACCCACTAGTTTAATCTTTTTAGCCATTAGTTTAATCTTTTTGGGTAGGGTTTGTCCATTCTCTATTAGGGAATATTTTGTAGGGTACCCACTAGTTTAATCTTTTTAGCCACTAGTTTAATCTTTTTAGACACTAGTTTAATTTTTTTTAAGGGTTTGTCCATTCTCTATTAGGGAATATTTTGTAGGAAAAAATCGATTTTAAAATTCAATATTTTTTATATATCGAAGAAGAACCCGTTTCGACCTAAACCCGACTCGAACTCAACCCGAAAATTTGTACGACTCAATCGATCCACCGCCAGCCACCTCCGACATTCACCGCCGACACCCACGCCGGCACCCACTGCCGCGCGCCTGTTGGTGTGTGTCAGGGCGCCTGCACCCCGGTGCAAATAGGATCTGCCGTTAGATGCCATGATACTCTCTTTTGGAAGATCTAAACCAAGATACCATGATACTCTTTATTTATTGTCGTGTCACCTTATTCAAATGCTAATTAGATTCCATTTATTATTAATGTGATATCACTTTTTATGTAAGTAATGATATTTTTAAGTACATGATGACACCTTTTTATGTAGACAACGTCATCTTTATGTACATGATGACATTTTTTATGTTTAAAAGTGACATTCATATATATGAAAGTGTGCCCAATAAAAAAATTCCATGATCTATGTACATCAAATTGTCATTTAAACATATAAATTGTCTTTAATATAGGGTGTCATAAAAAAAGTATCATTAGTACATAAATATAAAGTGTCATAAAAAAGTGTCATACGTACAAAGTGTCATAAAAAACAATTGCATCATCACGACAAGTGTCATTACTTTTCAAGTGTTATCAGTACAAGTGTCATTAATAGAAGTGTCATGAAACCAATAAATGTCCTAAAAATAAAAAAATGACATCAAAACAAGAAGTGTCATCAAAACAAGCTAAAAGTGTCATCGTTACATTTTCTGTCATCAATTAGTATTGATGACACTTGTGCTGATATGATAGAAACCCATAGGGGAAAGAATTGACTGCTGTTTGGGCTAAGGTATGGACCAAGGGTGGAAACAGGGGGTCCAAGACTCCAAGAACCTCTCTTCCCCCTCACCATCCCCACTACTATATATATGTTATATTACCTAAATTTTATATTATTTTATCTCTTGTTATTTAAGAATTTTGTTATATAAGAGTTTTAGTAGTGGTTTTTAACTTTTCTAATTTACATGCTTTGATTTTGTTTGATAAATGCTGAATAAATGTAATAAGCAAAATTTCACCAACCAATCCAACATTATTTCATTGCAAGAAATTTAGAATTATACCATGAATAGTTTATGTTTTTTTTTTGTATATGCTATACTTATCACACATCATATATGTTTCACATAAATATTGGTTATATAAGATTAACAAAAAAATATATAATAAGGGTTGATAAAATTTTGAGGCTAAAACTATGTTTTTTTTTTATAAGGTAAAGATTAGACCGGAAACCACAGAAGAGTCGGTTTCTCAGTCTATAGCATCCTTGTGGATGAAAACTAAAAGCTCTAGTCTACAATCATCTTTTAAAAGAGAAAACGCAATGCATATTTATTTTGAAGGTTGTAGGCCGGCGCACATCGTACGCTCCCATCCTCACCCCGTTAAATGCTCGCAATGCTTTTATGACTCTCCTTTCATTTCTGACTCGCCGTTAATATAAACTATGATGATATCATCAATACATCACCACATATCATATACTTAATAAATTATTTTAGGGGAATAAATATCTAATTTAATCCTTCATAAAAAAAATAGTTACCAAAATCACCTTTTAGGTTTTTGGGGTAAATTATCACTTATAGTGAGCAAATTCTCATCCCAATTTTCTAGGTACATTGTAGGCATTCAAGCAATTTTAGTAGGCAATGGCTATATGCACGCGGTTTCGCGTCTAAATGGACGCAAAATCGTGCGCGTAGCTTATGCGTACAGTTGTGTGCGCCTAAGCTACGCGCACAAGGGTAAAACAGACATTTTTGAAAATACATGTGACAAACCCGTGCGCGTAGCTTGCGCGCACAAAAAAAAAGTGCATAACCCATGCGCGTAAGCTAGGCGCACCCAAAAAAAAATTGCAAATTCTTTTTTCCCCATAATCATGTAGAGAATTTCAATACGAGTCCGTACATATAAAATGCGTCCAAAACGGACATCGTTTTCCCCTCCAAAAGCCCAAAAAACGAAGTCTTTCTACCCATTTTTTTACAATTTGGTGTCCGACATATAGTGCATTGTAGTGAATTTTTTTGGTATTTTTTGCATTTTTTAACTATAATTTTGTATAAAATTTTAATACGAGTTCGTACATAGACCTGTCAAAAACCGACCCAACCCGAAAGGACCCGAACGTCACTGGGTCAAGAAGGACCCAAACCCGACTCGACCCGAACGCAAATTCAAGCTCGCGGATCCCCTTTATTTTATATATTTTATTTCAGTTATATTAAATTTTTTAATATACTTTATTAAATAATAATATTATATTATATTAATTATATTATTATAATTATTTTATTAAAGTTAAATAACATAATAATAATCATAAGAAAAGGAAATGTTCGATCCGCCGGGTCAACCCGAACTCGTCCGACCCAAAAATTTTACCAACCCGGTCGATCCGAACTCGACATGACCCGAACCCGATCAACCCGACCCAGTTGACAGGTCTATTCGTACATATAAAAATTCATATAGTTACACTTATGTACTATAGTATTTCAGTAAATTTCGTATAGTTATGCTTATATACTATAGTATTTCATTATATTTCATATAGTTACACTTATGTACTATTGTAATTCATTATATTTCATATAGTTATACTTATGTACTATATTATTTCATTAAATCTAGTATACTTAGACTTATATACTATAGTACTTTATTATATTTCATATAGTTACACTTATATACTATAATATTTCATTAAATTTTATATAGTTCCACTTATGTACTATAATATTTCATTAATTCTAGTATACTTAGACTTATATACTATTATATTTCATTATATTTCATATAGTTACACTTATATACTATAGTATTTCATTATATTTCATATAGTTACACATATGTACTATAGTATTTCATTAAATCTAGTATACTTAGACTTATATACTATAGTATTTCATTATATTTCATATGGTTATACTTATATACTATAGTATTTCATTAAATCCAATATACTTAGACTTATATACTATAGTATTTCATTATATTTCATATAGTTCCACTGATGTACTATAATATTTCATTAAATCTAGTATACTTAGACTTATATACTATAGTATTTCATTAAATTTCGTATAGTTACACTTATATACTATAGTATTTCATTATGTTTCATATAGTTACACTTATATACTATAGTATTTCAATAAATCTAGTATACTTAGACTTATATACTATAGTATTTCATTATATTTTGTATAGTTACACTTATATACTATAGTATTTCATTATATTTCA
Organism: Rheum nobile; assembly: GCA_027886185.1. Taxonomy (NCBI): domain Eukaryota; kingdom Viridiplantae; phylum Streptophyta; class Magnoliopsida; order Caryophyllales; family Polygonaceae; genus Rheum; species Rheum nobile. The sequence continues at coordinate 711,782 of WOAB01000003.1, forward strand.
TATAGTTACACTTATGTACTATAGTATTTCATTTTGTTTCATATAGTTACACTTATGTACTATAGTATTTCATTAAATCTAGTATACTTAGACTTATATACTATAGTATTTCATTAAGTCTAGTATAGTTACACTTATATACTATAGTATTTCATTATATTTTATATAATTACACTTATGTACTATAGTATTTCATTAAGTCTAGTATACTTAAACTTATATACTATAGTATTTCATTATATTTCATATAGTTATACTTATATACTATAGTATTTCATTATATTTCATATAGTTACACTTATAAAATACTATAGTACATAAGTGTAACTATATGAAATATAATGAAATACTATAGTATATAAGTCAAAGTATACTAGACTTAATGAAATACTATAGTACATAAGTGTAACTATATGAAATTTAATGAAATACTATAGTATATAAGTGTAACTATATGAAATATAATGAAATAATATAATATAGTATATAAGTCTAAGTATACTAGATTTAATGAAATATTATAGTACATAAGTGGAACTATATGAAATATAATGAAATACTATAGTATATAAGTCTAAGTATACTGGATTTAATGAAATACTATAGTACATAAGTGTAACTATATGAAATATAATGAAATATAATGAAATACTATAGTATATAAGTGTAACTATACTAGACAATGAAATACTATAGTACATAAGTGTAACTATATGAAATATAATGAAATACTATAATATATAATGTAACTATATGAAATATAATGAAATACTATAATATATACTATATTATATAAAGTTTTTATTCTCGGGTTCGGGTCAAATCGCGTTCGGGTCGATCGGGTTGGTAAAATTTTCAGGTCGGGCGGATTCGGGTTGACCTGGCGGGTCGAACATGTCATTTTCTTATGATTATTATTATGATTTTTAACTTTAATAAAATAATTATAATATTATAATTAATATTATATTATTATTTAATAAAGTATATTAAAATATTTAATATAACTGAAATAAAATATATAAAATAAAGGGGATCCGTGAGCTCGAATTTGCATTCGTGTCGAGTCGGGTTCGGGTCCTTCTTGACCCAGTGACGTTCGGGTCCTTTCGGGTTGGGTCGGTTTTTGACAGGTCTATGTACGAACTCGTATTAAAATTTTATACAAAGTTATAGTTTAAAAATGAAAAAAATACCAAAATTTTTTACTACAATGCGCTATATATCGGGCACCAAATTGTAAAAAAATGGGAAGGAAGACTTCGTTTTTTGGGCTTTTGGAGGGGCAAACGATGTCCGTTTTGGACGCATTTTATATGTACAGACTCATATTGAAATTCTCTACATGATTATGTGGAAAAATAAATTATGAATTTTTTTTTTGGTGCGCCTAGCTTACGCGTATGGGTTATGCACTTTTTTTTGTGCGCGTAAGCTACGCACACGGGTTTGTCACAAGCATTTTCAAAAATACATGTTTTATCCTTGTGCGCGTAGCTTAGACACACAAAACTGTGCGCCTAAGCTACGCGTACGGTTTCACATCCATTTAGACGCGAAACCGCGTACATATAGCCTTTCCGTTTTAGTATGAATAGCATCATACTTATCCTAAGTTTATATATATATATATATATATATATGGATCTGGCTCCCATACGGATCGGTCTTATGGTGTAAAATACGGACGCTTAGGAGCCGTTGGATGAACTTCATGAATGGTCCAGATCGCGAGCTCCCAAGATTCATATGTAGAGGCGAGCACATCCATTTTTTTCCTGGTGGTAATTTATGTACTTTAAGAAAACTGACCCATAATTACAACCCTACCCCGACTTCTTTCCATGCTCAATCCCGATTCAGATTAAACCTTAACCCAATTTCCTCATTCCTCTCCCACTAACACAAATCCATGGCAACACACAGACGATTTCCTCATCCCTCTCCCACTAACACAAATTCTAGTTGTTGGTATGTTCTTCATGATATGCGAGTCTAGTTGAAACTATATATATATATGTGTGAGATTAAATTTGAAACAATGAGACTTCCCCACAAATTAGAAGTGAGAACCAAGCAAAATTATCTGCCAAGAGAATCTTCAACAATGTGGCTTGACGCGTTTCTATGTAAGTTAGCCTATGAGAGATGATTAATAGCAGGCATTCAAGTGCCCAAAACTGAAGCCGCTATTGTTAACATTTCAGTCCCTTAGAAAAATGCTTGGAAAAACGACCAGCTTCCCATATATGCACATTGGGTGCCCGGGGATCGAATCTTTTGATTTAGGTTTCTTGTATTTTACACCTTTTTCTAGCTGTAATCGAGAAGCCCCTATTTATAATATAATTTTGGAGTTCTTCTTTTCTATGTTAAAATAACGTCTATTTGTAGTTGTTTTGTATGTTTGAGTGTCATGTGATTTTCATAGCTAAAAACTTTTTGGTGGTAACTTAAGTTCATAAACTATCACAAACTATATATTAGAAGTTAACAAACTTTATACTAGTTAGAGGTTTACAAACTAATTTTATATTCACAAAATTTATACTAGAGGTTCACAAACTATATATGGTTTAAAATATAATACTAGATGTTTATAAAACTTATACTAAAGTTTCACAAATTATTTTATACTCGAGGTTCACAAACTATATACTAAATATTCTTCACAAACTTTATACTAGATAGAGGTTCACAAGCTAAATTTATACTAGAGGTTCAGAAACTTTATACAGTATTAAAATGTAATACTAGAGGTTCACAAACTATACTAGAGGTTCACAAACTAAGTTTATACTCGAGGTTCTCAAACTAACTTTATACTTGAGGTTCACAAACTTTATACTAGAGATTCACGAGTTATATACTAGAGGTTCACAAACTATCTTTATACTTGAGGTTCACAAACTATCTTTATACTCGAGCTTCACAAACTGTAAACTGGATGTTTACAAAGTTGAAACTGGAGGTTTTCAAACTTTATTTTAGAGCTTTACAAACTTATACTTAAGTTCGCAATGCATTATTAAAATGCGTGTTCACTCAATTTGTTAAATGTGAACCTTTAGTATAATTAGTATGAACTTTAGCCTATTTTATATGAACCTTTAGTATATTTAATATGAACCTTTGTTGTATTTCGTATAAACCTTTTGTATATTTAGTATGTCATATTCAAGTTCATATGAAGTTCCTTAAGGTTCATATTTTAAAATGTATGTTTATTTTGTTTATTTAATGAGACTATTTAGTATATTGAGTATGAACCTTTCGTTTACTACATGTGAACTTGCGGTATACTAATTGTGAACCTCAAAATAGTTTATTGAATATTTTAACCATACCCTTTTTTCGTTTAGTATATTTGATGCATGTTTTATAAATGTGAACATTCAGTAAGCTAATTATGAACCTTTAGTAAATTAAATATAAACATCAGTGCATTAATATTTACATATTGCTCTTTTATAGCCTATGTAAGATTCGAACTCACATCATGTGTAGCGATACACATTGTTATTTCATTTGAGCTAATAGGTTGTAAAATATGAAGTACAAAACGAGGTGGAGATCGAATAACATGCTACATGATTACCTCACTATGCTAGACAATTGCAAAATGACAACCATATTCCCATAATTGTTAATGTAAAAAAAAAGGTTGAAATATATATTCCAAAACTCCCCATCTTCTCTCCTCTCTACGTGTTGAATTCCAGACCAACACGCGTGGTTATGTCGAGGGTCAACACACCCACGACCCGGATGTCTGCTCATATTTGTTTGTTAGGGGATGTCCTCCGCTGCTTCTCTTTGACAGGCTTCACGCAAGCTGAGGTCCACGCTTCTAGGCTTCACTCTCAGCACTTGAGACTTTAGTTTTTTGGGTTGACTTCCAGTTGGGATCTCTAGTCAGAGCCTCCAATCTTCATATCATATCATGGTTGATCCTTCCCTTGGTCGCTTCCTAAGCTTCTCCACTTCTTCTACGTTGAGGTCGTTCCTCCGCTCCACTGGATCCACCTAAAATGGCCCCCGGAGATGGCTACTCCGGGAGAAGGCCCTCCGATGCCCAAATTAGTAAGCTACTCAGGTGATAAGGAAGAGAAGAGAATGACAAAAAAGAGAGAAGAAGGATGAGAAAACAACTCTCAAGATCTAGATCTGGTTCTCAAATCTCTTGTGGAAGAACAAAGAAGAAAACTCTCAAGTGCTCAGTTCTCTCTCCTCTAACTGAATTGCCCAATTGCTCTCACCCCCAAAAGATCCCCTTCTCTCTCCAAATCCCATGGCTTTTATAGAGGTGATGCTCCTCTCTCTTGCTGCCATTTGTCCCTTCTCGATAACCGTCTTCTCATATTTTCCATGGGCCTCTTTTTCCTTCTTGGTGGGCTTTTCTCCTTTCTTGTAACGGCCCATGATTACAGCTAAGCCATGCAGTTAGCCGTAGGTTCTTCGCGTGGCCGGTGCTTGCTCGAAACTAAAATCTGGAGTTGTTTCTTTGCTAGGATGTTGCATCTCAATTCTGACCCCCACAGCCAGCCCCTCAAACTCTTCGTGAAGCATGAGCGAAGGCTTGGGAAGTAGGTGTACTCTGAAATTTCCCTCCAGTTTGGCTACGCACAAACCTTATCTCTACGTTTGTTCCGAGATATTTTATTCGTGAACATTTGTTTTGTGCCTTGGTCTTTTTTTTTCCAGTCCTTTTTTGAATTTCAAATCCTCCTTTTGAATTCCTCTCTCGTTATGCATTCCTTTCGGGGTGTGACACGTGGATCTACAGGACGTCGTTTCGGCTCCAGCCTCCTTTGTCTATAAACTCTCTTCCTTTCTGCTTTTCTTTCTTTGTTATTCTCTTTTCTTCGCCTCCCTCCCAGAGGTTGTTCTTGTCAGCTTTTCCGGTGGCTTTTTCTTGTCAATCTCGCGTTTTCGGCAATTCTCACTTTTCGACAGGTAATTTCTTTATCTCGCTTGCACTTTCTTTCACTTCATTTCGCATTTTGCTTTTTCACTCGAGGGAGGACTAGGATAACGATATTTCGAAGAAATCACTTTTCTGTCCTGCAAGGATTTTTTGTTGTGACCGACATACTCCCGACGATTCCCCTATTCTGAGGTATTTTCGGGTTTCTTTCTTCATCATCTCTCATTGTTCTTGCTCAATTTTAGTATTGGTTTCCGTTTTCGACAAAGCTTGCTTCTTATCCGAGTTTTAGGGTTTTCTTTCTGACATGGTGGAAAAACCCCTTTTTTCTGTCAACTATTCCCTGATTTGCACGAGTCGTCCTTAGTCAATTTTTCACTCTTCTTTTCCTACTTGGGCGCTGATTATCTGTTTATTCGTTACGTCTTGGCTTTATCTAGGCTTCTACTCGCTGTTACGAGGAAGATCATGAACTTCAAAACTAGAGTATCGTCTTCTAGCGAGCATGGTCGACTGATGAAGCTAAAGTCGTGATGCCTATCAAAGCAAACCTCAAAAACCTAACTAATGTAGTAGGGTAAATAAGGATCGATCCCACAGGGAGGTAAGCAATCTTCCTAAGTGCAAAGGTTGTATGCCAATAGTAACAAAGGGGGGATTTTGAGTTTGTATCAAGTAACAAAGTAAATCAATGCAAAAGATGTAATCAATGGGTGAGAAGTAACTTAGCCAGACAAATATCCACACTTCAGTTTGATTGGTTGATCCTAGATTATCTCCAATTCCTACCAATGAATATTCTTGTCCCGATCTTATGTATATAGACAGGTCAACTAGCACTGAAAATACTTATCATTAAACAATCAAGAAACTATCAAGATTCAATCTAACGACATCAGTACGCATAGGAATTAACCAGGATACATGCAATACTTAACAACCAGTCAGTACTCGACATGTAATCAATTCTCTTCACAATAAACATTCACAACTAGTTCCTGTAAATCGTGGTTGCTACACAAGATAAGGGATTTCAACTAGAAATATCCAAACCCTAGCAATAGATAATCACTAATATCAACTAGATGATCAGACTAGTCAAATCAGCAAGAATCAATGGGATGAAGCACAAAGAGAATCAATATAATCAAAGGAAAGGAAATAGAGTTGTAATCTCACAACCAAATACAAACGAAGGCTTCAATCGTCGGACTAAGCAAAAGTTGCTTAGTTCTTCATAATCTTCAAAGCATAAAACTCTAAGGGAAAAACTGAACGATAATGTGATGAATGTATTATGAAAAGGTTGCTAACTAATGAAAGGTAAATAACCTAGCAAATCCTAATCTAAAAAGATAATAAATAAAATCTTTCTAAAAGGAAATTAAAAGAAATAAAATAAAAAGGAATAAAACAAAAACAAGTCTCGGACGAAATAAAATCCCGGCTCCGTGTGTGAACAGTAACCGCGACCGCGGAAATACTTCTGCGCCCGCAGATTGGTCTCAATGTCTTCGTAGTCTTCTGGCGTGAATCCGTGCCCGCGGCTTCTCTTCCGCGCTCGCGGTTCTGTATGTTGTCAAACGTCTCGCTCTCGCCTCGTTCCGCGACCGCGGCTCGTCCTTCCGCGCCCGCGGTTTTGCTTCTGTTGCGATCTTCAACTTCTCGCTTGCGGTCTTTACTTGTGGCTTCGCCTTCATCTCCTTAAGTCTTCATTTAAGCACTCAAAACCACCAAATCAACATTTCTTCTCCAAAACTCTATTCTCCTATATTGTGTCCTAAACACACATAAATGACACCCCAAATACTAGTAACAGCTCCTAGTTACGCACTACAAAGTAGAGCGAATCATCGACCGTCTTCCCCTGAGACTCGTTTGGGGCCAAATCAGTCATCTTTGCCAGGGAGTCACCCTAGAAGGCGTCTCGTTATTCCAGAAAATCGTTATAAGGCTAGGCATGATCGTGCCCCTCGCTGTAGTAGGGAGGGTCTTCCTGAGGAGCCTTCGCCGCCACCATCAAATAGGGCTTCATCTCGCGAAGATGCTTCATCAACGTCTTCTTCTTCGCGTGACGCGAAAGACATTGTTAAAGTAAGAGTCACGCACCCGCAACGCGGATGCGTGACTGTTTGTCACTAAATGTGACTCACGCTCCCGCAAAGCGGGTGCGTGACTCTTTGTGAGTTGAAGAACTTGTGGTCGTTCCTCCGCATCATATATATGGCACCGTCTAGCCATGTTCGTCCCCAAGAAAGACCCCTCTCGAGCCATCTAATCCAAACTCCGACCGTACCATCATCTTCCTCGTGCTCAAGTCAGTTGAACTTGACTCCAGAATCGTCTAGAACCATATTTGAACGGTATCGAATCACCTCCGAACTTGTCCATGTTATGCACAAAAATCAGTGAACTTGACTCCAGAAAGACCCCTCTCATATATATGGCACCGTCTAGCCATGTTCGTCCCCAAGAAAGACCCCTCTCGAGCCATCTAATCCAAACTCCGACCGTACCATCATCTTCCTCGTGCTCAAGTCAGTTGAACTTGAATCCAGAATCGTCTAGAACCATACCCGAACGGTATCGAATCACCTCCGAACTTGTCCATGTTATGCACAAAAATCAGTGAACTTCTCCAGAAAGACCCCTCTCATATATATGGAACCGTCTAGCCATGTTCGTCCCTAAGAAAGACCCCTTTCGAGCCATCTAATCCAAACTCCGACCGTACCATCATCTTCCTCGTGCTCAAGTCAGTTGAACTTGACTCCAGAATCGTCTAGAACCATACCCAAACGGTATCGAATCACCTCTGAACTTGTCCATGTTATGCACAAAAAATAGTGAACCTTACCACTTTGAAACACTTTTCTAAGTCTGGTGGAACATACCAGCCGCTGCAATCCATCCTCGGAGAAACTTTGCAGCTCCACAAACCCAACGACACTAGCCTTGCTCTATGTGGTTGCTCTTCGAGCCGCCAACGAGCCACTCAAATTTGACTTAATCAAAGACTTTGAAAGAACATTAGTCACTTAATAAAAATAACAAGCGATTAAAAAAAAAAAAACAATGTCACGCACCCGCTTTACGGGTGCGGGACATTATTTACTTAACCCACAAAATGTCATGCACCCGCAAAGCGTGAGCGTGGTATTAAAAAATCGGATATCCTAAACCCTTTGTTCGCTCCCGTTTTTCGTATGAGATTAACATTTTGTTAATCTCAACTTAAATAATACATGTTAAATTGGTAAGTTTATTTAAAATTAACATAATGTTAAAATAAATTATGAGTTAAAGTTATAACATATCCTTTATTATTAAAAAAATATCACACTAATATCCTTAGTAAAAATGGGGGTTATTACAGCAAGTCCCGTGTGGTTGTATGTACGCCCGTGCATTTGTTGATTCGTGACTTCATGCCTTATTTGTTTCTTGAATTTTCCCATGTGGCTCTTTGCCGGTCTTATGTTGCATTTTTACTTGATTGAATGAAATGACCTTTTTAGATGCGTTTGATGCCAAACCTCCTTGATTTGAAGCGTGTTCATGTTTATCATTGTTTAGCCTCAGGCTATTTGGCTATAAATCTTGTTCGATGACTCTCGTTGTTTGGCCTTAGGCTATTTGGAAATAAAGGTTAGTTAACGATTGCAAGATGGACATCAATTGCAATTTAGAGTGGTCGTGCGACTATTTTCTTCAAACATTTTTTGTACTGCAAGATGAACATTACTAGTAATCCAGAGTGGCCATGCATTGATTTTCTTCTAACGTTCTCTAGGCTGCAAGATGATCATCAATTGCAATTCAGAGTGGTCATTACGGCTATTAGGTCATTTCGACTAGGTGTCCGTTACGATTAATTGGTCATTTTAACTAGGTGGTTGTTACGGCTAATTAGTCATTTCGACTAGGTGACCATTACAAATGAGGTGAGTAGTTATTAGAAATTTTAGAAAAAATTGTAGTGTTTTAAATTAATGATTGTATTTCTTAATAATTGTGTCAAATGCTAAAATGACAATTATTTCGTTACAAAGGGAGTATATAATAATAAAGTAAAACTTAGCTAGGACTGATGGATCGCGCTATTTTCATATAGCACTCAACGCGCTCAATTTCCACATTTATTCCCTTCAAGACCTTCCATCAATAAGGAGGATCACAAGTTAACGAGAATGAACGCGTCGAGAGCCAACGAAAGAAGAGTAACGAGATACCACAAAACATCTCTAGCGCGTCAATTCCATAAGACCGCGTAGTTGCTGTCGGATGCTACCAAACCTGATAGCAACATGCATGAGAGACTTAATCAAAGGCCCCCAAGGAAGAGGCTCAAACAAATGATGAAGTCTTGTGCAAGTTCGGAAGTGTTACTGTCGATTTGGTTCTGGACAGTCTTCGGTAAAACGGCCATAACTGTGGCTAGAAAATTGATCTCGTGATGATTCAAGATGCGTTGGAAAGCTGATTCAAATATCTACAACTTCATAGTTTACGTCGATTCAAGATTCCAACAAGAAGATGGTCAAAATCGAGTTTTACTGTGAGCTGTGCATGTCTTCCGCGACCGCGGAATTGACGCGGCTTTTCCGCGATCGCGGAAGTATTTCTCCACGACCGCGGAAACGAGCCCGAGCGTTAATTGTTTCGTCTTTATTTCTGAAAATTTATTATTATTTGTTAGCGACTATTTAAACTAGCAAACCCTAGTTTTTAATGTGATGTTGAATTTGAGTAGTAAAGTTGAGTACGCTCCTTCCTTGAATTCCAACATCAAACCCTTCGATCCCACGGATCAACTATCCCGTAGCTCGTCGCTTCGAGTAATTCAAACACCGTCTCTTCGGTGTCTCGCGATCATCACTTTGATCTCTCCGTTCATCTCTTTGAACGAGTTTGAAGGCTATCTCTTTATCCCTAGGAAAGCCATCACTTTGGCTACGGAAGAGAAGAATTCGACTACAAGCTTGAGGAACTAAAGATCCTGTATTGCAAACGACACTTCAGGGGTTGTTCGCATCAACTGGTATCAGAGCCTATCCAAGCTAAGGGGGTACTATGGAGTTTCCTACGACACGCTTCTCCGTTTCTTGGCGACAAGACATGCTTACCCGTATCGCGAAGCTCGAACGTGAGCAAGCTGAGACCATACGTAAGAAAGCTGATATCTTACGTGAGAAAGCTGCGATCGTCCAACACATTAGGCAATTGGAGGAGGTCATAGCCGAGGAGATTGCCCGAGAGCAAGTCCAACGTGATGCAGAGTTTATGTTGGTCTCTCAATGCGATCTGTATCCGTTCGTGATGACTCCTTCTCCACAAGGCGTTGATTTGGTGGATGTGGAATCCTATCCTATGTCCTTCGATCATCCCAAGTGGGACGAGTATGAGGAAGAGGTCGTCAAAGCCCTGGTCCTCGATGGTTGTTCGTCACAACACAGCCTTTCACCGGCCCCTCCGCCGGTGTCATCACCGCTTCCGCAACCAATGCTCGTATCTGGTCAGCTTGAGGTTTCTACTGTTGTTCTTAGCCACCTCGCTCCCACCACAATCATAGAAGATTCAGCCGCAAAGGTGACAACTTTGATGTTATTCGAGGCTGATGCACAACTTGTTCATTTGCTCTTTCTGGATGTTCGTGTCTCTCTACTTGATGCTTCTTTCTTCATCCACGTCGAATCGAGGACGATTCGAAGTCAAGAAGGGGAGATTGATAGCAACATGCATGGGAGACTTAATCAAAGGCCCCCAAGGAAGAGGCTCAAGCAAAGAGTGAAGTCTTGTGCAAGTTCGGAAGTGTTACTGTCGATTTGGTTCTGGACAATCTTCGGTAAAACAGCCATAACTGTGGATAGAAAATTGATCTCGTGATGATTCAAGATGCGTTGGAAAGCTGATTCAAAGATCTACAACTTCATAGTTTACGTCGATTCAAGATTCCAACAAGAAGATGGTCAAAATCGAGTTTTACTGTGAGCTGTGCATGTCTTCCGCGACCGCGGAATTGACGCGGCTTTTCTGCGATCGCGGAAGTATTTCTCCGTGACCGCGGAAACGAGCCCGAGCGTTAATTGTTTCGTCTTTATTTCCGAAAACTTATTATTATTTTATTATTATTTGTTAGCGACTATTTAAACTAGCAAACCCTAGTTTTTAATGTGATGTTGAATTTGAGTAGTAAAGTTGAGTACGCTCCTTCCTTGAATTCCAACATCAAACCCTTCGATCCCACGGATCAACTATCCCGTAGCTCGTCGCTTCGAGCAATTCAAACACCGTCTCTTCAGTGTCTCGCGATCATCACTTTGATCTCTCCGTTCATCTCTTTGAACGAGTTTGAAGGCTATCTCTTTATCCCTAGGAAAGCCATCACTTTGGCTACAGAAGAGAAGAATTCGACTACAAGCTTGAGGAACTAAAGATCCTGCATTGCAAACGACACTTCAGGGGTTGTTCGCATCAAAACCGCCTCGAATCCATCAGACCAATCCGAGCATGCCAACCATGCATCTCTCTAGCTTGACACATGTCGTCCCACCCTATTGGACCAATCACGGCCTTACACCTATTTGTCGACGTCTGCCACTGGGTACACCATGAGATGGCACGTGTCCCTGCATATTGACCGACTTTGAGCAAGACCCCTTGCCTATAAATAGCCCAAGAGCCCTCATAAACCGAGGTCGAAGAAAAAGGAAAAAACAGTGCCACAAGCTTGTTTGAGCTTTTTTAAAGATTTGTGATGATTCCCTTGTAATTGTAAAAGAGTGGAAGGCTTCGTGTTCGTCGTCTATAATATATCGCGTTCTTTATTTGAGTTTGTGTTTATGTATCAAGATTGATTTATCGCGTTCATCTAGGACCAAACCTTTTATAGCTTGATGCTTTATTTACTTAGAAAACTTGGGAACCATCACTGACGCCGACCGTGGGGAATTTCCTCACACTAGGGCAGCTTGGTCCTCTGTGAACGCGACGGAAGACGATGTGAACTGGGCTTCTTGAACGGGTGAGATCCCCCAACTCGCTTGGGGCTGCCACCGCGTTCTTCTAAACGGGTGAGATCCCCCAACTCGCTTGGGGCTGCCACCACGTTCTTCTCATCGAGAAAGTTTACTATGTCACTCAAAGATTGCCACTACCTACAAAGAAGAGGAAGTTCAAAAAGTTATTTTCCATTCATCTGATATTTTACTAATTGTTTCATGCGATGACATACAGGTAGAAAAGTTAAAGAAAGTCTACAAGTCGCCTAGTGGAAATCAAGGAGCATCGCGATCCTCGAGCAAGGTTGCACTATTTGTCGCGGCATTCGCATCCACATCCATGGCTTGGTTATCTCCTTCCACGGAGTCTTCGATCGGAGGCTCGTCAAAAAGATCCGTGTAGTCTAGAGTGAAATAAATAATCTTGGGATCAATCTCGCTGAACCTCGCCACCGCTTGCCTGACTCCAATCCTTATGCCTTGCTCCCAATGGGGTCCCACCTCGTCTGCCAGCTTAATCTTGTAGTCTTTCGACTGGAGATAGTCAGAAACAACGCGTTCTGCCTTGGCACGCCATTTTTCAGCTTCAAGGTTGGAAGCGTCGCGCTGCCTTCTAAGCTCAGCCACCTCGTTATCTTTCTCGGACATGGCGCGCTGAAGGTTCTCAACATTCTTCTTGATCAACGCATTCTCCTCCTCAAGCTTTGCCTTCTCACCCTCAAGCTTTGTCGTGTTTGCATTCACCTTATCGAGTTCCGCGGCAGATTGCTCAACTTGTCTGGTTAACGCGACCACTTTTGTACGAGCTTCATTCTCTTTGTGGATGCCTTTGCATTTGGCATCTAAGACGTTGCAATATGACATGGCCGCCAACATGCTGAGACGAGCCTGCAGACTCAAAAGTGATAAGATTAGAGAAGTAAAAATGGTGACAAAAAGCAAGAGCAAGCAAGGAAGCACGTACCATCTCCATGTATTTCATGCCCTCCAGCTGAAGGACAGGAGGAGGCAAGGAAGTCAACCATTCGTTTTCTTTGGCGCATACACCATTTGGGATTGCCAGCTTACGCATGTCGGCCACAGATGGCACTGGCGCGACGAAAATGGACCTCCCCGCGGCACAGATTGGAGCAGGGTCAACGTTGCTCTCATACCCTAACCTCTTTTCCCCGCGACACGCTTGAGAAGGGTCATCGCGCTTATCTCCTCGCGTCTCTGCCCCGACTGAACTGCTTGGTGGTAGCGACGAAGTTGTTGTCTCACACACGATCATCGCGTCAAGGGTTGGAGCCGGGGCCTGCTCCGACGTGGTCTGATCATCAACTGCTCTGGCCGATGACTTTGATCCACTCGCGATCTTCTTGGCCCTATTTAGCAAGAAATCGGACTTCATCCCTGAGAATACAGAGGTTAGCCAATACAACGCGTGGAAATAAAGAGTAGCGAAAGAACAAATTACCACTCGACTCATCGCGTCCAACAGGACGCGGCAAACTGAGCCATGCTTTCTCCAAGTTCTCTTGAGTAATCACGCGCTTGTAGTCAGGGTCATTTCCCTCATTACGAAACTGATTTTTGCACGCGTCAATATCCTTCTGATTTGGCTTGTCTGGACGCATGAAAGGGCCAGGAAACAGTCGACAGTTGAAGACCGCGTGAGAAGAGCATCGTGCTAAGAACCATTTGTCCTTCCATTTGCCCACGTTGGAAGGCTTACTGATCACGTTTAGGGTGGGTAAGCTAAGATTACAAAAGCCTTTGTCGTACTTCAGAGTGAAGAGCTTAAGCATGTGTTGTACATCGGGAGAGAGGCCAGAATGATAACATCGCATCGTATATACACTGAGATATCTCCACACGTTAGGATACATTTGGGCAGGATTGAGATTGATGAGCCTCAAGAAGTCGCGGTAAAAGTCAGGTAGAGGAAGACGGAATCCGGCTTCGACGCTAGCTACGAAGATGACTACACAATTTTCGTATCGCGCCAAGGAAGTCCCCCCTCTCTCTCAGGAAGACAGAGTTCTATCCCTGCTGGCCACGGAATTGATCGTGCCAAATCCTCTAGTGTGGATAGCGAGACAGTGGTGGCTGCTCCAAGACTGCGCATATCCCTTCCTGGATGATCCTTTATCATTGGAATCTCGTATGGGATCACCGCGGGGATCGGGGGAGGATCAACGTTCAACCGGTAACTCGCGAAGCTCTCTATGCTCCGCGGTCTTTCTTCTTGGGGATTGCTTGGAGATTTGTTTGCCGCAGAGGGAGAAGAAACCACACCCTTGCCCCTTACCTGCTCAACTCGCGACGAACGTCTCTTTGAAACAACTTTGGCTATGGTCTGACGCGTTGAATCACTAGAAGATGAAAATGCGGCCTCAGACTCGGGACTTGAGGCGGATTCATGCTCTTTGTACGCGTTCCCCACTGCTCTACCATATGCGTCGCCACTCCCTGAATTCGTTTCGCTTGACATGGTGAAGAGGTGAGGAAGGACGATTGCGCGCGATAAAACAAGCCCTCTCTGAAAAAGGAGAAAAGAGTTTAGTCACAAAGAACGGGAAGCAACGCGCGCAACCAAAACAAGACTGATGATGGTCCTTAGAAAAAGAATGCGATCAACATAATTCGAAGAATCTGGAAACGAAATTCGAAGATCCAGGTTAAAAAGAAAGTTTAGTGACCTAACTCGAAGAAGAAAGAACGCGCACAACCAAGGTAAAGCAAAATGAAGCACTGTTAGGAAAACAACGCGATCAACAAGAAATTGAAACATATGAGGTTGTCGAAAGATCTAGAGGCAGAATTTCAAGAGCCAAGAAGAAGAAGAAGAAGCAAGATTAAGGAAAAACTATGGAGAAGTGACAGTGAAACCCTACGATCCACGGCCTACGACGATTCGCCGAATAAGGTCATTCAACTTTCCCCCCAATATCTCTATTTTCACCTTCTCAGGAGAAGACCCGGTGGCATTATCGTCACCACCATTGTTACCCAGAAGAGCGAAAAATAAGAAGATGAAGCGGCGAAGGAAAGAGAAAAAATAGGGGAGTGCAATCGTCCACCAAAAACTGAGAAACCAAGCAAAAAACAAACACATTCGAAAATTAGAAAGCAAGGGAAAGTGGTTTACCTGGGTAATTCCGAGAAAGACGATGAAGAGGTAGCACAGGTGACCGGAGCGGCTACGGAAGCAACCCAATCGGCGCAAGGCTCTGTAGAAAGAGAGAGAAAAATAAAGGTGAAGTGACGACTTCCCGCCTCTGACTTCTCTTGTATAAGGGACCTGTTGGGCCAACCTGATAAGGGCCCATTAAGCAAAGGCCCACGTGGAACTAGAACATCAAGAAGTGAAGTAAATAAACGCGGTCATTAAACGCGTTTCCCTTGGATTGCCTTGATGCCTCACGCGTTCACCATCAATGCAAGGGGCTGTGATGGATCGCGCTATTTTCATATAGCACTCAACGCGTTCAATGTCCACATTTATTCCATTCAAGACCTTCCATCAATAAGGAGGATCACAAGTTAACGAGAATGAACGCGTCGAGAGCCAACGAAAGAAGAGTAACGAGATACCACAGAACATCTCTAGCGCGTCAATTCCATAAGACCCCGTAGTTGCTGTCGGATGCTACCAAACCGCCACGAATCCATCAGACCAATCCGGGCACGCCAACCATGCATCTCTCTAGCTTGACACATGTCGTCCCACCCTATTGGACCAATCACGGCCTTGCACCTATTTGCCGATGTCTGCCATTGGGTAAACCACGAGATGGCACGTGTCCCTGCATATTGACCGACTTTGAGCAAGACCCCTTGCCTATAAATAGCCCAAGAGCCCTCATAAATCGGAGTCGAAGAAAAAGGGAAAAACAGTGCCACAAGCTTGTTTTAGCTTTTTTAAAGATCTTTGATGATTCCCTTGTAATTGTAAAAGAGTAGAAGGCTTCGTGTTCGTCGTCTATAATATATCACGTTCTTTACTTGAGTTTGTGTTCTTGTATCAAGATTGATTTATCGCGTTCATCTAGGACCCAACCTTTTATAGCTTGATGCTTTATTTACTTAGAAAACTTGGGAACCATCAAGGACCACTTGTCGTTTTGACATTGCGCTACGTCATTTATTATCACATTATACTCCAAATCGTATCACATCACTAAATTATCTTTTTTTCTTCCTATTATTATTATTAAATGAAATATTTTAGATTTGATCTTTATTTCTTTTTTAACATATAGATTATTCACATTTAATCCCGATTTTCATATTAGATAGAACATATTAGGTATTTTTTAAATATTCTCTTTTAGTTTGTTAATTTAATTAGTCATATTTTAATCAAATTTTATTTTTGTTTGTTTATGTTTAGGTATAAGACTTGATATAACTTTGTATGTACGGAATATGATCTTTATTTATTGATTATTACTTATTAGTGAATATTTTTGTATATTATCATATTTAACTCAATTTTATTTATATTATCACTAATTAAATTTTTTTAATTAATATTATTTTTAAATAAAAAATCGATATATTTTTAATAATTAAAAAATATATTAATATAACATTCTACCAAAAGCACATGAACTGAGCTTGTTTTATTTTGATAGAAAACTATCTCGATGATTTGTTGTTGAGAGGTTGTGAGAAATGTTCCACATCGACCATGAGAAGGAAAAAATGGTAATATATAAGGGAAGGGTGAAGCCTAAACCTGTCAAAAACCGATCCAACTCGAAAATCTGACCCGATCCGAAAGGGTCCGAATCCGACCCGAACGTCATTAGGTCAAGAAGGATCCGAATCCGAAGGACCTGAACCCAAACTCGACCCGACTCGACCCGAACGCAAATCCGAGCTCGCGGGTCCCCTTTATTTTGTATATTTTATTTCATTTATATTAAATATTTTAATATACTTTATTAAATAATAATATAATATTAATTATATTATTATAATTATTTTATTAAAGTTAAAAATCATAATAATAATCATAAAAAAAGGACATCTTCGACCCGCTGGGTCAACCCGAACCCGACCCGCCCGACCTAAAAATTTTATCAACCCGAACCCGACCCAGTTGACAAGTCTAATAAAGCCCTACACATTAGCTTAAGCTTTTATGTTAGAAAAATAAATCCCGATCTTATATTAAAAAAATAATAAAAATAAATATCGATTAACCTCACCGCTCTCGATTAAATACGGCCTACCAGAATTTAATATTTGTAAAAGACCAAATTTGTAAAAAACCACCAGATCAGTCTCTCAGACTCTCAATTTGATAGCTGGGTGCGAAAGATGTCGAATTGGCAGAACGGTTTATCCCTCAGTCCATCCTCTCTTTTGGTAGAAACCTCATGAAATTTTCTCTCTTACTCTTAATTCGAGCTCGTCAATAAAGAAAAAACCCTAAAGCTGCGATTTTCGGATTTCTGAATTGAGCTATGGCGGTTACTGAGGAAGAGTCTTCTTCTTCCTCTCCTTCTTCTTCGGCCTATTCTCGATCGGCTGGAAATGGCGTTCACTACCTCGCCAAGTGCATCCTCCCCAGCAGCGTTGTTCTCCAAGTCGTGTATGGTCACATCCGCTCCTCTACCTCCAACGACATCGTTTTTGCCAAGGTCTTGTACTATTTTGTCGTCCATCTTCCTGCTTTTATCCGCAACGTTCCAATTTGATGATTTTACAAATTTCAGATTCCTACTTTTGAAAAATTGCTTCATTTTGTAGTTTTTTGTTTAATTTCTGCTTGATTATACTGCTGCCCGTGGATTTAGTGCTCGGATTTTATTTTTATGCAAACAAGAATCGTTATTGGCTGGTTATGAAGGAGATCCACCTCGTAAATTATGGTTAATGGAATTGAATGCAGGAAACATCAATCGAGTTGGTTGTTCTCGGTGAAGATGGCATTGTTCAGTCGGTTTGTGAGCAGACGGTTTTTGGCACAATAAAGGATATTGCCATCCTGCCGTATAATAGGAAGCTTCATGCTAAACACTCACAGGTTATTTGGTCAATCCACTGTTTGGGAAGCGATTTGAGCCCGTATTGGTTCCTATCAGTGCGGTTTTACAGTAACGGGAGCATTATATATTTTCAATTGAAATGGGTTTGTACTGGCTTTCATTTTGCAGATGCAGGGGAAGGACCTGTTGCTTGTAACTTCCGACTCTGGGAAGCTTTCATTTCTCACATTTTGCAATTCGATGCACAGGTATAGGTTATGTCTTTCTCTCTTTTCGTTGCGAATGTGGCCTCTCGCTATTGCAGAAGTGAAGTTGATATATTTCCTTTCTACTAATCTGAGCTACCAGTTGAACGTGGAGGAGCACTTGAATTCTGTTTGTGCCCTTTTTGGATAGGTTTTTCCCAGTTACACACGTTCAACTCTCGGATCCAGGCAACTCTAGGAACCAAATTGGGGGAATGATAGCTGTACACTCGAGGTGAATATTCTGAATTTCTAAGCAGCCGGTGTCACATAATCTGTTTGTTTTATTCATTCACTAAGAAACACTTAATGCGTATGCTTCGGCTTGCCAATGCTGGAGATCTTGAAGAGTCTGTGTGCTATTTGTTTTCTTAAGCGCATGTGGTAAGAGCTATGTTTTTGCACTTTGTGTCACGTCACCGGTGCATTGGTGTTGTTCTTGATGTTTCTACTTGATAGGAGGAGGCTCAATTATGGGTCATTCAATAAATTTACATCGTATGAATAATTAGACAGAGGTCATATGATCTATCTGTTGTTTCTTATAACTGATATTAAGGATTTTATTACTGTCGCTATTCAGTGGTTGAATTTGTTCTCAGTGTGACCAACTGACCGTGTATGAGGAATTGATGGAATGTCTACACTATCTTCGATAGCAGACTGAACATTAGTTCTGACTTATTTCTTCTTAGCTTATTAAACAAGCCTTATGCCTCTTGTCTTAATAAGTTCGATTATAACTGGTGTTTGATAAATTTTCAATCATGTTCTACAGCTTGCTTTTGAAAATTCCTTTTCTCGCCTGCAATTGTATTCTTATTGTCTGACTAGTGGTATATCACTTGCAGCGGTGGTTATGTTTCCATTAGTGCGTTTGAAGAGCGTTTGGCCCTATTATCTATATCTTCAGATAATAGCTCTGACATGATTGACAAGGTAGAGTTGAGCATTGCAATTTTTTTGAATGAACTTTCTTGTATATCTTCTACAGAAGCTAGTACTAGAATAACTTGAGTCTTTCCCTTCCTTTCTCTAAATATATAGCCAGATTTGTTTTTGAGGAAATAAATATATAACCAGTCAGATTCATTATGTATCCAGAAATTAATATATCCACCTGAAGAATCCAATGAGGAGGAAGCCGAAGAGGACGATGCCATTAAAGGAATTCAAAGAGTCAGCATATTAGGCACTATATGGAGCATGTGCTTTATATCAAAAAGTCTTACCAAATCGAGTAAGGAAGATTGTCCAGTACTAGCCATCCTTGTAAATAGGTATAATACTGGCATGTTTGTATGAATCTTTTACCTCTTTATGGTGCTTTTCTTTTTCGGCATTCCAGTTTGACAACTGATTATGAATTTCTAAGTGATTGAATGTAGTAGTATGAAATGATTGAATGACCTACATTATACCTATATTATATTCTTTTCAATTTTTTGGAGTTTCTAGTAACTTCAGTTTCCATAGGGCTCACAGTTTTCTTTCAGGGGAGGAAGTTCGTGGAATGAGCTGCTAATGGTGAGATGGAATGTTAGAGAAAATGCAATTTGTGTTCTATCTCAGTACATGGACGATGGAGCACTGGCACACAACATCATTGAAGTTCCTCAATATTGTGGATTTGCCCTTCTATGTAGGGTGGGTGACATACACATAATGGATCTTAGGGATGCTCAGAATCCTTGCTGTGTGCAAAAAGTGAATTTGACCTCACCAGTTCCTGAAGTAGAGGAGCAAAATTATGGTGAAGATCCCTTAAGGATGCATGATGGGGATGATGAAGGTTTTATTGCTGCTAGTGCATTGCTAGAGCTTCAAGATCATGCAATGGTTTTTCACGAAATTGATGATCCCATGAGCGTGGACACTCACTCAGGCAATGTTAAAGGCGTTCCGAGATATGTCTGCTCATGGACTTGGGAGCCAAGAAAGGAAAATCACCAAAGGTTGATATATTGTGTGGATACTGGAGAATTTTTCATGATCGAGATTAGACTTGAATGTAGTGGGCTTGATTTCCATTTATCTGATTGTATATATGAGAATGCTAACGCCCCTTGCAAAGCATTGTTGTGGGTAGAAGGCGGGTTTTTGGCTGCACTTGTGGAAATGGGGGATGGTATGGTCTTAAAATTGAAAGATGTGATGTTGACTTATGCCAGCCCTATACAAAATATCTCACCAATCTTGGACATGTCAGCTGTGGATTACCACAATGAGAATGAGAAACAGGATCAAATGTTTGCTTGCTGTGGTGTGGCACCAGAAGGTTCGTTAAGGATAATTAGAAGTGGAATATGTGTAGAAAGATTGTTGAGAACAGCTGCTATATATCAAGGGATAACTGGAACTTGGACATTAAGGACGAGACTTGTGGATCCTCATCATTCTTTTCTTGTGTTGTCTTTTGTTGAAGAGACCAGAGTGTTGTCTGTTGGTTTGAGCTTCAGTGATGTGACTGATTCTGTTGGTTTCCTTCCCGATGTTTGTACTTTGGCATGTGGTCTCGTTGATGACGACTTGCTAGTTCAGATTCATCAAAATGCTGTTCGATTATGTTTGCCAACTACTACTGCCCATCCAACAGGTATTCCGATGTCTTCACCAATATGTACATCCTGGTCCCCTGACAATTTCAGCATCAGCCTTGGTTCAGTAGCACATAATTTGATCATTGTAGCAACCTCAAATCCTTGCTTTTTGATCATTCTTGGTATTAGATCTCCCTCTGTGAATAATTATGAAATATATGAGCTGCAAACTATTAGACTTCAGAGTGAATTGTCTTGTATGTCTATACTACAAAAACGCTTCTTGCAAAGAGAATCCACTTCATCACTTGATCCACTTAATATTGAAAGTTCAACTTCTCTTCCAGTTGGTCTTGAAACTGGCGTAACTTTTGTGATTGGAACACATAAGCCTTCAGTGGAAGTGATGTCATATTCACCTGGTCAAGGTATAAGAGTTCTTGCAGTTGGAACAATCTCACTTACTAATACATTTGGAGTTGCTATTAGTGGTTGTATTCCTCAGGATGTAAGATTTGTAATGGCTGATAGACTATATGTTCTTTGTGGGTTAAGGAATGGTATGCTTCTTCGCTTTGAGTGGCCAATTTGCTTATCAGAATCATCCAGTCAACTGGATATTCCTGTTTATCTTCAACTAATAGCTGTTCGGCGTATCGGGATTACCCCTGTATTTCTTGTGCCATTGGATGATTCACTAGATGCAGATATAATTGCTCTCAGTGATAGGCCTTGGTTGGTCCAAACTGCAAGGCATAGCCTGTCGTATATCTCAATCTCGTTTCAACCTTCAACACATGTAACTCCTGTGTGTTCATCTGAATGCCCAAAGGGACTTCTATTTGTTGCAGAGAATAGTCTTAATTTGGTGAGGCTCTATTTAGCTTCTTATTTATTGTTCGTAACTTTTCATCTTAGAATCTTCCCTTCCATATATTTCTACAAGGCATTTATTCGTCAGGCCTTTTAGTGGTAATATGACTGAGCAATGATGGGAAGAACAGTTCTTTTAAAACTCACATTAATCTTATATGAGTTTTCCCTCTCTGCTACCCGGCTTTTCCGAAATAGGTAGCATAAACATGTTTTGTTTCTCAATATGGGTAGTGATTGAAATTGTTGTCATTGAAATCTTGTGAAACTATAGGTGGAGATTGTTCCTAGCAGGCGGCTGAATGTGCAGAAGTTTCATCTTGGTGGTACCCCACGGAAGGTTTTATATCATAGAGAAAGCAAATTATTGCTGGTGATGAGGACTGACGTGGGGGGTGATTTCCTTTCTTCTTCTGATATCTGTTGTGTGGATCCCCTTAGTGGATCAGTGCTATCGTCATTTAAGTTTGAACTTGGAGAAACAGGAAAATGCATGGAGTTGGTGAAGGCTGGAAATGAACAGGTACTGGTTGTTGGAACAAGTCTGTCTGTTGGTCCAGCTGTAATGCCAAATGGAGAAGCTGAAAGGTCAGTGTTCTGCTAAAAATAACACTTGTGAGTTGTGACGTCTAGTTTGTTTTTTACTGGCCTAGAAACAACTATAAATATAAGAAGATAGGCTGAAAAGGTGATAATATGCATAAGTTCTCTTGGGGAAAGACACTCATATTCATATTCTTGCTTATATTCATGGTCTTCAATCTTCATTTAAGATATTTTTAGTACAATGTTCTTTCTGTTTGTTGGTTGATACAAGCTGATATTGACTATTTATGGGCATATTCTGACTGAACTTTCCTCATCAGTACCAAGGGCCGGTTGATTGTGTTATCTCTCGAGCACTGGCCAAGTTTGCGGCGATCCTTATCATTTAACAAGAACAGTGGTTGTGATTCGGATAAGATGTTCAGTAGCAGTACTGGAAGCAGCCCAGATGACAGTTCTGATAGAATAAGGCTTGAAGATGGCGAAGCTTGGCATCTAAGATTGGTATTCTCAGTGACATGGCCTGGAATGGTACATGCTATATGCCTTTATCTTGACCGCTACTTCTTGGCATCTTCAGGAAATGCTGTAAGTGCTGAGCTCTTCTATAGAATCGCACTCTGGTAGTAGTTGTTGTTACACTAGAGCCACTTATCAACTGTCCTGCTTATTCTTCTCTCTCTTTTTTTTTTTTTTTTTTTTTTTTTCCCAGTTCTATGTATGTTGTTTCCCGAATGATACTCCTCAAAAAGTTAGAAGGTTGGCAGCTGGAAAGACGCGATATTTGGTAGTTTCTTTGACAACATATTTCACTAGAATTGCGGTTGGTGATTGCCGCGATGGTATACTGCTTTATTCCTACCATGAGGTACAAAACGGACTGACATCTGCTACAAAAATCGTCAATTTGGTCATTTTAGTTTGGTGGAAGTGGGTCGAAGTCTGAGACTGATCTTAGGCATGTCATTGTATCGCTCAGGAATCCAAGAAACTAGAACAGCTGTACGGTGATCCTGGACAAAGATTAGTAGCAGATTGTTTACTTATGGATGCAGATACGGCTGTTGCTTCTGATCGTAAGGGAAGCATTGCTGTGCTGACATGTTCAAGTCAACTAGAAGGTGTTTCTAGCTCCCCTTCTGTTAATATAAATATATTTGACTTGCTTGTTGCCTTTTGTATTTGATAAGACTTTAAGAGTTTGGCTGGATATTTTAGAAAAATTATATCTTAGTTATTTTTTCCCCAGATAATGCGAGCCCCGAATCCAACTTAACCTTAAGTTGTTCATATTACATGGGTGAGATTGCTGTGAGCGTCAGGAAGGTAAGTTCCACTACTTCTGCATCTATTGCTTTGATGGCACGATTGTTGGAGATCCATTTTTTGGGAAATTGACCTATCTGTACATATTTCCCTGTATTGTCAAATCTTATTTCTTGATGTGGACGAAAAGTTTCCTAAGCTATCTCTCTACCCACCCCTTACCATCCCATACTGATGTAGGAATATCTTGTAGAAACTTTCAGGGCCCAAGGAGCTCTGATGCAGGTTTGGTATGATTTGGGCCATTGGTGGCTCCATTGATACCTTGGCTTTTCTACCAACCTTTTCAGAAATGCAAATATTTTAGCTACATAGCACCATGCTTATAAACTTAATATGTACTATACTATCATCTAAATGACGAATGCAACATTTGATATGAAAGTTTCTGGTTAAATTTTAGACATCCTGTCCTGTATAAAAATTAAACCATTTTTCTGAAATTTGGCTAAGAAGGCTCTATTGTTTTGCATCTCTATCCTATTACTCTTGAAATGCTTCTTTGAATTATTTGTCCTTCAAGGTTATTGCATTTCCTGAAAGTCAATTTCTTCATGTGATTTCTGTCTCCTTTAGTTTTTATCTGTACATATTTTTTTATCTGTTTTATACATTTTGCTGTCCGATAGCAGGGATCCTTCTCTTACAAACTCCCCGCTGATGACACACTGAAAGGATGTGAAAGTGGCGATACTATATTTGATTTGTCACACAATGGAGTCATGGCCGGTACGATGTTGGGAAGCATTGTTATCTTCATCCCATTGTCAAGGTATATATATATATATATATATATATTTGAATAACACCTAATTGATGTAAACTCATCCAAATTGATCGTTTACCTTCTTATGCAACTCAAATATCAAAGTGTATCTTTTACATGAGTTCCTTGTTTTTGTCTATACGACTCCCGATTGTTTGCTCATGTCTTTGTGCTTTTCCAGAGAAGAATACCAACTCCTGAAAGCCGTCCAAGCCAAACTAGCAGTTCACCCATTGACTGCACCGATCCTCGGAAACAACCACGCCGAATTCCGTGGTCGTGAAAATCAGGTACGCCTAGGCAGCATCTGTTCAAGCTTCTAGGGTTGTCTCATATCAGCCACTTTTTTTTTTGTCAGTCTTTGATATAACCGTTACTAGCAGGTCGGGGCATCTCAGATTCTTGACGGTGACATGTTAGCACAGTTCTTGGAGCTCACAAGCATCCAACAGGAAACCGTGCTGGCTTTACCCTGCGCGTCTGCAGAGATGACGTCGAGTTTCAGGTCACATCATGTACCGGTATCGGTCAGTCAAGTTGTGCCACTGCTCGAAAGAATCCATTACGCGTTGAATTGAGCGTTGCTGGTGAGCTTGTATAGCAAAGATGAATGTGATATCATATGATGTCAGGAAAGTGTAGTATCTATGTCCTCTGTAATTATGAGAAACATGTTGTGCTATTAACTTGAGAAATTTTCGTTTCAAGTTAAGTTATGTTTCTTACTTAGCTATTACCATTTGATACCCACAGGCTGGTATGATGAGTCGGTTTTGGAATATTGAGCTGGAGTCATGGAATGGAGCACCTTTAAGAGTTGGGGAATTTCGCCATATAGTTTTACTTTACATAAAATGGTTTGCGACATTTTTAAAGGAAACAAGAAGATTAATTGTCAAGTACATAATAAGGTAGGGAAACTGAATTCATGCTTGGGCTATTCAAGGGACGCCATATATATACTATTGAAATCCAAATCTATTGGCTTGGAAATAAATGTATCTGATGATAAAATAAGGAAAGTGGATGTAGAATGATTTGCATAATCGATTTCTCACGTGCTAGAAATTTTATTCATGAAGATATCCAATTAATGTTTGTTTCATTTACTAGCTTAACAAATATGAAATTGTAATTTCTGCTCTAAAAAATAAACGATAGGATTTGTAACAAAAGAGTTGGAACATGCTAACAAATGAGAAAACCACAAGCAATCATAGGTGAGATCAATAAATTAAGCTCAACTAGTTACACGGACGGGAGGCGGGAGGGCGATTGGACACACTAGGACTGTTCATCGGTCCAAAACCGATCCGAACCGAATAAAACCGAACCGAAAACCGAATTTTGGAATTTTGTGGACCGAAAACTGAACCGAACATACTCGGTTCGGTTCGGTTTTAGACCGAAATAACTGAATATTTTGAAATTAGGTTAATTTAGGTTATTAAAGCGGGTTTTAGTGCACAAAACCGAATTAGACCGAACCGAACTAGACCGAACTTAACTGAACTTGGACCGAACCGAATAAGGTTGAACTAATTTATCTAGAAATCTAGGATTTTTTTTTATTTTAAAAATAATTGGTTTTGACCGAACCGAAACCAAACAGAAAACCAAATATTGTTTTTATGCGAACCGAAAACCGAACTGAATATAGATCGGTTCGGCTTCGGTCCGGTCGGTTCGGTTCAAAACCGAATAAAAACCGACCGATGAACAACCCTAGGACACACGCACATGCCGAGCGTAAGCGTGACCCTATCAACGGGTATCCGTATCAAGAGAGTCACGCCCACGGAAAAGCGTGAGCATGACTTTTGTTCACAAAACGAACAAAGAGTCCCGCTCACGCATTGCGTGAGCATGACTTTTGTTCACAAAACGAACAAAGAGTCCCGCTCACGCATTGCGTGAGCGTGACTCTGTGTCACCACCAACGGTCAGATTTTCGACCGTTGGATTGGTGAATTGTCACGCTTCACATTTCCAACGTTCGAAAATCCGACCGTTGGAATGGTGGTAGATTTGAAAATTTTTGCTATAAAAATCGGAATTCACATCACAAATTTTCACACCTTCATCTAAACCCTCTCAAAAGAAATTTGGAAGTAAAAAATGTCAAAGAATGATGGAGTCTCGGTATAAGGAGAAGATGCTGATAATAATGAAATTGAAGAGGTATTTATTATTTGAAATTTTAGTTTATTTAGTTTTTCATTTTTATTTAAATAATACATTAGTGTAGCTATTAAAGTATATAGTTTAATTTTCTATACTTAGTGTAGATATTAAATTATATAGTTTATTTTTTTATTATATGATGTAGTTCCTATTCATATACTTAGTGCATCTATTACATTATGTAGTTTATTTCATTAAGCTTAGCGTGTCTATTAGATTAGTGTAATTATTAAATTACGTAGATCATTTTGATATACTTAGTGTAATTATTAAATTATGTAGTTCAATTTTTTTGTTTATTACTTATATCATGTAGTTCATTTGTATATACTTGGTGTAGCTATTATAATTATATGATGTGGTTCATTTTGATATACTTAGTATAGCTATTTCGGTATGACTTGTAAGTAGATATTTACTTAATTAAATGTATATAGTGTAAGGAGGAATCATTGTATAGTTTATCTAAACAATGAAACATATTGTAAATAGGTACGTACGAGAGATTACTCATAAGACTTTTCTGTAGACTTGGTGTGGGATAGTCAGGAGGAAATGATTGAATGGGTTAAACAAAAGGGTCGGGAATTGATGATGATTATTGTCATTCAAAACTCAAATCTTAGAAGGGTGAAGATGAGTTGACATCAATTCGGTAAGTATAAACCTAAAAACATCGAGGGATGAGAACCAACACAAAAAAGTGCAACTGTCCATTTTTGGTGACTGGGTTTATGTCGAGTAGAGATTCGGAAACAGGGACAGAAAGATGGGGGGAGCTTAGTGTCATTAACGGACACCACAACCATGACCTTCCTACTATTTTCCTTGGGCATCCATATATTGGTCGAATGAACCCAGAGCAAGAGGGAATGGTTAGGAGGTGGACCAATATGAAATTGGTGCCAAGGTGTATTATTTCTGAGCTTCGGAATCAATTCCCCGAAAATGTGACATTCGTCAAACAAATTAACAACTTCCGGCAGAAGATTCAATTCGAGGAGCGTGGAGAATTGATGGTAACCCAATGGACGCTAACATTCTTAAAAAAACAAGGGTACAAAGTGTATCATAGAAGGGATGAACAAGCTGATGAAGTGGATATCTTATTATTTGCCAACCCAAAGTCACTGCACCTGCTGAAGCTATTCCCATACGTCATTGTTGTTGACAACACATACAAGACTAGTATGTGCGTGTTTAATGAATTTTAATATTTCATAATTTTTTTATTATGTAATCATATTAAGAGTTGTTATATGTACATGTATGGCATGGCTTTGGTTGAGATTATTGGTTTTTATTCCACCGGCAAGACGTTCAACATTGCATATGCATATACTAACGGGGAGGACATACCTCATTACGTTTTTATCATGGAAAGTCTGGAGAAAATATATACGTATGTGGGAGAAAACCCAACAACCATAGTGACCAACCGAGAAACCACTCTCATCAATGCAATCTGTCAAGTTTTCGGAGATACGGTAAAACACCTTTTGTGTTGGGTGAACATTAAACACAATATCGAATCATATACTCTCACCGTCCTCAAGGTCAAGGATAGCGCCGACACTTTTGCGGATAACTGTTGGGGGTTGTTTTTGTCAAGCATGGAGGAAACCTACGAAATGAGACTCCAACAGTTGAGAAAATCACGACACAATTGCCTTGTTGGATACGTGGAAATGACGTGGCTCAATCCATACAAGGAGAATATAGTTAGAGCTTAGACCGACCTTCATCTTCATTTCTTCACCCGAACCACAAATAGGTAACCTTATACTCTCATATGTATGTTTGATATTATTGCACAAGTTAAGTTAGTTTATAACTTGTTCTTTTTTTTATAGGGTTGAGGGTATACACAAAAACTTGAAAGAGGTTTTGAAATCTTCTCAATACGTTTTCAACTCATTTATTGAGAGGATCCACTATGCCTTGGAGTTCCAATGTGAGAGGGTTAGAGAAATAATGGAGATGTCACGTATAAAAGTTCCAACGGAGGTGCATGACCTTAGAAGTAAGGATCTCTTAGGTATACCCTCCAATCGAGACTACCACGCATAGGGCATGGTAGTCTCGATTGGACGCAAGGATCTCTTCAGGTATGTATTTACTTACACCACTATTGATTTCATAATTTAAAAATTCATGTATTGTATATAATTGTTTAACTTAAATTGCAAAATTGAAATTTATTATGTATTTTGTATTTATTATGTACTTTACACCACTATTGATTTCATAATTT
The DNA here is from genome assembly GCA_027886185.1 of Rheum nobile. Lineage (NCBI taxonomy): Eukaryota > Viridiplantae > Streptophyta > Magnoliopsida > Caryophyllales > Polygonaceae > Rheum > Rheum nobile. The sequence continues at coordinate 740,428 of WOAB01000003.1, forward strand.
AAAAATTCATGTATTGAATATAATTGTCTAACTTAAATTGCGAAATTGAAATTTATTATGCATTTTATATTTAATATCTAATAAAAAGTTACTTAGTGTCTTCTAATTGTACAATAATATTATTGCCTCTTTTTTATATGTTAGAACTTAGAAGTAAAGTTTAAGAATGTTCACCTGACCCTCTACGTTATTGGAAGAAGTTTTTTTTTGTTAAAGATATTTGGCTATAAATTAATTAAGTTAGCAAACATTAAAGATTAAAAAAAAGTAAAATCATAACAAAATGACACATAGGAATTATGAGGCCGGAATTTATATAGTGGTTCTAAATTCATTTGCTTTAATATATATAGATAGTGTTAATTAATATAATTTTTTATTCATGTTAATTATCTCATAAGTGAAAAATAAGGTTTACAATTTTACACAAATATTTTTGCACCTTCTTAGTTATTACCTATAAGTAAGAGTTTTACGATTTTAAAAAATTTAACCAAAAAACTACCCTAAACCAAATAAGTACCCTATTATGTTTTTACAGATAAAAAATGAAGTGGCCATTACTAAATACAGGATAATTATTTAAATCCGTATTATATTTTTAAATATAATACGAATAAACAATTATGAATAAGTAATGATAAATATAAATTTAACTAATAGGATTTGGCTGTGGCTGCGGAGTCGGCGCGCTCCCAACATCGAAATTTGAGTTGCTATGTAGTAGAGCGACATGTTACCGCATCGGTCCGTCGGGGCGATATGGATCGTTCAGGACCTAGGGTTCTGCTTTCCGATATGACCAGGGAGGCATCATCGGGGCCCAGCAATGACCATCCAGAGCCCATGGCGGCATCATTGGGGCTTAGCAACGACCAACCAGAGCCGACGGTTGAGGATGTATACGAGGACGTCCCGCCCATGACACAGCCCGACTCTCAGGAGCACACGGGGGCAGAGTCTGAGGACCCGACGACCACTCCTTCCACTCCCACGACGACCCCTCCAGCTGCTCCTTCTTCTGCCCTACCTTCCACTCCCCCGACGACCCACAAGCTGCTTCTTCTTCTGCCCCCTTTCTGCTCCCCCGACGACCCCGCGAGCTTCTCCTCCTTCTGCCCCCCCTTTTGCTCCCCCAATGACCCAACGAGCTCTTCCTTGTGCTCCGCCAGTCGAACACCCGACAGCCCCCCTACTGCTCGCGCGGGCCGTCGTGGCAGAGGAGGCCGTGTCGCACGACCTCGTAGGCCGCGACAAGGTCAACCGGTTCTTCCTCCTCTAGATTTGGCTCCCAAGCCCGAGCCCGAGGCTGGCCCTGTTGGGGGTGAGCGTAGGCCGTGGATGCCAGGGGGCCCCATATCAGGGACGGTTCTACTAGTTATCTGACACACATTGCTTAGTACATTTGGGCCGATGCGGACGTGTCGATGGTACGTATGGTTTATTAATGATAATTTGTTTGATTTTTTGTTATAAAATTAAATTATGGTACAACAATTATATTAACCTAGTAATGTTTTTACAGACCCGACCGTGGCTACGAGCCCACACGCGTGTCCTCGAGTTCCAAACTACATTGACATGCTGTACTCGACCCCGATACGTAATGAGTTATTGCACATCGTAGCGGCCTGACCCAGTTGGGGTCGTTGGACTACGGGGATGTCGACTACATCCTCGTCAGCGCATTTGTGGAGCGTTGTGGTGCGGGGATTAGCCGCGAGTGGCCCGATCTAGACACCAAGAGACTCGAATGGAAGATGGAAAGTGAAACACAATAGAAACACAAAGGAAGTTAGCAAACGAACACAAGAACAATACAAAAACAAGGGATATAGAAAGAACCACTTGAATGGAGGCAAGACCCTTGGAGCCCTAAGTTGTCTCCTAAGAACCAATACCAAATAACAAGAGACCCCTTCTTCTACAACCTCACACAACCAAGGACGTATCCTAGGAGCACGAGGAGGGTGCGTGTGAGGCCTTGGAGCACCAACCTTATGGAGGAGATTGACACAACACAAGGACAACCAAGCAAGATCGAATCAACTTTGAGAAATCACTCCCATGGAGCTCTCAATCTTCATTATGCATAAAGCAAAGGTTCATAACTGGGAAAAACTGAGTTACAAAGAAAGCTAAAGGTCTTATATAGCCTAAGGGGGTCGTCCCATAAAAGCCCAACAAGAAACGAGACAAAAGGGGGTAAAAGGGGGGGAAACTCGGCCTGGACCCGGCCGAGTTTCTGACCGAGTCAGGCTCAACTTTTCTTCTCTGGGGACAACTCGGTCTGGACCCGACCGAGTTGTGGGGCCGAGTCAGGGGAGTGGGCTTCACTGGGAGAAACTCGGCCTGGACCCGGCCGAGTTTGGGGCCGAGTCAGGGCCATGCCTTGGCTTTGCTTCTCTGGGCGCAACTCGGCTTGGGCCCAGCCGAGTTTGGTGGCTTGGGCCGAGTCAGGGCTCTCCATATCTTGAGTCCTTTGTTCGTCTTGGCTTGGCTTGGCTTGGCTTGGCTTGGAAGGTCACCAACTTCCGTAGCATGGGCTCAATGAAGTCCTCGATGAGGGTGGGCTCCCTTGAGACGTGAAGGCTAACCAAGTTCTCGAACTCTTCTTGCATGAGCTTGGCTTGGGCCCTTGTGAGTGGACCACTCTTGGGAACCTTGGGTGTAGCCTTGGATGCTCCCGCATCATTCTCCCCTTCTTGGAAAGGATTCGACCTCGAATCACCGTCTTCATCCTCGGAGAGAAATGGCGTGAGGTCGGCGACATTGAAAGTGGGGCTAACTCCATACTCGTCCGGTAGCTCCAAGATGTATGCATTGTCTCCAACACGGCGTAGCACTTTGAAGGGTCCATCTCCTCTTGGTGAAAGCTTGGATTTGCGCTTCTCGGGAAAACGTTCCTTCCTCAAATGCACCCACACAAGGTCTCCGGGTTGAAACACCAAGCGGCGGCGCCCTTTGTTGGCCTTGGTTGCGTTGTACTCCGCCTTGACATGAAGCTTGTCCCTTGTGCGCTCATGTAACTCCTTGATGAACTCCAAATGCTTACCTGCATCAAAGCTTTCTCTATCCTTCATGGGGAAGGGGGTAAGATCAAGTGGGGTTAAAGGATTCACACCATAAACACATTCAAAGGGGGTCAATTGGGTGGAGGAATGAATGGTTCTATTATAAGCAAACTCCACATGCGGTAAGGCTTCTTCCCAAGCCTTGAGATTCGTCCTAATAATGGCTCTAAGAATGGTGGTTAAGGTCCTATTAGTCACCTCCGTTTGACCATCGGTTTGGGGATGACTTGATGTAGAGAACAATAACCTAGTTCCTAGCTTACTCCAAAGTGTCTTCCAAAATGAGCTAAGGAACTTCACATCTCGATCACTCACTATAGACCTAGGTACACCATGCAACCTAACTATCTCCCTAAAGAATAGGCTAGCTACATTGGGTGCATCATCGGTCTTATGGCAAGCTATGAAATGGGCCATCTTAGAGAATCGATCAACAACCACAAAGAACGAATCTCTCCCCTTATTAGTCCTAGGCAATCCCATAATAAAATCCATTGATATGTCCTCCCAAGGGGCTGTAGGAATGGGCAAAGGGATATACAATCCATGGGGCTTTAGCTTAGACTTAGCCTTCAAACAATCCAAACACCTTTTCACTAGGTGCTCAACATCCCTAAGCATGTGTGGCCAAAAGAAATGAGTATGCAACATGTGATGTGTTTTGTCCCTCCCAAAATGACCCATCAATCCACCCCTACGGGCTTCCTCAACAAGCAACAACCGAAGGGAACATCGAGGTATGCACACTTTATCAACTTTGAACAAGAATCCATCAAACAATTAATACTTATCTAATGAACCTTTTAGCACACAATGCTTGTAAATATCACCAAAATCCACATCATCCACATATAACTCTTTTATGTATGTAAATCCTAGTACCTTAGAGTCTAATGTGGTGAGTAATGCATGTCTCCTAGAAAGTGCATCGGCAACTACATTGTCTTTCCCTTTCTTGTACTTGATGACATAAGGAAAAGTCTCAATAAATTCCATCCATCTACCATGCCTCCTATCAAGTTTATCTTGACTCCTAAAGTGTTTTAAGGACTCATGATCGGTATGCAAGACAAACTCTCTAGGCCATAGGTAATGTTGCCATGTCTTAAGTACTCTAAACAGTGCATAAAGTTCCTTGTCATATGTAGAGTAGTTTAGACATGCACCTTTCAACTTTTCACTAAAAAAGGCAATAGGCTTACCTTCTTGCATGAGCACTCCTCCAATGCCAATTCCACTAGCATCACATTCCACTTCAAATGGCCGTGTGAAATCCGGGAGAGCTAGCAAGGGTGCTTGGGTTAGCTTCTCCTTCAAGTTGTTGAATGCTCTTTCTTGGGCTTCCTCCCATTTGAATGGACTGTTTTTCTTTATAATCTCGGTCAAGGGGGCAGAAATGGTGCTAAAGTCCTTGACAAATCTCCTATAGAAGCTTGCTAGCCCATGGAAGCTCCTCACTTGGCTAATGGAAGTCGGTGTTGGCCAATCTTGAATTGCTTTGATCTTCTCTTCATCCACTCGCTGCCCTTGTGTACTCACTACAAAACCAAGAAAAATGACCTCATTAGTGTAAAAGTCACATTTCTTCAAGTTGGCATACAAGCGCTCTACTCTAAGAGTAGAAAGGACTTCCCTTATGTGTCTCTCATGCTCCTCTAGGGTCCTGCTGTAGATAAGAATATCATCAAAGTATACTACAATAAATTTCCCAATAAAGTTCCTCAGCACATAATTCATTAATTTCATAAAAGTAGAGGGAGCATTTGTCAAACCAAATGGCATTACAAGCCACTCATAGAGCCCAAACTTTGTCTTGAAGGCTGTTTTCCATTCATCTCCTTCCTTCACCCGGATTTGATGGTATCCACTCCTTAGATCAATATTTGTGAAGATGGTGGAACCATAGAGCTCATCTAGCATGTCGTCCAACCTTAGAATTGGATGGCGGTACTTGATGGTGATGTTGTTGATGGCTCTACAATCGATACACATCCGCCATGTGTTGTCTTTCTTAGGCACAAGTAGGACCGACACGACACAAGGTGATAGGCTCTCTCTCACATAACCCTTATCTAGGAGCTCTTGCACTTGGGTTTGGATCTCTTGGCTCTCCTTATGGTTCATCCTATAAGCGGGCCTATTGGGTAGAGTGGCACCGGGGATAAGGTCAATTTGGTGCTCTATGCCTCTCAATGAAGGTAGGCCATGGGGGATCTCATCCGGGAACACATCAATAAACTCCTCAAGAAGGGCTTGGATGCTAGGAGGTACGGTAGCCTTGGTCTCTTCACTTAGCATGGTTAGTTCTTTGCACAAAAGCATAAAGGGTTGTATCTATGGGTAGGTACATACCTTGTAGCTCATCCTTGGATGCTAATAAGACACTTGAAGGCTGGATGGATAAGGCTTGGCTTGGCTACGGGTGGGGGTTGGTTTTCCGAAGCCTTTCCCTTTTTCACACTCTCCTCTTCTCTTTCCTTGGCCTTCTTCTTTTCATACTCAACCGCCACTTGAGATGGGGTCATGGGCTTGAGAACAACACTCTTGCCTCCAAAGGTGAAAGAATGGCGGTTAGTGAATCCATCATGCATAACCTTCCTATCATATTGCCATGGACGACCAAGTAAAATATGGCAAGCTTGCATAGACAATACATCACATAAAATAGTATCTTCATAATGCCCTAAGGTGATAGTCAACTTGACTTGCTTGCTAACCCTCAATTCACCACAATCATTCATCCATTGCAATTTATAAGGTCTAGGGTGATAAGAAGTAGGAAGATTCAATTTACTAACTAGCTCGATGCTAGCTATGTTACAACAACTTCCTCCATCTATGATCATGTTGCACACCTTGCCCTTAACTAGACATCGAGTATGAAAAAGATTTTCTCTTTGATTATCATCACATGGAGATGGTTTAACATGCAAGACTCTTTTAACAATCAATGACTCACCATGCTCATACTCAATCTCATTCTCACCATCCAAATCAGTTTCATGCTTCTTATCATCATCACAAACATCATGGTCATCATCACATTCAGATTCATATAGCCCTAGGGAATTAATCATGAGAGTTCTAGTGTTAGGACACTCCCTCGCCATATGACCTCTACCTTGGCATTTAAAGCACACAATATCTCTAGCTTTAGGGGGAGGGTTAGAAGTACTCCCTTTGGGTCCACTAGGGGCCACGGCTGGCCTTGGGCTCGGTGCGAAGGGTGTTGGTTGAGCATTCTTCTTCGGCCCTCCTTGCTCCCAATGAGGCTTGGATGATTGCCCCTTGTCCTTTGCTTGAAAGGGCTCCCTTCCATAGGGTTGGTAGCCACGGTTTTGATTAGGACCCTTCCAAGAGTTGGGCATCCCACTTTGCATTCTTCCTCCTTGGTACCTACCCTTATTCCTCTTCTCAAATTTGACGGCTAAGTGGAGCAATTCTGTCATGGTAGCATATGGAAACATATCTATTTCATTAGCCAATTGAGAATTAAGGACTCGAAGGTACCTAGCCATGGTGGTCTCTTCATCTTCATCCACGTTGGCCCTAACCATAGCAACTTGCATAGCATTGTAGGTCTCTTCGACACTCATGGATCCTTGCTTCAAATTCTCTAGCCTTTGTCTTAGCTCTCGTGCATGGTGTTGTGGCACAAAACGAGCTCTCATCATGGCTTTCATTTGATTCCAAGTGGCCACGGCTGGATCAAGGGCTTGTCTCCTTTCTTTCACAAGGTTATCCCACCAAATTAGTGCATAACCATTGAATTCAAGGGTGGCGAGTTGTACCTTCTTATGCTCGGGGAAGTTGTGGCAACTCCAAATTTGCTCGATTTTTGTCTCCCAATCCATGTATACATCCGGATCACATTTGCCTTCAAAAGATGGGATCTTCACCTTGATCTTTCCAATACCATCTTGCTCGGGTTCTCGGCCTCCTCTTCTTTGGTAGCCTCGAGGTGGCATAGGCTCCCATTCTTCATCTCCCCATTCCTCTTCCTCTTCATGGGCACGCCTTGGGTCCTCATAATAGCCACGTCTTGGCTCCTCACGATAGGTGCGCCTTGATCCCTGAAATCTATTAAAAGGGTTAGGAGCAAAAGGTCTCTCTCCTTGCCCGGGGGAAACGGTGGATGCGGGCATTTGGTGTGTTTGGAGAGGCACGGTGTTGGAAGGCCCTCCCGGTTCGGGGTTGGAGCCTAGAGGCACGGATAAGGGCGCGGTTGGCCTTGCCTCTAATGCTCCAATCCGGTGGGTCAATTGGGCAAGGTTGTCCGACATCGTCTTAAGCAAGTTGAACATCTCGGGGGATCCTTCATCGGTTGGTGGGGTGCTATCACCTTCATTATCCATGATCAATAAACTCAAAGAAAACAAGTTAGGATTAGTGAAAACAAAACAATCCTCACAAGTGTTTGATCACTCGTGTGTTTGATCACTCACTCTCTTGTTGATGTCGATGCAAGCTTTTTGGAAGGTAAAGTTTCCTTGAGAAGGACAAAAACCTTATATAAGCATTGGTGAACTTTAGACAACACACAACCAAAGGTGAGAATAGCTCTTGGATTTCGAAAGATAAGCTCAAGAAGACACACACAATAAAACAACAAGAAGGATGACACAACAAAGATTTCACAAGGAATTGTGTTTAGGAAATTCAACAATGCAATGTCATACCTAGCTCGTTTTTACCAATACTCATGAACACATAAACAAGTTGCCAAAGGATTAAAATGAATGGTAAGATGGGTAGGCAATCAAGCTTGAGGTTCAAGGGTATGGTTCAAGGCAAGTCGGGAATCTAGACCAAAACTCGGTCTGAAACTCGGCCGGGTGGGGGCCGAGTTCTTCTCAGTCAAGCTTCTTCTTCTCTCTTTTTTTTTTTTTTTTTTTGATGATCACAACACTTGCAATGTGATATAATACAATAGTAAGAGCAACAATGTCTTCAAACTAGAACAAGAAATAAACAAGAACAAACCTTTTTTCTCTCTCTCTCTCTCTCTCTCTCTCTCTCTCTCTCTCTCTCTCTCTCTCTCTCTCTCTCTCTCTCTCTCTCTCTCTCTCTCTCTCTCTCTCTCTCTCTCTCTCTCTCTCTCTCTCCCCCTTTTTTTTATAATAAAAAACGTGCAACACAAATTAATACAAAAGGAATAAAGATATCTTGCTTTCTAGATCACTTTTGAGGCAATCATGACTTGTAGAGTCTAGAATAGCAAGTGGGGGAAAAGCTTTTTGCATGCCTTTTTGTGTGCAGATTTTGCAGGCTTTTTGGGGGCAGAAAATGGCAGACTTTTGGGGCTAGGATAGCTGGGTTTTGGGGCTAAAATATAGGTGGGTTTTGGGGTTGTTTGTGGGGATTTTCGGATGGGCTTTGAGGGGTGTTGCAGCTGGGTTTTGTGGGGGGAATTCCGGAAGATTGGAGGGGTGTTTGGTCGTGGTCGTGTGGTGGTGGAAGGTGGTGGTGGTGGTGGCAACAAAGAGGCAACAAGTTCACACATGCACAAGCACAAGTAAACACAAACTAAGCACAACAAGCATGAAGAACATGAAGAACAAGATGAACATGAAGAACACAAGGAAGAACAAGATGAACACAATGAAGAAGAATGGAAAAGAAGACTCAAGGAGCTAACCAAGGTGGTGGCTCGGCTGAGATGGTGGTGGCTCGGCATCGAGATGGCTCTGATACCAATTTGGTGCGGGGATTAGCCGCGAGTGGCCCGATCTAGACGCCAAGAGACTCGAATGGAAGATGGAAAGTGAAACACAATAGAAACACAAAGGAAGTTAGCAAACGAACACAAGAATAATATAAAAACAAGGGATATAGAAAGAACCACTTGAATGGAGGCAAGACCCTTGGAGCCCTAAGTTGTCTCCCAAGAACCAATACCAAATAACAAGAGACCCCTTCTTCTACAACCTCACACAACCAAGGACGGATCCTAGGAGCACGAGGAGGGTGCGTGTGAGGCCTTGGAGCACCAACCTTATGGAGGAGATTGACACAACACAAGGACAACCAAGCAAGATCGAATCAACTTTGAGAAATCACTCCCATGGAGCTCTCAATCTTCATTATGCATAAAGCAAAGGTTCATAACTGGGAAAAACTGAGTTACAAAGAAAGCTAAAGGTCTTATATAGCCTAAGGGGGTCGGCCCATAAAAGCCCAACAAGAAACGAGACAAAAGGGGGTAAAAGGGGGGGAAACTCGGCCTGGACCCGGCCGAGTTTCTGACCGAGTCAGGCTCAACTTTTCTTCTCTGGAGACAACTCGGTCTGGACCCGACCGAGTTGTGGGGCCGAGTCAGGGGAGTGGGCTTCACTGGGAGAAACTCGGCCTGGACCCGGCCGAGTTTGGGGCCGAGTCAAGGCCATGCCTTGGCTTTGCTTCTCTGGGCGCAACTCGGCTTGGGCCCGACCGAGTTTGGTGGCTTGGGCCGAGTCAGGGCTCTCCATATCTTGAGTCCTTTGTTCGGCTTGGCTTGGCTTGGCTTGGAAGGTCACCAACGTCCGTAGCATGGGCTCGGTGAAGTCCTCGACGAGGGTGGGCTCCCTTGAGACGTGAAGGCTAACCAAGTTCTCGAACTCTTCTTGCATGAGCTTGGCTTGGGCCCTTGTGAGTGGACCACTCTTGGGAACCTTGGGTGTAGCCTTGGATGCTCCCGCATCACGTTGGTATCCCGAGACCAACAACTTTCACTTTCCATGGGGCAAGGTCACCATCACTCTACATGACGTCCAGATGATTATAGGACTTCCCATTGACGGGGTTGAGATGACAGAGCAGATGGATGCTGGGGCTCTTAGGATTTGCATTTGCCAGATGTTTGACATTTCTATGGACGACATGTACGAGTACAATAGGGGCAGCATACTCCTCAGGAAGGACGTCGTTGTAATAACCCCTAAAAGTCTCGAATTGTCATTTTGTAAAAAGGACATAATGGGCAATTTCTGTAATCTCAGTAAGATTATTTGAACATAATAATATACGTTTAAAGTGTATTGAGTCTTAGAATATTTTTTAGAAGTGCTAAAAATAAGGATCTAGCAAAGACCGCGAGCGAGACCCGTGACCTAAGGCCAAATAACGCGATCGCGGCTGTTCCGCGACCGTGGAATGCTTCTGCGGGCGCATATTCGCCCAGGAACCATCCGCAATCGCGGCTCCGTTTCCGCGACTGCGGATCGTTGCGTCTTCGTCTTCTTCGTTCTTATCCGAGCTCGCCGATTTGATTTTCCCACGTTTTCTTCAACGTTGCCGGTGGAGGGGAGCTGGAGCGCTTGGTTTGCCTTTGAGGGGTGAATGTCTCCTGATCCGTGGCTATAAAAGGAGGCCAGATGAGACCGAAATCTTCATCCACAACTCCATCAATCTCTCTCTCTCGTTGTAGTCTGTCGCCAGAGTTCTTGCATTCGTCGGAGTTTCGCCGGAGTTTTGGTGTCGCCGGAGGTGTTATGGAAGCGTCGTAGTGGTGACATTGCAAGGAGGTGAGGAATTCATTATCATCTTCGTCGTCGGTGAGTTTTCGAGGCCGAGTTGGAGCCGCATCGGAAGGGAGATCCGCGATCGCGTGGATGAATTTCGCGACCGCGGCTCTGCCCAGAATTGCACGACAGCGGATGCCCAAATTGCGACCGCGTCTTGCTCTAGCAAGCGCGATCGTGGCTTGGACAAACACGGTCACGGCTTAGTCCTTGTTTCCTTCGTATCGAATCTAACTTAGGGTTCCGTCGTTTATCTCGTCGTCGTCGTAGGAATCCGTTTCAGGTTCTAGTCTCCAGATACTCGAAACCCGACATCTTCATTCGTCTAGATTAAGGCAAGTGGCGGTTCGCTCTTGCTCATTATTCCATGTTTCCCTTGATTATCAATTAATTGATTGTTAATTAAGATGGGATAAAAGTTGTTGTTCTGTTTGAGAACAAATTTAATTAAATAATGTGTTTAAAATATGACTTTATAATAGGTTGTATATATTGCTAGAAACAACGCTATATATAGTCTTATATGTTATTACTGTAATGAATTCTGGTGTGGATTTAAATGTGAACTTAAATGCTAGTTTAGCACGAGTATTCGTAGGAACGTTAATTCCTTACGAGGATTAGTGTTTCTTTATAATGTCGGTGTTAGGAAGTAAGTGCCCTAACACTCTCTTGGTCATGACCTACCCCTATCCGAATATAGGGGTGGTGCACTCAGCTGGTGCCAATCTTTGGGAGGTATTCTCAATCTTAAGGGATTTATTCCCAATGTCTCAGTACGAGATGTGAAATTAAAAGCTTCAACGTTAAAGTGCGTTTTGGAAGTAAATAAGATAAGTGTGGTTATGCACATAATTAATATACCCTCGGGCGAGGAGTACACCGTGGAAACCGCCCGGACTCTTGTTAGAGTAAGTCCTCTTTCCAATCTGGATTCGTATTACGCGGTGAGGTTGGTCGTGGACCCAAATAATCAAGGTTGTTTTTGAAACTTGTGTGTGAAAACTTAACATTCCCAAACATTTGTCACAAGTTTCCCATAAGACTCAATTCCTTTGGAGTCTTCTTTTCAGTACATGTCTTTTTCTAATCATTCCGTGAAAGTTTCGGGTTATGTATCGTCCCCTTCGGTTATTATTCGAGGGACAATGATAGTAAACAGTTACGATCACTTGAACCATTCTGTTTGTACCCTTGCATAGTCTTTCATTAGACTAACCAACCGAGTTTTATTCCTTGCATGGTTGGCTGGTGTCATCCGTCCTATACGACACATCAGTGGTTGGTCCCCGAAGACTTGAAGTAACCAATCGAAGAAGAGGCTTGCAATTGAAGATTTAAGTGACAGTGTTTTAAGGTTGTTAAGTATTATTTTAACATGTGTTCCTATAAACGAGTCCTGTAATATGGTTTATTATAAAAGTCTTCCGCTGTAATTTCACTCTGTTGTAAAATCGTCTCTCTCATTTAATGAGAGATCTGTTAATAAAAGGTTGAGTTTCATTTAAAATGTCTTCCGCTGATTAATCTTTTGTTATTTAATATACTTATTTAAGCTTAATTGTTCCGATTAAAGCCTAGGGTGAATTTGGACAGTAAAGTCTGAGGTCACTGGCGTGTGGCACTACCGACATAAGTCAGGGGTGTTACAGTCGTGGAGTTTATGGCAGATATGATACAGAGAGGACATAGTCAAGAGGAGATAGCGTCTGCCTACTTGTATCTGTTGATTGGCTGTACTATTATGTGCGACAGGTATAACGACTGTACCTCTGGTAAATTTATTTAATGCGATATTTTATTATCTTATACTGTTTTTTTTCTTTTGTAAAATAGGTCCACCAACCGGGTGAAGCACAAGTATATGCAATTCGTGCTGGACCATGACACAATTGGCAAATTTGCCTAGGGCGCTGAGGTTCTTGCGATCTTGTATCGCAACATGGGGGAGGCATCCCGAGCCTAGACGACCGGCATAGCGGGTTGTATTATTTTTTTATTAATTATAGCATGTCATTTTATTTTATTAACGTTTTGTGTCATTATTGTAGTGCTGGATATGGCATTATTTCCCACGTTCGGAGGACACACGTCACAGGACCCGCAATGACCGGCGGAACCGTGGGCAACAGCCGTGGACGAGCCTGGACCCATTCCTCGTATGGATGCGGATAGGCTCGTCCAGCTCAGACCGGCGTTGGATAGGGTTACAGCTGATGAGGTAAAATCTACAACCGAATCTAATTACTTTTTATGGTATTTTTTTAGGCTCTTAACAAATAGTAACATGATGTAATTACAGGTCCGTTGGATGCCTTAGAGAGTAAGGGGAGAACGCCCGGAGGTGGATTTCAGGACTACCCATCGGGGATCTAGGTTCGACGGTATCATCCGTTGCCTTGATGTCTAGGAGGGGTACATGTCGAGCCGAGTGCTACGCCAGTTCGGTCTGAGGCAGGTGATTCTTCCACCTCCGTGTCAGCCGAGTACGGTGACTAGAGGGGTATCCTCGACGGGCTACAAAGTGGAGTTCCTCGGGCCAGAATACCCTACCTAGGCAGAGCGCGACAACCATCTCTTCGATATTGACGCGTTTCAACCATGTAGGTGGCCTGGGGACTGTGATGTCCACTACATAGACTATTTTGAGGAGATCACTCATCCGTATGTGGATCCTACCTCCCAGCCACAAGATGTCATTCGCCGACCTCCAGTAGTTGATATCGCTACGGTATATGTTTTCTTATTTTTAAACATTTACTATACTACTTATGCATTAGTGTACGTAATATTAACATATTTAAATTATGCAGCGGGCCCAAATGGTGCTCGGGTTGACACGTGCCCGGTTGGATACCGACGAGATCACTGATGGAGAGAGGGTGCACCTTCTCAGTGTCATCCAGATATTGGTGGGGGACGCTCACCCGGTGCCGGATCCACCTCAGCGCGCATCGCACATTTTTAAGGACTCACAGTATGAGCACGGTCAGGGTAGCGGTGTAGGGGGCAATGAGGGAAGGGATGGACTCGACCCTACACATGATTAGTTTTATTTAGAGTTTGTTTTAGTATTTTGGATCTGATACAGTTGTTTTGTATATAATTTACCTATTGAGATCTATTTTGGAAATACGAATTTGATTCCCTGCTTAATTTTCCTACCTTCAAAATTATATTGATTGTCTACATTTATTACTTCTTACCAAAGACAATTAAATAATCAAATAATTATAAATCTGTAAAGAAATGAGTGTGCTATATGACCAAATTCATAAAGGGTTAAACTGAAGGCTTGTGTTCTATAAAGAATTCATTGAATATATGACCCCTCCTACCAACATTTGTTAAATTGAGGGCTTGTGTTTTAAAACGAATTTATCTAATATTTAATTCTAACTTTTCTTGAAAACTAGTTACCATCAAATTAAAACTTAAGGAATGAAATATTGGAAGTTATATATAAAATTATTTTAATAATACAAAAAAACATTAATTTTATTTTTATAAAATAATCAATTTAATATTTTTTTAATATTTTTAAAGTTATACATAATTCAAACTTTATTGTGTTAATATTTTTGTACAACTAACATAATAATATACAATAATCGATTTAACATTATTTTTTTGGAAAAGTATTTTATTTAATAATTTTAAATAAAAAACAACACAGTATCACTTTAGATACGTGAGCGTGACTCTGTTTACCCTAAACCTATACCGAATACCCTAAATATGTCACGCTCACGTTTCGCGTATACATGATCACTGTTACGCTTCCGTTTTCCGTTTGCGTGGCCATTTTGATCGTAAAAAGTAGAAAAAATGAACGTATCTAATGATCGCGTAAATTAATGACCTTGGCAATATAAAAGAAAACAAAAACGGCAATCGAGATGGAATGAAGAGAGTAGGGGTAGTTTCGACATTTTGGCAGGGACTCTGCAGGAGGACCTTCTTAAATTTGACCAACGACTTTTTCGGTTTTGCTGGTGACGCACTGACGCACAACAATCCCGAATTTTTCTTACCTCCGCAATTTCAATAGCATTCATCTCCACATTTTTCCATTTTTCTGTTTTGTGTCCAAGGCATTGTTCATCTCAATTGAAGATTTCCTCCCAAAATTGTAAATTTTCCGTCAGCTATGATTGACGCCGATTGCTTCCGCAATCTCATGCCGAACAAACGATCCATACTCTAGACTCTCTAGTCTTCAGGTAAAATTATCCTTTTTCGTTGCACTCTTCCTTCAATTTCACTCAAGATTCTTGTAAGATTAGATATTTAGATCCATCAATGGTTGGCGATTAGCTCGTTTCTGTTGCTGACCTAAAAATTCCTGTACGGAGGATCGCGTTGAGGTTACTGGTGAATGACTTAGGGAGCTGTGGCCTGTGGCATTGGAATTGGAAATCGTTGTGTCCAAAAAAAATTGTCAATTTTTTGTGGACCTGTAAAAGTTAAATTATCAGGGAGAAATGCGAAGGGGTTAGAATCGGGGGGAAATGCATGATTCGCGATTCCATTTACAATGTGTTAATTACGTTTATTTTAACTGAAACTGAATTATCAAACAGATGAACAATTTTTACAATTTTGGTGTTTGATTGGCAGCGAATTTGTTGTTTTTGCGGAATAGATGTTTATGCATGTTGACCAACATTTTTTAGCTAGTGCTGATACAAGGGTAATTCAACTTCAGGTGAAGTTTTCTGTTGCTTTTTTCAAGAATGGAGACATCTAGTGCTGCCGATGTTGAACCAAAACCAACCGTTAGTGAAGTTGAGGTTAAGCCAGAGAACATAGGGGATATGCACGGAGAAGATTCCTCTTTCACTTGTGATCTGTGTGACAAGGAATTAACATACAAGATAGCTCAAGATTTGCTGTCAGGATTAGCTACTGCATGTGTTGATGGCACCACTGGAGTCATTTTCAAGACCCCTGCTTCTGTGGCAGCTGAATACAGGAAAGATATGATTGACTATCTCACGGTCCGAAGTGAGAGTTTTGTTGCTGAAACTGTCATCCTAGACACTGATCCAGGGGCTGAAGTATCTGATCATCCTCTGGATATATTATCTAGTATGATTGATGATTATGCTATCTCAAGGAAAAGCTTGTTTAGCCGGGTTTCTGGGTTGATGCTGAGTGAAATGAGGGAAGACCGTGTAGATGAATTTATGCAAGAAATGGAGAGAGACAGCTTCTGGCTTTTGGACAGGAGGGAATCTGCTGCACAGACTCTCATCAAGAATGTGGATTTTAAGAATTTGTATCACTGCAACATGAAATTCGGCTCTGAGAATGAAGTCATTGAGCATCAGGAGACGTGTGGTTATAGGGCTGTGATGTGTGAAAATGAAGGATGCAATGACACATTTAGTGCGGATAGTGTAGAGCATCATGATTCAATCTGCCCTTTTAAGATACTTCCCTGTGAGCAGAACTGCTCGGAATTACTCATGAGGCGTGACATGGACAAGCATTGTATCACTGACTGTCCCATGAAGCTAACGAACTGTCCTTTCTACTCAATTGGATGTCAATCTCCTGTTCCACATTCCTTGATTAAAAAACATTGCTCTGAGAATACCCATGGTCATTTGCTAATTGTTCTTCAGTATATTCACAAGGAAGCATCAACTGAGGATGTCGAATGCTGGGCAGAGCAAGTAGAGAAGGTCAGTTCCTTTTTTCCCTTTAATTTCTTAACGAAAAGATTATCTTCATTTTGTCTGTGGAAAGGGTGTACTAGATTCATTTGTGTTAACCAATTTGAGTGAGCTCCTTTTCTTTTGCTTATTCGTACATCACGTGATCATATAGAAAGAGAATGGAAAATGGTGAATAGTTAAAAAGAGGAACATAATACAAACACACAAACCCACAAAGACCCCGTCTTCTTGTGTGTTTCCCTTGATGGGTATTAGAACTAGGCTTATAATGATGTTTTCATCTTATATAAATGAATTCCTGAAAAACTGAAAATTTCTTGATGTCATTGCAAGTTGTTCCTTATTTCTTCTTGCTCCATCTGACAAGGATGTGTTGTTTCCTATACTGATATAGCTGAATACTTATAAGCATATATTTTGGACAGTCCCAATTCTGTGATCAGCTGGAAGCTCGAGATGTGAGAACTTTTACTATGGCAGTCAAGGAAATTGAGAAAAGTATTGGCCCATTTGAGGTTAGCCAGGAAAAAACAGAAACAGTGGAAGATACTCCAGCGTCTCCTCCATCAGAGCAAGCAACAAGTGCTCTACCACCAGAACAAGCTACTACAACTTCTGCAGCAGATGAGGCTGTAGCTCCTCCTTCAAAGGAGCGAGACGTGCCTTCTCCTTCAACAGAGCAAGATGTAGCTCCTCCTCCAACTACTACAAAAAACGACGCTCAGACCACTCCATCATATCAGGATGCAACTTCTTCTCCAGCTACTACTACACAAGAAGAGACTGAGACCACTCCAACAGAGCAGACACCGGAAAATTACCCGGCTGCTCCCCCACCAGAACAGCCTTCTTCTCCACTGCAGGACCCTGCAACAGCTGATGTGCAAGAGCCAGCTCCTTCTACTGACCAGCCAGAGCCAGCTCCTTTGCCGGAGGAGGCTAAAACCGCTCCACCGCAGCAACCTGAAAATTAAAGCTGAAACTCACAGTTTTCACATTATACCTTACACATCAACGCTTTGATGTTTGACATAAACAACTGAGAGTTGCAGACTACATCTTTGGCATGCTAGTCTGCAACCATGTTTTTGTTTGTTCGTTACATCTTAGTGCATTCTTTCCACTTCTGTTATAGGATAGCTAAAATGAAGAAGGGCAGTTTCCAATTTCATTAAAAGTGTCTATGTTAATTATATATACTTGCAATTTTTTGTTCATATATCCTGTTTGTTCAGGGTCTCACGGAGATTCAGCTATTTCAATTGTAACAAATCAATATTTTTTGTTTCTCAATAGTTCTTTTTAATCAATTAATTGAGTTTGGCCCCATATTTTGGATTTTACATAACGCAAACTTATGATAATATAAATTTCATTTTCCAATTAATAAATTTTATTGGCTATCTTTGATAATATTTATAAGCAAGTTTTCAGAAACGTGAAGCCGTTTCATAGGCAATGATACATGGAAACTACTAGTGCAGTACCTGCACCTTGTACGAGTGAAGGTAAATTTATAAAATTATCATTAATTATTCATGATTGAATTAAATTATATTATATTTAAGTAGTTTTTTTTAAAAATATATTATTAATATTGTTTAAGAATTATATAAATCAAAAATTGAAATAACATAAATTTGTTAATTAAAAGCAATATGTTCTACATTTTATTGTTAGTCATATAACTTCTATAAATATATTATATTTTTATTCATATATATTCTCATACAATTATCATTTTTTATTTTTAATCATGTAATTATTGTCATGCACGAGATATTTTTGCTAAAGTCGCATATGTATTCCACTACCATTTATCGTATATTTTCCATAAACTATGTTATATTAACATAAAATATTCAAATTTAGTCAATATTTAATATAGAATTATAAGTAACAATATTAGTTAAACTTAAATATGTGAACTTATAACAAAATTCTAGCTTTAAAAGTGATATGTTGAAAGGCTATATATTAAAAAAATATTATTTATATATATATATATTATTCAAAAATGTAAATATATCAGTCATATTAACTCAAAAATGAAAATAATAAATTACAATAGTGGCTCATTTACATTGTTATATATATATATATATATTCAAGTAATAAGATTTTAGTAATTTGATAATCAAGATGTACAGAAAATTAAAGTAGACTTTTGAATTAAAAAAACATTTTCATAAATTAATATTGGATCGGTTGACTGAAAGTTATGGGTTCGTTTGATAACCTTGTAAGATTTCAGTTTTATATCCAGTAAATATTTTTGACAAAAATAATTTGTATTCATGTAAAGAAGTAACAATTGTAAAAATCTGTATTTGTTGGTGCAAATCTTGTTAAGTTTTTTTTGTTAATTTATATTTTGCTGATTATTTAATATAATAATAAATAGAAAAAAGAGACATAAAAAATAAGACTTTAACAACTTGGACCTAAAAACACTCTTGTGGATAAAAAAGAGTGAGCTTTAATGTATATAAAAATAATAGATTATATAAATTATCTCTAAATATATGGATTTTACGAAAATATCCCTTTAGTCCATTTTACAAAAAAATGTCGTTAATGCTATAATGTTGAGTTAAAATCAATATTTGTCAAGGTTTTTCTACTTTTTAAAATATTTAACTGAATTATATAATTAATACATAGAATTTAAATAAAATAAATGATATAATATGTTATTATTTTTATTTTTATAAAATTTATAAAATCTCCAAAATCTAAATTGTACTATTTGGAATATTATAAAATACAACAAACAAAAATAACTCAAAGTTTGTTTTTGACAAAAATAACAGTTATTACATATAACTTATTACTTGTTAACAATTTGTAAGATATTGTGTGACAATATACCCAAATTTTTTTTTGTTATGGATATGTACAAATCAATCCATATAATATATATAGTTACGTATAACGTATATTAACTTATTAACAAATTTAAATTGTTTTGTATATTGATTTCATATTTTATTCTACGAAAAAGTAGTTTATAAGTAACTCATTTACATTGTTATAAATACACGATTTCTATTTAGCGCCTCGACAAATTTTTTATTTAACGCCCTGGTCCATCCGTGACGGACGAAACATGTTCATCCGTGACGGACGAAACATGTTCATCCGTGATGGACGAAACATATTCATCCGTGACGGACTAAACATAGTCATCCGTCACGGATGAACATGTTGATCTTTATTCCGCGACACGATTTTGGAATCGCCATAACTTTTGATTCCCTAGTCCAAACGCGCTGAAATTTGGAGGAGTTATAGTTGACATCTTGATTTTTAATCTGACGTTAGAATCACTCAATTCAGGATTACGTAAAAAAAGTTATATTTCTCCAAAGACGGGACAAAAAACAGAGATATCTTAAGCGCCAAGGTGAGTACAATAACATTTAAGTCGGCTTACAATATCATTGCAATCATGGATCACAATAGCATTACAATGTGCGAGTACAATAGCATTTAAGTCGGCTTGCGACCTCGTCTCTTTTTTGTGTAAGAAGGTCCGAATGCCATCAGCTGAGAAACGAATGGATCATACAGACAAGCAGCAGAGGCATCATGTGCATGCTCCCATATGACAAATACTGGAGGCAATGGTGATGCCTCTGATAGGACCATCTACAAAAGAATGGAGAACGTATTCAGTTGCCTAGTTCATGAGTTCAAATAATTAATATAAAATAATTAAATGATTAATACCATACCAAAATTAAATGTCTCTTCTTCTTAACATGGCAGATGCAGATCGTCTTAAGCTTATACGGCTCAAAGCCCTTAACGAAGGATTGTGAAGGCATATAAGGTGGTGGAAACATTTGAGCCACTGGATTCTTGGGAGCTCTAACCTGAGATGGCCTCAAAGGAGTGGTAGGAGCTTTAGGGTTTCGTGAAAGTGTGCTAGTGGGCATTGGTGGCCTACCTCGTTGCTTCTTAGGAGGTGTCCCTTCCGTATCTTTGTCTGTGTACTCCCATGAAGAAGGATGTCTTTTAGTGATATCTTTGTTTAGAGCTCCCATTGGTCGTCCTTTATGCCTCACAAAAGCCAGCTTTTGCAGACTAGTCCCCTCAGGGCGAGCTATGT
Organism: Rheum nobile; assembly: GCA_027886185.1. Taxonomy (NCBI): domain Eukaryota; kingdom Viridiplantae; phylum Streptophyta; class Magnoliopsida; order Caryophyllales; family Polygonaceae; genus Rheum; species Rheum nobile. The sequence continues at coordinate 760,799 of WOAB01000003.1, forward strand.
CGTAAAGTCGCGAGACACATTTTTCTTGATCATATGCTGACAGATTGAGGAAATGATCCGTATAAAATTGATCCATCAAAGATCTCGCGACTCTGCGCTTCACTTCAACCTCACCTTCGTCTTGCACTTCTGACAAACTCAATCATCTCCAAAACGGATACAACGCTGAAGTCTTAATAGGGATTGAACTCGTCACATTTCTAGCGATGTCATGCACACACGACAATCCATCTCTCACCCTCATCTGGCATCTGCAGATCTTGTCACAAAATGGATTTCCCCTTTTTTGTATTCCTCCGTCAAGCAGTCAAGTGCAACCTTAGATACTTTGTATTTCAACCGCTTGAAAACATCAGCTCATGTCATAAGAGTCATCGTGTTTTGTACACTCTCGTTGAAGGTCCCCTTGATGTCCTTTACTTGGTTACCCATCTTTGAATAATATTGACCAAATATCGTGTCTAGACTACCATGTGGAATAGTCAAGAAGTCTTTCAAACTAGAGTGTGTTCCTTCAACCATATAGTTTAGTACAAAAGAATTTAAAGTTTGATCATACGCAAGCAATATGTTTTCTACATAAACTGTCCGTCACATATGGATGGAATTCATACGTGACGGACAAAACACCGTCATCCGTCACGTGTGGATGGAATCCACACGTGACGTATGAAACACCTTCGTCCGTCACGTGTGGACATAAATCATACGTGACGAACAGAGAATGCATAGAACAGAATGCAATGAAAATTTAGCAAATGCAGTGAATACAGATTGGACAATCCAAGCGTGAAAACAGTATCTGTCCAAGATGACACGAGTCTTTCCCTATACGGGATCAGCCAGCAATCATTTAATCATTTTATATTTATTATTTGAACCCATGAACTAGGCAACTGAGTACGTTCTCCATTCTTTTGTAGATGGCCCTATCAGAGGCGTCACCATTACCTCTAGTATTTGTCATGTGGGAGCATGCACATGATTCCTCTGCTGCTTGTCTGTATGATCCATTCGTTTCTCAGCTGATGGCGTTCGAACCTTCTTCCACAAGAAAGAGACGAGGTCGCAAGCCGACTTAAATGCTATTGTACTCGCACATTGTAATGCTATTGTGATCAATGATTGCAATGTTATTGTAATCCGACTTAAATGCTATTGTACTCGCCTTGGCGCTTAAGAGATCTCTATGTTTTTGTCCCGTCTTTGGAGAATTAACGTTTTTTACGTAACTCCGAATTGAGTGATTCCAACGTTAGATTAAAGATCAAGATTTCAACTATAACTCCTCCAAATTGCAGCGTGTTTGGACCAAAGAATCAAAAGTTATGACGATTACAAACGAACCCTAAAACCAAAGGAATGCTCACTCTCGTTTTCCTCTTTTCCCGCACTTATCAGCATTCTCACAACCAATCCCATCATCTTCATCATCTTTGCACCCGAAAGAGGAGTGCAGTGGCATCGTCCATCGACCCCACCTCCAAAGTAACTTGATTGCTTGAATGTAATTCAATTTATGTATCATTTGATAACATATTATTTTCCTTTGGACCTTTAAAATATCATATAACTCATGTTACCGTCTTTTCGACATTTTCTTTTCTACTGAATTTTGAGATTTGTGTATTCATGATTCCATTTCCATTTCATCATTGTTTTCGAGTTCGTGTAATGTAACCTATAGGTTGGATTTTAAGTAGACAACTCAAAACATAGTTGGGCTTGCCATGGGCCCATAAAGAACATAACTCGACTTCAATAAAGGGAATTTATGTAGTTCAATGGCCCGAGAGAAAATTACATTTTTTTGTCAGAAAAAACAGTAAGGAAACTAGTGTTTGAAATCCAAATACATTATTCCTCTGAGAAAAGAAATTTATCTATATTTGGTTCACAAAACTTGTAATTACATGCCATAAATACTTATCATGCTTGGCTCCCTCCTAATTTAGGAAGTGAGCTTGACCCAAGAAGAAATTAATCAAGACCAATGTGAAGACAATTCTAGAAAATGAAAGAAATTAACGCATGGGATACATATGAAGTAATCTCTACAATATTATATCAAAATATCTACCTTATAAGTAGTGTGTGTATCCATTTTGACCAACTCATCACTCCTTTAAATAGGGGATGGAGTTAGCCATTTGATGCATCGATCAAGTGGTCGATCAAGAGTGAGTACGTGAGTGAGGTTAGTGGTGACCGAGCTATCAAGCTCAATGGAGTGTGAGTTCGAGTCCTCAGTGGGTGGAGCGTGTAAGTTAGAGTTCGTGTGAGTGTCCCACACATAAGTATAATCAATGTTGTATATAATAAAAGATAGGAGTGAGTTTGTATTCCGCGTCTTGCCATCTTAATCACACGAAGAGGAAAAATGCTATTTTCCCCAACAATGGTATTAGAGCGAGGTTCAATCGTGGTTCGGTTTATCTCGTGCGGTTCAAGATGGAGGCTACCACATGTTCACAATGATGGTGACATGTTCAAACTCACGACATACAACTACTCCGATTGGAAGCTGATGATGGAGGATCATCTCTACTACAAGGATTTGCATGAGCCTACCATCAACAACAAGAAGCCATAAGGAAACAACGACAAGGCGAGGTAGCTCCTAAACCGAAAGGCGTTCATCGTAATTTGTAAGTACATAGTCCGAACTCTATTTGAGCATGTTTTTACTTACACACCTTTTGAATTATGGACCAAACTTGAGTTCATGATTCAAAAGGAGATGCCTCATAATAAAGTCTTCCTAGTTCAACGGATCATAAAGTTGAAGCATAAGGATGAGTTGAAAGCCCTTTTACTCCTTAGTTCCTAATAGAGAGTTAGGACACACTCGTGGTTACTCTCCATAACTCGACACCAGAAGGAGAGCTCACCGTGAATACCGTAAGTCATAGCCTTTTAAATGAAAAGGCAAGGAGGAAGGAACGAGGCACGACCACCCAGTACGAGGTAAACATTGACTATCGGAGAATAAATGACAATCGTGAGAGTCAGGACCTAGAGGAGTCTCGAGGTAAGTTCTAACCATACTCCAAGATAACCTGCTATTATTGTGGCAGACTAGGTCACAATAAAGCATATGTCAAATTTTCAATAAGGATTAGATGTCTGGTAATGTAAAGTCGGATCGGTTTAGCCCAACATAGAATCAACTAGAGAGAACTACCACCGCCATGGAAACCAAAGGAGATGAGGTTATCTCGTTAGAGGAGGCAATATGCTAAATATGGCCTATGGTGATAACACATGGGATATCGACACCGACACATCCTTCCACATCACTCCTCACAGAATACTATTTTTAACCTACTATAGTGGTGACTTTGACAATGTTTGGATGAGAAATCGAGGCAAGAGCAAGATCATCGAAATGGGATATATCATTCAGGCATATAACACGGAATCCAAGCTTGTCTTGAAAGACGTGAGGCATGCACCTGACTTGTCTTGAAAGACGTGAGGCACTTCCTTAAATGAAGTCAGGGGGAAGATTGTTGGGCTCCCTCCTAATTTAGAAAGTGGGCTTGGCCCAAGAAGAAATTAATCAAGACCAATTTGAAGACAATTCTAAAAAATGGAAATTTTGGATATGATCGTTGTGATCGTCCAGGTTTTCGCGAGGGAAGCAGTTGGCGGTTCACACAAAACCAACTCCGGCTTGTCTCTCTCGGTGGCCTCTCTCCCCGTTCCCCGCCGACAGTCTCCGGTCACGCCAGATGCTGTCCGGTCCCAAGCTCCAACCTGAAAAAGAAGAGGGGCCCGAGGGTGACCCCGTGCTTGCCACTCCAACGCTCAAGTCAGTACTCAACCCGCAAAAAAAGGCAGTAAAGGTGACGAAGTATGGAGCGTGATAGAGCTACAATTGCCGGAAAAGTATTGGATACGGTGGGGCTATGGTGGCAGGAGGCGTTTAGAGTAAATTGAGTCAACAGTGGCAGGAAGAGTATGGAACACGAGTTTAGTTTTAGCCGATAGGGTGGGAGAGAGAGACCAAACAAAGAGAGGGTCGAGAATCATTTTCTCAGTTATAGTCTCCCCCTTATATACCTGAAGCCTAATGGCCCTTTGTGTTGCATAGCCGGCCCAGGCCGTGAGGGGGGTACTTAGACCGACCGACCGGGTAGAGCCGGGAAGAAGCCAACAGGGTAGAGCGGGAAGGAGGGCCGCGAACAATATGGCCGGGAGGGGCTAAGATAGTGCTTCTTGGGGCTTTGCTTTGAGTTGGGCCGTATTGCTAATTCGGCCTCTCCCTTGCTTGGCCCGGCGCACTTGGGCCGGGCTAAATTCGGCTCCCACACAGCCCCTCAAGCCGCGCGATGAAGACCCATCCGACCGGGGGGCTTGATCTTCAAAGGAGTCAGCTGGCTTGGCATGGTCGCGGACCTTCTTGGTTGGCCGCAGAGGGAAAGACAGTTATTTCTTCGCCATTATTGTAAGGCAGACGGTGGGTCCCACCCATCCCATCCGGAGGAGCAACTATAAAAGGGCAGTGTCGCTTCATTTCTTACTCAAATCTTTCTTCTCCTTTGCTCTGATTGCCTAACACACTTTTCTTGATACTTGTTTTGGATAATCGCTCTTGCACTTGTCTTGATTCTCGCTTTCTCCCTGCAGTTCCTTGCTTTTCGGGGTCTCTCGAACCAAATACGAACCACTTATTTCTCCTCCTTCCTCTTTCAGATGGCCAGGTTACGAGGTGGTCGGAGGGACGAGATCCCCTTCGAGCCGGGTGGTCACCGTTACTTTGCGTCCGCAAATTGCGATGCCAGGTTATGCCGACAACAGCGTGTGGAGTTTGTATGAATGTGGCTTTGAGCGCTTATAGGTCGTTGTCTCCGATCCTCCTCCTTACTCCCTTCTCCATGAGTGGTGTGAGCGCCTCAGGTAGATGTGCTTTGAGGGAGGTGGCTCGTGGCCGACGTCCCTTAGGACGCTCTTGGCTTTGGAGCGCCACGGCCTTCTGGGCGAGAAGGAGAAATCACCTTCCTGCCCAGTGGGTGTAGGGCGAAGTGGAGCAGGGGTAGTGAGGGCATCATTTTGCTTCCCTACGGATGGAAGGGCCCTTCTTCGCCTTGCCGGTCTTTAGGCCGTGGTGTATGGGGTGGTGGTGGTGTTTGAGGTCGATGGCAGGGGGCGCTTGCTAATGGTTTTGCGCTGCTGGAGATGAGAGGATTCTTTCTTGCGGACCTCCGAGTCGGAGGGAGTTAAGCTGGCTTGCTTTTCCTTCTCCAAGGGATCCCTTCACATCTTTCCCTTCGCGGGGTTTGCTAGCCCCTTGGGATTGGGGTGGAGCCTAAGGGAACATGAGTCATATTCACGTTCGCCTAGAACCTCCGGGCTTGTATCCTCCGCGGGGGCCTCAGAGCTCGCGGCTGGTGACGGTACTCGCCTTCCTTCTCGTCTTTAGTCTCCTTCTTTGTTGTGTTCTTTTTTATACACTTGCAACCGGAATGGGCTTGCTACTTGTAATCTCTTTTGTAACTTTGCTTGACATGATTAAAGAATGCATTTTTGGCTTACTTGTTGTCCCCGTGCTTATTGCTTGTCTTCCCTTGTTTGCGTTCGTACTTGCAATCTCTCTTATTATTTGTTTCCTTCTCCGTATTCTGCTAATGGGTTGCGGGCTATGTCCGCGTGTGTTGCGATTTTGCCTTATGTGGTACAACTTTTGCCTTTTGCTTCGTTACTGTCTCCTTGTCTGCGGACAGGCCGCCATGACCTAGAAGGTTGCTTCAAACCTTCATGCTTCACGCTTGCTGGTTCATGCTTGCTAATGTCTACCCGACCTTCTCTTTGTCCGCAGACAGGTCATCGGGACCATAATGGCAGTTTGAGCATTGCTTGAGCGGTTTCCGAAGTGGTTGATTTGTGACAGTTTCTCTGCTCCCATGATCATAACCGTCCTGTCACATCACTGGTATAAATGGGGCCTCCGGCCTTTCTCCGGCGTGTTGCTCCTTTCTTGCTCTTCTCTTTACTTGTGCCATTGCTGCTCTCCTTGCTCGAGCTTCTTCATGGAAGATACAGGGTGGACTAGGGCTTCTTGTCTTTAATTGGGTAGGTAAGTAGCCCTCATTTGCCTTTTCTTCCTTTCTTATTTCTTGCGTCTTTTCCTTCATTTGCCAGTTGAGAGAAAGACAAAGAACCTAGTTTAGGGTAGAAAACAATCTCGCCAGCAGTGTTCCGCCGTCATCGCTTCCTTTCTCTTTGTTTCTTCGACGATTCCCTCACTTTTCTCATTTTCCATACCGGCAAGCTCGCTCGAGGTTTTCTCCGTGTGCTTCCCTTCGAATCAGTTTTTCACTACTCCCAAAAGTCCCCACTTCCAGAGATGTCTCCGAGTTATAGCGACAGGGACGACCTCCCGATCGGGCCTAGTGGTCGAAGAGTTCTGGTGGTCAATGTGGGGCCATCAAGCGTAGAGCCCCGTGCCCAGATGCCCGAGGCGACATAGTCTCAAATGGTAGATCCCCGGGTGGAGGGGTCTCGGGCAAAACCTCAGACGGTGGAGCCGCGGACGGAGGAGCCCTAGCGTGGTAGAGCCCCCGACGGTGGAGCCGCGATCGGAGGTGGGGCAAGGTGCTGGCAGCGGGTCCACGACTTCCTCAGGGTCATCGTCGGGCGAGCCGGCCTCGAGCGGGGCGGCCAGGAGGCCTAGTGGTAGGGTCATTCCCCCAATTTTGCCCGAAAGGGTCAAAATTGGGGGCGGCCAAGAGGCCTTTCTTGTGACAATAATCACACTTCTTGTCACCACGACCTTTCCTGGAATCCTTAGAATCCCTGTTGTCCCTTTGATCTTTAGAATCTTGAGGACGATTAGCTGTCAAAGCTGAACTATCATTATCAACACGAAGAGATCCAGTCACTATCTTTTGTCTCTCCACCTGTTGGACTAAGTAAAAAACTCGATTAATACTAGGCATGATCTCTGATCCCAGTACATTACTACGCACAGACTCAAATTCAGAATTAAGCCCCATCAAAAACTATAGAACTTTGTCTCTGGAATCTCTCTCAATCATTTTCTTGACAAGGTTGCAAGAACATTTTTCCAGTATACCACATCCGCACTCTGGAAGTGCATCCAAAACCTGAATCTCATCCCAGACTGTCTTGAGACGGCAATAATACTCAGCAACATTGGAACTTCCTTGTTCCATGGATGAAAGAGTCCTCTTCAACTGGTACAATAGCGGACCATTAACTTGCCCAAACCTTTCAGCCAGTTCATCCCAGAGGTGCTTAGCCGATTCAACATACATGAAGGTGTTGGAAATTGTTTTCTCCATAGAATTGATTATCCAACACCGAATCATATAATCGGTGCGAATCCACAACTCATAATCCTCCTCGTCTTCAGGCTTCGGTTTCTTGCAAGATCCAGTAATAAAACCTAGTTTGAATTTGGCACCAAGTGCCATTTTCACATTCCTACTCCAATTGAGGTAATCGAGTCCATCGAATTTAGAAGCTACTAATTGCGCACTTGGATGATCAGAATTTGACAACGTAAACGAATTCTGATTCTTCATTGTCGCTCCATCACCGCTTACTGGAACATTCGCCATCGTCGACTCCTAATGCGATCGCTGTTACTCTCAAGAAAAACTAAAACCGCGGAAGCAAAAGAAACAAAAAACTGAGCGAAAGCTCTGATACCATGTGAAGATGCTCAGTATAAACGATGAAAGAAGAGAGAAGAAGGAAACTCCATTGATGGAGCTCTAAAGCTCAGAAAAAAGTGATTACAGAGTTAGTTACAACAACCGGTTCTTAGAACCTTTATTTATACTAAACAATATAAGAAAGTAAACCCGGTTTATATGAACCGATACACATATATGATTCCATATTATGATGATAAGTTGTTTGGCATTATGTAAATTTTTTTAATTCTCTTTTGAATGGTTATATAAAGTTTGAGAAAATTGTGTTAAACTTTGGTGCTCCAGTATTATTCATTCCTGGTTTGAAGTTGGAATGTGTTTATTGGCTATAGAGGAACCCTTTCCATACTTGGTAGAAATTTGGATCTGGATTGGGTTTGAAAGGTATTTAGTTAAAATTCAGGTCGTTTGATTCAATACTATGGAAAAAAATAAACATATCCAATTCATATTTTATATATTTAATTTTCATAGGAAGTACTTAAACCATAATAGTTGGGTTTCAGGCCGAAATTTAAATCCTAACTTCTTGGTCTGCCATGTTAAAGACTAAACATGCTTAATTATAGTACAACATGCATGCATATAAAGTACACAATTTTTAGATATAATACGTGTGCCGTTTTGTCTAACATATACAATGATCTTGAGAAGAATCCCCAAATAATCCCCTTTTCATAATCTCTTTTCAAAAGTGTACCCCTTCTTTAATATTTTTAATATTTTTATTTATTTACTTTTTAATGACTAAACTATCCCTAATTTAATTAACCTAATTATAAGCTTTCAATTGTCTTTTACACAATTGTCTCCAACCTCTACCGCTGCCTCCCCTACCGCTGCATTCGCGCTAACCCTCCATCGCGCTCCGCCGCCGTAATATTTAATTCTCGATCGTATCACTGCTTGTCTCACCGATATTGCTTGCCGCCGCCGATATCGTACCAGCGCTTGTCACCGATATCGTATTATAAGCTTTCGAATTACTGTGTAATTTAATTCCATCGCCGATATCGTATCATGCTGTGTAATTTCAATTATAACCTTTCGAATTACTATGTAATTTAATTCCATCACCGATATCCTACCTTTAATTTCAATTACTATGTAATTTCAATTGTAATTTAATCAATTTCGAATTACTGTGTAATTTCAATTGTAATTTAGTTCCATCTCCGCCGATATCCTACCTTTAATTATCTAGTTTTGATTTAAGTTGCAAGTTTGCCTCTTTTCTAGTTCGGTGGTTTTGATTATGTAATTCAAATTTGGTTTAAGTTCTCTAGTTGTTCTACTGCTTTTGGTCTAAGTTTTCTAGTTCGGTGCTTTTGGTTAAAGTTGTGTTTTTTCGTGTAGGTAAGATAGATTACACGAATTTTGATGTAATTTAACTAGTGTAAATAAAATTTATGTAAGTAGAGAAGTTTTTAGTGTAAAAACGATTTTAGTATAACGTAACTTAGGGTACACGATTTTAGTGTAAAGTAATTTAGGTTACACCTAGTTTTCGTGTAGATGAGATTTCATGTAGATGAGATTACACGATGTTAGTGTAAAGTAATTAAGGGTATATGGTTTTAGATGAGCCTTTTTTATGTAAACAAAATTTATATAAGTATATAATTTTTTTGTGTAAAAGTAGATTTTAGTATAAAATAAAATTTAGTGTAAAGAAAGTAAGGATACATGATTTTAGTGTAAAGAAGTAGATGAATTCTTTTTGTGTAGGTAAGATAGATTGCATGATTTTTTTTGGGATTTTATGTAACATTAATTGATGTAAACTAAATTAGTGTAAACAAAATTTATGTAACTATGTAACAACGAGTGATATAAATGAGTTTTAAAAAAAAATCCGTGTGTATGAGATTTAATGTGTAAAGTAGATTTTAGTGTAATGTTACTTTGGGTGTAATGTTACACGGTTTTAGTGTAAAGTAGATTTTAATGTAAAGTAATTTATGTAAGTAGAAAAGTTTTTAGTGTAAAAACGATTTTAGTGTAATGTTACTTTGGGTACACGATTTTAGCGTAAAGTAGATTTCAATGTAAAGTAATTTAGGGTACACTTAGCTTCTCTCTGGTGAGCACGCCTTCTTTGAAAAGAGCAAGTGTGCTTGTCCAGATACTTAGTTATGTAAAACAAGTTTGAATTCTTCAATTTTGTTCCATGTACTCTCCACTTGCATTCTTTGTCAATGCACACTGCTACAACTAATAATTTGCTGGATTTTTTTTATCTTAAACTGGTAACATTGCCAAGTAGCATGTAAGCATAAGACATTCCTTAACTCTATTTTAGAACCAAAAGTCTGACCTTTCTTGATAAGCCCTTCAGAAATAATGGGATCCAGATCAACCCTGTCATAAGCAAAATTATCTTGTTCACATGCATTAGGTTCTCTCGTCCTAAACTCACTTGCAGACGTTGTTGCTTTATCAAACTTTGCTATAATTGATCGTTGTGAGCTGATCACAGCAGTTGTGCCCATCACTACGTCTGAATTTGCCACATTGTCAGCATTTTTTCTCACCAGCGTCACACACAATGGCACACTCCAAGCTATAGCGGATCTTTCATTGATGAATAAAAATGCTTCTGTATCATCTGTACCATTGATATCACATGGTCTTAATGACGAGTGTGTTGTATTGGGATGTGTAATTCGGACTTCACATTCATCAGTATCCACACGAAATCTCCCGATGATCAATGCACTTAATTCGTCAAAGGTAATATTTTTCTCTAACACAATAGCTTTACATTCTTTTTCTCCAATAAACTTCCATGAACCATCAACAAGCTTCCATTCCCCATCAAAATATACGGTAATCACAATGTGTTCCATACCTATGCAAAATACAATTATTGAGTAGAAATTATAACTATTGTACGATTGATAAACAAATCTCCTTATGACATAGTATTCGTATATGCTTCGTGTAGAATGCTTTGTGTAGAATATAGTATCTATATGCTTCTACATAATATACGCATATGGCATTATTTTAGCCTACACGAAACTTATTTAATAGCATACACGAAACTTATGTAGTAGCTTACACGAAACTACATAAGTTCGTGTAAGCTACTCCATAATATCTTGTATGCTTCTACATAAGTTCGTGCATGCTATTACATAATATTCGTGTATGCTATTATATAAATTGTGTAAGCTACTACATAAGTTCGTGTAGCCTCTAAATAATATTCGTGTAGGCTACTACATATGGCATTATTTTAGCCTACACAAAACTTATTTAATAGCATACACGAAATTTATGTAGTAGCTTATACGAAACTTATGTAGTAGCTTACACAAGTTTCGTGTAAGCTACTACATAAGTTTGTGTAGGCCTCTATATTTGTGTAAGCTACTCCATAATATCTTGTATGCTTCTACATAAGTTCGTGCATGCTATTACATAATATTCGTGTATGCTATTATATAAATTGTGTAAGCTACTACATAAGTTCGTGTAGGCCTCTAAATAATATTCGTGTAGGCTATATAATTTCGTGTAGGCCTCTAAATATTTTTCGTGTAGGCTAAAATAATTTCGTGTATGCTTCTATATAATTTCTTATATGCTAGTACATAAGTATGTATATACTACTACACAAAAAATTGTGTATGGCTTCTAAAGAGTGGCTACACAAAATATATATGCCACTGTTCACGAAATTTCGTGTAGCCACCAATTGAGATCACAAAGTGAGATCACGTATAGGCTACACGATATATCCTACACAATATATTGTATAGGCTACACGATATAGCCTACACGATATAGCCTACACAATATATTGTATAGGCTACACAATATACAATATACAAAATATCGTGTAGCCTACACGAGCTCAGTAGCCTACACGAAATATCGTGTAGCCTACACAATATACAAAATCAGTAGCCTTCAACCTCCCTCCTATTTGCATATATACCACTGTTCCAAAAATATATAAATAGCCTATACACAAAGTGAGATCACGTACCAGGTGCCATTGCGTCGGCGATATTGTGAATTGATGCCACTGCGTCGGCGATATGCCACTGCGTGAATTGTGAATTGATATATATGCCACTGCATCGGCGATATTGTGATTTGAGCGAGTGCGTCGGCGACCGTCGGCTACTGCGTCGGCGATATGCCACTGCGAGTGCGTCAGAGCGGTGTAGTGCGTGGGTGGTGTTGCGTGGAGGCACTAGGGTTTTAGTGGCGAAGAAGATAAAAAGAACGTAATTGAAGGTTTTCTTAATTTTGTGAAACAGTTACATAGTGAGGGATATTTTGGTCTAATTGTATTATGGATGGATTACTAATTCCCTATTATTATCCTAGGGTATATTTTTGGAACTCCTTAATGAAAATGATCTATTTATGTCTTTTGCCCAATGATCTTTATAGGTAAGTATTTATAAACGAATGACATGTTAGATTAAAATTATTTTTACAATATCTTTTTCTCACCAAATGTTTTACTATTCCCATTATCTCTAGGAATTTTTTCATTCGAATTATTTTAAGATAAGATAAAAATAAAATAACAATTACAAGCCCAAGCATCAAAACGAAACTTTAGGCTCTATATATCAAATTCTCACATGTATTTTAAACACCTCATGTAAACATCTATTTCCTAATTTTAGTCAATCTATTGCAAAATATGATTTTGATAAAAAAATTATATCGTCCCTACTGAATATATATGTTTATATTCTATTTTAAAATTGTATGTATAATACTCCAAGGCTTTTTTACTAAACTTTTATAAATTCGATAAATGTGTCATAAGATTATTACTTTTTTCACTACACACTTTATAACAAAAATACTTATCTGTACAAAATATTTTTCTCACTAAATATACTTTATTACATAACTCAATTTTTCAGAATAAAAAAAAGTGTTTATAAGAAGTCTCGTCAAACAAACCCTAAAATCAACCACACAAATATTATTAATTTTTTGTTAAACCAACCCTACAAGATATGAATACTACACTAGTTATGACTAGTTAACTAGTTATGAATGAAGTTAATACGAACTTCACAAATTTCATTGACAAATCCGACAAAAATTACGACGTGGATGTCGAAAATTTGTTTAAATTGATAATATAATAAAATAATATAAAAGTGTATTTCAATAGGTTGGTGACACAACATATATTATTTTCCTCATAAATCTTCAACGTCCACGTTAGCATTTCCACTGGAATATTAAATCACATTATTTTCCATATATATGACAATTTGAAGTTACTATTCTTGAAGTTAGCTATTTTTATTCATAATTGAAACTTTGTAATTTTAAGTTATTTTTTGGGGTTGTTTAATTTGGCAAGGTTCAAAAATAGTGTTTAAGGTAGTATTTAATGTTTTGAAAAATAAGAAAATTTAGCAATTAACGATAGATATAACTTGTAATACTCTTACTTAATAGCATAAAAAACATTATTTTTTAAAATTATTCTCATTTGCATTTTGATTTAAGATACTTTAATCACTCCTACCATCGCTACCACCACTACTAGTTCAACAAATATCAGTATATCACTAACACTTTGCATGCCAGACCGGATAGAGCATCAATACGAGGCGGTTGTAAAATATTCCTTGAAAAACAACATCAAATTTGAAGAAAAGAAAGAAGAGAGAGAAAGATAATATTTGGAGAGAACTCCTAAACTCTCTCTCTCTCTATTCGTTACACTTTAGACCTGGGCCTGGTATGTAATGGCACCAGGCTCTCCCACTGCTATTTTTGTGATGTCTTTCTATTTAGGGTCAATTACCGGAAACCACCCTTCCAATATGCCATATTGCCAGAAACCACCCGGATAACGACTATTTACCGTAAATCACCCGTATATCCATTTCTGTTACACTGTTACCACCCTACCCCACTCTCCGTCCATTAAATCGTTAACTTGCTTTCAGCGGGTGGTTTCTTCATATTTAGCCCAAAACCACCCGAAATCATTTTAGGGTTGAGTTCTTCGTGAGAAGGCTGATTAGGGTTGAGTTCTTCGTGAGAGATTGGGGGCTTGAAGAAGGCTGATTCGAGGGCCATCGAAGTTGAAGACGAAGTGGAAGGCTGAGTTCGTGAGAGATTGGGGGCTGATTCGAGGGCCATCGAAGAACACAAAATCCCCAGCTCGTTTTAGGGCTTTTGCGAAGTTGAAGACAAAGTGGAAGGATTTGGCTTTCTGAGAGGAATTCGACATTGAAGAAGGCAAATCCGAGTGAAGGTTAGTGTTATTCGATCCCTAATTCGAATTTTCGATTGTGTTTTACTGAGCTAGGGGTTTGGGGGATTGAAGGTTAATCTTTTCAGCTAATGGATTTAGGGCTTTATAATGCGATTAACTTAGGGGTTTTTGGGGAGCTTTTTCTTCTGATTTTGAAGTGTGCTTTTTAGGTAGTATGGAATAGCTTTGGATCCCATGATTTTGCTTTGTCTGTTATCTCCTCTTCACGTGTAGGAAAAAGCTTTACAGAACTGGCTCTGTATGGAATAGTATTATTTGTTTTACTGGAAAGATTCTCTGCATTGTTATATGTGGTATTCCTACATATTAAAAGTTGGAAAATGAGGTGAGGACATTAAGTTAGTTTTGGGGGCATTCAATTATATGTTGTAGTTGGGACCCAAATCAGTGCATCTTTAACCATTGAATTCTGGCAGATATGGACATCAAATTTAGGGTTATGTATGGTGGTGCATTTTACAAAAAAAAAAAAAATGAAGTCTGCTACAGAAAAGGAAAGGTGCATTCCTATGCTAATGTTGATCCAGATCTTTTGTCCAAAGTAGTCATGGAAAGTATGTTTATGAAAGATGTTGGGTTGGTAAATATTAGGGAGATCTGGTTCTTAGAGCCTGGCAAAAAAATTGACAATGGACTTTGGTTACTTGATAATGATAGAACTGTAATGGAGTGTGTTGATGTAATTGGGAAAGATCAGATTATGCACTTGTATGTGGTCCAAGGTGAAGAGGTTAGTCCATCTGACTTGAAAAGCCCAAGTACACAGCCCATGTCTTTGTCTGTTGTTACATACAACCCACCTCCTAGTGATGCTCAGACCACAGAAAACTCCAACACACCTCAACCAAGTGAGAGAGAAACCCTACAAACTCCTTCCCTTGAGACTAGCCGCCAAACTCCCTTAGAAGAATTACATATCCTTTCAGATGGAGATTGTGATTCTGTGGGAGATGCATATTTAGAACCAGATGACTTTGTTGAGCAATATCCATCAGGTGATTCAGACACTGATTCAGACGAAGGAGATGTGCTAGGGAGGGAGAGTTCTTCATCAGGTAGTGATTTTGGATTTGTTGAGAGTGAAGATGAAGATGATGACTTGTTTGAGCAAAATGTTGATCCAAGTGTGTCTGATGTAAGAGGTGGATTAAGAGATGGTAGCTTAAATCTAGGGTGTGGTGATGCAGAGGTGGTGGATGATGACATTTCTGTGGATGATTCTGATGAATTAAAAAGCCTTAGTGATTCTGATGGTGCTCCAAGGAAAAGGTATCCCCATTTCAATGCTCTTACAGATTTCAGGAAAAAAATTGAGTTCAAGGATGGAATGATTTTTGGATCAAATGAGATTTTCAGAAAAGCATTAAGGCAATACTCTATAGAAAATGGTGGGGACTACTATTACCTTCACAATGACAAGACTAAAATATCTGCATACTGTAAGAATAAGTGTGAGTGCAGTATGGAACATGCTAGGAAGAAGTGCGTGTGCAAGAAAATTCAGTGTGGTTTTAGGGCTTGTGCTAGGAAGATGGACCCTGCTGGTAGTTTTCAATTGAAGTCATGGAAAGGGAAGCATGATTGTGAATGACTTGTGGTAGTTTTCAACTGGCATTCACTCCTGGAGCATGCAGCCAGTCAAATACAACCAAGCCATATCTGCCTGTCAGAGCTCCAAAGAAGAAAGTTATTACCTCATTGAATCAACTCAAGCAGGCAGTCAGGCGTTCACCAAGGAAGCTTTCTAAGGATGGAAGTTCAGTTGCTCCTTAAGAAGAAAGTTATTACCTTATTGTTATATGTGGTTTTCCTTTTGCCTTTGTATTGTTGTTTTATGACAGTGTTGGTATGTGGAGTTTTGGTTTGGTGTTTGCTGGATGGCTAAACTATGCAACTTCTTATACAATGTTGACTTGCTGCAGTGTTATAATTATGCTCAACTGTGTGCACATGGATGCTTAAGCATGTATGGCTCTTTTGTATGAATGAAACCAATGTTTTAGATCTCTTATTTATGTCAATATGTGTTGCATTTCATAAATTGTCAAGCTTAGCATTTCTATAGTTCAGTAAACCTGCATCACAACTTATGACAGCTTGTGATGAGGAGTCGACCCCACCGTTAGTGCCAAACTTTGATGGACCGATCACTAGGTCAAGGTCGAAGGAACTGCGTCAAGAGCTGGAGACGTTTATGGCACATGCACTATCACATGACAAAGAGGACAAGTCCAAAGTCAAGGCGTTGACTTTAATGGTCAACGTTACCTATGTTTAATGGTCTTATTAATTTCTAAGTTTGATATTTTTAGGATTATTATTTAATTGTGTTAAGCTTTCTATTTTCGGATATTTTGGAAACAATTGTAGCCTTTTTGGGAAGCATAGGGCCGGCCACATTAGGGTATTAATAGGCTCCCTTGTCTTCTTCCTTAGGCAGATTTCTCATAATTGTTAAACACAAAACAGAGCTTTGTTTGCTTGGAACGTTGCTCCCCGTGAGAGTCTCAATCGATTGTTACTTCTTCGCTTAGTTGTTTTCGTCTTTGTCAAGTTCCTCTGGAGTTGGTGATTTCGTACATCTTAAGCATCCTCTCCGTGCTCCAAGTTCGTTAGCGATTCTTGGTTGTGTGGCGTTGTAGAGATCGGGTTGGTAGATCGTTCGACAAGGTTCCTTGCTATCAACGCAAGAGGGTTTTCTCGTCGTTTCTATTGGTTCTTTCTTATCATTCCTTCATTTGTTTCACTCCGCCATATTCTAATTGTTCTTGTTTTCTTTTGTTTTGAGATTCGTTGCCTAGATCCACCCCGACGCGGCTAACCCCGTATCAATTGGTATCAAGAGCTTTGCGGCTTCGGATCGCCTTTGACGGTTACCAGATTCATCATCACGAAAATTGAATCTTCCTGTTTCTCAATCGTTAATTGAATTTCTTTGTTTGTGTCACATTAGTGAATTGATTAGTCTGACTGATTGTTTACTTTGTTTGTCTTGGAAATGAGTTCGTTGTGGTTGATTGTGACTACGAGGATCAACAAAAAAAAAACCATACCAAAAACCACAAATTTTTTTTTCGCCCCCTCACCCACCATTGTTGTACGTCCCCAAGCTTGGCGAGCAAGACAACCAAGGCGTCCAGGTTCGTGCTAGCGCAAGAGATCCGGTTTTTACATTTTTGGTAATTTTCAAGATACTTGCTTAATTTTCTAGAGATTTTTTTTTAGTGGTGTAATATCACAGGAAAAAGAAGTTGCCTAAGGGAAATACAAAAAAAAAAAAAAAAACAGTTGCCGAAAAACAATAAAAAAAAAAGGAAGGCATCTGGGATTCTTGTAATTGAAATTTTATCTCTAGGGAAATTTTGTTAGATTACCAAAGATAAGATTGTAACAGCAAAGGAAGGTTTGCACGTCTCCCTGCCGCTGCAACTTTTCGACGCCGCCGGTCTCCTCTCATCGCCCGTCGACTCGCAAGTTTCACCACCACCCGTTCCGCCGACTCGCAAGCTTCACCATCACCAACCTCGTCCATACCGCTGACCCGGCCGACACCCGACCGGGTCCTGACCAAGTTTCCCTCAGTCGCGCCCCACCCGGCCTGACTCCACCCGAAACCCGGCCGGGTCGTGGCCGAGTTTCCCTCAGTCGAGCCCTACCCGTCCCCCTCTTGTCCGACCCTTCTACCCTTCCGCCTCCCTCTGGTCACTTTCGGCTCCGACTGGCTTCGTTCCGAGTCGACAACGGTACGTCTTTCTGACTTGCAATTCGCATTTCTTGAGTTCGAAACACATACATAGCCCCATCTTTGGTTGCAATTCATTCTTGTAACTACAGTTGTGTCGCTTTCTTGTTGAGTCGTTCTCTAGTCTCGCTTTTGTTTGAGTCATTTTCGTCGTACTTCTACTTGGCTCGTCTCCTACATCACTGCTTGACCTTGAATTGCTGCTTCTAGAGAGCACACATAGAACTTGTCATTTACGAGCCTAACTTCGCAGGTTGTTCGATCGCCGAGTGCAAACACTTGAGAGTTTTTGGTTTTACTCACCTTAACGTCTTTCTGTGTTCGTATAAGTGGTGATCATGTCAGGTTCCGGCAATGAACATGTTACCGCGAATGGTTCCCTTGTCGATATGCAAGCCATGCTACAACAGTTGTCTTCTACGGTCGCCCAACTGTCGACGAAGTTTGACGCTTTGGAGAATCGCCCCATCCAACGACCGGCTGCGCAGGAGCACATTGGCCCATCCAATGGCGCACCATTCCCGGCCACCGAGCCCCTAGTCGACCAAGCCGCGGCCTACCAAGCAGCTATGGACACGCAGCAGCTCCCGCGAGCACATGGCACCAATCGACCGCGTCCTATGGCCGCCCGTCGGCAACCGCCTCCCGCGCATCGTGATAGGTTTGATTCACCTCCTATGTCTCTTCGTTCTAGTTTATGGGGTGATGATGATATGCAGGACTCTGAGCGCGAGGAGCGTAATGAATGGCGTCCTTACCATCCACGGAATGACCGCGAGCAGCCTCGGCGACGTGAAGCCGAGCAAGACGGGATTGGACGGATCAAAGTGAAGATCCCGGCTTTTGATGGCAAGTGTGACCCGGACGTCTACCTCGAGTGGGAGACGAAGATTGAGCAGATTTGGAGTTGCCACAATTTTCCCAAAAATAAAAAGGTACAACTCGCTGCTCTTGAATTTGTTGGTTATGCTTTGGTTTGGTGGGATTCTGTTGTGAAGGCTCGAAGACAAGCCATGGACCCTCCGGTCGCCACATGGAACCAGATGCGAGCTATGATGAGGGCCTGCTTCGTGCCTCGTCACCACAATAGGGTTCTTCGAAACCGTTTGGAGACTATGAGGCAAGGCGCCTTAGGTGTTGAAGAGGTCTACAACAATATGCAGATAGCCATGGCACGCGGCAACGTCGTCGAGGATGAAGAAGCCACGATGTCCAGGTATCTTCGTATTTTGCATCCTCATTTAGCTGACACTATAGAATTGTATCCCTATTCTACCATGACAGATTTGCTTCACCAAGCAATTAAAGTGGAGATACAATTCAAGTCCAGCTACAGCCAACAACACCGCACGGTACCACAACGCCAAGCATGGCGTCCCGACCAGCAGCATGGCCGCAACACCCAACAGCGAACCCGCCCCGTGGCCGGTCAGCCTCGCGGCAACGAGTCCAATTCTCGTGGTCCGTACCCCTCTACCTCCACCGTACCACAACAGCCCACACGACCCGCCCCTTCAGCTACACGAGGTAACCCTACTGAGCCTACTCCTAGAGCTAGAGATATCACTTGCTTTAAATGTCAAGGAAAGGGTCATTACATGAAGGATTGTCCTAATACTCGTGTTTTGATGATTAATCATTTGGGTAAGTTGGAGTCTGAATCTGACAATGAGCATGATAATTTAGTTGCTAGCAATGATATGAATGAGCATGCCGATGATGATGTTTTGGATTTTATTGAATATGAGCATGGTGATTCATTAATTGTTAGGAGGACTTTGCATGTTAATCAAGCTCCTTGTGATGATAATCAGCGTGAGAATTTATTTCATACCATATGTCTTGTTAAAGGAAAAGTGTGCAACATGATTATTGATGGTGGTAGTTGTTGTAATATTGCTAGTGTTGAGTTAGTTAATAAACTGCAACTCCCTACTTTTTTGCATCCTAGACCTTATAGACTTCATTGGATGAATGACTGTGGTGAACTCAAGGTGAATAGGCAAGTTAAACTTACTCTTAAGCTAGGAACTTATGAGGATCAAATTTTATGTGATGTTGTTCCTATGCAAGCTTGTCATATTTTGTTGGGTCGTCCTTGGCAATTTGATAGACATGTTATTCATGATGGACGTACTAACCAACATGCCTTTGAGTTTCGTGGTAGGAAAGTGGTGTTGAAACCGATGACGCCGCTTCAAGTGGCTGAGGCTTATGATAAGAAAAGAGAGGCCGACCGTAAGGGTAAGTCCCCAGCCGACCCTTCCCCTGGCACCCCACGGACCGACCTCACCCTCGCCTCCTACCCTACCATTAGCCCACCCCACGGCCGAGTGCTCCTAGCATCCAGCCGAGCCCACCTGGTCGATTACCTTCCCCTGGACGTCGCCCTCATGTCCCTTTTCCAGGCCTATACCCTATTAGGTGACGACGACCGAGCTACACTCCCAGCTACTGTCCGGACCCTTTTAGATGAGTTCCTTGATGTATTCCCGGATGAGATACCCCCTGGCCTACCCCCTATTAGAGGCATTGAGCACCAAATAGACTTGATTCTCGGTGCTACCCTACCCAACCGGCCTGCCTATAGGATGAACCCTACTGAGACCCAGGAAATCCAGAACCAAGTCCAGGACCTTCTGGATAAAGGGTATGTTCGAGAGAGCCGTTCCCAGTGTGCTGTGCCTGTCTTACTCGTCCCCAAAAATGACAATACTTGGCGTATGTGTGTTGATTGCAGGGCTATTAATAATATTACGATCAAGTACAGGCACCCAATTCCGAGGCTCGATGACATGTTGGATGAGCTCCATGGCGCCTCCACCTTCTCTAAGATAGATCTTTGCAGTGGCTACCATCAAATCAGGATGAAGGAAGGAGACGAGTGGAAGACAGCATTCAAGACTAAGTTTGGTTTGTATGAGTGACTTGTTATGCCTTTCGGTTTGACTAATGCCCCCTCTACTTTTATGCGTCTTATGAATCATGTCTTGAGATTATTTATTGGTAGATTTGTTGTAGTTTACTTTGATGATATTCTGGTTTACAGCAAATCTATGGAAGCACATGTTGAGCACCTCAGGGAAGTTTTATCCACTCTCAGAGCTGTACAGTTGTATGGAAATCTGAAGAAGTGTGATTTTTGCACTGACAGAGTTGTGTTTCTTGGTTTTGTAGTGAGTGCTCATGGACTGCAAGTCGATCAGGAGAAGGTGCAAGCCATCCGTGACTGGCCGACCCCGAAGAACTTAGGTGACGTGCGCAGTTTCCACGGCCTGACTGCTTCTACAGGCGGTTCGTCAGAGATTTTAGCACCATTGCAGCCCCGCTGACGGAAATCACTAAGAAGAATACTCCATTCCGGTGGGGTAAACCTCAAGAAACAACGTTCCAGACTCTCAAGGATCGTTTGACACACGCGCCATTGCTGGTTCTGCCTGACTTCACTCGCCCCTTTGAAGTGGAGTGTGACGCTTCTGGCATTGGTATTGGCGGAGTCCTCATGCAGGAAGGTAAGCCTATTGCCTTCTTTTCTGAAAAGTTGAAAGGTGCGTGCTTGAATTATTCTACTTATGATAGGGAATTATATGCCTTGTTTAGAGTGCTGAAAACTTGGCAACACTACCTTTGGCCTAGGGAATTTGTGCTTAAAACTGATCATGAGTCCTTAAAGCATTTTAGGAGTCAAGATAAGTTGGATAGGAGGCATGGTAGGTGGATGGAATTCATAGAAACATTTCCCTATGTGATTAAGTATAAGAAAGGAAAAGATAATGTAGTAGCTGATGCTCTTTCTAGGAGACATACACTGTTGACCACTTTGGATGCTCGAGTCCTTGGATTCGTGTATATTAAAGAGTTGTATGATATGGATGCTGATTTTGGTGTGATTTATAAGCATTGTGTGGAAAAAGGTTCATTTGATAAGTTCTTCTTGTTTGATGGATTCTTATTTCGAGTTGATAAAGTGTACATTCCTGTTTGTTCTCTACGCTTATTACTTGTTGATGAGTCCCATATGGGTGGATTGATGGGTCATTTTGGTAGAGATAAGACTTATAACATGTTGCATACTCATTTCTTTTGGCCACACATGCTTAGGGATGTCGAGAATTTTATAAAACGATGTGTTGAATGCTTACATGCTAAATCTAAAGTGAAACCGCATGGTCTTTATACTCCCTTACCTATTCCTTGCTATCCTTGGGTTGATATTAGTATGTATTTTATTGTTGGATTGCCTAGGACTAAGAAGGGGAGAGATTCTATATTTGTGGTTGTCGATAAGTTCTCTAAGATGGCTCACTTTATTGCATGCCATAAAACTGATGATGCTAGGAATGTTGCTGATTTGTTCTTTAGAGAGATTGTTCGGTTGCATGGTGTCCCTTGAACTATTGTTAGTGATAGGGATGTTAAATTTCTGAGTTACTTTTGGAAGACCTTGTGGGGTAAACTTGGTACTAAGTTGTTGTTCTCTACTGCTAGTCACCCCCAAACTGATGGTCAAACTGAGGTAACTAACCGGACTTTAGGTACTCTCCTTAGGACTATTATTAAATCTAATCTGAAAAGTTGGGAGGATGCCTTACCACATGTTGAGTTTGCTTATAACCGGACTATTCATTCTTCTACTAATATGTCCCCTTTTGAGTGTGTGTATGGTTTGAATCCCCTAACCCCTTTGGATCTTAAGCCGTTGCCTTTACCGGAACGAGCAGACTTTGATGCTGATAGACAGGTTGAGTTCATGAAGGAGCTGCACGAGCGGACTAAGGCTCGTTTGGAAGCAATTGCGGCGAAGAGCGCAGCCCGAGCTAATCACGGACGGCGTCAAGTGTTGTTCGAGCCCGACGACTTGGTGTGGCTACACATGCACAAGGAACGGTTCCCGGAGCAGCGGAAGTCGAAGCTGTCTCCCAGAGGTGATGGACCGTTCAAGGTGCTGAAGAGAGTAGGCGACAATGCCTATGTGTTGGAGCTGCCCGACGACTATGGAGTGAGCCCGATATTCAATGTCGGGGACCTTACTCCTTATGCAGCCGCTGATGTTGATGACTCGAGGACGAGTCCTTTTCAAGAAGGGGAGAATGATGAGGAGTCGACCCCACCGTTAGTGCCAAACTTTGATGGACCGATCACTAGGTCAAGGTCGAAGGAACTGCGTCAAGAGCTGGAGACGTTTATGACACATGCACTATCACATGACAAAGAGGACAAGTCCAAAGTCAAGGCATTGACTTTAATGGTCAACGTTACCTATGTTTAATGGTCTTATTAATTTCTAAGTTGGATATTTTTAGGATTATTATTTAATTGTGTTAAGCTTTCTATTTTCGGATATTTTGGAAACAATTGTAGCCTTTTTGGGAAGCATAGGGCCGGCCACATTAGGGTATTAATAGGCTCCCTTGTCTTCTTCCTTAGGCAGATTTCTCATAATTGTTAAACACAAAACAGAGCTTTGTTTGCTTGGAACGTTGCTCCCCGTGAGAGTCTCAATCGATTGTTACTTCTTCGCTTAGTTGTTTTCGTCTTTGTCAAGTTCCTCTGGAGTTGGTGATTTCGTACATCTTAAGCATCCTCTCCGTGCTCCAAGTTCGTTAGCGATTCTTGGTTGTGTGGCGTTGTAGAGATCGGGTTGGTAGATCGTTCGACAAGGTTCCTTGCTATCAACGCAAGAGGGTTTTCTCGTCGTTTCTATTGGTTCTTTCTTATCATTCCTTCATTTGTTTCACTCCGCCATATTCTAATTGTTCTTGTTTTCTTTTGTTTTGAGATTCGTTGCCTAGATCCACCCCGACGCGGCTAACCCCGTATCAGCTTGTCTTAATCACATTCAGCACATTCATCACATTTATCACAACAGTTGTCATAAATCCTGTCAAGCTATCATAAATCCAACTGAAAGACACAAGACATTCATCACATTGTCATAAATCCCATACAATCTCTATTACAACAATTTAGATCAATAACATCAGAAGTACAACATTCACAAAAAACAAACACATCACACAAACAACTATTAGGCTACATTTATGTGACTGTTTCTGTTTGTCCATCAATGCTTGACACTTCACTTTCAAGGCTTCATTCTCAATCTGGTATTCTCATTCTCAAGTTCCACCCTCTTCTTATCTTTCAACAGCTTCCTAATCACATATATATCTCTTGCACTGTATTCATCATCCCTCCACCTAAAGAAGTTGCATTTGCTCTTTGTGGCATACATTGGACACCCCCAAAATCTCCTCCCATAATTAAATTATGTTTGTGCAGTTGACTCTTTAACCAAGTGGCCACAATAACAGACCATTTGTTCTGAGTTAGACATAGCTGAGGAGGAAGAGCTTGAATTTGACATATTCACCTGCAATTCAAGTACTAATTAAATCGAAGCAAAATCATGGGATCCAATAACACTAACCTTAGCTCAGTAAAATACAATCGAAAATTTGACCCTAGCTCAGTAAAACACAATCGAAAATTCGAATTAGGGATCGAATAACACTAACCTTCACTTGGATTCGCCTTCTTCAATGTCGAATTCCTCTCCGAAAGCCAAATCCTTCCACTTTGTCTTCAACTTCGCAAAAGCCCTAAAATGATTTGACGATTCTGTGTTCTTCGATGGTCCTTGAATTCGCCTTCTTCAAGACCCCATTCTCTCACGAACTCGTCTTCTTCAGTGTCGTTTAACCTTCTCGACTTCAATCTCTCACGAACTCGCCCAACCTCCCAGAGATTCTGTGTTCTTCGATGTTCTAAGGGTTTGATTTGGGGGGGGGATTCTAAAGGTTTAATAAATAAAAGAGGTAAAGATCCGGGTGGTTTTGGGCTAAATACATAGACATATACATGAAGAAACCACCCGCTGAAAGCAAGTTAACGATTTAATGGACGAAGAGTGGGGTAGGGTGGTAACAGTGTAACGGAAATAGATATACGAGTGGTTTACGGTAAATAGTCGTTATCCGGGTGATTTCTGGCAATATGGCCTATTGGAAGAGTGGTTTCCGGTAATTGACACTTCTATTTATTGCTATTTCTACAAAATTCTGTTTCTCTCTCCCAACCTCTCATTTCAGTTTTTACCGTCTCTCTTTTCGAATTTCTTGAGGTCTACCGTTCGTCAAAAATTAGACTTATCTATTGTTCAAGAGCGTTCGATTTACGGTATGTGTTTTCTCCTTATCTGGATTTCGTTTTTCCTTTCTACTACAATATACATTGTCTAATTGAAAGTCGCCATAGCCGAGATTTGTGGTTAATTGGTTATTCATTGCGAATGGGAACGAAGAGAAACTTACAGTTGCATGCATTTTGCTTGTTTGATGAGCGAATTTCAGATTTCCACTTCAAATGTAAACATACTCTTCTCTTGATCTTTCGTGTGCCGTTTCACATTACTCTTATTGTATATGAAATAAGCTCTCAGATTACGTGCGTCGTGCCACGTAATCTTCGATGAGTTTCTGATCAACGAAATTAAGCTTTCTAAAAAAGAACGACATAACAACTTCAGTGATGAGATCTAATGAAAAATTCATATGATTGAAAATTGTTCATGCCTTTGAATTCGAAACAGTTTTGTCTGAATTGCTCTGTATGCATTATTTCAGCGCGTGCAAGATGGATATACATCCATATAAGCCTGTGCTTTCACTCCATTTTAGAATTGTAATTCAATTCCTCGTTGCTATGTTGCGTGAAGAAGCATTTTTTTTGTCCTCTTTTTGTGTATGAAAACCATCCTTTCATGACAGATTACTGTTTCATAAACTCACTGTTTTTTTCTTCTGCAAAGTGTTTATTGTCAAGTGTGAATAGTTGTTACTTATACTGCCAATGATTGTTGTAGGCCTTCTTGACCGGTTTTGGTGACTCTTTCGTGCTCATAAGGAGATGACTTGGAGCTTGGCTTACTGCCCGTTTGGAGTTGTAGTTCCTAGTTAGTTGGTATTTATTGAAAAGTAGATCAAATTTCGAGTAGAATAGGTTCTAGAAAACCACTCTCATGAGTAAATTTACCTCAATTAGAGATGAAGGAGATGGAGTTTCTGGCTCCTTTATTTTTAATGTGGAAGACCCAAAACCTTGTTCAGATGAACCTTCAGATCAACACTCGCCGAGGAGGAACGAAACGCTGCCACAGGAGAAACGAAGCGGAATTTTCAACGAGTCCTCCAGCCATGAGGAGAAAGTCTCTAAATCATTAGACCTTTTTCTCTCATGCCTACAAGAGAAACCTGCAAAACTTGACAGGGAATCGAACAGTGTCAGCGGAGTTCCATCACAAACATCAGAGCAGGGCAGATACCAAGCAGCATTAAGGTTGCAGAAAGTATACCGAAGTTTCAGGACGAGAAGGCAGCTCGCGGATTGTGCTGTTATTATTGAGCAAAAGTGGTATGCCACGCAATCCATTTCACTTCGTGCTATGTTTCTACTTTCTACTGAATCTGAAGAGAAAACACAAACCCTTTCTTTATGGTGACAAATAAACGAACATTGAACACATTACTGTGTTGTTAACCTGACTAAATGCTGAAATTAATGAACTAGAAGTATCTATATGCACTTTGCCATACGCTGGACTTGGAAGTTTTATTGAATTCGTCTTGCTTTGGTAGTCTTTCTAAGGAAGTAAGGTTCTTATCAGGGATCTTAGAGGACTTATAAAAGGAGTTTATAAGTAATATGTATGTCGTGCCTAACGAATTATTCTGGATATTATGCCAGAACAGGCTCTTATACAATGCTTTCCAAAATTTTGTAGGTGGAAAGTGTTGGACTTAGCTGAACTCAGACGAAGTTCTATCTCGTTCTTTGACATCGGTCAGCATGGATCTGCGCTTTCAAAGTGGTCAAGGGCAAGGACTAAAGCAGCTAAAGTACTTTTACAGGACTAAGTTGCTGAGGCTATTAGTTAATTATGCATCTGTCTTCATTTGAGTTGCAGTCTTCATTTGCCTTTTCAGGTTGGGAAAGGCTTGTCTAAGGATGAAAAGGCTCGTAAACTTGCTCTACAGCATTGGCTTGAGGCTGTGAGTTCAACATTTACATATTCAAAATCAAGAGGAGAGGCTGAATACGTCATTTCATTCTAACACTTAATTCTTTCTTATTGATAGATAGATCCCCGACATCGCTATGGTCACAACCTTCAGTTTTATTATGCCAAGTGGCTTCACTGTGACAGCACACAGCCATTCTTTTACTGGTATGTTCTCATTCCCCATGTCAATCAAGTGCCCAGAAACTAGTAGTTGAGCTGATTAATTGCGGAATATCAGGCTTGATATTGGAGAGGGAAGGGAGGTTGATCTCGAAAGATGTTGTAGAGCAAAGCTTCAGCAGCAATGCATCAAGTATCTTGGACCTGTAAGCTTTTCACTTGAACCCTTTTTCATGATTTGATACCCTGGAACTGCATTCTTGAATCTTTTCCATTCTTAAAAAGGTCAACACTCATTCTGCAGGACGAAAGAGAGGATTACGAAGTGGCAGTGGTAAATGGGAAGTTTATCTATAAGAAAAGCCAGTCAGTTCTTGACACGAGTGGCGAACCAAAAGGAACGAAATGGATCTTTGTTCTTTCTGCATGCAGGAAATTATACGTGGGGCAGAAGGTCAGGGGAACTTTTCAGCACTCCAGCTTTCTGGCTGGTGGCGCGACACTCTCTGCTGGCAGACTAGTGCTTGAAGATGGCTTCTTAAAGGTACATACAGAGAAGCAGAGCCACATCCAAATATCCACTTCACATTCTTGTATTAAATCCTAGTAAGACAAACCTCTTTAATTTCCCCTCCTGAATAGGCAGTCTGGCCTCATAGCGGCCATTATCTTCCAACCGAAGAGAATTTCCAGGCGTTCATGTCATTCCTTATGGAACATAAAGTAGATCTCAACCATGTCCAGGTATACTGAGACGGCCGTAAATGCAACCGTGTTATATATTAGCCATGATCAGCTGTATTTGTGTTTGTGTTTGTGTTTGTTTTGAGCAGAAAGCTCCTATAGAAGATGATGAAGAGAACCACCAGAAGAAGGATACGAGTCATATGGTGCTGAACAAACATAGGAGAGAAGCATCCAAGAACTGGGAGATCAAAGATGAGAAACAGACCGACAAAGAAGAAGACTCTCCTGCGTCAGCAAAAGCACGCAGTCCACAACTCCCCGAGCTGAGGATCCCGACCAAGAAAAACATGCTGGAGACGCACGTGGCAGAGCAGAAACAAGACACTCCAGATCTGGATTACAAAACAGACGACTCGTCGTCAGGGTACGAGACTGCAGAGGACTCCTTCCTAGACGAGATGGACTTCATATATTCAAAGATGAACATGTTCAGCAACGACGACAGAGAGGAGTTCAAAGACACGATCCCACAAGAGATAAACACCCATAGAAGGACGAGGTCTTACCAGCTGGCGGACCAGCTGAGCTTCAACTGGACCACGGGGGCTGGGCCCCGCATAGGGTGCCTCCGTGACTACCCTTCAATGTTGCAGTTCCGGGCAATGGAACATGTTAACCTGTCCCCTAGAGGTGGTGTTAGGCGTTTGAGCTCTCCAGGAAGCGCCCCACTCGGCCTCAACACAGATCTCTTTAAAGTCACGAGTCCGCATTGTGTTGTACCAGACCTGCCTAAACTTGGTTCGCTTCCAGAGTTACACTCTCCCACCTCTTCCGGTTTGTCCGAAAAAGAGGCGGTTTCGGACTAGCTGGGTTCTGCATTTGTGGAATAAAGTTCCCGTGATAATATATATATATATATATATATATATATATATATATATATATGGTAAGATGCCAAGATTCATAACTCAAGTACTTCTCAGTGTTCTTGCAAACTGTCGTCTGCCAAGTGGATACAAATATTCATATTGCTACTCTATATATTCTACATGGTTGATTGGTTGGTTATTGCTAACTGAAGTTCTCATTATGATCAGGAAATTGTATGTCGCTTAGCTTGTAAGGTTTGGTGTGTGTTTTGCTATCTGCCTCCAACACAAACAATATAATACACAATATTAGAAAGACACTACAATCACTTCAAAAAACAAAGGAAGAAGAAAGACAATACAATTGGATTTTTTTCCCAAACCGTGCACTTTTTTAAAACTTATATTGAATATACGCTCGGATTCAAACTTATTACGAGAATAGGCTGGCTCATGGAGGTTTGGGGTAAGTCGTTGTACGGACAAGCGACTTACCTGAAGAAAGTCGTTGTACGGACAAACGACTTACCTGAAGAAAGTCGCTGTACGGACAAGCGATTCTATCCGAGCCACAACTTTAATTTTTGTTTTTAAAAAAAGGGAGAGTCGCTGGCCTGGCCAGCGACTTTGCTTTTAATTTTTTTTAAAATTTTTTTAATACTTTTCCAATATTAGAGAGTAAAAAAAAAAAAAATTTGATCAGGCTCACGTACATATATATATGCTAATTGACCAGGCTCAAGCCGCACTTAACTTTTTTTTTTTTTACTCTCTGATATTGGAAAAGTATCAAAAAAATAAATAAATTTAAAGTTGTGGTTCGGATAGAATCGCTTGTCCGTACAACGACTTTCTTCAGGTAAGTCGCTTGTCTGTACAGCGACTTACCCCAAACCTCCATGAGCCAGCCTATTCTCGTAATAAGTTTGAATCCGAGCGTATATTCGGTATAAGTTTTTAAAAAGTGCACAGTTTGGGAAAAAAAATCATACAATTGACCTACAACATTAAAAACTTGTATGTAAATGACATTATTATTATTTTTTAGCTAAAAAACAGCGCTATACTAAACAAGTTAGGCTTCATCGGCAAAGTTTATTTGAGATTAACGTAGTACATAAGTCTAGTGGGGTTTCATTATAAAATCAATTGGTAATAAGAGGAGTAGTCCATCAAGCTTATATACTAAGCAAGTTATGTCTCAACTTTAGATGTGGGATGTTTATATTCCAATACGCCCACGCAAGTGCAACGGGAAGGCAATTGGCTAGGCCCAATTGACACTCGGACAAACGGGTGTGGGTGGACATCTCAATCTCTTTATAGCCAGACTCAACAAATCCAAGAAAGGGACCCAGGACCAAACTCGCTCTGATACCATGTGAAACCCAAGAAAGGGACCCACGGACTACTCCTATTATTCAAGGGCATTTTTACCCCAACTTGAAAAGTTGGGGCCAAAATTGCAAATATGCCAAAAGCTGGAGGGTCTCCAATGGCGGTTTTGGCTTCAATCAAGCCTCGTTTTGGGCTTTTTTGGGCCAATTAAATTATGGGCTTTGAAGATATAATTATCCTTAACCGAATTATATCAAAATCGGGATTTATAACTACCTAGATTGATAGAATTTTATCTTCTAAGTTAAACAGCCCGGTAAATCTAAAAGTTCGGTAAAATCTAAAATTCGATCTCGTTTGAGATCAGATTTGGATGAAATCGGTGCAGTTGGAAAGCTATCTTTAAGGGCTTCAAAAACCCTATAAATACCCCCTCACCATTGGAGGAATTTACCCAATTTCAAGCTCTAAGTTTCCAACCGTTCCCAAAACGTTCGTGCACTTGCAGTAGCGTTATCTCTCGCAACTCTACACCTCTAGTTACAGGTTAGGTATCAAAAGCTTTGTCTTGAAATCTAGTTTCCATAGCTGCAAACCACGCATCATTTGGAGTTCGGACGAGGGAGATACGAAGCAAACAACGAGAGGGTGTCAACAAGAACGAACCGAACGAATTCGGTAATGGCTATTTCGTACCCCTATTCGGTTTTTGCTCCAATTAATCATGATTAAGCATGCTAATTGGGGTTAATTAGGTACATACTGGATTAATTTAATTTTAGAAGCATTAAAATTAAATTAATTATATCTTATGATATTATCTTAAATTGTAAGTTGTTAAGGAATAACACTACAATTAGGTAATGTGTTGGGTTATTGGAGATGATATATAAATTGAGTAATTTATTTTATTATGCTATGATTATTTAGAATATACAACTAATGGATCTTAGTATCGTATAAATAATCGTTTTACCAAAAAACCTCGAAATTGATTTACTTAGAGTTAAGTAATCCAATTAAAAATCAAGACATGT
This sequence comes from Rheum nobile, assembly GCA_027886185.1. Lineage (NCBI taxonomy): Eukaryota > Viridiplantae > Streptophyta > Magnoliopsida > Caryophyllales > Polygonaceae > Rheum > Rheum nobile. Next base: position 791,615 of record WOAB01000003.1, read on the forward strand.
ACCCTTCAATTGCTGTTATTGAATAAATTATCTAATCATAATTTATTTATGTTTTGTGTCTTGGGTACATATCGGAATCACATTTGGAACGAGAATCAAGCAGAGAGCCAATTTGCTTTTCGAAAGCAACCATCTCCGTACGCCATTCAAATTCTTCGTGATTCAAGGCAAGTGGCGGTAAGTTCTTTCATATTTATTCTATTTTTATCTTAATTGCCAATGGATCGGTTGTGCTAGTAAGTTGGGATAAATAATTCTTTTCTTGTTTGGGAACTTGTTTGAATAAATGGTGTGTTAATTAAACCTTATTATTAGGTTGTATATTATGCTAGCTACTTTTTTATCAGATGTCTCCGAAGAGACAAGTTCCAATAAATGGTGTGTTAATTAAACCTTATTATTAGGAAGCATCTTACTAAAGAGGTTCCAATCTGGCTAGTGGAGGCTCTTCCTTGTAGCTCAGTGGTGTGGAAGCATCTTGTGATGATTAAGAATAAGGTTTTGGAACATAGGGATGATACTGTGATTGAGGAGCAATTTCTTTCCAAAAGCAATGGTAAGATGGATAGTCAGTGCCTTTACAATATGCTCAGGAACCATTCCCAGGAGAGTACCTGGTGTAATGTTTTGTGGAATGGTGTTCATCCGAGGAAGTGGAGTTTCATATGTTGGTTGGCAACCCTTGGTCGTCTTCCTACTGCAAGTAAGTTGCACAGATGGGGTATCCTTCCTTCAGCTAGATGTGTGATGTGTCATGATGCTGAAGAAGATGAGAATCATCTTTGGTTTGGTTGCTCGGTTATTAAAGAAGTTGTTCAGATTGTTATGCAGTGGCAAGGGGTCAGTACTCGGAAAAATAACTTGATTGAATGGTGGGCTTGGTTTGCTCAGTGTAATAGGAGAAACAACACTATCTACCAGAGTAAACTTTTGGCTTTGACTGGTACTATCTACCATTCCTGGAGGATGAGAAATGAAGTCATTTTCAGAGACAATGGAGCAGCTTCTTCAGTACAGTGTGCAGCTAGAGTGATTGAGGAGTGCAAATTAACTTAGAATTCTGCATAAGATGAAGTCTACAGGTAGAAGAGGGAGAGCTCTTCGAAGGAGGCTTCGGATTTGAGCTATTGTTTCTTTGGTTGATTTTTTGTATCTTGTTGCTGGTTTTGTTAGCTTGGCATATTTGCGTGTTTTCTGCAGGGTTCTTGTTCCTGTCTGCGTGCAGGACCTATTGTGTTGTTCTGTTTTTTTGTTTCTGATTTCTGTCCTTGTATTTTTGTTATAGTTATTTTGTTGTTCTTTGTTTGATTTGCATTGGTGTGTGTAAACAGGACGTTGGGCTTTTTTCCCAACCTATCAATACAATTTACCGTTTGGCTAAAAAAAATATTATGCTAGCTACGACCTTTATATATATTGATATTATTATTATAGGGTGCTAGATATAATTGGTGTGAATTTGTTGTGCATTGGTGTGGACTTATAAATGTTAGTTTAGCACGAGTATTCGTATGAACGATATTTCCTTGCGAGGTTTATTCGTTTTTTTATAATTTTGTGTTAGGAGGTTACATGCCCTAACGCTCTTGGTCATGACCTACCCCTATCCGAATATAGGTGGTGGTGCACTTAGCTAGTGCCAATCTTTGGGATTTATTCCCATCCGACATCTCATGTGAGATCTGTTGTGGAAATTAAAAGCTTCAACGTTAATGCACGTTTTGAAATTAAATAAGATAAGTGCCTTGTTGCACATAATTAATATATCCTCGGGCGAGAAGTACAACATGGAACCCGCCCGAACTCTTGTTTAAAGTAAGTCCTCTTTCCAATCTGGATTCGCATTATGCAGTGAGGTTGGTCGTGGACCCAAATAATCAAGGTCGGTTTTTAAAATTTGTGTGAAATATAATGTTCCCAAATAAACACAAGTATTCCTATAAGACTCGTTTCATTTGGAGTCTTCTCTTGATGCATTCCTATTCTTAATTTCAGTGAGAGTGTCTAAGTTATGTATCGTCTATCAACTTTTATTTGAGACACAATGATAGTAACCAGATACAATCACCAGAATCATTCTGTTTGATCCCTTGTTTAGTCTTTCATTAGACTAACCAACCTTTCATTTTGCATGGTTGACTGGTGTCATCCGTCCTCTATGGCACATCAGGTACAACTTCCCAGATTGAAGCCACGGAACGAAGACGTTGAAGGCAACTGCATTTCCTTTGTCATCTGATTATTTTGAACAAGATTTAGATCATGTTTGTGTTTTGAATATTTAAGTATTCCGCTGATATTTTGATATACATTATTGGGTTGCCGTTTTTGCAACGTCATTTATAATACAATCTTGATTTCGATATATATATATATGTTATTGTTCGTTTTAAATTATTATTTTGCGATCAATACTGTAAGCCTTGGATGATTTCGAATATGCGTTTCGAGGTCACTAGCGGTAATATTCCTAAGCTAGTTTAGGGGTGTTACAGACTTACAGATATAGATAGATTTGTAACTACTTTTAACGTATTTAAAATTTTTATTTTACACACATCTATATATATATACTGAGGCAGAAGCCTAAATCCTACGTTGTAATACCCCTCAATTTCAGTAAGGGTATTTGGGTAATTTCCCAACCCTCGTTCTGTAATCGTGACGCGTTTGGCGTATTCAGAATTTCTGTAACTCCTATAATCTCTGTAATAATCCTTCGAGCTTTATAATATACATTTGATGTATTATCGAGGCTTGGAATATGTTTATGGATGCGAGCATTCAATTTTGGGGTTGAATCCGCGAGTAAAACCGCGACCAAGGGTCTCGGACGCAAACGCGGCATTTCCACAACCGCGGAAGAGCTTCTGTGATCGCAAAAACTGTTCAGCGTCGTCTTCATTGTCTTCGCGTTTTCGCCGTTTGGAATACTGCCGTTTCGTCGCTTTGCCGGTGAGGGGAGATCGATCGATTGGTGTGCCGAGCGTTGAGCCTCCTCTTCCTCCTATATAAGGGTGGTCGGGGGTAGCCTTCACCCTCATCCAAATCTGCAGCCTTCCCTCACCCTCTCGTTTTGTGTCGTCGCCGGAATCCAAGTTCGCCGGAGCTGTCGAGCGTCGCCGGAGGTACCTTGGAGGTGGTTGTCAATAGTGCTTTGGAGGTTTTGTGGTGGTAGAAGTCGAAGCAAGCCTCGTCCGATCCAGTCATCATAGTCGGTGAGCCTCAATTCGTATTTCAGAGTCGCGTCTGGGAGAGTTTCCACGGCCGCGGCTATGAACACCGCGATCGCGGCTCTGCCCAGAAATCCACGACCGCGGATTTCCAACCGCGACCGCGGCTTGCCTTAGCAAGCGCGATCATGGCTTGGAAAAGCCGGTCACGGATTTGACTTTCGTTTCCTTTCGATCCTTTAGATTCGTATCAATATTCGAATCGAATCTAACCTAGGGTTTCGTCGTTGGGTCGTTGTTGTCGTAGGAATCCGTAACCAGATTCCAGTTCCAGATCCCGGAACCCGACATCGTCAATTCGTCTAATTAAGGCAAGTGGCGGTTCGCTCTTGCTTATCATTCCATGTTTCCGTTAATTATCAATTGTTTTAATTGTTAATTAAATTGGGATAAACTGTTGTTTTCGTTTGGGAACAAATTTTATAAACGTGTGATTAAAATGTGATATTATAATAGGTTGTATATATTGCTAGAAACAACGCTATTATATCTGTTATTACCGTGATGGTATTGGTGTGGATTTGTTGTATGAACTTAAATATATAGTTAGAACGAGTATTCGTAGGAACGCTATGTATCTCATTGCGAGTGCTTGCTGTTTCTTTATAACTGTGGTGCGTAGGATGTCCAAGCCCTAACACCCTTTTCCTGGTCATGACCTACCCCTATCCGAGTATAGGGGTGGTGCACACAGTTGGTGCCAAACATTCGAGAAATGTTCCCAAGATATCTCTCGTATCGAGATGATATACTTATATGATAAAAGCTGTAACGTGAATATACGTTTTGGGAATTAAATAAGATAAGTGCGATTATGCACATAATTAATATACTCTCGGGCGAGGAGTACAACGTGGAAACCGCCCGGACTTCGGTTAGAGTAAGTCTTCTTTCCAATCTGGATTCGCATTGTGCGGTGAGGTTGGTCATTGACCTAAATGATCAAGTCATTTTTAAACGCTTGTGTGAAAACTATAACGTTCCCAAACATCTGTCATACTTTCCCATAAGACTCAATTCCTTTGGAGTCTTCTTTTCAGTGCATGTCTAAACTTTAATCATTCTGTGAAAGTTCCGGGTTATGTATCGTTCCTTCGGTTTTTATTCGAGGGATAATGATAGTAAACTGTTACGATCACTAGAACCATTCTGTTTTCACCCTTGCATAGTCTCTCATTAGACTAACCAACCGGGTTTTATTCCTTGCATGGTTGGCTGGTGTCATCCGTCCTATACGGCACATCAGTGGTTGGTTCCCGAAGTCTTGAAGTAACCAGTTGAAGAAGAGGCTTGCAGTTGAAGATTTAAGTCTCAGTGTTTTTAAGTTGTTAAGTATTACTTTAATATATATTTTTATAACCTAGTCATGTAATAGGTTTATTCTTAAAGTCTTCCGCTGTGTAATTTAAAAGTATTCCGCTGTAATTTCACTCTGTTGTAAATCGTTATTGAGAAAATCTTTTAATAAAAATGGTTGAGTTTCATTTAAAAATGTCTTCCGTTGTTTGACCTTTCGTTATTTAATATGTTTAATTAAGATTAATTGTTCCGATTAAAGCCTAGGGTGACATCAGACAGTAACGTCTGAGGTCACTGGCGTGTGGCACTACCGACGTAAGTCGGGGGTGTTACAATTATGGTATCAGAGAAATGGTTTTAAAATTCTTGGCCTATTGTTAGGTTTGAGAATTTTCAAAAAATAATTTCGATACTATTTTCAACCTATTTTCTGTTAAAAAGAAAGTTCGAGAGTTTCAATGTTAAATTTAAAATTTTTAATTATTTCTTGGAATTTAATTTAAACTAATGATTTAGCTATTTGAACTTCAAAAGTTATCTATAGTTGGTTTTAAATTGTGTGTATAAGCGATCAACGTAAGGTTATGATTGTAACCTTAAAAGTGTGATTTTGATCTTAGTAAGAGTTTTGTGATAATTGTATCACTAGTTTGAGAAACTAAATTTATAAATAATTATTTTTATTAAGTTTAATATATTAAGGTTTAAAGGTATAAGGTATGAAGTTTGAAAGTATAAGGTTTAATAATAAGTGGTTTTTCAAACTTCTGTAAGCTTCAAGTTGTTACTTATTCCTTAGATCCATTATTAGGGATAGTGTCTCTTCGTAGGTTTAATTTCATTTAAAGGTTGACATTTCTCCTGGAGTACCCATTCTCAAGTAAAGAGAAGAAGATCGTTTCTGCGATTAAGGGTGGAGGGTTAGTCAGACTGATATAAAGTTATTAGTTTGGACCCTTACAATTCGTATTATAACGTATTTGACTAAGTGTCATATTCAAGTTGGAAAGGTTCTAAAATAACGTTATGGTTCATCAACAGATGGTGAACACAAGGAACACAGTCCGTGCTGGTGTGGGACCGAATAACAACCCAAGGCTGAATCTGAGGAGCACCGCTAATCAAGGGGAGGAGAGCGAGTCTGTCTCTCACAATAACCCCGCAGGCGTTGGCCAAATTCAGGCTAATCCTCCGGTAGTGTTGGATACCGCGACCAAAGAAGCCATTCGGGGGTTTGTTATGCAGACGGTCACCGATATAATTCGGTCAATTGCACCGCAAGCACAGGGTGGTCCAATTCCTCGGGTTATTCCTGAAATTGAGGAGCCAGTGGACCACGTACCTCAGGTCGATGCCTTCAGGAACAGAGGAACTTACGGTCGATCCTTGAAGGCCGTGAGCTCAATGAGGCCTGACAGCTATGACGGTACTGGAGAACCGGTCAAAGTGGCGTATTGGTTCTCGTATATGGAACGGCTGTTCAGGAGCGTGGATTGCACTGAGGTTGAGAAAGTGCACATCGCCTCCCTTCAACTTAAGGATGTGGCTAGCGAATGGTGGGAGGGCACTGGTCTAGCTGATTATCCCGGATTGAACTGGGGTATTTTCAAGACTAAGATGACTGGCCGTTTCTTTTCCCGTGCTATGAGGGAGGAGAAACATAAGGAGTTTCTTTACCCTAAGACTGAGGGGTTGAAGGTGACTGAGCTTGCAGCTAAGTTCAATCATCTGTTGCAATATGCTGGACCAGAAGTATCAAGTGAAGAGCAAAAGATCTGGTACTTCCATGGGTGGATGAATCTAGAAATCAAACCTCTAATGGTGCGTCACGGTTGTTCTACATTAGAGCAATATGTGGATGCGGCCTACAAGATAGAGGTCATACTGGAAGAATCCACCCAAAAGCGGGAGAATCAGGTTAAGGGAAGGGGTGGGCAACATGATCGTCAAGTTGGTACATTCAAGCGACCGGCATCGCCCACCAAGTTTGAGAAGTCTGGTCGCGCTAAGACCGAGATGACTCAGTCTGACTCCGCCAGAAGCCCAGGTTGGAGTAGCGAAGTGATTCAATGCCACAACTGTGGTGAAGTTGGGCATAAAAGTCTTAATTGCCAAAAGGAGAAGCGGGTATGTTATAAATGTGGGAAAGAAGGCCACATGAAAACATATTGTAGGCAGAAGGGTCAAGGACCAGCGCGGTCTTACCAAGCCTCAAATGTTGGAAATGGGCAGAACCCAAAGCCAGGGATGTCCACTCTAGAGCAATATGTTGCTCGTAATAAAGGCAAGGCGCCTATGGAGTCTTCGGGTCAGGGGCAACGACTCTTTGTGATTCGTCACTCCAATGGGAATGAGACTCTGAACGAGTAGTTGTATTTCTGTTAAGCCTTTTTAAGAATAAGGAGCGACGACTTGTGTCGATAATCTCCATAGCTTAGTAATTTGTTTGTTCGACTTTCTTTCAGTTGTTTTAATGTAATATTTCGAATAATAAAGAAGTATTTCCTTGTTCTGGAAATTACTAGATTCGTTACTATTGCAAGTTGTTCGATCATACGAGGATCCTTGAGTGCCAAAATTAGTACATGTCACGCGTTGATAAAGACTGTTTGGAATCATAAAGGACGGTGTTTGATCGGGACATGTGTGATTGTTCCCTACCTTATTAGTGTCAGTTTCGAGGTCAAAACTATTCATAAGAACTCCTCTATTTCCTGAATTAATGTCAGGTTGGGTATTGACATTATCGGTTCCCTTTGCCCAAAGTCATGAGCATTGTCTCGAGAGGTTGATGCTATACGGCTTCCTTGCTAGAAGGATTTGGTGTGTGTAGTAATGTTCTGTGGTGTTTTCCTCATGTGTATACTCTGAGCAGTAGATGGGGCGAGTTGTATAAGTTATAAATTTAAGTGAATAAGTGTATAGGAGAGATATTTCTTAAGGAGTCGTTTTCTCTAAGATGATCATACTCTAATACGATCTTGAGTAAACTTTAGAACCCAAGAGTTATGTTATGAGGTTTATAAATAAGTGTGTCCATTATGGGACTAGTGTTAACAACTTTTTGGGAAAGTTAAATGTGCGAAATCATAAGTATTATTTTGGGAAGACCTATTTGAGGTTTCATTATGAGGTATTTTCTTTAAGGAAACGGGATAATGAGATGATGATACGAGAAGTGTTGAGGTGATTAAGTCTTGGATAAATGGTGAATATCAGTAAAGAAAAAACGTGTTTGATTTGGGATAATGAATCGTATGGGGACGATTACGTGTTTACGAATTTATGGTGTTTAACAACTCAGTTGGTAAAGGTTGTTTTAAATTATAAGGATTTAGAGTACACGATAACTCAAGTGGATGGAATTTTGTCTACAGGATTGGATGAAAAGAGACCTACATTTATTAAGGTGATCGTATGACACGTTTGGGTAAAACGAGGTTATAATATTGTGGAATGGATTATTAAATCATGTTGAGATAAACGGACGTAGGATGCAGTGTGATTAATTGTGGAAAAATTTAGGAATCATATGCGTAAAGATTTTGAGTTAAGATATGGCACAAGGGCCAAAGTGAATTCAGGTAACCAATGAGATAGATGAGGTGCATATGTAAGAATAAGCCGATAGGACAATTGGAGGTACCAAGTTTGAGTGTAAGTGAGTTTTATGTATGTACTTTGAGGATCTGATCATCGAAAGAAAGTTAGTAGAAACATGTTGTATTCTTCTGATGGAGGACATCAAGATCATTATGATGAATAAGGCATTATAGCGAGATTATATTGGAGACTATAATGGGTACTCTGACTAAAGCAAGGGTAATCTTATGGATGATCATATAGATTCTAACGAAGGTAAGGAATGAAGGCAGTATCTAGTGGGAGTAATTGTGCCCGAATGATAGTTCGACTTTGGTGTTATAGGTTACGAAGACCAAAATTTATATAAAGGATATCAACTTAAGAAAGGTAAGGTATGTACTGTGAGAGTGGTTTATAAAGAGAAATGTGTGTTCTCATGCTTAAGGTAAATCAAATCTAATTGCGATGATTTTGGAGATAAGATATGCGAGATAATGGTATGGTTGAGGAAATAGATCGTTTTCCTAGGAACAATTTCATGGATGAAATGATTAAAGATATTAAGTTCAAGTGGTGAGATTGATGGTGAAACCGGTTCCTCTACCTTAGTGATGCTAGTTTCGGGGCTGAAACAATTTTTAAGGGGGTAGTAATGTAATAACCCTCAGGTTACCATAAGGGTAATATGGTAACATGTTTATTCAGTGATTTGAATTCCCTTAAGTTAGGTTGTGAAGGGTCTAAATTATGGTTAACCTTACGTTAACTGTAATTTGAACCAACTTATAAACTTTAACTTAGAAATGCCTGAACCAATTTACAAAGTGTGAAATGGGTTAGGCATGGTTAAACTAATACGGTTGGGTAACTTAGTATAAGGTCGCATCTCCGAGTTGTTATCAGCCAAGTTTCGGGGTCAAAACTTCTTTTAAGGGGGAAGTGATGTAATACCCCTCAATTTCAGTAAGGGTATTTGGATAATTTCCCAACCCTCATTCTGTAATCGTGACGCGTTTGGCGTATTCGGAATTTCTGTAACTCCTATAATCTCTGTAATAATCCTTTGAGCGTTATAATATACATTCGATGTATTATCGAGGCTTGGAATATTTTTATGGATGCGAGTATTCAATTTTGGGGTTGAATCCGCGAGTAAAACCGCGACCAGGGGTCTCAGACGCAAACGCGGCATTTCCGCGACCGCGGAAGAGCTTCCGCGATCGCGGAAACTGTTCAGCGTCGTCTTCATTGTCTTTGCGTTTTCGCCGTTTGGAATACCGTCGTTTCGTCGCTTCGCCGGTGAGGGGAGATCGATCGATTGGTGTGCCGAGCGTTGAGCCTCCTCTTCCCCCTATATAAGGGTGGTCGGGGGTAGCCTTCACCCTCATCCAAATTTGCAGCCTTCCCTCACCCTCTCGTTTTGTGTCGTCGCCGGAATCCAAGTTCGCCGGAGTTGTCGAGCGTCGCCGGAGGTACCTTGGAGGTGGTTGTCAGTAGTGCTTTGGAGGTTTTGTGGTGGTAGAAGTCGAAGCAAGCCTCGTCTGAGCCAGTCATCGTCGTCGGTGAGCCTCGATTCGTATTTCAGAGTTGCGTCTGGGAGAGTTTCCGCGACCGCGGCTATGAACACCGCGATCGCGGCTCTGCCTAGAAATCCGCGACCGCGGATTTCCAACCGCGACCGAGGCTTGCCTTAGCAAGCGCGATCATGGCTTGGAAGAGCCGGTCACGGATTTGACTTTCGTTTCCTTTCGATCCTTTAGATTTGTATCAATATTCGAATCGAATCTAACCTAGGGTTTTGTCGTTAGGTCGTTGTTGTCGTAGGAATCCGTAACCAGATTCCAGTTCCAGATCCCGAAACCCGACATCGTCAATTCGTCTAATTAAGGCAAGTGGCGGTTCACTCTTGCTTATCATTCCATGTTTTCGTTAATTATCAACTGTTTTAATTGTTAATTAAATTGGGATGAACTGTTGTTTTCGTTTGGGAACATATTTTATAAACGTGTGATTAAAATGTGATATTATAATAGGTTGTATATATTGCTAGAAACAACGCTATTATATATGTTATTACCGTGATGGTATTGGTGTGGATTTGTTGTATGAACTTAAATATATAGTTAGAACGAGTATTCGTAGGAACGCTATGTATCTCATTGCGAGTGCTTGTCGTTTCTTTATAACCGTGGTGCATAGGATGTCCAAGCCCTAACACCCTTTTCCTGGTCATGACCTACCCCTATCCGATTATAGGGGTGGTGCACACAACTGGTGCCAAACATTCGGGAAATGTTCCCAAGATATCTCTCGTATCGAGATGATATACTTATATGATAAAAGTTGTAACGTGAATATACGTTTTGGGAATTAAATAAGATAAGAGCGATTATGCACATAATTAATATACCCTCGGGCGAGGAGTACAACGTGGAAACCGCCCGGACTTCGGTTAGAGTAAGTCTTCTTTCCAATCTGGATTCGCATTGTGCGGTGAGGTTGGTCGTTGACCTAAATGATCAAGTCGTTTTTAAACGCTTGTGTGAAAACTAAAACGTTCCCAAGCATCTGTCATACTTTCCCATAAGACTCAATTCCTTTGGAGTCTTCTTTTCAGTGCATGTCTAAACTTTAATCATTCCGTGAAAGTTCCGGGTTATGTATCGTTCCTTCGGTTTTTATTCGAGGGACAATGATAGTAAACAATTATGATCACTAGAACCATTATGTTTTCACCCTTGCATAGTCTCTCATTAGACTAACCCACTGGGTTTTATTCCTTGCATGGTTGGCTGGTGTCATCCGTCCTATACGACACATCAATGGTTGGTTCCCGAAGTCTTGAAGTAACTAGTTGAAGAAGAGGCTTGTAGTTGAAGATTTAAGTGTCAGTGTTTTTAAGTATTGCTTTAATATATATTTTTATAACCTAGTCATGTAATATGTTTATTCTTAAAGTCTTCCGCTGTGTAATTTAAAAGTCTTCCGCTGTAATTTCACTCTGTTGTAAATCGTTATTGAGAAATCTATTAATAAAAATGGTTGAGTTTCATTTAAAAATGTCTTTCGCTGTTTGACCTTTCATTATTTAATATGTTTAATTAAGATTAATTGTTCCGATTAAAGCCTAGGATGACATCGGACAGTAACGTCTGAGGTCACTGGCGTGTGGCACTACCGACGTAAGTCGGGGGTGTTACATATGTGTCGGTCTCACGTTTAATTCGCCTACGTGTCATCATCACGTTCAATTTGCCTGCGTGTCGGCCTCTGGGCTATACCACCTCATCCGCCACATCATCTACCACGTCATCCGATATCTTATCTTATTATTTATTTGCATAACTATTTAAAAAAATAAAATAATTATATCCTTTCTTATCTCATTTTCGAATTTTTACCATAACTATTTATCTTATCTTATTGTTTATATCCCTATTTAAAACTAAATAATAATTATATCATTTCTTATCTTATTTCCGGATTTTTACCATAACTATTTATCTATAAGCTATAACCACCCAAAGTTACCATAAAAATTGACTCCACATGACCGAACTTCATGGAAATTGAAATCATATTATAATATTTCCTTAGCTAGCTAAATAATCTATATCTTCCATTTTTTGGTAAAAAATAAGATAATCTATATATATCTATCTATTGTATTGTATATTTCAAAGCTCTCTTTATTTAAACTCTCTATATATACACTTATGTATCTATCTACATATATTAAAGCAGAAGCATATTTCCTACGTGGCAAGCCTCAATTCGCATACGTGTCGTCACCACATTCAATTCGCCTATGTGTCGGTTGTCGTCACCAAGTTCAATTCGCCTATGTGTCGGCCTCTGAGCTATGCCACCTCATCTGACATCTCATCCAGCCCACCCAAAAAATATTATAATAATAAATTCTTAATTATGATATATTAAATAAGAAGATAATATCTAATAATAATAATAATAATTTTGATAATTTCATATATCTTCCTTTTTGGTAAAAAGAAGATAATCTATATCAATCTCTAATAATAATTCTTATATATTAATTAAGAAGATAATATCTAATAATCATGATAATAATAATTTTGTTAATTGCGTATATCTCCCTAATTTTTGGTAAAAAGAAGATAATTTATATATATTTATCTCTAATAATAATAATAATAAAAAATATTAGTACGATATTTACCTAATAAAAAAATATTTTAAAAAAGTTTATAACCCTAACCCGTGCATGGCACGGGCACTTCTATATATATATATACTAAAGTAGAAGCCTAAATCCTACGTGTCGGTCTCACGTTTAATTCGCCTATATGTCATCATCACGTTCAATTCACCGACGTGTCGGCCTCTGAGCTATGCCACCTTGACGTGGCCTAAGGTCGTTATGCCAAATCAAAGTAAACCTCAACTTTCAAACTAGTATAGTAAGCAAGCAAGGGTCAAAATCCCAAGAGAATCACAATCGTCTATATTCATGTCACAAATTGAATACCAATCGAAAAATAGTAACAAAAGGGTTTTTTTTGAGGTTTTAATCAAGTAGAAAATAAAACAGAATAAATAGCATGCAATCAAATGTGAGAAAACACTTAGTCAGGCAATTTCCACTTAAGTTTTGGTTGATTGATCCTAGATTACTTCCAATTCCTTCCTATGATTATTCCTGTCCCGATCTTGTGTAGATTAATAAGGAAACCATCCCTAAGAACCCTTACCAATGAATAACCCTAGCACCACTAGTGATTCAACCCAAAGGCAGCAATGAACATAAGAATTAACCAGGATACACATAACACCTCAACCAGAAGCATTCAACATGTAATCAAATCTCTACATAGATAAAATCCACCAAAGCAAATAAAACCTATACTTGCCACTCCAGACCAGGACGTTAGCCCAACAGTTTCCTAGTCATAGCAATATGAGTAACAATCAATAAACCTAGATGACCTATCTAGACAAATCAATAATTATTCAATGATATTCTGCTTAAGAGAAGAGATATAGATCAATAGGAATTAAGAAAGGGAACATAACCTCACAACCAATAATCAAAACTTAAGCTTCCATTTCCAGACTAAGCAAAAGTGCTTAGCCTTCCATAGTATTGAGAAAACAACGATGATGTAAAACTAAAACCTGATATGATAGTCTTTTTAGAATGAGCTCTCTTCCTAGGTTAAATAGAAAAGAGAACTAATATGGGCCTAACAAGTTCCTAAGCCCATTAAGAAACGAAACGAAATAAAATGGAAAAATAAGAAAATAAATTAGAAAAGATAGACTCGGGAAAAGTCAGAACTTCCAGCGTCGACGACCCGCGATTGCGGCCAATTTACCGCGATCACGGCCTCTTGTGGCTCCGCGCTCTTCACATTCCTCCGCGCCTGCGGAAAACTCTCGACTTGCCCGAGGAACCGCGATCGCGGCACCCTTGCCCGCGGTCGCGGTTAATGCTCGGCCTTTACTCCTTGGCGTCTTCTTTTGGTGGCTTCCTTCCTCAGTGTCTCCTATGATATCCAAAATAGCTCATACACCTCCAAAAACATCAGACTTCGCCCCCAAACGCCATGCACAAGAATGTGTCTAAATTTACCCGAATGGCACTAATAAAACCCTCTAATAACTCTTAGTTAAGCCCTACAAAGTAGTGTTTATCAAACTTCCCCATGCTTAGACCTTGCTCGCCCTCGAGTAAGCTAATAATGAGCCTACTCCTCCAATGAAACACCCAAGGCCTCAGGAAGCATCTCTCCAAACACAATGTACTAAGAGTTGCGCTTAACTCATGCCAAAGCTCCTGGCACCAATCTCATTCACAACACATCCTCCATCAACAAGCTTAAGGGGCAAGCAGAGTACTTCCCCCAAGCTTAGCCCGGACATCCAATAGTGTAAAGTGACCTCTAATCCTAGCCTCCATCTATGACTCCTTATGCCTCCCAGAGTGACCTACCCGACAATCCTTCTTTTTCTCCTCTTCTTATGTCGCCCCTCCAGGTAAAATGAGATCCTAAAATCACTCCTCTTCTTTCCACTCATTTTGCCTAGGAGCCCTTTCGGGTTTTCATCCGAGCCACTCGTTTTTTTTTCATAGAGGTGCTCACATATGCTCACGTCACTCAGACACCTTTTTACCCCAGCCTAGCGCTGGTCCGGGCCACCTGCTTATTACCCAAGCCGCCCTTTCGGGTTTTCGACTTGTCCCAGGATTTCCATGTATGTCTTTTTTGCTTTTTTGACTTTTTCTAATTTTTTTTTTTTAAAAAGGGAATGCGAACAATGAACAATGCTAAATGGAAATAACAATGCTAAAATCGAAACTAATTTACAAGATAGATAGCAAGTACTTTCTACTCCCCCATGCTTGAATCATGCATTGTCCTCAATGTATGGAAGACAAAGAAAAATATGAGGGGAAGAAAGGAAGAACTCACTGAGCGTACGCCGGGGTGGTAGTCTTCGTCAATAACGCCAGGAAGGTACTCAGGGATGTATGGATCCCCATAAACTTCATCACCACTTCAACAGTCGAACTTCCCAAGAGATAGATCATGGAATGCTGGAACTCCGAACTCAGTATGCACAGGTGGTGACGCACAGGTGAAGACGTACCACAGGGGACAACAACAATGGATGGATCAAGGGTACACCGGTTGTTTCTCGCGAACATGATGAAGAAAGACCGCCTCAGAACCGCCATGAATGAACCGCCGTGGAAATAACCGCCATAAAGGAGGGAACCGTCGTGGAAGAATCGCCATGGAAGGAACACCGTGGAGGAACCGCGATTGCGGCAGTAAAGGCTGTGATCGCGGGTAACATACGATTTTTTTTTAGTTTTTTTTTACCGATGAACAGTAACCCCGCGATCGCGGTTTTTTTTTCCCCTTGTCAGACTAAACCCTAATTCGCGGCGCGCCATGGGGCCGCGATCGCGGGTTTTATGCCGCGATCGCGATTTTTGCTCGACTTTCTCCGACCGTGATCGCGGGTTTTATGCCGCGGTCGCGGGTTCTTCTCGGTTTTTCTGCGTGGTTTAGTCGAACAAAAACAGAGCAAAAATTTCGAAAACAAGGGAAAACTAAGCTCCTGAAAGAAAAACTAAGTTGAAAGTCTTACCTCGGGTTGCCTCCCGAGCAGCGCCTTGGTTACTATCGTGGCTCGACATGGTGCTCTCTATTCATCCTGGGTCGCTTACAGTGACCACCCTTCTTGGTTCCAAATCTGGGGGGTGCCTCTTCAGGTACGATTGTACCCCCTTCCTTCTGCCTTTCATTGTGAGCGGATCACCCTTCGTATCCATGACCGTAGTTGTCATCTTCAAGAATTCTCTTCCCAGTATTGCAGAGGTTGTACGCCTATCCTGCCCCGTGTCTAGTATGAGGTAATCCGACATCTGGCCTACAACCTCACTCTTTTGCTTCACCTTCGGCTTCTTTCCTATCTTCAGCCTCGCCTTCACAGAATCTGCACAACCAGGGATGCTGTTGGCCAGTGTGACCAAAGGAGCTTCTGGCTTGCTTCCATTGAGAGCCTCACGGGGAGGTGTGATGGGAATCTGGGACTCCAGCAAGGGCCATTCATGTTGAGTGTAGTTTTGAGGCTCATAGTCCCTGTCCTCGTCCATCTCCTCTTAAATTTCAGGAGAACATACCGCGTCAGGTAGCATACTGTTCTTGAAGCTTTTGATTTCCTCTTCGAGGTCCTTCTCAACCTCATCATCAAATTCAACACAATGCCCTATTTCACCCAGCATACCGTGGTTGCAGCACTCCTCCCGCGGTCGCGGTTTCTCTTCTGCGGGGAGCTCTCCAAATTCTGCCTTCTCCTCAACATGCCGCTGGGCAGCAATGCCCTTGGGTTGAGATTCTGCTATAGCAGGTATCCATTGTGTCAGCCGCTCCATTGATGCACCCAAGCTTAACAAAGTTTGATGAGATGATTGGTGCTGAATATGATTTTGCTGAGAGAGCTCACATTTGCTGAAGATGTCAAAGATCTCTTGGTTAGTCTTTGGCCTTCTTTTCTCCTTCAATGCCTCGGGAAATGGTATAGGTGGCTTTTCAGGGTTGAGCGGGGGAAATTCTGGTTGGATATAATCTGTGTAATCCTCCGTGTTCAACCCGCGATCGCGGTTTTCACCCCGCGGTCGCGGTTCGCTGACGACATATTCTGATTCTCGATCTTCCGCCTCGCGATCGCGGTTTTCGACCCGCGATCGCGGTTCCTCCTCGCTGTTTCTCGCCTTTTCCGTGATATAACCGCGATCGCGGTTTTCACCCCGCGGTCGCGGTTCTTCCCAGCGTGCAACCCTTATTGGCGCTTCAACCTTTTCCACAACATAGGGGTCATTCACCCTTTTTCCACTTCTCAAGGTGACTGCATTGGCTTCCTGCTGATGTTCGCAGTCCTTGCTTTGAGTTTCCGCCATTGTAGGTGGCCAATGCCTTGGCTGTCCTAGTGATGCACCCAAGCTTAATATAGATTGCTGAGAGGATTGGTGCAGAGTATAATTTTGCTGGGAGAGCTGAGAGAATCCCTCTTTCATTACTCGTGCGTTGTTTGCACCAGCTTGAATCACCGCTTGTGTCAATGTTTGAAGTGTCTGGGTGAGTGCCAGCAGTGTGTTCTCACCATAGCTAGAGTTCTCCAACAATGTCATGCTTTCTTGCGCCATAGCTAGAGTTCTCCAACAGAATTATCTACTCTGAATTGCACTTCGTTAATGAAAAGTTAGTAATGTTAGAGGGAACCGTAAGATAGGTTCCTTAGAAAGATCAAGATTCAATTTATTTACAAGAAAACAGACAGTGATTCCCCGACAACGGTGCCAAATTTGACGTGGCCTAAGGTCGTTATGCCAAATCAAAGTAAACCTCAACTTTCAAACTAGTATAGTAAGCAAGCAAGGGTCGAAATCCCAAGAGAATCACAAGCGTCTATATTCCTGTCACAAATTGAATACCAATCGAACAATAGAAACAAAAGGTTTTTTTTTGAGGTTCTAATCAAGTAGAAAATAAAACAGAATAAATAGCATGCAATCAAATGTGAGAAAACACTTAGCCATGCAATTTCCACTTAAGTTTTGGTTGGTTGATCCTAGATTACTTCCAATTCCTTCCTATGATTATTCTTGTCCCGATCTTGTGTAGATTAATAAGGAAACCATCCCTAAAACCCCTTACCAATGAATAACCCTAGCACCACTAGTGATTCAACCCAAAGGCAGCAATGAACATAAGAATTAACCAGGATACACATAACACCTCAACCAGAAGCATTCAACATGTAATCAAATCTCTACATAGATAAAATCCACCAAAGCAAATAAAACCTATGCTTGCCACTCCAGACCAGGACGTTAGCCCAACAGTTTCCTAGTCATAGCAATATGAGTAACAATCAATAAACCTAGATGGCCTGTCTAGACAAATCAATAATTATTCAATGATATTCTGCTTAAGAGAAGAGATATAGATCAATAGGAATTAAGAAAGGGAACATAACCTCACAACCAATAATCAAAACTTAAGCTTCCATTTCCAGACTAAGCAAAAGTGCTTAGCCTTCCATAGTCTTGAGAAAACAACGATGATGTAAAACTAAAACCTGATATGATAGTCTTTTTAGAATGAGATCTCTTCCTAGGTTAAATAGAAAAGAGAACTAATATGGGCCTAACAAGTTCCTAAGCCCATTAAGAAAAGAAACGAAATAAAATGGAAAAATAAGAAAAGAAATTAGAAAAGATAGACTCGGGAAAAGTCAGAACTTCCAGCGTCGACGACCCGCGATTGCGGCCAATTTACCGCGATCGCGGCCTCTTGTGGCTCCACGCTCTTCACATTCCTCCGTGCCTGTGGAAAACTCTCGACGTGCCCGAGGAACCGCGATCGCGGCACCCTTGCCCGCGGTCGCGGTTAATGCTCGGCCTTCACTCCTTGGCGTCTTCTTTTGGTGGCTTCCTTCCTCAGTGTCTCCTATGATATCCAAAATAGCTCATACACCTCCAAAAACACCAGACTTCGCCCCCAAACGCCATGCACAAGAATGTGTCTAAATCTATCCGAATGGCACCAATAAAACCCTCTAATAACTCTTAGTTAAGCCCTAAAAAGTAGTGCTTATCACACCTCATATACCACATCATCTGCCACGTCATCCAATATCTTATTTTATTGTTTATTTCTATAACTATTTAAAAATAAATAATAATTATATCCTTTCTTATCTTATTTTCGAATTTTGACCATAAGTATTTATCTTATCTTATTGTTTATATCCATAACTATTTAAAACTAAATAATAATTATATCATTTCTTATCTTATTTTCAAATTTTTACCATAACTATTTATCTATAAGCTATTAAACTATAACCACCAAAAGTTACCATATAAAAATTGACTCCACATGACCGAACTTCACAGAAAGTGAAATCATATTCTAATAATTCCTTAGCTAGCTAAATAATCTATATCTTCCATTTTTTGGTAAAAAATAAGATAATCTATATATATCTTTCTATTGTATATTTCAAAGCTCTCTTTATTTAAACTCTCTATATATACACTTATGTATCTATCTACATATACTAAAGCAGAAGCATATTTCCTACGTGGCAAGCCTCAATTCGCATACGTGTCGTCACCACTTTCAATTCGCCTATGTGTCGGTTGTCGTCACCAAGTTCAATTCGCCTATGTGTCAGCCTTGGAGCTATGCCACCTCTTCTGTCATCTCATCCAGCCCACCCAAAAAATATTATAATAACAAATTCTTAATTATGATATATTAAATAAGAAGATAATATCTAATAATAATAATAATTTTTATAATTTCGTATATCTTCCTTTTTGGTAAAAAGAAGATAATCTATATCAATCTCTAATAATAATTCTCATATATTAATTAAGAAGATAATATCTAATAATCATGATAATAATAATTTTGTTAATTGCGTATATCTCCCTAATTTTTGGTAAAAAGAAGATAATTTATATATATTTATGTCTAATAATAATAATAAATATTAGTACGATATTTACCTAATAAAAAAATATTTTAAAAAAGTTTTCAACCCTAACGTGCATGGCACAGGCACTTATATATATATATATACTAAAGCAAAAGCCTAAATCCTACGTGTCGGTCTCACGTTTAATTCGCCTATGTGTCATCATCACGTTCAATTCGCCTACGTGTCAGCCTCTGAGCTATGCCACATCATCTGCCATGTCATCCGTTATCTTATTTTATTGTTTATTTCCATAACTATTTAAAAATAAATAATAATTATATCATTTTTTATCTTATTTTCGAATTTTGACCATAACTATTTATCTTATCTTATTGTTTATATCCATAACTATTTAAAACTAAATAATAATTATATCATTTCTTATCTTATTTTCGAATTTTTACCATAACTATTTATCTATAAGCTATAACCACCAAAAGTTACCATATAAAAATTGACTCCACATGACCGAACTTCGCATTGTCACGTTCAATGCGAATTGAGGTTTGCCACGTAGGAAATATGCTTCTGCTTTAGTATATGTGGATAGATAAATAAGTGTATATATAGAGAGTTTAAATAAAGAGAGCTTTGAAATATACAATACAATAGAAAGATATATATATATATATATATATATATATATATATAGATTTTCTTATTTTTTACCAAAAAATGGAAGATATTTCAGCAAATGAATTTACTAATATTTATTTGTTAATATTTCAGCAAAAATGTGTAACAAAATCAAGATTAAAATTTTGGTTAGACTTATTGAGATTTTTTTCTTAGTTAGTCTCCTAGTGACATTTAATGAATGATATTATTAACAATTTCTTTCCATATCAATTATATATAGATTTGGGTTGAAATTATATGATATGATACTATATAATTATAATGTGCAAGGAAGAGATATGCTACATTATTCAACTTTTAATTTGGAAATAATTGATGTTAAAAATATTGCATAATTATTTTAGTGCATTAGAAATATATTGCAGAGAATAAAAATATGCATAGAATGTAATATTTTGTCTTACATTATGCAAAGAAATGATTATAAAAATATTTTTAGACTTATTTTAGTATAGTATGTAATATGCATGTTGTATATAGATATAGAGTATGTACACAAAATATATGGCTGAGAATATTATTTGCTACATTTTTGGAAAGATTAGAGTAATAAAAAATATTCATATTGTATGCATATCTGACTAATATAGATAGCGAATTGATTTTCTTTGATTTATTAGATTTTCAAAAAAAAATAAAAAAATATAAGAGCTTGACACGTGACAAATTTAATGTAGTGATGTCACGTGGTAGCAGAGAGGTTTGATTCATTTTTGGAGCGCCATGTGGCGTAGTCGGTATTCTGCTTTAGTAATTATATAATAGATTTATAGTCTTTTCGGTTAAATTTGAGTTGACATTATAAATATATTATTAAGATGGGGCTAAATTTTATTTGAGATAAGTACAAGTTCAATATTTAATAGTCCTTTTGATTATATTAAAAAATCTAATATATATAATATTTAAGTTAAATAGTCTTTTTAATTATGTCAACTCTTTATTTTCTTTTTTGTTCTTAAATACGAACGCTTAATTATGCCAACTCTTTATTTCCTTTTTTGTTCTTAAAAATAAACTTTACACTAGGTTAAATATATAATAACTTATATATGTCATGTAATTCAATATACCATCTTATAAGTTTCATCTTTAAAAATTAGTTGGTGTTATGTGTACAATTAAAATTGAGTTGGCATTATGAATAAATTATTAAGATAGCGTTATGAATATTATTTTATATTAAACACATAAAATAAATATACTTTAAAAAAAAATATTTTTAAGGAAAAATACAGCATGAGCCAAACGAGGATTAAATTTTATTTGAGATAAGTACAAAGTTGAATATTACATACTTTTCGGTTATACCAAATAAGTCAATATTTATAATTTTGAAGTAAATAGTTTGTAGGAAAGTTTTAGAATGAAGAAAATAAAATCTATGACTATCATAAATTACATAGCTAGATTGACAGTCAAACAATTCTAGGTAATGTTAAGAATAAGACTGCCTAATTAATAAAAGTCGTAATATGATAAAGTCAATACATGAGATACAAATTGAATTATCTTATATTATAATATGAATATATGATAAAAATAACTAAAGGGAAAGGAATAAGGGTTTGGAGTTTCGATATACTATATATGAATAAATGATTATCTAATTGGAAATAAATTCTTTGTGTATAGTATAAATAATTGCTAGTTTGCTACGAAATAATGAGTTTTTTTTATAAAAAAAATAAAACTTGTGATGATCTTCTATGTATAATTTTTTTTTGTATAAATGATTTTAACATATACATTATTATGTCATTTGATCAACATCTATTTTTATAAAAAATTGTAAGACTTATACATTATTATGTACAAATGAAACTTGTGATGATCTTTTTCATTGTCAAAACTTGTGGTGATCTTGTACGTATACTTTTTCGTTGTAAAATTATTTTATCATATACCTTATTATATCACTTGAGCAATTTGATTTTTACCATATATATTATTAAAAATACATTATACTATCACTTGATCAATACTGATTTATATACATCATTATGTATAAAGGCTTAATATAACTGATAAAGTCATAACAATATTTTTGTAAGGGTTTAAGACTTTATAGTTAAGGATATAAGGATTAGAATATTTGGATTGATGGTACAAGGGTTACTAGGTTAGGGTATTAGAGTTGAGGTTACAATGGTTAGGGTACAAGGGTTTGAGAATTTAAAGGGTTTGGATAATTTTCTAGCAGGGTTCCCCGACGGGGAGGAGGCGTGGTTCCCCGGTGGGGGCGGGGTTCCCCGGCGGGGACGGGGGCGGCGTGGGGACCCCTCTCCCCGACCCCGTTCCCGTACGGGGATTTAATTATCCCCCCATTAAAATGACATTATTATAAATAAACAACAATTATATATATTAATAAAATCTCAAATAAAATAAGTTTAATATAATTTAATAAAGCTCGTGCATAGCACGTGCATATATTACTAGTTTAACAATAATATTAAGTACTATATTCAAAGATACCTCTCTTGAAGACCTATATGTTTTTGCAAAAAAATACTATTTCAGCCTCCAAATATGCGCTTCTTCCTC
The DNA here is from genome assembly GCA_027886185.1 of Rheum nobile. Classification (NCBI taxonomy): domain Eukaryota; kingdom Viridiplantae; phylum Streptophyta; class Magnoliopsida; order Caryophyllales; family Polygonaceae; genus Rheum; species Rheum nobile. Next base: position 813,958 of record WOAB01000003.1, read on the forward strand.
GCAAAGCATGTAAAAGACATCAATTTTCGACCTTTTGTGTGATATGGGCTTATCCGATTTTATAGTATTGTTGTAATACATGCATACGAATTGTTCAAATATTATAAATTACAACAAATCTTCCTTGCGTCTTTCACTGATAAATAGCTGAATTAAAAATTACAGAGATAAATATGGACTGGGACTATAACAAAAATAAGAAAATTTACTTTTAATGATAGATTGAATCCTGGTCTTGTTCTTCGATCGGGATCCAAGGAAGCAGAATATAGAGGTTTAATGCAAAAGAAAGAGAAAAATGATTCTGAAAAAGCTTCCTCTCTACAACCGAGAGACTATGGTTTATATAGGAAACTAAAATTCTATTGAAAAACACACTATTACAGTGCCGTACAACTGTTCTTGTGTACAGTAGGGGAGTAGTGCGTTGTTACTGTTGACTCGTGAGTTTTGCTTTGCTGGGTGGTCTTTGTCTTTTGCTGATGGTCTTTGTCGGCCATAAGCTTTGTCTGTTGGTTGATTTGGATCTTCTGCCGACGTCTATGCTGTATTGGGCCTGAACTTCTTGCTGGGCTTGAAGAGAGTTTTGGCCTTGGTATTTCTTGGACTTTACTCATATGGGTCTTGAGGGAACTGTTCAAAATGGTCAAAGTCTTCATTTTGGGCTTGATTAGAAGAACTGGCTTGTTCTTCTTCTTGGACTTTGTCGAACCATGATTTCTTTGCACCGGTCTTGGACAATTCTTGGTCTTCTTTTATTACAATGGATTTGTTCTGTTTATGGCCTGATTGGGTAGTCATAAGTTCTTGATATTTCTTCCATTCTTGAAACTCTTGCCATTCTTTTTGCTGGGCCGCATTGAATGGTGAAGGGACTAGAGAGGATGATGCTACAGGAATGCCTGTAGGGTGGACAACTGGGGTCTTTTGTGGACTTTGGGTTGACCTTTTTGACTCGATAATGAGCTTTATCTTGTCAATGGTCAGGGAGTCAAGGTCAATCTTTTCCCATCATCTAACCTTATATTTTCTGCAGAGGGATAAGGGTAGTGGTTTAGGAAGAATTTGTTGAAGGTCATAGATCCAGCAGAGGATCCAGGCAACTCCGGTATTTTTATGGAACTGGACATGTTTGACATATTTTGGCCAGAAACAATGTTTGCAGAAGTAGTCAAAGGCTTGTTTTGCAGGTTCTGGGTAGATGTCTGGGACGGGGCCGAAAATGTTCCACCAAGAGTAGAACCAGATTGGAATTTTGTCAGAGCAGTTTTTTGCAAAGAAGAAGAACCATGAATGGTTGAAGGGTCTTAAAAGGAAGGTTTTTGACCATGCTACACGATAGTCAAAATAGGAATATCCTTTTGGGTAGAATGGAATGGTGAATTATTTTTGTAAGATAGGATCACCCCATTCTTCTCGGGAGATTACCTTAAGGATCTTACATTTGGAGAAGAGGGTAAGGTCTGGGTCTTTTTTATCTTTTGTATGAAAGATTTCGGCAGATAAGGAATCTACCAGGATGAATTCATAGAATTTCTGGGTCTTTGCTAGTTCTGTGGGGAACCATTGAAAGTCTTTTGTAAAGAGGATTTTGATGAATGGATCGAATTCTTTTGGTTCATGGGTCTCAAGTTCTCTGGTTAGGCATATTTCTTGAAGGGATGACTGTTTGATGATGCATTTGTGGTAGACTTTGGACTTTTGTGATTCTTTTTTTAAAGGGTCTTTGGACTTTGAGTATTTGAGAGGAGAGGAAATTGAGACAACATGGAGAATTGATTTTGAGTAGGTACTGTATTTGAACTTTTTTGTGGAAGGTAGTCTGCAGGAGTTTGTTTTCGGGGGGGGGGGGGGGGGGGGTTCCCTCTCCCCGTCATTCCTGAAAATGCAAATAATATGGTTAGAAAGGGAGGTACGAGATCTTTACCTGAGAAGCAATCCTTCTATTTGCTGCATTTTGCTTTCTGAGAAGTGTCATCCTTGCAATGTGAAGGTCAAGTGTTTTTGCATCTTCAGAATCATAGGAGGTTGCTAAAATGTTTTTGAAGTCCTTTTGACTAGAAGGAACACCATAATAATTGTAGCAATGTCTTTTGATGTCTTGAAAGACTTTGAAATGCGAGAAAGGAGCCATTTAAAAAGACAGAAGATGGGTATCCGTTTTTTACCTTTACTCTCCCTCTGAAAATTCTTTAATTTGCTGTTTTACCCTGCAAAAATTCTCTAGTAAGGAAATCAGGTAAGGAGTTTTTCTCTCGTTTAATGAATTCCATTTCAAAATCGAAAACCGAAAGGATTGCCTGCCATCTGGCAAATATTTGTTTGGAAACAATATTTTGAACATCTTTCTGCAAAATTTCTTTGGCAGATTTGCAATCGACTCTGAGAAGGAATGATTTATTGTACAAATCATCTTGAAATTTAGAAATGCAAGCTATAATGGAAAGGATTTCTTTCTTTACTGTGCTATAGTTCTTTTGGGGGCCAGTCCAACAACCAGAGTAAAATCTAACAAGTTGCTCAGGACTGCTAGTCTCTAATCTTTGTTTTAGAATGCCACCGAAACCTATATCAGAGGCATCTGTTTCCACAATCATAAAAGCCTTTGGTTGAGGGATACCAATACAAGAGAGGGTTTTAACCTCTTTCTTAATGATACGGACGGCTTCAGTTTGCTTAATACCCCAAGGAGGAGGATTCTTCTTAAGTCTAAGAAACAAAGGTATGCAAAGCTGTCTGAGGCCAGGAAAGAAATCAGAGATGTAGTTAAGACATCCAAGAAACCTTTGAAGCTGGGTTTTGTCTTTAATCTCATCCGGGAATTTGTCTGCAAATTCAATGCTCCTGTGAATAGGTTTAATAGTCTGCTGATAAATATCATGACCAAGAAACCTAACTTTGATTTGGAATAGCTTCATCTTGGTGGCTGATAAAACTAAACCATTTTTTCTGATGGTATGTAGAAAAATGTTTAAATGTTTGAAATGCTCATCTAAGTTTTTTGAAAAGATAAGCACGTCATCAATGTAGACAATGAGGAAGTCAGAGTAAGGATTGAGAATATCATTCATAATTCTCTAATACTCTGATGGGGCGTTCTTAAGGCCGAAAGGCATAACATTCCATTCGTAGTGGCCAAAAGGAACGGTGAATGCGATTTTGTATTTGTCTTCTTCGGCTATCTGGATCTGCCAGTAGCCGCTTTTCATGTCAAATTTAGAGAATACTTTTGCTTCGAAGAGCCTGTTAAGTAGATCTCTTTTGTTAGGGATTGGATACCTGATCCATTGCAAGACGTTATTGAGGGGTTTATAGTTGATGACCAACCTAGGAATCCCTCTTTCTTTCTCTGCTGCATTCATAACATAGAAGGCTGCACAGCTCCAGAGAGACTGGGACTTCCTTATTAACTGTTTGGTTAATAAAGAGTCTATTTCCTTTTTACAGACTTCTAATAGTTCTCTATTCATTTGAATGGGTCTGGCTTTGGTAAGAATGTCTCTTTCGTTAAAGGTCTTTTCATAGGGAAGAGAGACTTGATGTTTCTTTTGATCCCAAAAAGCATTAGGGATGTCAGAACAAACCTGGCTTTTGAAAAGTTTTTCAAGATCAAGGATTTTGGTTTGCAGATAAGGACTTTGAAGTTTTTCTTCAATCTTTAAGAAAGCAATTTCATCGGTCAGATCTTTAATAAAAGTCTTTTTGTGATCAATGAGATTTAATTGCCTTTTGATTGAGACGGATTGGAGGATATCAAGATCTCTGCTTTTGATGGGGTCAAGAAAATTGAAATCTAATTTTTTGCCAAGGATGTCTGCATGAATTCCGTTATGGTCAACGGTGAAGGGATAGATTTGGGTGAGGAAAGGAGATCCCAGAATAACATCTTGGGATAGATCTTTGACTAAAACAAAAGAATTCAGGAGGCACCATCCATTATTACAGACAGACGCTTCGGGAATTTTAAAGTTTAATTGCATACGGACGCCACTGGCATTGTGTAATCTTTCATTAGTCTTTTCAAAATGGATGGAAGGAACCAATCCTTCTCTGATGCAATTGAGGTCAGCTCCACTGTCTATGAGAGCGATAGTGTTGATAACTTCATCGGCAATTTTAATCTTAACAGGGCAATTCCATTTCTGAAAGTTCATTTTGTTTAGGACTGTAAGAAATAGATCGTCATAGGCAGGAAAGGGGTCTTCTTGAATGCTTTTGGAAGTAGTTTTAGAATGTTTGGAACTACTTCGAGATCTATGAGTAGGTTTGTTGCTAGAATTGCTACTTGGGTCTATTTTAGATTCAAGTATAGCGAGTCTAGTTTCGATCTCAAGATCTAAAGGATCTTTAAGCCTGACATACTCTTGAAGATCTCTAATTTCCTTCTTGAGTTTGTTGACCTCTGACTGAAGGTCTTTGGTTGTAATTGGTGAGCCAAAGAGGCTAGAAGAGGGTTTGTTCTCAAAGAGTTTAGAAATGCTAAAAGGCTCGTTGAAAGCGGTTCTTTGTTCTTTGAATATGAGGTCCTTAAGTTTCATGAAATATTCATGTTTAACTTGTGGATCTGGAATTTGGTTAACAAGCTCGAAAAGAGCTTCATCTCTATTGGCTTTAGTGATGACATTGCAGCATTGTTGTGGTTGATTATTTTCTGAATCAGAGGAGATGTAGTCTACCTCGTAGATTCCATCGTCATCAGAATGATCAGACAAATTAAGAATCCTTTTTAGACCTTCTCTAAGATCTGGGTTATCCTTGAATAACTCGTTGACCTTTTGCTTTAAAGGACAACTATCTGCTTTATGCCCTGGCTTGTGACACTTATAGCAGATGATCTTTTTACTAAGACTAGGTCTATTGGATCTGTCAAACTTGGTTTGGCTAGGTCTATGTTTTCTAGAGCTTTTCCAGGTTCTAGAGAAATTTCTCTTTTTATGAGATTTTTCCCTGTCAACTCTTGAAGGGGCTTAGATCTTTTCCATTCCAAAGGCTTCGCAGAAGTTTCTCATCTCTCTTCTGGATCTACCCTTCCCCCCCCCCCGTATTTTGCCTGAATTTGAAGTTCAGTGCATAATGCTAGACCTTCCTTTTTAATAAAGGCTCTAAGCTGACCATAAGTAATATCTTTCCATGGAATTTCTTATGTTCCAATGGTTTCTTTGAGCTTGGTTGAGATACGTTTGGCGAAAAGGGAAGGTAAGCCGGCTACGAATCTTTCCTTCCAAAACGATTCATTGCAGTCTGGTCTCTTAAAGACATAGGTTAAAAATACATCTTTGTACCACCTGTAGTCACTTAAGGTTGGGCAATTTAGGTTGGTCAAGGTGATCTTATTAGCTTGTAATTCTTCTTGGGGATTGCCCACGAAATACATGCTGATAGCATAGATAAGCTGACCTGAGGCATTTTGCTCAGTGGTAACTCTACCTGTCTCATCTTCAGTAGAGATGGTTGCATCCAGGATCTCCATTTTTTGCTGAATATTGGTAGCGTTATCCCACCAGTATTTTAATTGCCCTGTGAATCCTTGGATTATAAGGCATGCTGTAGTTTTGTCTGACTCACTTTGGGTTCTATAGGCAACTTTGGCCATGCCCATTTCTTGGAGAGTATTCATGATTTCTCCTTCTGACTTACCATCTATGTTCCATTCGTAGATGGATGTGCCATTGTAATCTGTGGATCTAAACTTTGCTCTTTCTTCATACTGAAGATCAGGAGGAGTGGGTCTATTGTAGTAATTTCTGGTGTCTGAATTACCAAACCTTTTGGTATGGTGTTGAAATCTGTTACCTCTTCTTCTGAGTTTATTGATCTCTAGTAAGACAGATTCTATGTGATTAATTTCTTCAACACACTCACTTTCAGTACTAGTATCTTTAGTACTGGGACTGCTTTGATCAAGGCTGGACCCATCATTGCAACTGCTTTTGCATTTTGCTTTTAAGCAGTTTATATTTGCAGGATTGGAATGAGTAGAAGGGGTTATCCTAGAGTTTGATGCTTGAATTGCATCGAGTCTTTGAGAGGTAGAGGCTTGGATTGCGTCTATTCTTTGAGAGATTTTCTCCAAGACTGTGGGAGGATTGAGATTTATATTTCTCAGCAGATTGCTAGGAATGCTTTCGGATTGAAAGTGTGGTCTGGAAATATCCCTATGAAATTTAGGTGGATTAAATACATTGTCGATTCCCAAGTGAACTTGGTCTATCTGTTCGGCGATGGTGTGGAGAATCTAGTTAGAGTAATTGTTCTGATTGTAAATCTTTTTTATGTCTCCAAGATTTACCTGACTATTGTCAATATCAGATCTTCCCCTTTTGAAAGGTTCGGCCTTTATCTCATCACTGAGAATTATGCCTTTGAGAGGTGGATGGACCGACGTACTAGTACCTGTTGGATGGTGCTTCCAGGTTCTAGTGATTCTATTCTGAACTTCCAGATAAGAAAGATGGAAAGGGTCTTCAATATCTTTTCTAGATAAGTATATAGAGAACCATTTAAAATAAAAATATTGGTTTGAAGTTTATTCATCTCTTCATAATATTCCTTTTGGATTTGGTCTCTACAGACTTTGTCTATGCTCATAAACCATTTTTTCTTCTTATCGTTCTTGGGACTGTAAAAGTCTTTTCTCAAATATTCTTTATCAATAGTAAAATCTTCTTTAGATAATACATTGATAGTAGAATATCTATGCATATCATTGGAGGTTGGTGAGTGACCACCGGTTGACTCAACATCATTTGGAGGGATGACTCTAGGTAAAGGAGCTTCAAAATTGACATGATCATTTCTTAGGGCTCCTGAAAACTCGCTTCTAATGGAATAGAAGGGGTCATGGATAGAGTTTCTCCCGGGAATAAAGGTTGGTCTATCAGTAGAAGTTTCTCTAGTAGAATTAAATCTGATGAGAAACCTGCCATCAGTTTCTTCTATAATCTGAGAAAACTCTTGTTGTTCCATATTCCTAGGAGGGTTGTCATTTTCGACTTCCAAGGTTTCAGGAATGGTTATGTTTTTCCATTTAATGGTCTTTGGGGTAAAGGTACAAGACTTTTCTACTTCAAGCTGAAGCAAGATGGTTTCTCCTTGTGGTAGAGGAGAAATTGTACACTTTGGGTCTGTCAAAGAACTCATTAACTTGAAATGGAGTCTATAGATAACCGCGAAGTTCTTAGTGAATTGCTTGCAGTTATTATTGAGCATCTTGATGTCTAAAATCAGAGTTATCTTTAATAATTTCACAACAAAGCAGGCAGCTAGAATAACCTCCAAGCTTTTGAGCCTCAGCAATCACATGAAGAGAAAGAGTTGTTTTTCCAGATGCCTCTGGACCATAAATCTCCACAACCCGCCCCTGTCAAGATAAAAACCTCTACAAGATCAGAAGCATGAGTATATATTATCACATTTTTGAATTAAGTAGTTGTAGAAAAATCTAGCAAAAGACAGAAGTGAAATTAAGAAAAAAAGGACAAATTGGGGCTATTACAGAAAAATATCTACATAATAAAAGATATGTTGTATGTGCACTTGTCAATCAACTCCTCAGAGTTTAGGCTACAGAACAACCACACTGTCTAGAGTCACATATAGGAGGATACAAAATTTCAGAAGATACCTTTGGAAGTCCACCAATACCTAATGCTATATCCAGAGCAAATGATCCAGTTGAAATTACAGGTACATGTCCGGGGGTGGGGGATCGACCAAGCAACATAATAGACCCCTTCCCAAATGACTTATTAATTTGCTCCAGGGATAATTGTAGAGCCAAATCTTTCTTGGACATATTTTCGTCATTTGATTCACTTTCATTTTATTTTGAACTCTTCCTACCTACAAAGATGGAAGTCATACAGAATAAGAAACATTCATTTGAACAATCAATAGTACAGCATCAGTTCCTCTTGTGACTCATTACACAAAAGCTGGATATTCAGTAGTTGAATATGAACACATGTTTAATTAACAAAATGGATAAAGTAGATGATAAAAACAAACGCATACAAGGATGGTGCTACCATATCTACATTTCTTCGATAATAGTTCTAAGTTCTAACTGCTAAATAAACAATGTCGACAAGTAGATAAAACAAATTTTAAGAAATATTCATCAAAAAAGTGAAGCAAAAGATGTGCAATACTGACTGTAAGTCGTAACAAGTACTGACCTGTATACGTGCTCCAGATTTGCTATGCCTGCTTTTAATAGTTTCACCACCTTTACCAATAATCAAAGCAACCTGAAAAAAAAGGTTTAGCACTTGCTATCAGCTTTTAGCTCCACCTATATGTCAATTTCATATATATAATATGACTAGAAAGAGTTGAAGTTCATCACAAAAAAAGGCAGTACAGAGAAAAGGAAAACTTGATAGTACACATACTAGAATCATAATGAAACATCATCAGGAAAGAGATAGCAAGGGAAACTATATGATACTGTTGATAAATATATTATCGCATGCAAGGAACGTTTCATGGAGAGATATATCACCACAGGAAAGGATGTTGCCAGTGAAATATCCACTCAACTACACATATGCATGTTGCACAACAATGTGATGGACCATCAAAGCGTAAAGTTATTTTCCCTTTCAAGCTTCCTTCTCGTGATATGAAATTATCTCCTTGGCTAATAACAACCAATTTCAGTCATAGCATGAACATAAATGATAAAAACCCTAATTTACCCCCAACATTTTTTGCAAAATGATACGTCCAACAATGAGAACTCCACAAACAACAAATCCAGGTTGCATTAAAATGAGAGGACGGAAATTTCACCATGGTAGGAGGGCTGGGATACGGCGGAATTAGCATAGGCGGCATCGGGCAAGTCGAACCGAGGGCGCTTATGCTCGGCAGCGGTGTTGAGTCGAGCAGCCACTTCGAGAACTTTCTGCCTCGCGAGTTCAAAGTCCTCCACAATCTTCCTCTTGGTACCCTCTGAACTTAGGGTTTGCTCCTACACAGCACCTTCCATTTCTCTGCTCGCTTCCTCCCTCGGGGACAAAACTCTTACTTGCCACCAAGATTCAACACACGGAGCGCAGAAATAAGCGTAAACGAGAGAGATGAAGATGAAGGAAGACGAATTACTTGGCTCCCATTAGTAAGGACTAATGACAGTGGATATGGAAGAATCACAGCGGAGATTTAGATACGAGAGAGACACTGGGGTTGATAGAAAGAGAAGGGTTAGCAAAGATCCGAAGATGGCTACGTTACGACGTCGTCTTGAACATACTTACATGCCCGCCTCTATTGAACATACTTGTTGAGGCGGGCTTTAAGAGGCCCGCCTCAACAAGCTTTAATTGAGGCGGGCTACTTGGCCCGCCTCAATTAGTTAGTATTAGAGGCGGGCCTTACCCTGGCCCGCCTCTAATACTTTAGCGGGAAATGTTTTTTCGGATACTTGTTGAGGCGTATATTAATTTGTCCGCCTCAAAAGATGTTTTTGAGGCGTATAAATTAATTATCCGCCTCAAAAACCAAAAAAAGTGATTGCCTAAGTCGTTGTTGAGGCGTTTTGAACTATGTACGTCTCTAAAAGGGAGTCTCAAAAAGTGTTTTTCCACTAGTGACGCTACCAATATTCAGCAAAAAATGGAGATCCTAGATGAAACCATCTCTACTGAAGATGAGACAGGTAGAGTTACCACTGAGCAAAACGCCTCAGGTCAGCTTATCTATGCTATCAGCATGTATTTCGTGGGCAATCCCCAAGAAGAATTACAAGCTAATAAGATCACATTGACCAACCTAAATTGCCCAACCTTAAGTGACTACAGGTGGTACAAAGATGTATTTTTAACCTATGTCCTTAAGAGACCAGACTGCAATGAATCTTTTTGGAAGGAAAGATTCGTAGCCGGCTTACCTTCCCTTTTCACCAAACGTATCTCAACCAAGCTCAAAGAAACCATTGGAACAGAAGAAATTCCATGGAAAGATATTACTTATGGTCAGCTTGGAGCCTTTATTAAAAAGGAAGGTCTAGCATTATGCACTGAACTTCAAATTCAGGAAAAATACGGGGGGGGGGGAAGGATATATCCAGAAGAGAGATGGGAAACTTATGCGAAGCCTTTGGAATGGAAAAGATCCAAGCCCCTTCAAGAGCTGACAGGGAAAAATCTCATAAAAAGAGAAATTTCTCTAGAACCTGGAAAAGCACTAGAAAACATAGACCTAGCCAAACCAAGTTTGACAGATCCAATATACCTAGTCTTAGTAAAAAGATCATCTGCTATAAGTGTCGCAAGCCAGGGCATAAAGCAGATAGTTGTCCTTTAAAGCAAAAGGTCAACGAGTTATTCAAGGATAACCCAGATCTTAGAGAAGGTCTAAAAAGGATTCTTAATTTGTCTGATCATTCTGATGACGATGGAATCTACGAGGTAGACTACATCTCCTCTGATTCAGAAAATAATCAACCACAGCAATGCTGCAATGTCATCACTAAAGCCGATAGAGATGAAGCTCTTTTCGAGCTTGTTAACCAAATTCCAGATCCACAAGTTAAACATGAATATTTCATGAAACTTAAGGACCTCATATTCAAAGAACCGCTTTCAACGAGCCTTTTAGCATTTCTAAACTCTTTGAGAACAAACCCTCTTCTAGCCTCTTTGGCTCACCAATTACAACCAAAGACCTTCAGTCAGAGGTCAATAAACTCAAGAAGGAAATTAGAGATCTTCAAGAGTATGTCAGGCTTAAAGATCCTTTAGATCTTGAGATCGAAACTAGACTCGCTATACTTGAATCTAAAATAGACCCAAGTAGCAGTTCTAGCAACAAACCTACTCATAGATCTCGAAGTAGTTCCAAACATTCTAAAACTACTTCCAAAAGCATTCAAGAAGACCCCTTTCCTGCCTATGACGATCTATTTCTTACAGTCCTAAACAAAATGAACTTTCAGAAATGGAATTGCCCTGTTAAGATTAAAATTGTCGATGAAGTTATCAACACTATCGCTCTCATAGACAGTGGAGCTGACCTCAATTGCATCAGAGAAGGATTGGTTCCTTCCATCCATTTTGAAAAGACTAATGAAAGATTACACAATGCCAGTGGCGTCCGTATGCAATTAAACTTTAAAATTCCCAAAGCGTCTGTCTGCAATAATGGATGGTGCCTCCTGAATTCTTTTGTTTTAGTCAAAGATCTATCCCAAGATTTTATTCTGGGATCTCCTTTCCTCACCCAAATCTATCCCTTCACCGTTGACCATAACGGCATTCATGCAGACATCCTTGGCAAAAAATTAGATTTCAATTTTCTTGACCCCATCAAAAGCAGAGATCTTGATATCCTCCAATCCGTCTCAATCAAAAGGCAATTAAATCTCATTGATTACAAAAAGACTTTTATTAAAGATCTGACCGATGAAATTGCTTTCTTAAAGATTGAAGAAAAACTTCAAAGTCCTTATCTGCAAACCAAAATCCTTGATCTTGAAAAGCTTTTCAAAAGCCAGGTTTGTTCTGACATCCCTAATGCTTTTTAGGATCGAAAGAAACATCAAGTCTCTCTTCCCTATGAAAAGACCTTTAACGAAAGAGACATTCCTACCAAAGCCAGACCCATTCAAATGAATAGAGAACTATTAGAAGTCTGTAAAAAGGAAATAGACTCTTTATTAACCAAACAGTTAATAAGGAAGTCCCAGTCTCCCTGGAGCTGTGCATCCTTCTATGTTATGAATGCAGCAGAGAAAGAAAGAGGGATTCCCAGGTTGGTCATCAACTATAAACCCCTCAATAACGTCTTGCAATGGATCAGGTATCCAATCCCTAACAAAAGAGATCTACTTAACAGGCTCTTCGAAGCAAAAGTATTCTCTAAATTTGACATGAAAAGCGGCTACTGGCAGATCCAGATAGTCGAAGAAGACAAATACAAAATCGCATTCACCGTTCCTTCTGGCCACTATGAATGGAATGTTATGCCTTTCGGCCTTAAGAACGCCCCATTAGAGTATCAGAGAATTATGAATGATATTCTCAATCCTTACTCTGACTTCCTTATTGTCTACATTGACGACGTGCTTATCTTTTCAAAAAACTTAGATGAGCATTTCAAACATTTAAACATTTTTCTACATACCATCAGAAAAAATGGTTTAGTTTTATCAGCCACCAAGATGAAGCTATTCCAAATCAAAGTTAGGTTTCTTGGTCATGATATTTATCAGCAGACTATTAAACCTATTCACAGGAGCATTGAATTTGCATACAAATTCCCGGATGAGATTAAAGACAAAACCCAACTTCAAAGGTTTCTTGGATGTCTTAACTACATCTCTGATTTCTTTCCTGGCCTCAGACAGCTTTGCATACCTTTGTTTCTTAGACTTAAGAAGAATCCTCCTCCTTGGGGTATTAAGCAAACTGAAGCCATCCATATCATTAAGAAAGAGGTTAAAACCCTCCCTTGCATTGGTATCCCTCAACCAAAGGCTTTTATGATTGTGGAAACAGATGCCTCTGATATAGGTTTCGGTGGCATTCTAAAACAAAGATTAGAGACTAGCAGTCCTGAGCAACTTGTTAGATTTTACTCTGGTTGTTGGACTGGCCCCCAAAAGAACTATAACACAGTAAAGAAAGAAATCCTTTCCATTGTAGCTTGCATTTCTAAATTTCAGGATTATTTGTACAATAAATCATTCCTTCTCAGAGTCGATTGCAAATCTGCCAAAGAAATTTTGCAGAAAGATGTTCAAAACATTGTTTCCAAACAAATTTTTGCCAGATGGCAGGCAATCCTTTCGGTTTTCAATTTTGAAATAGAATTCATTAAAGGAGCGAAAAACTCCTTACCTAATTTCCTTACTAGAGAATTTTTGCAGGGTAAAACAACAAATTAAAGAATTTTCAGAGGGAGAGTAAAGGTAAAAAATGGATACCCCTCTTCTGTCTTTTTAAATGGCTCCTTTCCCGCATTTCAAAGTCTTTCAAGACATCAAAATACATTGCTATAATTATTATGGTGTTCCTTCTAGTCAAAAGGATATCAAAAACATTTTAGCAACCTCCTATGATTCTGAAGATGCAAAAACACTTGACCTTCACATTGCAAGGATGACACTTCTCAGAAAGCAAAACACAGCAAATAGAAGGATTGCTTCTCAAGTAAAGATCTTGTACCTCCCTTTCTAACCGTATTATTTGCATTTTCAGGAATGGCGGGGAGAGGGAATCCCCCCCGAAAACAAACTCCTGCAGACTACCTTCCACAAAAAAGTTCAAATACAGTACCTACTCAAAATCAATTCTCCATGTTGTCTCAATTTCCTCTCCTCTCAAATACTCAAAGTCCAAAGACCCCTCAAAAGAAAGAATCACAAAAGTCCAAAGTCTACCACAAATACATCATCAAACAGTCATCCCTTCAAGTAATATTCCTAACCAGAGAACTTGAGACCCATGAACCAAAAGAATTCGATCCATTCATCAAAAGCCTCTTTACAAAAGACTTTCAATGGTTCCCCACAGAACTAGCAAAGACCCAGGAATTCTATGAATTCATCCTGGTAGATTCCTTATCTGCCGAAATCTTTCATACAAAAGATGAAAAAGACCCAAACCTTACCCTCTTCTCCAAATGTAAGATCCTTAAGGTAATCTCCCGAGAAGAATGGGGTGATCCTAGCTTACAAAAATAATTCACCATTCCATTCTACCCAAAAGGATATTCCTATTTTGACTATCGTGTAGCATGGTCAAAAACCTTCCTTTTAAGACCCTTTAACCATTCATGGTTCTTCTTCTTTGCAAAAAACTGCTCTGACAAAATTCCAATCTGGTTCTACTCTTGGTGAAACATTTTTGGCCCAGTCCCAGACATCTACCCAGAACCTGCAAAACAAGCCTTTGACTACTTCTGCAAACATTGTTTCTGGCCAAAATATGTCAAACCTGTCCAGTTCCATAAAAATACCGGAGTTGCCTGGATCCTCTGCTGGATCTATGACCTTCAACAAATTCTTCCTAAACCACTACCCTTATCCCTCTGCAGAAAATATAAGGTTAGATGGTGGGAAAAGATTAACCTTGACTCCCTGACCATTGACAAGATAAAGCTCATTATCGAGTCAAAAAGGTCAACCCAAAGTCACAAAAGACCCCAGTTGTCCACCCTACAGGCATTCCTATAGCATCATCCTCTCTAGTCCCTTCACCATTCAATGCGGCCCAGCAAAAAGAATGGCAAGAGTTTCAAGAATGGAAGAAATATCAAGAACTTATGACTACCCAATCAAGCCATAAACAGAACAAATCCATTGTAATAAAAGAAGACCAAGAATTGTCCAAGACCGGTGCAAAGAAATCATGGTTCGACAAAGTCCAAGAAGAAGAACAAGCCAGTTCTTCTAATCAAGCCAAAAATGAAGACTTTGACCCTTTTGAACAGTTCCCTCAAGACCCATATGAGTAAAGTCCAAGAAATACCAAGGCCAAAACTCTCTTCAAGCCCAGCAAGAAGTTCAGGCCCAATACAGCATATACGTCGGCAGAAGATCCAAATCAACCAACAGACAAAGCTTATGGCCGACAAAGACCATCAGCAAAAGACAAAGACCACCCAGCAAAGCAAAACTCACGAGTCAACAGTAACAACGCACTACTCCCCTACTGTACACAAGAACAGTTGTACGGCACTGTAATAGTGTGTTTTTCAATAGAATTTTAGTTTCCTATATAAACCATAGTCTCTCAGTTGTAGAGAGCAAGCTTTTTCAGAATCATTTTTCTCTTTCTTTTGCATTAAACCTCTGTATTCTGCTTCCTTGGATCCCGATCGGAGAACAAGACCAGGATCCAATCTATCATTAAAAGTAAATTTTCTTATCTTTGTTATAGTCCCAGTCCATATTTATCTCTGTAATTTTTAATTCAGCTATTTATCAGTTTTCAAATCTATGCATTTCCTGGGTTAGATTTGGTATCAGAGCCTGGTTTACACAGTTGTCTTACTATTCATCATCGTTTTCATTATTATTGTTATTGTTTTACTATCATAAGTTTGGATCTAGTCTCTGGGCACAGTGTTTGGTTTAGTCCCATAAGAACCGTTTGGTCAGCCTTTGTTAAGGTGGTCCCGGTGGATGGTCCCACTGTTATGAGCCCTAGGTCAAAACCCTATCTAGTAAAACTTCAACTACAGTAATGAAATCATGACTGAAAACATAAGAAGACTGTTTAGGCGTGGTTCCAGTAGTAATTCCGGCCAGGTGATCCATAGCAATGAAAACATGTTCACCTTAGACCATGATAATATAGAAGACTAGACTATTCCAGACAATTCTCAATCAATCTATAGAACCAGAATTTTAGATATGTTCCATGCATATTGCATTAAACATCAAGAGGAAACCATTAGTCTGACTAAAGAACAACAGTCTTTGAAACTTCTCAATCCTTTAACCATCAAGAGCTACCTGA
The DNA here is from genome assembly GCA_027886185.1 of Rheum nobile. NCBI lineage: Eukaryota > Viridiplantae > Streptophyta > Magnoliopsida > Caryophyllales > Polygonaceae > Rheum > Rheum nobile. The sequence continues at coordinate 829,425 of WOAB01000003.1, forward strand.
GAAAAGGGTACAGATTCATGCATCTTGGATTAATCCAAATAGCATTAAAACCCTTACATAGAAAGGGAATTGATTCTCCTGTCTCTCTAGCTCTTAGAGATGACAAATTCATTACCTACAAAGACTCTATTTTAGTTTTAATTCAATCAAACATTTGCAATGGTCCGTTATTCTTCAACTGTTCTCCTAACTTCACAGTTGACATGACCGACCCTAGGATATGTCAAACTCTGATTTTAGACATCAAGATGCTCAATAATAACTACAAGCAATTCACTAAGAACTTTGCGGTTATCTATAGACTCCATTTCAAGTTAATGAGTTCTTTGACAGACCCAAAGTGTACAATTTCTCCTCTACCACAAGGAGAAACCATCTTGCTTCAGCTTGAAGCAGAAAAGTCTTGTACCTTTACCCCAAAGACCATTAAATGGAAGGACATAACCATTCCTGAAACCTTGGAAGTCAAAAATGACAACCCTCCTAGGAATATGGAACAACAAGAGTTTTCTCAGATTATAGAAGAAACTGATGGCAAGATTCTCATCAGATTTAATTCTACTAGAGAAACTTCTACTGATAGACCAACCTTTATTCCCGGGAGAAACTCTATCCATGACCCCTTCTATTCCATTAGAAGCGAGTTTTCAGGAGCCCTAAGAAATGATCATGTCAATTTTGAAGCTCCTTTACCTAGTCATCCCTCCAAATGATGTTGAGTCAATCGGTGATCACTCACCAACCTCCAATGATATGTATAGCTATTCTACTATCAATGTATTATCTAAAGAAGATTTTACTATTGATAAAGAATATTTGAGAAAAGACTTTTACAGTCCCAAGAACGATAAGAAGAAAAAATGGTTTATGAGCATAGACAAAGTCTGTAGAGACCAAATCCAAAAGGAATATTATGAAGAGATGAATAAACTTCAAACCAATTTTTTTTTTTTAAATGGTTCTCTATATACTTATCTAGAAAAGATATTGAAGACCCTTTCCATCTTTCTTATCTGGAAGTTCAGAATAGAATCACTAGAACCTGGAAGCACCATCCAACATGTACTAGTACGTCGGTCCATCCACCTCTCAAAGGCATAATTCTCAGTGATGAGATAAAGGCCGAACCTTTCAAAAGAAAGAATCACAAAAGTCCAAAGACTGTGAGAGGATTGAGATTTATATTTCTCAGCAGATTGCTAGGAATGCTTTTGGATTGAATGTGTGGTGTGAAAATATCCCTAGGAAATTAGAGATCTTCAAGAGTATGTCAGGCTTAAAGATCCTTTAGATCTTGAGATCGAAACTAGACTCGCTATACTTGAATCTAAAATAGACCCAAGTAGCAGTTCTAGCAGCAAACCTACTCATAGATCTCGAAGTAGTTCCAAACATTCTAAAACTACTTCCAAAATTGTGGTGAAGTTGGGCATACAAGTCTTAATTGCCAAAAGGAGAAGCGGGTATGTTATAACTGTGGGAAAGAAGGCCACATGAAAACATACTGTAGGCAGAAGGGTCAAGGACCAACGCGGTCTTACCAAGCCTCAAATGTTGGCAATGGGCAGAACCCAAAGCCAGGGATGTCTGCTCCAGAGCAATCTGTTGCTCGTAATAAAGGCAAGGCGCCTATGGAGTCTTCGGGTCAGGGGCAACGACTCTTTGTGATTCGTCACTCCAATGGGAATGAGACTCTGAACGAGTAGTTGTATTTCTGTTAAGCCTTTTTAAGAATAAGGAGCGACAACTCGTGTCGATAGTCTCCATAGCTTAGTAATTTGTTTGTTCGACTTTCTTTCAGTTGTTTTAATGTAATGTTTCGAATAATAAAGAAGTATTTCCTTGTTTTGGAAATTACTAGATTCGTTACTATTGCAAGTTGTTCGATCATACGAGGATCCTTGAGTGCCAAAAGTAGTACATATCACGCGTTGATAAAGACTGTTTGGACTCATAAAGGACGGTGTTTGATCGGGACATGTGTGATTGTTCCCTACCTTGTTAGTGTCAGTTTCGAGGTCAAAACTATTCATAAGAACTCCTCTATTTCCTAAATTAATGTTAGGTTGGGTATTGACATTATCGGTTCCCTTTGCCCAAAGTCATGAGCATTGTCTCGAGAGGTTGATGCTATACGGCTTCCTTGCTAGAAGGATTTGGTGTGTGTAGTAATGTTCTGTGGTGTTTTCCTCATGTGTATACTCTAAGCAGTAGATGGGGCGAGTTGTATAAGTTATAAATTTAAGTGAATAAGTGTATAAGAGAGATATTTCTTAAGGAGTCATTTTCTCTAAGATGATCATACACTAATACGATCTTGAGTAAACTTTAGAACCCAAGGGTTATGTTATGAGGTTTATAAATAAGTGTGTCCATTATGGGACTAGTGTTAACAACTTTTTGGGAAAGTTAAATGTGCGAAATCATAAGTATTATTTTGGGAAGACCTATTTGAGGTTTCATTATGAGGTATTTTCTTTAAGGAAACGGGATAATGAGATGATGATACGAGAAGTGTTGAGGTGATTAAGTCTTGGATAAATGGTGAATATCAGTAAAGAAAAAACGTGCTTGATTTGGGATAATGAATCGTATGGGGACGATTACGTGTTTACGGATTTATGGTGTTTAACAACTCAGTTGGTAAAGGTTGTTTTAAATTATAAGGATTTAGAGTATACGATAACTCAAGTGGATGGAATTTTGTCTACAAGATTGGATGAAAAGAGACCTACATTTATTAAGGTGATCGTATGACACGTTTGGGTAAAACGAGGTTATAATATTGTGGAATGGATTATTAAATCATGTTGAGATAAACGGACATAGGATGCAGTGTGATTAATTGTGGAAAAATTTAGGAATCATATGCGTAAAGATTTTGAGTTAAGATATGGCACAAGGGCCAAAGTGAATTCAGGTAACCAATGAGATAGATGAGGTACATATGTAAGAATAAGCCGATATGACAATTGGAGGTACCAAGTTTGAGTGTAAGTGAGTTTTATGTATGTACTTTGAGGATCTGATCATCGAAAGAAAGTTAGTAGAAAAATGTTGTATTCTTCTGATGGAGAACATCAAGATCATTATGATGAATAGGGCATTATAGCGAGATTATATTGGAGACTATAATGGGTACTCTGACTAAAGCAAGGGTAATCTTGTGGATGATCATATAGATTCTAACGAAGGTAAGGAATGAAGGCAGTATCTAGTGGGTGTAATTGTGCCCGAATGATAGTTCGACTTTGGTGTTATAGGTTACGAAGACCAAAATTTATCTAAAGGATATCAACTTAAGGAAGGTAAGGTATGTACTGTGAGAGTGGTTTATAAAGAGAAATGTGTGTTCTCATGCTTAAGGTAAATCAAATCTAATTGCGATGATTTTGGAGATAAGATATGCGAGATAATGGTATGGTTGAGGAAACAGATCGTTTTCCTAGGAACAATTTCATGGATGAAATGATTAAAGATATTAAGTTCAAGTGGTGAGATTGATGGTGAAACCGGTTACTCTACCTTAGTGATGCTAGTTTCGGGGCTGAAACAATTTTTAAGGGGGTAGTAATGTAATAACCCTCAGGTTACCATAAGGGTAATATGGTAACATGTTTATTCAGTGATTTGAATTCCCTTAAGTTAGGTTGTGAAGAGTCTAAATTATGGTTAACCTTACGTTAACTGTAATTTGAACCAACTTATAAACTTTAACTTAGAAATGCCTGAACCAATTTACAAAGTGTGTAATGGGTTAGGCATGGTTAAACTAATACGGTTGGGTAACTTAGTATAAGGTCGCATCTCCGAGTTGTTATCAGCCAAGTTTCGGGGTCGAAACTTCTTTTAAGGGGGGAAGTGATGTAATACCCCTCAATTTCAGTAAGGGTATTTGGGTAATTTCCCAACCCTCATTCTGTAATCGTGACGCGTTTGGCGTATTCGGAATTTCTGTAACTCCTATAATCTCTGTAATAATCCTTTGAGCGTTATAATATACATTCGATGTATTATCGAGGCTTGGAATATTTTTATGGATGCGAGTATTCAATTTTGGGGTTGAATCCGCGAGTAAAACTACGACCAGGGGTCTCGGACGCAAACGCGGCATTTCCGCGACCGCGGAAGAGCTTCCGCGATCGCGGAAACTGTTCAGCGTCGTCTTCATTGTCTTCGCGTTTTCGCCGTTTGGAATACCGCCGTTTCGTCGCTTCGCCGGTGAGGGGAGATCGATCGATTGGTGTGCCGAGCGTTGAGCCTCCTCTTCCCCCTATATAAGGGTGGTCGGGGGTAGCCGTCACCCTCATCCAAATCTGCAGCCTTCCTTCACCCTCTCGTTTTGTGTCATCGCCGGAATCCAAGTTCGCCGGAGTTGTCGAGCGTCGCCGGAGGTACCTTGGAGGTGGTTGTCAGTAGTGCTTTGGAGGTTTTATGGTGGTAGAAGGCGAAGCAAGCCTCGTCCGAGCCAGTCATCGTCGTCGGTAAGCCTCGATTCGTATTTCAGAGTCGCGTCTGGGAGAGTTTCCGCGACCGCAGCTATGAACACCGTGATCGCGGCTCTGCCTAGAAATCCGCGACCGTGGATTTCCAACCGCGACCGAGGCTTGCCTTAGCAAGCGTGATCATGGCTTGGAAGAGCCGGTCATGGATTTGACTTTCGTTTCCTTTCGATCCTTTAGATTTGTATCAATATTCGAATCGAATCTAACCTAGGGTTTCGTCGTTGGGTCGTTGTTGTCATAGGAATCCGTAACCAGATTCCAGTTCCAGATCCCGGAACCCGACATCGTCAATTCGTCTAATTAAGGCAAGTGGCGGTTCGCTCTTGCTTATCATTCCATGTTTTCGTTAATTATCAATTGTTTTAATTATTAATTAAATTGGGATGAACTATTGTTTGCGTTTGGGAACAGATTTTATAAACGTGTGATTAAAATGTGATATTATAATAGGTTGTATATATTGCTAGAAACAACGTTATTATATCTGTTATTACCGTGATGGTATTGGTGTGGATTTGTTGTATGAACTTAAATATATAGTTATAACGAGTATTCGTAGGAACGCTATGTATCTCATTGCGAGTGCTTGTCATTTCTTTATAACCGTGGTGCGTAGGATGTCCAAGCCCTAACACCCTTTTCCTGGTCATGACCTACCCCTATCCGATTATAGGGGTGGTGCACACAGATGGTGCCAAACATTCAGGAAATGTTCCCAAGATATCTCTCGTATCGAGATGATATACTTATATGATAAAAGTTGTAACGTGAATATACGTTTTGGGAATTAAATAAGATAAGAGCGATTATGCACATAATTAATATACCCTCGGGCGAGGAGTACAACGTGGAAACCGCCCGGACTTTGGTTAGAGTAAGTCTTCTTTCCAATCTGGATTCGCATTGTGCGGTGAGGTTGGTCATTGACCTAAATGATCAAGTCGTTTTTAAACGCTTGTGTGAAAACTATAACATTCCCAAACATCTGTCATACTTTCCCATAAGACTCAATTCCTTTGGAGTCTTCTTTTCAGTGCATGTCTAAACTTTAATCATTCCGTGAAAGTTTCGGGTTATGTATCGTTCCTTCGGTTTTTATTCGAGGGACAATGATAGTAAACGGTTACGATCACTAGAACCATTATGTTTTCACCCTTGCTTAGTCTCTCATTAGACTAACCAACCGGGTTTTATTCCTTGCATGGTTGGCTGGTGTCATCCGTCTTATACGGCACATCAGTGGTTGGTTCCCGAAGTTTTGAAGTAACTAGTTGAAGAAGAGGCTTGCAGTTGAAGATTTAAGTGTCAGTGTTTTTAAGTATTACTTTAATATATATTTTTATAACCTAGTCATGTAATAGGTTTATTCTTAAAGTCTTCCGCTGTGTAATTTAAAAGTCTTCCGCTGTAATTTCACTCTGTTGTAAATCGTTATTGAGAAATCTTCTAATAAAAATGGTTGAGTTTCATTTAAAAATGTCTTTCGTTGTTTGACCTTTCGTTATTTAATATGTTTAATTAAGATTAATTGTTCCGATTAAAGCCTAGGGTGACATCGGACAGTAACGTCTGAGGTCACTGGCGTGTGGCACTACCGACGTAAGTCGGGGGTGTTACATATGTGTCGGTTTCACGTTTAATTCGCCTACGTGTCATCATCACGTTCAATTTGCCTGCGTGTCGGCCTCTGTGCTATGCCACCTCATCCGCCACATCATCTACCACGTCATCCGATATCTTATCTTATTGTTTATTTCCATAACTATTTAAAAATAAATATTAATTATATCCTTTCTTATCTCATTTTCGAATTTTTACCATAACTATTTATCTTATCTTATTGTTTATATCCCTATTTAAAACTAAATAATAATTATATCATTTCTTATCTTATTTCCAGATTTTTACCATAACTATTTATCTATAAGCTATAACCACCCAAAGTTACCATATAAAAATTGACTCCACATGACCGAACTTCATGGAAATTGAAATCATATTCTAATATTTCCTTAGCTAGCTAAATAATCTATATCTTCCATTTTTTGGTAAAAAATAAGATAATCTATATATATCTATCTATTGTATTGTATATTTCAAAGCTCTCTTTATTTAAACTCTCTATATATACACTTATGTATCTATCTACATATACTAAAGCAGAAGCATATTTCCTATGTGGCAAGCCTCAATTCGCATACATATCGTCACCACATTCAATTCGCCTATGTGTCGGTTGTCGTCACCAAGTTCAATTCGCCTATGTGTCGGCCTCTGATCTATGCCACCTCATATGCCATCTCATCCAGCCCACCCAAAAAATATTATAATAATAAATTCGTAATTATGATATATTAAATAAGAAGATAATATCTAATAATAATAATAATAATAATAATAATAATTTTGATAATTTCGTATATCTTCTTTTTTGGTAAAAAGAAGATAATCTATATCAATCTCTAATAGTAATTCTTATATATTAATTAAGAAGATAATATCTAATAATCATGATAATAATAATTTTGTTAATTGCGTATATCTCCCTAATTTTTGGTAAAAAGAAGATAATTTATATATATGTATGTCTAATAATAATAATAATAAATATTAGTACGATATTTACCTAATAAAAAAATATTTTTAAAAAGTTTATAACCCTAACGTGCATGGCACGGGCACTTCTATATATATATATATACTAAAGCAAAAGCCTAAATCCTACGTGTCGGTCTCACGTTTAATTCGCTTATGTGTCATCATCACGTTCAATTCGCCTACGTGTCAGCCTCTGAGCTATGCCACATCATCTGTCACGTCATCCGATATCTTATTTTATTGTTTATTTCCATAACTATTTAAAAAAAAATTATATCATTTTTTATCTTATTTTCGAATTTTGACCATAACTATTTATCTTATCTTATTGTTTATATCCATAACTATTTAAAACTAAATAATAATTATATCATTTCTTATCTTATTTTCGAATTTTTACCATAACTATTTATCTATAAGCTATAACCACCAAAAGTTACCATATAAAAATTGACTCCACATGACCGAACTTCACAGAAATTGAAATCATATTCTAATAATTCCTTAGCTAGCTAAATAATCTATATCTTCCATTTTTTGGTAAAAAAGATGATAATCTATATATATATATATATTTCTATTGTATTGTATATTTCAAAGCTCTCTTTATTTAAACTCTCTATATATACACTTATGTATCTATCCACATATACTAAAGCAGAAGCATATTTCCTACTTGGCAAGCCTCAATTCGCATACGTATCGTCATCACATTCAATTCGCCTATGTATCGGTTGTCGTCACCAAGTTCAATTCGCCTATGTGTCGGCCTCTGAGCTATGTCACCTCATCTGCTATCTCATCCAGCCCACCCAAAAAATATTATAATTTTAATCTAGAATCATTATCAGCCGTACAAAATAGTTATGTACAAAATTAAAAAGATTACTACAAGGATATGATATAGAAAAATCTGTGCATTCCAAAAATTAAAAAATAAACATGATTTGTTCTACCGAAACTTCTAATACAAGACTACATCTCTTTCACACATTCGTCTATAAATCTAAACCTTCTCAGTTATTTCATAACATTAACTACAACAGAAAACAGACATTTAAGAGGTAATGCTCAACTAAAGCATAACTCAGTTATATCATTTGTAATGCATATATCATTTCAAACTTAACTTCAGTGTCTGTTTTTTCAGGGATTCATATTTAACATTTCAAACTAAACTGATATTGATTTATTTTCTTTGTTTCAGTTTTATTCAGGAAATGCATAACGCAGTTACAAGGTAATAATTCAAAACCTATATGCAACATCAAAAATCTAATTTTTATCCTTTCATTCACTTTACTCTATGCAATATTGAATATCTATTTGTCATGTTCACTTCAATGTTACACACACACACACACACAGAGAGCATGCTTACATTTATTGACTTTGGAGCTTGCCAGAACATCCACCCATTCCATATCTCTTCACCAACTTTCATTTCTCTTCACCAACCTCCAGATCTGGTCCTATGAAATAAATAATTTTAGTTTTTTAGAGAGTGATGAATGTCTATTATATACTATTATGTATTTACAGAATCCTATTTTAACTCAGTAAACATAACTCTAGATAACATATAAAGATATCTAAATTAAAGTTTACATTTTGTTTATTTTATTTTTTTGTCAAACATTCTGCTTATCTAACCAGCATTGTAGTCATATTTATTTTCTTTGTAGTTAAATATAAGAAAGAAAAAAACAGCAATTTGTCAGTCTGTATTATTATTAAAGATTAAGCATAATTTACCTCACTGTGATGTAATGTGGATGTTCTGTCATACTGACTCCAGGATACTTTGGAACTCCCATGTATCCTACCACCAAATCCTGAAATCAGAAGAAACATGTAACCAGCTTTTAAGAAGTATAAACTCAGCATTATCAAGACAAGCATGAAGGGAGAAATAAACGAAGAAATATAGTATATATGATCAGCTCAAATAAAAGATTATATATACTAGAACAAGTAAAAATGTTTTTACCGCTAATGCATTTGTGTAGTCAAAGCAACTGCAGTTAAACAAAGAAGATTTAAACCATTAAATATCAGCAATATCACCTTCACCATTATAACCATTATTGCAAGTATTGATTTCTACAGATTCCTTTTCATGAAAGATTTGTCCATTCATATGACGTAAGCTACATAGCAATAGCATATCAAATAAATGAAAAAGTTTAAGGTTTTCCCTTTTGCAGCAAATGTAAATGCATATGGCTAGAGTTTTAAGACATTTTGACAATTGTTTTTTTTAGGTTTTCAAGGGCAAATTGTCGTGTCAATCCTCAGATTGAAGCAGAAGGATATAAGACAGAGATATTACCTATAGCAAGATGGGGCAATGACATCAACTAAGTCATTTGCTGGCAGGCAAAAGTAAGGAACATGTTTCAAGTCCAAATAGAACTTTATTATAAAAAAAAAGTCGGTGCAATTTGGGAATTTGTATAGAGAAAAGAAATCTTCTAAGGTTTTAGAAATGTGTACCTCTTCAATGTGACCATCTAGATGCTTCAAATGGACCTATTTAAGATATGGTAGTCACTTTTGAGATTTTGTTATCAACATAAGAAAGCTATCACTACAGACATCACATTTGCAACCAACCAAAGTTGGGGAAACCATCACTCATTCATACATTAGCATTGAAAGACAGTGAGTGGACAATACATAAGCTGGTAACAGCATTCTCTTTTCTTTTTTTCTCCCTCTGTTATTTTTATCATGGGGTTAGGTCCAAAAAAATATTCACATACATCAGGTAACCACAATTCACGCATTTGCAACCAACCAAGTAATGTACACGACATTGCACTAAAAACTCCACAGCCACATTGTTAAGATGAATTCATGTTTCTGCATTGCCAGCCAATTCACGCATTCATCTACTAAAACCCAACCCTATTTATATGCGGAAACTCTATTTACAAGTCCAAGCCTATATCTCAAAGTATGTCACTTTACAAATCAAATTGGAATGAGACAGGAGGATCAAAACAGAGCACACACCCTTCTCATTTGTGAAGGCCACAAACCCAGCAGAATAGAGAAAAATGCTTACTATGATACCAAAGGTGCAAAAAAAAAGGAAAAAAAAGAACAGCATATATGAATAAGATTAGGCCTAAACCTTGTAATCTTGCATGAACTCATAATGCAAAACTGTTTCTGGATCACTGCTTGTTGCCCTCAGAAATTTATCCAGTCCCTCTCGAGTTCCATTATCCACTGATCACAGAGGACTTATTAATTCTTCATTACGCTTTCAATAAAATTTAGGAACAAAAATACATTTCACTTTTAATCCCTCATTACTTCTGAATGGCCTAGGCACTGCAATATATCTATGTCCTACTGAGGGCAAATCATTTTAATTTGAATAATGGATTATGAATAACCAGACAAATATTTACAAAAAAAAACAAGCTGAATAAACTTCTTCAATTACCACAGTTTGTGCCAAGAACATAAAGTTTCTCCAAATTCAAATATTTCTCCACCGATCTTAATGCTGCAATTAATTATCCTGCATCAGAATTGTGCAAATCACAACAAGGAAAATAAATGATATTAGAACTTCAGATAATAGAACATATGATACCTTGAACTTGACAGCCCATGCCACAAAAAAGTAAGCGCTTTACACCTGCTGCCTGTAAGTAGATGAGTCCAAGTCTTAACTCAGCAGACCACGTGGTTCAAAAAATACTGTTTCACCGCCCATTATATTTTATTCAGAAGATAACTTATATTATTAATGTTATTACGTTATAACATATTAAAATTAATAAATTAAAAAATACCCTTTTCATATAATATCAATCTATCATTTAGTTTTATATATTGAACAAAGAACATGAAGAACAATCTTCATCAAGAAGAACAAGAAGAAAACGATTCTAAAGTATAGGTTAATATACTTATGGGTTGATCTAGCTGAAATTATATTATTTTCCAAAGTATGAAAGCAGTGAACAAGAAGAAAACGATTCTAAAGTATAGGTTAATATAGACGTTTTATTCAATCGAAAGTTTTTAGGGTTTTACAGTTAAGGGATCTCCAGAGAGAGAGAGAGAGAGAGAGAGGGAGAGGGATAGCTTACATTTCTCGAATCTAGAGTTCGCCAGAAACTTCTTCTTCCAGATCTCCTCATCAACCCTCCAATTGCACTTTCGATCTCCTCATCAAGTCGGTGGTTTCCTTTGCATGATAAATAGAAAAGTTATATTAGAAGCTATAATAGAAAAGTTATATTAGAGAGAAAAACCGTAAGGAAAGAAAGAGATCAGAAATATTCATGAAAAAAATCATACCTATTTTTCTTTGTTTTTCTGAGTCTCTAGATCTCCTTCTGGAAGCAAGCTTGATCCTAAAAAATGAGCCCCGTTTTTGTAAATCAATCTGCATGTTCAAATGATATTAATTGGGTCTAACAGATTTGAAAGTGATAAGACAAAAGGATTTGTGGAATGGAGAGAAATAGAAAGAGGAAGATAGACGTGAAGCCTGGATTTCAAAATAGAAAATCGCCATGGATGGCGATAGATTGAAAAGGAAAGAAATGTAGTGAAGTGTGAAGATAGAGACAAAGAGATCTGGAAACAACAAGATCGAGGCAACAACAAATCAGGTAGGGTTAGGTCAAACGAGAGGTTTACGACAACAATTGGGCTAATGGGCTTGCACTGGATCTGTTGGCAATAGTTATAATGGGCCGTGACTGGGAAGATTTGGGCTGGGGTTATTTGGTCCACTAGCAATTAAACAGAATTAAAAACCTCCACATTTTAATACAAATAGTATTCGGCCCATAAGTCAATTCATTAGTTATAAATATTTATTATATTTTTATAATATTAAAATAATTAATTAATATGTTCATTTATTAATGTAATGTAATATTTATTATACAAATTTGTTTTTTAAATACAAATATATACATATGAATTAAGAATTTGTATTCGGTTGTTATAGAATATTTTTTTCTTGAAAAAAAAACAATTAAAATTCGTGTAGCTTTCAATCAATTTATTTCATATCCGATTGAACTTGAACCGAGTCAAACGACAAGAAATCATATAATTCAGTTCAATTGTGATTTGTGGCGATGGAAATTACAAAGTGTTACTTGAGATTCACAATCCAAATTACAGAATACAAAAATACTAATAATTTTTTTTTAAAACGGTAGAAGAATTTTTTTGCTCAGAACAGAGAAAGCAAATCCAGATCTAATACATGGGAAATTTGCAGGTGAAAGCAAATCCGGATCTAATACACTCAGAACAGAGAAAGAGAAGCACCTACAAGCCGTTGACGAAGCTTTTGCTCCGCTACAAAGACGCCTCGCCGAAGCCTCTGTCTTCTGCTCCACCTCCGTTGACGAAGCTTTTGCTCCGCTCCAAAGACGCCTCGCCGAAGCCTCTGTCTTCTGCTCCACCTCCGTTGACGAAGATTTTGCTCCGCTCCAAAGACGCCTCGCCGAAGCCTCTGTCTTCTGCTCCACCTCCATTTTTCCAAAGTGTAAATAGAAGACCAAGATAGAAGGTTTTTACATTATGAAAATGGCCATGGATCTGAAAACTTTTGAAAGAGGAAAGCTGTCAAGCTTGATGCTAATTGATGGGATCTGAAAATTAAGGTGGTTGGAATTGTCTAGGTTAGCAGCGGTAAGGAGTTGCTGGTTTGTGTTTAGGGCCATGGTGGAAAAAAAAATTTAAGCTAGCTCATACGAAATCGGAAACGGCAAGAAGATGGAAGAGGCAAGTGATTAGGTTTAGGGTATCTGAGCTACTTTTTTGTATTTTTAGTTTATTTTTTTAATAGAAAAAAATAGAAAACGGGTTGTGCAGATTGGACTTTATCAGTTTGATCTTGATAATGTTGAATTGGGCCGTTTAGTCCATTAACAACTAATGGCAGCTAGCTCATACGAAAATAATTTGGCCCATAAGTCCAATTTGTATTTAGAAGTATTTATTATTTTTAATAATTTAAAAAATATGTAGTATGTATATTTTTTGTATTATTTACATGTGTTTATATATAATTATAAAATTAAAATAAATGTTTAGTTTGTATATTTATTTAATTTAATTGAAATATATATCAAAGATTTTCAAGTAATTGTGTTATTTACTAATTAACCCGAAATAATATAATGTTGTGATTGGGTGCTATACTGTTATTAGATAGAAATGACAATGAACAAATTCAATTTAATACAGATAATATTTTGTTACATAAACCGGGCTTTTTGAATTGGTTGTCTATATAGTGCTCGGTAAAAACCCTAACAGAATAGAGCAGTATTGGGCCCAATTCGATGGCCCAATAAGAGAACGTTGCATAGCGTTTGCGCCGGGGGCGACTCCGTCCCCCCGGACCCCCAGGCGAGGGGGTACTTCGTCCCCCTCGACCCCCAGACTCGCTGACCAGGCGAACCAAAATAATATATTTTCAGCAGCGAGACCCCCGTATTGGCTCTGCGAAGTGTGACAATTCAAGCATACTCAACAATATTATTATATTAACATTTAAATTTGTATATTTTTTCTTTGCAATATATTTTTATAACTTTCCACTGAAAGTTTTATATACGAATTAAACCAAAATAATATATTGTTGAGATTTGGTGATATTAGAAATAAATGTGAAGGGACAATTAACTTTTATAATATCTGAGTTTGTCAGGTGATTTGTAATGGACAAATTAACCCGATATAAGAGAACGTTGAGATTGAATGCTATTAGAGAGAAACGACAACGGACACATCTTTGTCTTCGAGGGTTAAACCAAAATTGATGAACATTCAAACAAATCTAAATTTTGATAATTTGTAGCAATTTGAAACATATTGCCGGATTTTATGTTTAGCGTTTCATTGTCATGTATTAGATGAACATTTTTTTTATGTTTCATTGTTTTGATGTAAGGGGTGTGGATGTCCCTATTTCAAAGACTACTTAGCCAATCTTTATTATTAATAAAGTTATGGAGAGTTCTATCTCTCCTTATATAATATAATTTATTGTATATCTTGAATGTTTTTAGTCAATTAGTATTTTTTTCCGTTAAATAACATCAAATATATATTGAACAATTGACTCATAGATAATTTTTTTTTTTTTACAAATGTAAGAAAAACTAAACAAATCCCGTGCAAGGCACGGGTACTACACTAGTGCTTTACAAAAAATAAGAGAACCCTCATTTACGTACATGTAGTCTCCTTCTTCCTCTTCCACATTAGAGTCCAATCACCACACTCGCTCAAATCACGTTGTCGTCACACCTCCCATCGCATCGCCCCCACCGACCCCAGCATGCTGCCTCCTATTGCCGGAAACACACCTCCACTCGCCCCTATCGCAAGTTCCGGTACGTACGAAATTTCGTAAACGTAGATCTGAATTTCATGTAGTATTGTATGTACAAAATTTCGTGTAGATCTGTGAAGAAGTAGGCCGAGTTGCTATTATATAAGTAGGGATATGACATGTTGGTTATGGAAATTACTGTGTAGATCTGGCATTCTGGAAAATTTTGTGTATACGTACGAACTCAATATCTTGTATATATGTACGAATTTTGATGGAAAATTTCGTTTATGACTGGTAGTATTCAATACGAACTCATTATTGTGTAGATCTGGTAGTATTGAATACGTTGTATGACAACAATTTCGTGTAGGATGCAAGTAGGTTTTATTTCGTGTAGAATGCAAGTAGAAAAATTTCGTGTAGAATGCTAGTAGGAATATTGATGGATTTGTGCAGAATTTCGTAGTAGAAGCCTACACGAATATTAGCCTATTATGTGTTATTGTGTTAGTCTACACGAAATTATGTAGATGCTTACACGAACTTATATAGTAGCTTACGCAAAACTTATATAATAGCATACACGAATATTATGTAGAAGCCTACACGAACTTAAATAGTAGATTACACGACAATTATATAATAGCATACATGAAAATTTTGTAGTAACCTATACGAAATGGCTACACGAACTTAAATAGTAAATTTATATAGTAGCTTACACAAAACTTATATAATGGCATACACGAGTATTATGTAAATGGCTACACAAACTTAAATAGTAGATTACACGAAACTTATATAATAACATACACAAAAGTTTTGTAGAAGCCTACATTAACTTATATAATAGCCTACACGAAGCTTATATAACAGCATATACGAAATTTTATGCAGGTAAATTAGCTCGGGGCACCACTTGTTGAATACACACTTATTTAGATCTCTCTTTAGAAATATATCACGTCACATTGTATGACACTAATCGTAAAATAGTTATAATTTCCGTCAATTAATTGTCTTATGAAATGAATTTTGAATAGGTACGAGACACATTGTGGTTACCATATATTTTGATGGGGAATGGAGGCTTGTTGAAGGTTCAGGGAAGTTTATTGGAGAACAAAGAATGTAAAGTTATTGTGTTTGAGAAAAATATTACATTTGATGAATTGAGTGCATTGTTGATTTCATGTGAACACTAATGAATGTGGAATCCAAATTACACATCCCAATGCAACACATTAGTCATTGAGACCATGTGATATCGATGGTACAAATGACATAGAAGCATTCTTATTCATCAATGAAAGCTCCACTATAGCTTGGAGTGTGTCATTGTGTGTTACGTTGGAGAGAAAAAAATGATGAAAATGTGGCAAATTCTGACATAGTGATGGGCATAACTGTTGTGATCATCTCACAACGATCAAGTCGTGCCAACTTTGATAAAGCAACAACGTCTGCAAGTGAAATTGGGACGTGAGAACCTAATGCATGTCAATAAGATCATTTTGCTTATGACATGGTTGATCTAGAACCCATTATTTCTGAAGGGTTTGTCAAGCAAGGTGGGACTTTTGGTTCTAAAGTAGAGTTAAGGAATGCCTTATGCTTACATGATACTTGGCAGTGTTATCAGTTTAAGATAAAAAAATCCAACAAATTAGTAGTTGTAGCAGTGTGCATGGAAAAAAATGCAAGTGGAGAGTACGTGCAATAAAATTAAAAAATTAAAACTTGTTTTACATAACCAAGTGTCTGGATGAGCACACTTGCTCTTTTCCAACAAGGCGTGCTCACCAGATGGAGGCTTCCCCGGTAGTATCCCTTCTAAAATCAATAATAAAGCCATCTTATACTTATTGGGAGAATCAACCTTTTCCTTCTCATATAATTCTTCCAACCCAACCAATGTGCATATTTTGTGGCCAATGACATCCGACATTGTGTAGTCACTCCCATTGTATGGGTCAATATTTGTACAAATCAGCCCAGTGATATGGTCAAATTCATTTATACCAAACCTCAACAATTGATCATTGATGCTGAACCACAAAGATTTCGTACATTTCATAACAACTTCTTTCAGCATCATGCAATGCACAAACTTGGATGAAAATGATAGCCTCTCACCCATCTTCACAATTGGCGCAAAACAACTCTCACTATTCAGATCACTTATGACCTTCTTTATCAAACTCATTCGAGAATGATTATTATCCCCTCCTTCTCCTTGTGATCTTCTTTAGTTTCAAAAACCTTAAAATGAAACTGAAATACCAATAACAAAAATAATAAGAGAAATTTCGCATGATAACACGAGGTATTGCGAATTCTGCGTGATACCCAAATTTTGGTGGTAAATAATAGTAGCTTTTTAATATTTCCTTACAAAAACCATAAAATTTGGTGGTCTTATAAAAAAATAAAGATGAGGTGTTTTTTCAAATGGCACAAAAATATTATGACTTTATTAAATTATATTTAATATATAGATAACTTGTAATGATTTTTTTTGGTTTTTATAATGCTTGAGGGTATCAGATGGAATTTGTAAAACCTCGTGGTTACCACGCGGATTTTTTAAAAACATTGGGCACCACGCAAAATTCGCAATATCTCGTCTCTACCATGCAGAATTTCCAAAATAGTAAATACATTAAAGTACACAAAATGAATAGTTTAGTAATAATTGTTGCACTAACTGTCAATTTTTGGACATCTTGCACACCCTTGTCCATATCATGTAAGATGATCATCTCAAATCCTACCTTTACATGACATTAACATGAATTCAATGTAACAAACCCTTAGCACAAACTAGATTACGTGAATTTAGTTTACACGAACTTAGTTTACATCAATCAATGTTACATAAAATCGTAAAAAATCGTGTAATCTATCTTACCTACACGAAAAAGTCTCTTCTAAAATGGTGTAGTATTAATTACTTTACACTAACATCTCATCTATACGAAAAATCCGTGTATCCTAAATTACTTTACACTAAAATCTACTTTAGACTGAAAACTTATCTACTTACCTGAAATATGTTGACCAAGATTTAGTCTACTTCAATTGTTATTACATGAATTCAATGTAAGAAAACCTTAGTCAACACAAAATAACTTACATGAATTCAGTTTACATAAATCAATGTTACATAGAATCCAAAAAAAATGTATAATCTATCTTACCTACACGAAAAAATCTCATCTACTTAAAATCGTAACCTTTAATTACTTTACACTAAAATCGTGTAATCTCATCTACATAAAATACATCTACACGAAAAATTCGTTTACCCTTAATTACTTTACATTAAAATATACTTCACACTAAAATCTACTTTACACTAAAAGCTTATCTAGTTACATGATTTTTTGTTGACACGAATTTAGTTTACATCAATTGATATTACATAAGACCTAAATTTAACCCACATCAACTTACACAATATCTACTACCAATCAAAGGTTTGATCTCTTAACACGATTCTCTCTTACACAAATCTACTCTACATTAAAGTAATTAATGGTACACAGAAATATTCTTTACACGAAATAACAAAGGACCCTTAACATCAAAAAAACATAAATTTAATGTCATTAATAATAAATTAATATATTAATGATCAATTGATCATTAATTAGTGCTAAGTGAACAAACATAATTTATAATTATACATTGAACCCTAATTACACAAATAGTAACAAAACTATTTAGTAACCTACACGAAATC
The DNA here is from genome assembly GCA_027886185.1 of Rheum nobile. Lineage (NCBI taxonomy): Eukaryota > Viridiplantae > Streptophyta > Magnoliopsida > Caryophyllales > Polygonaceae > Rheum > Rheum nobile. The sequence continues at coordinate 847,606 of WOAB01000003.1, forward strand.
ATGAAATAGCGTACACGAAAAATATATAATAGTCTAAACGAAAAAAAAAGATAGACTACATGAAAATATTCGTTACACTAACTTTAATGAACCCTAAACATCAATGAATTCCAATTCCCTAAGTTCAAATTCATCAATTCCACTTAGTTCAATCAACAAAAAAGTATTTGAAGCATACAAACATGGAAAAAATGAGGGTTTGCAAAAAAAAATGCAATTTGTTTGCCAACATATGAAATCATAAATTGCATGCACCATAATGTCAAGGCATGAACTTGTGAACCACTCCAACAACAACCACGTATTCAAGTACTTGTAATTGGTGTGTAGTTTATTTTTTGCTTTCGTTTAGACTATTATCTATTTTTCGTATTCAAGTACTTGCAACATCAACCATGTATTCACGTATTCAAGTACCTACATGAAATCATGAGCTTTTGAACCACTCCAACAACAACCATGTATCCACGTATGCAAGTACGTACTTGCAACAACAACCATCAATAAAAAAACATGCGAAGATCAACGCACGTACTCGGTTGCAACTAGATAGCAGGATCGGTGGAACAATGGAGCACGGACAGTGGAGCACGACAGGTGAAGGTTGGCTGACTGGAAGTGGAGTTGTAGAGATGGCGGTGGAGGCGTGGAGGTGTGTAGACGATGGTGTGAAATAGAAGGGACGATCGTGTAATCCAAACAAAGGGAAGAAAGTTTTACAGTTTTGCAATTAGGGTAAACTAGTATATATCCTCGTGCCTTGCACTAGTATATATCCTCGTGCCTTGCACGAGTATATTTAGAAATAAATGATATAGTTCAACAGTGAACTAACTTTTACCCATATAAAATCAAACATGAATAATATGTAAAATAAATAATAGAGATTGACATATTGTATTAACTATGTTTCTTAACCAAATATAAATAAATTAAGTTTAATAATAATTGGTAAAATTAAAAGGAGAATTATTGTCTATGTTGGAACCTTGACGTTCCCTCTGGTTTTGATGATGATAAACACCATTAGGTTTTATGTTTTCTTGTTATTCCTATGAGTTTCAGGTCTTATGAAAGAATTAGGGAACAATGGAAAACGCATGAAGAAGAAGCAGAGGAATGCAATGGAACGTGTGGAAACACGGAACAATTATGTGAGAAGCAAATTGGAAATATGAAGCGCGCGTGGTTTCTATACAAGGAAACTTCTATATATGGAAACAACGTCTGTGGAAGGATGAAGAACGCAGAGTGTTGCCAGCTGTTCCCAGATTGACTCCATTATACAAGGAAACAAGATTTTGAGTTTTACTTGGAAAAGAAGAGAAAGATAATGAGTCTTAGGAAAGTTTATAGATGGAAACTATGTGTTTATGAGCTGAATTGTTTAGTTGGAAAGAAAATCTTTCACCGTTATCTTATATAACGAGGTTGCTAACTATTTGGTAATTTGGTAAGAGATCTTTTCTACCACTATATATAGATGAGTTTACCTTGGGGAAATGTATCTCAGCTATCACATTGAAGACTACAAGGAGCTTATTGCAAAGTTGAGATCGGAGATCTAAGGCAAGGTACGGGTTTGTACTTGATTGCTTAGGGTTTTCTTTATGTTCTTGTGTCATTGAGAGTTGATTGCACTCAATGTCTTGTAACCTAGGGTATAGGTGGAGAGAAGACTTGTGAGATTGTACAATTCTTAATTATACAAGTATACGTTTGGGAACTTTGTTGTTACTTTGAATCTTTGTTTATTTCCGCTGCCCAGGGAACAGTCACACCGTTCCCTGTCTAACACACTACGATTCAACAATTGGTATCAGAGCAGGTTTTGCTCTAGATTGTGTGTTCTTTTCAGATTCACAAGTAACAATGTCTTCCACTCATGAAGTTGGGCTTGGGAACAACAAACCACCGTTCCTGCCTATCGGTGGAAAGTTCCAACACTGGAAAAACCTCTTCACGGACTGGATGGAGAGTAATGACTACCAATGCTGGAGAGTCATTGAGATTGGTGAAGAAAAAGTTGCTGAAGATGTAATCAAAGGAATAACACCTTGGAGCCAAGATGATTTCAGAATCATGGAGAAAAATTCTAAGGCTCGTATGTTTATCAACAACGCTATCAGCATTGAAGATGCATCCAAATTATACTCTTGTGCAACTGCCAAAGATATGTGGGCAGCCTTGGAATAGATGTACATGGGAAGTTCTGATCTTAGAGAGCTTGATCGTTTCCAAGCAAAGAAAGACTTCTACAACTTCGCCATGATCAATGGTGAGACTGTTTCCTCCTATCAATCCAGATTTGAGGAAATTACCACTAGACTTGCTGCTCATGATGTAGATGAAAAGGAAATTCTTCCCAAGGAGAAGATTTTCATCATTATTGATGGACTTCCTCCAAGGCACAAGATGACTAAAGCAATTCTCAAGGAGAATCCTAATACTCTCAAACTCACACTTCATGAGGTATTTGGGAAAATTAAAAAGTATGATGAAGAAGACAAACATGTTAAACCTAAAGGCATTGCCTTGATGGTTGAAAAAGTTGTCCAGATGATAGAAGACAACAAAGATGAAAACTTGGATGATATGGATCCAGAAACTGCCATTCTCACCAAGGCCATGTGTTCCCTCTATCGAAAAGGCATATCATTCAGGAATGATGGGAACAATGGTGAGAAACATGATCTCAAAGATGTTACATGCTACAACTGCAAGGACAAAGGTCACTATGCTAACAAGTGCCCCAAAGGGAACAACTCAGACAACACCAACGGTGACAATACTGGGAACAACAAGAAGAAAGCTTTCTTTGCTGTTTGGGGTGATGAGTGTACCAACTCTGATGATAACGAGCCAGAGTCGTGGGGGAACAACAGAATGTGTGCAATGACTCTGAAGTCATCAATTGAAGAACAAGAGATAGATCCTGAAACCTTCTTTGAATCTCTTGTTAATTTTGATAAAAAGTCATTGAGTTCTCTTATCAAAAGCATGTATAATGAGAATCTTAAAACCCAAAATGATTTGAATAATGCTAAGGATAAATGCATTGAATGGAATGAATCTTTATCTAGAATTGCTAGTTCCTCTGTTGTTCCTTGTGTTAAAAGTAATGCTACTCACAGTGAACCTAGTTCCTTTAGCACTGTTAGGGAACTATCTCAGATGAAAGCTCAGATTGATAAAATTCACTCTATCTTAGTTGAGCAAAAGCTTAAGGAAGAAGAAATTACCTTTGTTGCGCCCAAGTATGGTCTGGGGTACAAAGGAGAAAAACAAGAGAGTGAGGAACATGAGTTAACCATACCTGAGCTTAGAGAGTTAAAAGATAGGGAACTTCAGAGTACTAAGGATAGGAACTCTTACCTAGAAGAGCGTGTGAAGACTCTGGAGAGTGGGTTGAGTGAAAGCCAATCATGGTACAAAGGTCAACCTGCCCATAAGATGTACCTCATCCAATCCCAGGGTAATTTGCCTAGTACACCTGACCCAATTAGAGCCAAGCAACGTAGAATGCATGTCCCAAACCGTAAGTACACCTTGGGGGACTATTATAATATTTGCTGGCATTGTGGGAACAACGGCCATGTTGTGAAAAACTGTGCTAAGAAACAAAAGTTCACTGAAGAGCACACTTAATGCAGGAACAGTCAAAGTAACAATGTTAATTTGAATGATTTTGATGCATCTTATGATATGTTCCATGCTAAGCCTAGAGAATATCACTTTGTCTCTAAGCGACCAGGTAAAGCCAAGCTTGTTTGGGTTGCGAAACACTAACTTTCTAAATGCAGGATGAAGTGAGGGGGAACAACAGGTGGTTCATTGATAGTTCATGCTCATGCTATATGACGGGAACTAGAGATCACCTCACCTCCCTTCAACAACAATCTAAGGGAACCGTTTCCCTTGGAGACAAGAGATGCTGAGAAATAGTAGGAACATGAGAAATGATTGGGTCATTACCCTATCTAACGACAAGTAGGCCAGATATTATGTTTAGTGTGTGTCTTTGTGCTAGATTTCAGGCAAATCCTAAGGAGTCACACCTAATTGAAGTCAAACGGATCCTACAGTACTTGAAAGGGAACGATTATCTCTGTCTTTGGTATCCAAGGAACAGTAGGTCTGAACTCGTGGGCTTCACTGATGCTGATTTTGCCAGCCACCTAGTGGATTGCAAAAGAACTTCAGGGACGGCACAGTTCCTTGGCCCATGTCTTGTCTCTTGGGCATCAAAGAAGCAAAATTCTGTTGCTCTTTCCACCGCCGAAGTTGAGTACGTAGCTGTTGCCTCTTGTTGTGCCCATGTATTATGGCTCAAACAACAATTGGAGGATTTTGGTATGTCTCTTGGCACCGTTCCCATTATGTGTGATAATACTAGTGCTATCAACATTTCCAAAAATCTTGTTCATCACTCACGTACTAAGCATATTGATATTCTTCATCATTTTCTTCGTGATAATGTTGAGAAAAATTTCATTAGAGTGGATCATTACAGGACAGAAGATCAAGTTGTAGATATCTTCACCAAAGCACTGGATAGAAAACCCTTTGAGTATTTGAGAATGCTCATTGGGATGATCTCTCTAAACTGAGGAACTCCACTTACACTATTCCCTCAGTGATTGGCTAGATCGATCAATCTTAAACTAGGGAACAACCTCTTTGCCGCATGTTATTTGCAAATGACTTGTTTATTTACTCTTGCTATGTGCTTTGTGTTACACTATTTCAGAAAACTTCTTGCAACTTCTATTCTTGATCATATGTGCTTCATTTTTACATGATAACATCTTCTTTAAATCCTCAAGCAACCGATTTGATTATCTAAACCCTTATTACAAGCCAAAATAATTATTGGTTGCACTGTCGTCCCAAGCTTGGATCCAGGTAAACGTTCCCTATACACCTCTCTTTGTTTACCAACTTTTACTGGGAATCATTATCTGGATCGTCATTGTTCCCTACCTTTATTTTTGTTTGGATATATCTTTGTTATTTTGTGTGAACCCCATAAAATATCCAAACTGGCCTTTTCATCCACTCAAGTATCTCGGAGTTTTCCAGAAGGAACTTGGCTTGAGGGGGAACTGTGTACAAGAACGTCAGTAACGGGAACAATCAGAGGAACATTGAGAATTGCAGAAGAACGTTGCTTCGCTGAGAAGGAGAAGTTAAATGTTGATTTGATGGAACTAAAGAAATGAACGACTACTTTGCTGCAAAAAGAGTTAAAGAAAGAAAGAAAGAAAGAAAGAAAGAAAGAAAGAAAGAAAGAAAGAAAGAAAGAAAGAAAGAAAGAAAGAAAGAAAGAAAGAAAGAAAGAAAGAAACAAACAAACAAACAAACAAACAAACAAACAAACAAAGATAGAAAGAAAGAAAGAAAAGAAAAGAAAATAAAAAGAAAGCTTATAGAGCAGAAGGCGAAGTTCCCATGGTCACTGAACTGGATATGGTGAATGTGAACAAGATGAAGTTTCAGGGCGACAACAAGGAAACTCTGCCTGTATCTGAGATTTTGAAGCGGGAAGCTGGAGAGGGAACATCTAAAGGTGCCTCTATGCAAAGCCAGATGTTGATTGAATTGCGCGAGATCAATGCCATACTTTCTCTGCTTCTTGAGTATTTTCTCAACAAGGACAAAGACCAGAAGGAGGATTCTGAGTCTTGAGTGGACACCTCTTCTTATCCAGCCCGTATTTCCCTCTTCTCTTGATTTTCTAATATGTTATCTTGTTTAAGTGTTTGCATTTTGATCTTTTTGTGTTTGTTTGTCAAGTTGTCTTTGATGTTTTGTAATCAATTCCCTGCTTGATCTATGAACTTTTCTTTTGCTCGTGACTGCTTCCTTAGTTATTGTTGAATCGTTAGTGTGTTTAATCAGGGAACTATATGACTGTTCCCTGGGCAGCGGAAATAAGTAAAGATTCAAAGTAACAACACAGTTCCCAAAACGTGTACTTGTTTCATTAAGAGTTGTGCAATCTTATAAGTCTTCTCTCCACCTATACCCTAGGTTAAAGACTTTTAAGTGCAATCACCTCTAAACAACACAAGAACAAAACAAAGACTAAAGCAAGAACTCCCCATACCTCGCTTTAGCTTTCGATCTCAGTTCTCAAGAGCTCTGGATGACAATAGCTGAGATATCTTTCCCCAAGACAATTCTCATCTATATATAGGGTCTAACAAAGATCCTATTAACAAAAATCTAACTACACACACGTATGGTAACTATGACAAATTATGTTTCCAAATAAACTCTAAATCTGATAAACACATAGTTTCCTTGTATAAAGTTTCCTTAGACTCAATATCTTCTTTTTCTTCTCCAATTAAATCACGAAATCTTGTTTCCTTGTATAATTGAGTCTGTCTGGGAACAGCTGGCGTATTTCTGTGTTCTCGCATTGTTCCTCAGACGCAGTGTTTCCATAAATAGAACTTTCCTTGTATAAGCGCCACGCGCTTTCTAGCTTTATTAATTGTTTGCGCGGGCACTGTTCCTTGTTGTCACAGCTTTCCAATGCGCTCCTCTGTTTTCTCTTCTTTATCTCTTCATAAAACCTGAAATTAATAGGAACAACACAAAACCATAAAACCTAATGGTGTTTATCATCATCAAAACCAGAGGGAACTGTCAAGGTTCCAACAATTTCCCCCTTTTTGGTGATGACAAACCCATTCAAAAATTGTTCAATCAAAACCAAAAATTGTTCGATCAAAACAGAGTACCAAGCAAAGTAATATTTATCAACATGTATCTCAGTTTAAATTTATAAGCACAAATTTTATGTCAGAAGAAAAATTGCAATTCATACCTCCAAGTTGCATCATCATTCCCCCTCAGCACTGGCACAGTCCATAAATTCTTAAAGAATTAGGAACAGTTTAAACTGTTACCTCTCCTAACTGAGTTATCGCAAACAATTTTCACACTTCCCCCTTTTGGCATCATCAAAAGACCAATAATAACCAGTGGAACAACATAGCTAAGTAACAGTTACCAGCAAAGACAAGTTCATTCATAATGCAGGGAATTGATTACAAGAATCAAAAGACAAGCAAGCAGAAAACCACAAAATAATCACAATGCAAGCATCTAAACAAGATAACATATAGAAATTCAAGAGAAGAGGGTCAGACGGGCTGGATAAAAGAGGTGTCTACTCAAGACTCAGAATCCGCCTTCTGGGCGTTGTCCTTATTGAGGAAATACTCAAGAAGCAGAGACATAATATTTTTGATCTCACGCAACTCAGTGAGCATCTGACTTTGTACTGAAGCACCTTTGGATGTTCCTTCTCCAGCCTCTCACTTAAGAATATCAGACACAGGCAGAGTTCCCTTGGTGTCTCCTTGGAACTGCATCTTATTCACATTCACCATGTCAAGCTCAGTGACCATGGGAATTTCACCTTCTGCTTTGTAGACCCCTTCTGCTTGCAGAATTAGTTTGATGACATTGGGGTAAGCAAGGGAGTGGGTTTTGGCACTACACTTAGCCATGTGTTGTAGAATGACATGTGGAAGGTCAATCTTCTCCATGTTCCAGAACCTATCCAGCAATAGCAGATCAGTGGTGGTGATGGTGTTCCTCTTTTCTTGCATGGGAACAACTGCCTTCATGATGATATGGTGGGCGATTCTCTAGGGCAGAGTGAGAGCTGACACATGAGTGGCTGGTATCTTAGACTTGAATAGCCTCTCAGAGCTGGCCTCCTTGGCCGCTTTCATGGCGTCGGCGCTCTTCTCAGAAATTTCGCCAAACCCCTCAGCAGTGACAGCCAACAGACGACCCACCTTGGAAGTAGTGAAGGACAGCGTTTCCCCCTGAACTGATGTTGTTCCCACCATTGTAGCACTGGTGTTGAGCTGAAAGGAACGGTAGAACTCCTTTATCTGAACGGGATTGGCCATGACGCTGTTGGAGATAAGTTGTTCCCAGCCTTGGAACTTGATGCGCTCCAAGACAGCAGAGAACTCATTGGTGATGAGGAAGTTCTCTGGGATGAGGAGATGGGGAATTATTTTCTTTCCATCAACAGCCATGTCCTCCAGCTTGGCCTTCTTCTTGGGCTCAGACTTGGCTTCAGTTTTCTTTGCAGATCGGAGCCTTGTTTTGAGGGTGCCCGGAGTGGTCTCACCAGCGTCAGATTTGGTTGGAGTAGACACACCGGTGGACGCTCTCAGTTCCCCTGTGATCACAACATCAGGGTTCACCTCGTCTTCCTCGTCGGCGGCCCCGACTGTGTGCTTTTTCTTTCGACTGGGAGCCACTGTTTCCAGAGGTTGGTGACCCAACTCAGCCTCCACCTCAGCCATGGCCTCCTCCTCTTTAGCTTCTTTGGATTTGGGAGGAGAGTCCACTTCTTCTTCATGCTTAGAAACGGTCACCATCTCTTTGGAGGCCTCAGTTTCTGGGACCGGCTCCACTGATGGCTGTTCCCCCTGAGACCGTTCCTTATGGAGCTCAGCGATTGAGGATGTAGCTTCTTTGGCGATGTCAACCACAGCATCCATGGAGGTGGTGTCCTTGGATTGTGGTGTTCTAGCCACCTGGAGAGCTTCAATGGAGTGCTTGAGAGCGGCTAGTTGCTCTTCAATGAAGCTAGTGACATCAATGGCGGGGGTAGAAGAAGATGAAGGTGTAGACATGGTATTGGGTTGTGTTTGAGAAAGAGAGGGAAGTTGAGAGTGTTTAGGGTTTGAAACGACAGAGAGCAAGGAGAAAATGGATTCATAAATTCAGAGAAAGAGGGAGTGAAACAGTGGTAAGGTAAGGGTTGCGTTTTATAGAAGGTAAGAGATTTGGGAACGAGATAGAAAAGGAAATAGGGGATAGAGTTACCAAAAATCTCGCCATTAATATCTTCAAAAATTGGCAACCAGATCGTTTCTCTCTCCTCTGATAACGGCTACTTTTCTTCGTATTTCTCACAATCAAACTGTTCCTTGCTGCAGAGCCATCAAGTCACCATTGAATGCCAGCGACATAGCGAGCAACGGCTACCTTCAACTTTCAACGTTCAGCAGACTGTTCCCATACACTGTTCCTTTCGAAGTTCCCCGTTAGGCAAATCTCATACAAAAGACTCTGAGTTCCTTGAGTGGATAGAAAGGCTGGTTTGGATATTTTATGGGGTTCACACAAAATAACAAAGATATATCCAAACAAAACAATACAGGTAGGGAGCAATGACGAGCCAGATAATTATTCCCAGTAAAATAAGGCACACAAAGAGAAGTTCATAGGGAACGTTTACCTGGATCCAAGTTAGGGACGGCTGTGCAACCAATTATCATGTTGGCTTGTAATGAGGGTTCAGATAATCAAATCGGTTGCTTTGGGCTTGAAAGAAGATGTTATCATGTAAAAATATAGCATATATGATCAAGAATGGAAGTTGTAAGAAGTTTTAGATATAATGTAACACAAAGCACATAGCAAGATGAATAAACAAAGCAATTGCAAGAAAACATGTCACAAAGCAGATGTTCCCTAGGTTATAATTGATCGACCTAGCCAATCACTGAGAGAATAGTGGAAGTGGAGTTCCTCAGTTTAGAGAGATCATTCCAAGGAGCATTCTCAAATACTCAAAGGGTTTTCTATCCAGTGCTTTGGTGAAGATATCTGCAACTTGTTCCTCTGTCCTGCAATGATCCATTCTAATAAAAAATTTCTCAACATTGTCACGAAGAAAATGATGACGAATATCAATATGCTTAGTACGTGAATGATGAACATGATTTTTGGAGATGTTGATAGCACTAGTATTATCACACATAATGGGAACAGTGCCAAGAGACATACCAAAATCCTCCAATTGTTGTTTGAGCCATAATACCTGGGCACAACAAGCGGCAGCAGCAACGTACTCAGCTTCGGCAGTTGAAAGGGCAACAAAATTTTGTTTCTTTGATGTCCAAGAGACAAGGCATGGGCCAAGGAATTGTGCCGTCCCGGATGTGCTTTTGCGATCCACAAGGTGACCAGCAAAGTCAGCGTCAGTGAAGCCCACAAGTTCGAACCCACTGTTCCTTGGATACCAAAGACATAGGTTGTCGTTCCCTTTCAGGTATCGTAGGATCCTCTTGACCTCAGTTAGGTGTGACTCCTTAGGATTTGCTTGAAATCTAGCACAAAGACACACACTAAACATAATATCCGGCCTACTTGTCGTTAGATAAAGTAAGGAACCAATCAAGCCTCTATACATTGTAGCATCTACATCTTGCCCATTCAAGTCTGCATCAAGTCGAGTGTTAGGAGAAATAGGGGTATCAATAGGTTTAGCTTTATCCATACCATACTTCTTCAATAGTTCCTTGATGTATTTTTGTTGATGTATTCTTGTTCCCTCAAAGGATTGAGAAACTTGTAATCCGAGGAAGAAAGAGAGTTCCCCGATCATACTCATCTCAAATTCACTGCTCATGAGATCTTTGAATTTTTCTACAAGGGCAGGGTTAGTGGAACCAAAAATAATATCATCAACATAGACTTGGACTACGAGAATCTCACCTTTGTGTTCCAAGAGGAACAGTGTCTTGTCAATGGCTCCACGTCTGTATCCATTGGAGAGAAGGAACTGTGCCAGCCGATCATACCAAGCTTTGGGAGCTTGTTTGAGCCCATACAATGCCTTGTCCAGAGAATACACATATTCTGGATGTTCCATGTCTTCAAAGCCTGGAGGTTGTTTCACATAAACTTCCTCTTGAAGATAGCCATTGAGAAAGGCTGTTTTGACATCCATTTGATATAACTTGAATCCTTTGAAGGCAGCATATGCGATAAGGAGTCGAATGGCTTCGATGAGGGCTACTGGAGCATATGTCTCATCATAATCGATCCCTTCTTGTTGGTTGTAACCTTGAGCAACCAATCTGGCCTTGTTCCTTGTCACAGTTCCAGAGTCATCAAGCTTGTTTCTGAACACCCATCGAGTACCAATGGCATGCTTGTGCTTTGGAAGGGGAACAAGTCTCCAAACTTTGTTTCTTTCGAATTGATGTAGCTCTTCTTGCATAGCAACTATCCAATCTGGTTCCTTGAGTGCTTCTTTGATGTTCTTTGGTTCTACAAAAGAAATAAAGGCATAGAAAGCACAAAAGTTGTAGAGTTGAGAGCGAGTACCTCGTTCTTCATATGGTGTGAGAAGGTTGTCGACTGGATGGCTTTTTGCAATTCTGGAGCTTATAGATGCTGGAAGTGGAGATATAGGAGAAGGATCTGTAGCTGTTGTAGTTGGGGGAACAGTGACAGCTTCTGAAGAGGTTGTAGTTGTTCCCCGAATTATCGGTGCAATAGCGTTATCCTGGGTGTCTTCCTCCGAGTCCTCCACAATTGCATTTAGAAATTCTTCTTCGATTTCAGATGTATCACCACCAGAAGTTCCTGTAGGAACAGTGGCGACACCAGTGTCAGCATCTTGGGTTGTTGCCGAGGGAACTACAGGTGCAGGTGGAGCGATGTTGATCGTAGTTCCGCTATCTGTGGTAGTTCCCTGAGAGCCTGGTGTGCTTCCACTAGGAGTGGGTGCACGGTTCCCTGTGCATGGGTTGTCACGATGATTGTTGTTGTCATCATCATCATCTGAGTCTTCTCGTTGCATCCTTGGAAAATCATGATCCGTTGTTGTTGGATTGATGGAATCACTCACAGCTTTGGAGTGTTCATCGAAGACTACATGAATACTCTCTTCAATCTTCCGGGTTCGCTTGGAGTGTTCTATAAGCTTTGCTTGAGTTAGCATACCCCAGAAAGATTCCTTCATCGCTCCTTGGATCGAATTTTCCCAAGTTGTCCTTTCCATTGTTGTGAACGAAACACATGCAACCAAAGGCTCGCAAGTGGGAAACATTGGGCTTGCGTTCCCTGATTAGTTCATATGCAGTTTTATTTAACAATGGTCTAAGCATTGCACGATTAAGGATATAGCATGAAGTGTTGATCGCCTCAGCCCAGAATATTCGAGGAAGGTTGCTTGCAATGAGCATTGTTCTTGCCATGTCCTCCAATGTTCTGTTTTTCCTCTCGACTACTCCATTTTGTTGTGGTGTCCTAGGAGCAGAGAAGTTATGAGAAACCCCATGTTCCCTGCAGTAATCAAGGAACATGGAATTTTCAAACTCTGTTCTATGGTCGGATCGAATGGAGCTTAGCTTGAGACCCAGATTTGTTTCCACACCCTTGATGAAGGATTCAAATGCCTCGAATACCTGTTCTTTAGAAGAGAGAAAGATTGTCCATGTAAATCTAGAGTAATCATCAACAATAACAAAGACAAATCTGTTCCCTGCATGACTTCTTATCCTCATGGGACCACAGAGATCCATATGGATCAGTTCCAGAGGACGAGAGGTGGTAACATCCGGTTTGCTTTTGAAAGAGGAACGTGTTTGCTTTCCTCTTATACAGGCTTCACAGACTCCATGGATTTCAGGTTTGACATTTGGAAGTCCTCTAACCAGTTCCTTCTTGTGGAGTTTGTGAATGAGTTGTAAGTTTGCATGTCCAAGCCTTCTGTGCCACAGTTCCATTTCTTCAGCTAGAGACGCAAAGAACAGTTCCCTTGAAGGCTTGAATGTTGTGTCAACAATGTACACATCGTTGAATCTGACACCTTTCAGCACAATCTCCTTGGTTTTTCTATTCCTCACGTGGCAATCTTTGATTGTGAACACAATCTCGCTGTCTCCTTGATCACAGAGCTGAGCTACACTTAGCAAGTTAAAACCAAGTTGATGAACCAGACTAACCTCTTTGATTTTGATGTTTGAATTCAATGTAGCTTCTCCTGTTCCCACTATCTCTCTGCAGCGTTTATCTCCAAGGGACACGGTTCCCTTAGAGTGTTGTTGAAGTGAGGTAAGGTGATCTTTATTTCCTGTCATATGGCATGAGCATGCGCTATCAATGAACCACATGTTGTTCCCCCTCACTTCATCCTGCATAAAGAGAGTTAGTGTTTAGCGACCCAGGCAAGCTTGGCTTTACCTGGTCGTTTAGAGACAAAATAATATTCTCTAGGCTTATCATTGCATAGTTCAGGAGAAACATCGTAATCATTTAAATCGACATTATTACTCCTACTGTTCCTTCGTTAAGTGTGCTCTTCAGTGAACCTTTGTTTCTTAGCACAATTCTTGACAACATGGCCGTTGTTCCCACAATGCCAACAGATCTTGTAGTAGTCTCCCATGGCATACTTACAATTTGGGACATGCATTCTACGTTGCTTAGCTCTAACTGGGTCAGGTGTGTTAGGCAAGTTTCCCTGAGATTGGATGAGATACATTTTATGGACAGGTTGACCTTGGTACCACGCTTGGTCTTCACTCAACCCAATCTCTAAGGTCTTCACACGCTCTTCTATGTAAGAGTTCCTCTCCTTAACATTTTGAAGTTCCCTATCCTTCATCTCTCTAATCTCAGGTATGGTTAACTCATGTTCCTCACTCTCTTGCCCCTTTCCTTTGTACCCCATACCATACTTAGGCTCAACAAAGGTAACATTTTCTTCTCTAAGCTTTTGCTCAACCAGGATAGAGTGGATTTTATTTATTTGAGCTTTCATCTGAGATAGGTCCCTAATAGTGCTAAGAGAACTATGATCATTGTAAGTAGCAACACTTTCAACACGAGGAACAACGGAGGAACTAGCAATTTTAGACAAAGATTCATTCAATTCATTGCATTTATCCTCAGCAATACTTAGGTCGTTTTGAGTTTTGAGGTTCTCATTATACATTCTCTTTGATAAGAGAAATCAACGACTTTTTATCAAAATTAACAAGAGATTCAAAGAAAGTTTCAGGATCTACCTCTTGTTCTTCACTTGATGACTTCAAAGTCATTGCACATATTCTGTTGTTCCCCCATGACCCTGGTTCTTCATCGTCAGAGTTGGCACAATCATCTCCCAGACAGCAATGAAAGCCTTCTTTTTGTCATTCCCAGAATTGTCGCCATAGTTGTCTGAGTTGTTCCCTTTAGGGCACTTATTAGCATAGTGACCCTTTTTCCTTACAGTTGAAGCAAGTAACGTCCTTGATGTCCCGTTTCTCACCATTGTTCCCTTCATTCCTGAATGATCGACCCTTGCGATAGAGAGTTCGCATGGCCTTGGTTAGGAGAGCAATTTCTGGATCTACACCATCCAAGTTGTCATCTTTATTGTTTTCAATTATCTCAAAAGCCTTTTCAACCATCAAAGCAATGCCTTTAGGTTTGACATATTTGTCTTCTTCATCATACTTCTTAATTTTTCCAAAGACTTCACGAAGTGTGAGGTTGAGAGTGTTTGGATTCTCCTTGAGTATAGCCTTAGTCATCTTATGCCTTGGAGGAAGTCCATCAATGATGATGAAATTTTTTTCTTTAGGAAGAATTTCCTTTTCATCCACATCATGAGCAGCAAGTCTTGTGGTGATTTCCTCAAATCTGGATTGATAAGAGGAAACAGTTTCACCATCCACCATGGAGAAGTTATAGAAGTCTTTCTTTGCTTGAAAGCGATCAAGTTCTCTAAGATCAGAACTTCCCATGTACATCTGTTCCAGAGCTGCCCACATATCCTTTGCAGTGGCACAAGAATGAAGCTTGGATGCATCTTCAATGCTGATTGCATTGTTGATGAACATTCAAGCCTTCGAATTTTTCTCCATGATTCTGAAGTCATCTGGGCTCCAAGGTTTGATTCCTTTGATCACGTCTTCAACAACTTTTTCTTCACCCACTTCAATGACTCTCCAGCATTGATAGTCATTGCTCTTCAACCAGTCTGTGAAGAGGTCCTTCAAGTGTTGAAACTTTCCACCAACAGGCAGGAACGGTGGTTTGTTGTTCACAAGCCCAACTTCATGAGTGGAAGCCATTGTTACCTGTGAATCTGAAAAGAACACACAATCTAGAGCTAACCTGCTCTGATACCAATTGTTGGATCGTTAGTGTGTTTAATCAGGGAACTATATGACTGTTTCCTGGGTAGCGGAAATAAGTAAAGATTCAAAGTAACAACACAGTTCCCAAAACGTGTACTTGTTTCATTAAGAGTTGTGCAATCTTACAAGTCTTCTCTCCACCTATACCCTAGGTTAAAGACTTTTAAGTGCAATCACCTCTAAACAACACAAGAACAAAACAAAGACTAAAGAAAGAACTCCTCGTACCTCGCTTTAGCTTTCGATCTCAGTTCTCAAGAGCTCTGGATGACAATAGCTGAGATATCTTTCCCCAAGACAATTCTCATCTATATATAGGGTCTAACAAAGATCCTATTAACAAAAATCTAACTACACACACGTATGGTAACTATGACAAATTCTGTTTCCAAATAAACTCTAAATCTGATAAACACATAGTTTCCATGTATAAAGTTTCCTTAGACTCAATATCTTCTTTTTCTTCTCCAATTAAATCACGAAATCTTGTTTCCTTGTATAATTGAGTCTGTCTGGGAACAGCTGATGTATTTCTGTGTTCTCGCATTGTTCCTCAGACGCAGTGTTTCCATAAATAGAACTTTCCTTGTATAAGCGCCACGCGCTTTCCAGCTTTATCAATTGTTTGCGCGGGCACTGTTCCTTGTTGTCACAGCTTTCCAATGCGCTCCTCTGTTTTCTCTTCTTCACTATTTTGCCATTGTTCCTTTATCTCTTCATGAAACCTGAAATTAATAGGAACAACACAAAACCATAAAACCTAATGGTGTTTATCATCATCAAAACCAGAGGGAACTGTCAAGGTTCCAACAGTTATGTTGTTCCACTGTTTACTTTTGATCCTTTGATGATGCCAAAAGGGGGAAGTGTGGAAATTGTGCGATAGCTCAGTTAAAGGAGGTAACAGTTTACATTGTTCCTAATTCTTTATGAATTTCTGGGCGATGCTAGTGCTGAGGGGGAACGATGATGCAACTTGAAGATATGAATTGCAATTATTCATTTGACATAAAATTTTTCTTATATATTTAAACTGAGATACATGTTGATTAATATTGCCTTGCTTATTACTCTATCTTGATCGAACAATTTTTGAATGGGTTTGTCATCACCAAAAAGGGGGAAATTGTTGGAACCTTGACGTTCCCTCTAGTTTTGATAATGATAAACACCATTAGGTTTTATGTTTTCTTGTTGTTCCTATGAGTTTAAGGTCTTATGAAAGAATTAGGAAACAATGGAAAACGCATGAAGAAGAAGCAGAGGAATACAATGGAACGTGTGGAAACACGGAACAGTTATGCGAGAAGCAAATTGGAAATATG
Source organism: Rheum nobile (assembly GCA_027886185.1). NCBI lineage: Eukaryota > Viridiplantae > Streptophyta > Magnoliopsida > Caryophyllales > Polygonaceae > Rheum > Rheum nobile. The sequence goes on from WOAB01000003.1 coordinate 863,900, forward strand.
AAGCGCGCGTGGTTTCTATACAAGGAAACTTCTATATATGGAAACAACGTCTGTGGAACGATGAGGAACGCAGAGTGTTGCCAGCTGTTCCCAGATTGACTCCATTATACAAGGAAATGAGATTTTGAGTTTTACTTGGAAAAGAAGAGAAAGATAATGAGTCTTAGGAAAGTTTATAGATGAAAACTATGTGTTTATGAGTTGAATTGTTTAGTTGGAAAGAAAATCTTTCACCGTTACCTTATACAGCGGGGTTGCTAACTATTTGGTAATTTGGTAAGAGATCTTTTCTACCACTATATATAGATGAGTTTACCTTGGGGAAAGGTATCTCAGCTATCACATTGAAGACTACAAGGAGCTTATTGCAAAGTTGAGATCGGAGATCCAAGGCAAGGTACGGGTTTGTACTTGATTGCTTAGGGTTTTCTTTATGTTCTTGTGTCATTGAGAGTTGATTGCACTCAAAGTCTTGTAACCTAGGGTATAGGTGGAGAGAAGACTTGTGAGATTGTATAATTCTTAATAATACAAGTATACATTTGGGAACTTTGTTGTTACTTTGAATCTTTGTTTATTTCCGCTGCCCAGGAAACAGTCACACCGTTCCCTGTCTAACACACTACGATTCAACAGTCTATATTTTAAAAAGGTTATCCAACTTTATTTAATTTCGGTAAGTAATTAATATATGTTATACTGATGAATATTTATCTCAGTGGAGGTTGTATTCGGTACTTGTAGTTTTGGCAACAAAATAAATAAGATAATATGTACAAATAATAAAACATTGGCTTTACAAAATAAATAGAATAATATGTATTGTGGTAACATATTTTTGTACCACAATAAAGATCAATCGTTACTACAATTAATCTTTATCGTGGTACAAAATATGCTACCACAATTGGCATCGTCCGTGGAGAACGAAGGCGACGATGAATCGCCGGGGACGCACCCGGAAAGATGGATTCCTTCTCGGATTCGTTTTGCGACAGAATTTTCAAATTAATACAACTTTCGATTCGCTAGTTCATTTTGCGTGAAATCTGGAGTGATCAAACTAGACTCTTCAAGGTTTCTGTGAGCTTTGGAATCACTCCATTCTGACATATGTGCAACAAGAACGACTTTTCCAAAGTCGGGGTCAAATTCAGATAGAAATCATGCGACAAAATTTTCAAATCACTACAACGTTCAATTCGCTCGCCCGTTTTATGTGAAATTTGGAGGGACCAAACTAGATTCTTCTCGGTTTCTGTTGTCTTTGAAATCACTTCATTCTGACTTTTGTACAACAAGAATGACTCCGCCAAAGACATGACCAAATTTAGAGAAGAACACACGGCTAGCGCAGCTGGCACAAGAGCTGGTATTCTATTCCCCCACACCGGGTTCGACCCACGTTCAACTCGATCGGTAAATTTCTACACCAGACTTGTTCAAGCTAAATTCATTCAATCAATATTGATGTAATTCGAATTAATTGTTCTATAATTATATGTTTATGCCATGTCGGTACAGCCGTACAAACTTTGGAGCGAATCGCTAACTAAAGCGACTCATGGATTCCGTCGACGAAGATGATTGATAATGCGTTGTCGTGACACCTAATCAAAATAAAATAATCCTAACAAACCTAAACAAGTAGTAGAGGTAAGCAAGGGTCGAATCCACAGGGAGGAAGTGATCAATTCATGTGTTTATGAGCATGCAAAGTAACAAAGGGGGGTTTTGATTATCAAGCAGAGCAAAGTAAACAGGTTTAGTTGACTTGAGAATATGAATGGGGAAAGTAGTTCCACTAGAACGAGATCCACAATACAGAGATATAAGTTGATCACTGAAATCTATTCAATCCAAGTTCTTTTACTATTCTTATGGTTGTTCACACCCTGATCTTAAGTACTATTGATTCTCACAGTTGTCAATAGACTTATTACTATGCCAATGATAAAATACCACCAGTCACGCCTGTCACGCGGTACCAGACCGGGTACTTTACCACCAACAAAGCAATAGCAATGCATAGAAGGATATATGATACATGCAAGTAGAAAGACGTACAAGTACTCACTCCCCTACTTAACATGCAACTGATTCTCACTCACAATTGTACGCTCGGAACCCCTATACGCACAATCGTGTTTGCTACTAGATATGCACTCGGAACCCCTATATGCAATCCTAGCAATTGATAAATATTACTCAACCTAGCTGGCCAGACTATGAAGAACAATGATAAATCAATAATCAATATAACCAAGAGAATCAAACCAACACACATAAGAATAAGAACAAGGAATAGAAATCTCACAACCGAATCAATTGTATTGCTTCAAACGTCTAGCAGAACAAAGGTGTTTAGTTCTCCATGGGTTGAAAACCCTGGAGGCAGAATGAAAAACGAACTAAGTCTCTCGAAGGAGAATTGTGTGTTGTGGCAACTAGGTTAACAAAAGTATTTAACCTAATTCTAAAACTGATAAAAATAATAAAAAGAAATAATAATAAAACTAATAGCCAAAAATAAACAAACGAAATAGGGAATTAATCCCGTAATTCTCGTGCAAGCCTCTCGTCTGCCCATCTCCAATTCCAGTTGATCGGCCCGCTCTTCACATCAGCGGCCCATCTTCAACAAATCATCAAGGCGCTGATGTCATCCTCCGTCATCGTCCGCTTTCTCCAGCTTCAATTCAGCGCTGCTTTTCTTTACGCGTAATGGCCGCGAGGCGTCAGCCTTCTCTGAGATCCACCGCCGGGTCGCGGTGAGATCCACCGCGGGGCGGCGGTGCCTTTTTCAGCTTCTGCGACACTTTAGTAAAAATGCCATAACTTTTGATTCCCAACTCGGATCGCGCTAATATTTTGAGGACTTGCAGTAGACTTCAATATCTAACTCCTCGAATTGGAATCACTTCATTTGGACGTTTGAGTAGAGAGAACGAACCATTTGAATTCAGCACATTATTCTTCTACTCTTCAATACACTTCAAACCTCTATAAATCACATGATTTCTTCACTTCTCCACTCTAACTCCATAATCCACGATTGTGCTCTAAATCCATCCAAATGGCGCCTCAAACCTGGTAATAACCCTTAGATATGTGCTACAAAATAGCACTCATCAAATCCCCCATGCTTAAACCTTGCTCGTCCTCGAGTAAGCTAAAGTAAACCTACTCCTTCAATCAATCCCCAAGGCTTCAGGAAGCATAGAAAACTCAACCTCCAAGAATCATACCAAACAATAAACTCCAGGCAACCATACAAATAAGCACAGCACAATAAACTACAACATCAAATCAATAATCTCAACACCCCACACATCCAAGTTAAAAGGAAAGCAGAATACTTTCCCCAAGCTTATCCCAAACACCATAGAGTGAAAATACTAATCCTATCCTCCATCTATCTTCTTATCTCTCCAAAGTGACCTACCCGAATCCTCCTTATAACTCCTCTTCTTATGACGCCTCGCCAAGAATAATGAGAAATCCTAAAATCACTCTTCTTCTTTTCGCTCATTTTGCCAAGGCGCCCTTTCGGGTTTTCACCAAGCCACTCATTTCATTTTCCAATAGATGTACTCACATAAGCTCACGTCACTCTTGACCACATATTACCCCAGCCTAATGCTGGTCCAAGCCACCTGCTTATTACCTAGGCCGCCCTTTTGGGTTTTCGACCTATCCCAGGATTTTTATTGTATGCCTTTTTTCAATTTTTGGCTTTTTTCATTTTATATTCATTTTTCTCCTCAACGACGTAGCAAGTATAGAACTCTCCCTCATGCTTAAACGTTGCATTGTCCTCAATGTAATGAAAGACAAAAGAATAGAAGCATAGGGAAAAGCAAAAAATAACTCACAAACGTCGCCAAGCTGCTTGGACACTTCCTTTATTGCTGGCTGTCTTCTCAATAAAGCCCAGGTCTCTGGTGTTGGGCGGGTGTCTTCATCAACTCTGTAATCTTCTTCTACCGTGCAACCAAAGGGAAACACTTTGGTGAATAGTGGTATAGCAATGATAGTAGGGTTGCATGGCCTTCTAGGAACACATGGTGGAGCCCAGATGTAATCATGGTGGGGGCTCTAGTGTTCCTCCTCCTCAACTGTCAATTGTAGGGCCATCATTGTTGTCAAATAATGTGTGGGGCTATGTCTCCTCCTTGACAACATGATGCGTACCATCTCCATGGGGAACTCTGGACAGCTGGCCTTTGGTAGAACTTTTTTTTTTTTTTTTTTTTTTTGGCCCCCCGTTTAAGGTTTTTTCGGGGGGTGACTTAGTGCAGGGAAGGAAGAGACTTACAATGGTGTGGAAACACCTTCTCCAATAGGCATGGGTCTCTTCCCTGCAGGTTAGTCGGACCCCGGCATGGGTCTCCAATAGGCATGGGTCTCTCCCCGGCAACGGCGCCAATTTGATAAGGCGTTGTCGTGACACCTAATCAAAATAAAATAATCCTAACAAACCTAAACAATAGTAGAGGTAAGCAAGGGTCGAATCCACAGGGAGGAAGTGATCAATTCATGTGTTTATGAGCATGCAAAGTAACAAAGGGGGGTTTTGATTATCAAGCAGAGCAAAGTACACAGGTTTAGTTGACTTGAGAATATGAATGGGGAAAGTTGTTCCACTAGAACGAGATCCACAATACAGAGATATAAGTTGATCACTAAAATCTATTCAATCCAAGTTCTTTTACTATTCTTATGGTTGTTCCCATCCTGATCTTAAGTACTATTGATTCTCACAGTTGTCAATAGACTTATTACTATGCCAATGATAAAATACCACCAGTCACGCCTATCACGCGGTACCAGACCGGGGTACTTTACCACCAACACGCAATAGCAATGCATACAAGGATATATGATACATGCAAGTAGAAAGACGTACAAGTACTCACTCCCCTACTTAACATGCAACTGATTCTCACTCACAATTGTACGCTCGGAACCCCTATACGCACAATCGTGTTTGCTACTAGATATGCACTCGGAACCCCTATATGCAATCCTAGCAATTGATAAATATTACTCAACCTAGTTGGCCAGACTATGAAGAACATTGATAAATCAATAATCAATATAACCAAGAGAATCAAACCAACACACATAAGAATAAGAACAAGGAATAGAAATCTCACAACCGAATCAACTGTATTGCTTCAAACGTCTAGCAGAACAAAGGTGTTTAGTTCTCCATGGATTGAAAACCCTGGAGGCAGAATGAAAAACGAACTAAGTCTCTCGAAGGAGAATTGTGTGTTGTGGCAACTAGGTTAACAAAAGTATTTAACCTAATTCTAAAACTGATAAAAATAATAAAAAGAAATAATAATAAAACTAATAGCCAAAAATAAACAAACGAAATAGGGAATTAATCCCGTAATTCTCGTGCAAGCCTCTCGTCTGCCCATCTCCAATTCCAGCTGATCGGCCCACTCTTCACATCAGCGGCCCATCTTCAACAAATCATCAAGGCGCTGATGTCATCCTCCGTCATCGTCCGCTTTCTCCAGCTTCAATTCAGCGCTGCTTTTCTTTACGCGTAATGGCCGCGAGGCGTCAGCCTTCTCTGAGATCCACCGCCGGGTCGCGGTGAGATCCACCGCGGGGCGGCGGTGCCTTTTTCAGCTTCTGCGATATTTTAGTAAAAATGCCATAACTTTTGATTCCCAACTCGGATCGCGCTCATATTTTGAGGACTTGCAGTAGACTACAAGATCTAACTCCTCGAATTGGAATCACTTCATTTGGACGTCTGAGTAGAGAGAACGAACCATTTGAATTCAGCACATTGTTCTTCTACTCTTCAATACACTTCAAACCTCTATAAATCACATGATTTCTTCACTTCTCCACTCTAACTCCATAATCCACAATTGTGCTCTAAATCCATCCAAATGGCACCTCAAACCTGGTAATAACCCTTAGATATGTGCTACAAAATAGCACTCATCAATGATCAATCTCTTGAAAGTGGGATCCAAATGCTTTCTATGAAAGACTGATAATCATGATGCTGAAATTAAGGTCTAGGGCACGAGGTGACATTAAGCCTTTGAGCCTAACCTACAGGCCGCATGGGCACGCGCTTCCATCTTATTCTATTAGCCTATGGGTTGTAGAGGCACAAACTCCCATCTTATTGTATTAGCCTAGGGGCCGCAGGGACACGAGCTGGCATTTTATTCTATTAGCCTTCGGGCCAATATCTATTATGTACTATTAGCTATCGGTTCGTAGGGGCACGAGCTGCCATCAAGTTTTATTCTATTAGCCTTCGAACCACATTCAATCTTCATTCTATTAGCCTTCGAGCCGCAAGGGCACGGGCTTCCATCATCTTCATTCTATTAGCCTACGAGCAGCAGGGGCACGAGTGCCATCAATCTTTATTTCATTAGCCTTAGGGCCACAGGGGCACGAGCTGCTAGAAACCCCCATTTTTCCCCTTTTGATTATTGTCAACTTTACTGCTATTTAGTATCGCCAATGATGCATTGTCTATTCATTTGCAATTGATATTGATCTTACATGCTTAGGTTGCACAAGACCAACCCATAAACAAAAATTGTACTAGCTTCCACGCTAGCTACAATTCTATGAGAAGCACAAGCTGCTTAGAAACAAAAATTGCATTAGCTAGCTTTCATGCTAGCTGCAATGCTATGAGAAGCACAAGCTGCTTAGAAACAAAAATTACACTAGCTTACAAGCTAGATGCAACGTTATGAGAAACACAAACTGCTTATAAACAAAAATCGCACTACCTTCCACGCTAGCTGCAACGCTACGAGAAGTATAAGCTTCTTACAAACAAAAATTGCACTAGCTTTCATGCTAGCTGTAACGTTATGAGAAGTACAAGCTCCTAAGAATCAAATGGTGCACTAGCTATCACGCTACTTGCCATGCTACGAAAAGCACAAGGTGTTGACTTCTATATTAGGTTTAGGGCCAAAAAGCACAAGATGATAGTTCCCAAGTAATATGAAATCAAAAAGACACCGGTTGTCAACCTAGAAGAGATTTAAAGCGCAATCTGACCCAAGGCATAAACTTTGGGGGAAAGCCAGAACGAGCCAAGAAAGCATAGAGCATGTAAGTCATTATGCAGAGTAATGATAGGCTACATTTAAGTCAATCCGAATGAAATATTACAACAATCAGCTTCCTAAACCACAATTGGTGCTTAAGGAACTTGAAGGGCATTTATGGAGGTAAATTTTATCCCATAAACCTTTTTTTATCTATTCATTAATTTCTATTAGTTGAAAAGTCAAGCAGCTATTCAAGAAGGAGAATAATAGACTTTATCATTAAACTCCCATTAAGGAGGAAAAATCTCATTACCATATTTAAAATGGTATTAAAGATGCTAAGGTACCAAAATTCTAAACCTAATTTCATTTTTGAATCATCAACCTCCATTCTTCAATTTCTCTACAACGATCAATTACTGATTTGGCCATCAGAGGGGCCTTAGGGGAGATCACGGTCCTCCCTTTGACCATGTTCTTGGATGCAGATCTTGAAGGTTTAAGCGTTCTTTTGAGATCAATCGTCGCTACAATTAATTTTTATTGTGGTACAAAAATATGCTACCACATGTATCATGTGTGATAATATGTATAGAGGGATAATCTGTAGTATTCTGATATGTATAAATACCTAAGCTTGAACTTTCATTAGGTGAAAAATTAAAGGCAACTTCCATTTTAAAAATAATGCAGAGATCAAAATTTTGACCTAAATTCAATTATATGCATGATCATATGATGAAATCCCAAGCACGATTGATGCTCAATATCAAGGAATGTTGGCCCTCAAAAACACACAAGACGACGATGAAGGCTAGTGCATGAAAATGATGATTTTGGTAGAGTTTTTCGGATTGTTTTTGTTTGAGTTTTGGACTCGGTTTCTATGAAACTTTGAAACAAAATGAAGAAGAACAATTCTGTAATTTCATAAAGGGATAAGTGAACAAGGTCTTTATGGATACGACTCACCACACCTTGAACAAGATCAAGTACAAGATATATTACACACTCGAGGACAAGATCGGGAGTTCTCGATATGACTCACGAGTACAAGGAAAAACCCTAGGAATCTGTCCTAGTTACAAGTTGACCCTCTTCTGGCTTTTTACTTAAATTTTTGTGCCTAAACATATGGAAAAAACTCTGTTTTGAATAGAAGACAACAAAGAAAACTACAAACTATTCAAATAGCCTTGTCTTGATTGCTTGTGGAAAGAAAGAGTTGTCAGCCAATTCATAGTGTTGAAGAGAGAGATTAGCCCCTTTATTTGATGCATAAAATTCACATATTCAATGCTTAATATCAGCCATGTTTGATGGATGGACGTTGGTTATCCTTGGACTTCCTCGGCATTGAATTAGGTGAGACAATTTCAGGCTAGAGTTGGATTGCCACAAAGACTAGACATTTCTGGCTTGTTCTAGACTGATTTGGTGAAAACATTTGTCATGAGAGTTGTAGCCATTTCTCTTAGCTTTCATGACTACTCATGGACCTCCATTGGACCTTCGTAGGGCTGTCAAAACTTGACCTGATGCGAATGACCGCCCGAAATCGAACCCGTTCGATATCCGAAAAGAATAAAAAAATGTATACTCGAGCCTGACCCGACCCAAAACGACTAGACCAAACCCAAAAAGAACACGAACGGACTAGCCCATTATCAACCCGGTACCCAAAGTCACCCGACCCGAAATCACCCGAAAACCCAAAGTTGTCCGATCCGATATCACCCAAAAACCCGAAGTTGCTCGATCCGAAATCACCCGAAAACCCGAAGTTGTCCGATCTGAAATCACTCGAAAACCCAAAGTTGACTGATTTGAAATCCCATGAAAACCCAAACTCGATAGCTCGAAATCACAGAAAAAACCAATGCCACCTGATCCTAAACTTTCTTTATCGTTAGATCATAAACATTCCTTATGGTAGGTTTATCCTCACTATTTACCGTAAGAATCATCCTTACCAAAACCCAATTAATCTTAAATATAGAGCTCCAATGATAGGAGATTTTATAGTGAATATATATATATTGTAATTATGTATGCATTCAATCGAAAATCGGTTTCATCGAAATACATTTCAACCACAATTTGATTTATACGAAATGCGATTCTTTTGAGATCGTACTTAAACAAAATCTTATTCATTCAAACTCATATTTATCTGAATTCTGACTCAACTAAAATATGATTTACACAAGATCTAGTTCGGTCATAATCCGAAATAACCCATCGAAATTGACCCAAATATCCGACTTCTCCCGATTAAATGAACAGTTGACCCGACCGACCCGAATTGGATTGAGTTGTCAAAATACATGTGAATATGTCATTAGCCCGAATCCGGATTAATCTCAAACCAAAATGACCCAATCCGAAACCGATCCGATTTGCCCAATTGACAACCCTAAGTTTGACCGAAATCCAAATTAACCCGGCCAAAATTGACCCAAATACCCGATCTCACCCGACAAATGAATATTCGATCCAATTCGACCCGATATGTTCTAACTTGTTATAATATTGGACATTAGCCCGAATCTGAAATGACCCGACCCGCCCGATTGACACCCCTAGACCTTCGTAGCTCCCAAACTAGCCATAATACTGAGAAGGTGTCGGCGGGTCAGATTATTTGGTTTTGACCTCTTCTAACTTTCGAACACTTCCTTAGACACAAGTTGTTGACCACTTGACCCTCTTGAAAGATGATGGCAGCCATGGTCGACACATCATCATATGATTAAAATTCACTAAAAAGTAGATAACATACAAAATAAATATATGTATTCCCTATATGGTTAATCATGTGTGATTATATGTGTAAACTTATAGATAAAACATGTCATCCTTACAGAACATTCATAAACTTTATCATGTTGTTGCTCCAAATTTAAAAGTTTCACAATCTTTTGATTATCAAATGATGTATATATTAGGGCTTTTAAAGTATAGATATATATAGCTTATCATATATATTCCAACATGTATATTTAATATGATAATAAATAAAATAGCCTAAAAATTTACTTCTTTGTTTGATATGCTAGACATGTGAGATTATAATTTCATTATATTATAACAAAATCTATACATAGAATATTAATATTAAATATTACCATATATAAGCGTCATACAATCTTAGAATCTATACATATGTATCTATATTCTATATTAAAATTTTACCATATATGTACATAATTTTATAGACTTTGGATCATATGCGGAGCACTCTTCCCGTGCGGACGTGCGGAGCATGCACTTTAGGGCCTTATTTATGCACTTTAACGTCTTATTTGTGCACTTTTTTTTTAAAAAAAAATCTTTTTCAAATTTTTTTCCAATCATTTTTCAATTTTTTTGCAAAAGTGCACAAATAAGGCCCTAAAGTGCACAAATAAGGCCCTATAGTGCATGTCTGCACGTCCGCACGGGAAGAGTGCTCCGCACCGGAACCGCACTCTAATTTTATAAGTACCAATTTTTCAAATATAAGAGGAGTAATACGCACTATAACGTTTATTTTTGGTAATGAGTTTCACTGCATACTTTGTAGAGAACCAACCATTCTTATTGGGTTCCCAATACATGTTGTTAGTGATTTGACTAATCAGAATAGGTACATATGTGATTAGATATACTATATGAGGTGAGAGTATCTGTAAAGTTTTATTTTGTTCCATTTCTTATTGGGGTTTTTGCGCCAAACCACCTGTTATATGGTCGATTTTGCACGAAACCAACTGTTATATCGATAATTATTTTAAACTACCCATAAATGGCCCTCTGTTAACAACGAGTCACCCACGATCTTTTTCCGTTAGTTTCTCCGCTAAAAAGTGTAAAAAGACCAAAATTCCCTTGTAAATATATCAAATTTTCACAAAAATGTCATTCTTCCTCCACCCAATTACAGAAAAAAAAATCCCAAAAAATCAAGGATTTAAACTTGATGGAGGAGTTGTTAAAATGGTTATATGTGCCTAAAAATTACCTGAAAGTTTCCATGGTTTGAGGGATTTGAGAACCATAGGTGCTTTAGAATGGGTGAAGGGGTAGAGCTCGTGGATGATTGAACCAGAGAGGATTTGAACTTTGTCCGCCATAGCTTGGCAATACTTATTCATGGTATTCCATACCATTTCACAATTTATGTGACTTGTTTGGCAGAATCCTGGTTGGTTGTGGTTTCAATGGTCCAATTTCAGACTCCATTGGATCTTTGTCAAAGCCTTATATGTTGTAAGTATCCCAAATTGGTGAGTTTGAAGTGTTTGTGGTCAAGTTGTTGTGTAAACTATGGTTTCTTCATGTGTTGGAAGAGATGAATGTGTTGAGATGTCGACTCTGCATGTCGTTGAATTCGAATAGCTTCATCACGAACATACCAGCTTCAATAGGGATTTTTTTTTGGGAAATTTATTTTATTTTTTATTTTTTTCTGTAATTGGGTGGATGAAGAATGGCATTTTTGTGAAAATTTGATATATTTACAAGGGTAATTTGGTCTTTTTACATTTGTTAATGGAGAAACTAACGGAAGAAGCTCGTGGGTGGCCCGTTGTTAATTGCAGGCCATTTATGGGTGGTTTAAAGTAATTATCGATATAACGGATGGTTTCGTGCAAAATCGACCATATAACGGGTGGTTTGATGCAAAAACCCATTTCTTATTAATATCCAAAAACACTTACACCCGAGCGTTCAGATTATCTTTTGATGCAATATTCACAATATCACATAATTGTTTCTTAAGGATGCATTTATATGTCCAAAACCTGAACGCTTTTCCAAGATTGGGCATTCATAAAACTTGATAAGAGCACCACCCCCCCCCCCCCCCCCCCCACCCCACCCCCCCCCCCCCCCCCCCCCAAATTAGATTTTTGAACAATAAAATATATTAATTTTTTAACAATAGTACCAACAAAGCTTTAAAAAAAACATGTATAAGTTTTTATCAAAAAAAACTCCTAGAAAAAGCCTATGTTTTGCCACAAGCACCCACAACCCTCAGATGAGGCCTAGGTAGACGACTGACAAAGTGTTTTTTAAGTTGTGATTTTTTTTGAAGAGGAAAGGAATGAGATTGGCCTAACGTCTATGCGTAGTCCAGCCTAGAGCATCCTGCCGGATGAGAACACGAAGTTCTGAGTCAAGAGCAAGATCAAACACATGAGATGAAATGCTGAGTTTAGCAATTTTGTCAGCAGTACGATTCACCTCGCGAAAAATATGCCTGATAAGGACATCTTGGAAAGAATGGAGGTCAAAAAGGATATCTGCGACAACCATTTCAATTTCCCAAGGACAAGCCCAAATGACTTTGATTGAGTTAATAAGGCAAAGGTTGTCTCCTTAAATTTCAATTCTAGTGATATTTAGCTGTTTAGCTGTAATGATGCATTTCCTAAGGGCCATTGCTTCAACCATTAATCTGGTGTTAAAACCACATCGATGCTTTCCATGTGGATAGTTTCTGCATTATCATTTCATATTATGAAGACAAGGCCAGCCTCTCCATTGTTAGTTTTTGTACCGTTGAAATTAATTTATGAAAGTTTATTAATGGTCTATCCCATTTTAAATTTCTTTTTTCCTTGTTATTCCATTGTTTTTCTTTGGTGGGATGATAAATTCATCATCGATATTTTTAGTTTTTTTCCAATTAAGGAGGAGATTGAGAATATAATTTCTTAAATCTTTAATTTTATTTGCATTGGAGTAATTAAAGATGACCTGATTTCTGTTGATCGAAAGTCCCCACCTCGTACCAAGGCAAATAAGTTCTTCCTTGGATAATAAACTTTGTATTTCTCATAGTAAATCTTTTGGTGATCTATTGTTAATTCTAATATTTCTAATGATTATTTCAATTTTTGTGTTTTGTAACTTAATGTGTTTAAGGGTGAATGGGCATTGTAAGAGGAAATGAATAAGGTCTTCTTGAGGGTTGTTACAAGAGTCACATGTGAGTGGAACGGAAACATTTTTCTATGCTAATCTTAATTTTGTTGGTAGACCGTTATGACAAGTTTTCCATAGGAAATTTTTAACTTTCGGGTATATGTCTAGTTTCCATAACCAGGAGAATTCATCAATTATAGTGAGTTTATTGTTTTGTTACTAATTCAAATGTTGTTTTTGTTGAAAATCATCCATTTTTACTTGGTTTCCAGTAAAGTCTGTCCACTATATTATTTGTTGGTATTGGGATTTCTATAATTTTGTCAATTGTTTCTTTGTTAAGTATATTTGCTAGCTTACTATGATCCCATTCTTTGTTTGTTAAGAATTCACTGACCATTGTTTGCATATTTGGTTGTATATGTGATAATCACTCATTTAGTATATTGATATTACTAATCCAATTATCTTGCCAGAAATTTATAGCTTTACCATACCCTATAAGTAGACTTGAGCAAACGCGGGCCGGCTCGCCCGCCCGCTAAACAATACGGGTTACTCTTTTTAGAGTATTGTAGTAAATTGGTATTTTTTAGGTATTTTTCATTAATTATTTTGACCCAAATGTTTTCTAGTTCAGCAAAAAATTTCCAGATGAGTTTCATCTGTAAAGCCTTGTTCATGTCATGAGTTTTCCTTATGCCAATACCACCATTGGCTTTGTTTTGATAGATTTTATATCATCCTATTAGTGGTTTATAGTTTGGATTTTTTATTCCATAGGAAATTTCTATTGGTTTTATTAAGTTCCTTATGTATATGGTTGGGTAGCATGAAACATTGTATTAATTAGTTTGGTTTAACAGCCATGTTAGACTTAATAAGTGTCGCTCTACCTTCGAGAGAGAGAGAGCTTGCTTTCCATTTAGAGAGTTGATTTGTAGTTGTAGATACAGTATCCTGAAATGTTTCGCGGTTGACTTTCCCATTAATAATTCGGCAATCCAAGCATTTTTCAAGGGAAGTAGTGCTAGGTATATTTAGTACATATTTTATTAGATTTTTCAGATTGTTAAGGATATTATTTGTTGTTTGGAATACTGATTTATGGTAGTTTACACATTGGCCCGATATGGAACAATATTCTTCAATAATTGTTTTGATTTTGGTACATGCTGATTGATTTGCTTTAGCAAAAATAAGAATATCATCTGCGAATGCTAAGAAAGGTAAATTGGTTCCTACACGTGTTATTTGAAAATCGATTTGGTTGCGGTTAAGATTACCTTCTTGTTGTAGCTTTCTTGCTAATACTTCAGCACCAAGGATAAACAGAAATGGTGACAGAGGGTCACCTTATCGTAACCCTTTTTTAGGGTAGAAAACATTAGTAGGTCTGTTATTAACAAGGATCGAAAAGGAAACAGTTTCAATGCATTCTTTAATCCAATCGATAAAATGATTAGAGAAGCCAAATTTTTTGAGTACATATAGGATAAAATCTCATTTGATTTTGTCGTATTCTTTTTTCATGTTCAGTTTAATGGCAATCCATCATTCTTTACCTTTTTTTGCACGAAAGGAGTGGAAGATTTCATGTGCTATTAATATATTATCTTGAATAGCACGGTTTACTACAAATGCTCCTTGTAAGGGGTGGATTAATTTATCCAATATAGGTTTCATTCTTTGTGTTAATATTTTAGAAATTACTTTATAAATTATGGAGCAAAGACTGATAGGTCTATAGTAATTAGTGGAGTTTGGATTATCACATTTAGGAATAAGGGTGATGAAAGTATGATTAATTTATTTAAGGATTTTTCCAGAGTGGAAGAAACTTTTAACAGCTTTAATAACCATAGGTCCAACAATATGCCAATGTTTTTGATAGAATAAGGCATACATCCTATTAGGATCAGGAGATTTATTACTACCAATATTAAATATGGCATTTTTAATTTCCTCGTTAGTAACATTTTTTGTCAGTTCATCATTTTCTATATCAGATATTTCGTTATTAATATTTCCTAGATAGTCTTGTAAAATGTTATGATTAATCCTCCCTTTTTTAAATCTTTTTTCAAAATCTGTTTTGATTTCATTTCTTATGTTTTCAAGTCCGATGATAATCATGCCATATTGAGTTCGAATTTCTCGAATCATTTTCCTACTACGTCTTCCATTAGCTATTCTATGAAAGTAGTTAGTATTTGATTCGACAAGTTTGATATGTTTTGTTTTAGCTCGCTGGCTCCAATATTCTTTTTGATATGAGAGTAGATTATCCTTTTTACAGATAAGTCTATTTTGTTTTGTTATTATATGTTGGGTTGGATTAGATAGGATATCTTTTTGAACTTGTGAGAGTTCATCTTCAACTTCTTTAAGTTGTTTAAAGATATTTCCAAAGGTTGTTTTATTCCATTTTTTCGCATTGATTTTTAGTGTCATTGTCTTTTTTACTAAGTTGTACATGTGTGTTCCTTGTATTTTTATTCTCCATGCTTGTCTAACAACATTTTCAAAGTCTTTTCTATATGTCCACATTTTTTCGAATTTGAATGGTTGAGATTTCATTGGATTAGGATTTTCCAATTTTACCGAGATGGGGCAGTGATTTGATGAAGTAAAGGCATGATTTTTAGTGAAAATTATTGTGAACCATTGCAAGATTCGGTCATGTATCAGTACACGATCTAGCTTTTCATAGATATTATTAAGGCGTATTAGCAAAAATACCAGATTTGCTTTTGCCAGTTGCAGAAATCCAAGATTTTCAACGGAATTGCAAAAGTATCAGAATTCTGTACGGATTCTGGCATTCTTGCTATTGTGGAGTGTGGAATTTAGCTTTTGTTTTAAGTAGAAAATGGGTAAAAGTTGGCTAATATTATGTCTAAAAAATATAAAAGAAAGGGTTAATCTCTCTTAATGAGGTTGAAGCCGCCGATGGACAGAGGCATCACATCAGTGTGAAAAAATTTCAGCAAAGTGGACTTCGAATTGGCGGGCAAGTTTCCCTCCAAAAAATCTGACCTCCATCAACCTTTAATCCCTCCAGCTAACCTCCCCTAAAAAAATCCATGAATATTCCTGGAGAACTTAAAAGCAGCCTGACCAGTTATTACACGTGAGATATTTCGCACCTGATATTTAATACCTGACGCTTGCAAATACAGCTTGAATGGGTAAGTAAATTCTCCTGAAAAACAATCAATTTTCCCCCTCTGTTCTGTATACGTGAAGTTCAAAAACCTTATTTATTTGTAGGTTCGAAACTAGTGTATGTGACGTTCATCAGTGGTGGAGAATGGAAAGAACAAGGGAAAAGGTGGTTGTATGAGGGTGATAGAATAGTGAAAGCCATGTTGCTTTCCCCTGACATGGACTTGGCTACACTGCGCAACAAATGGACTGAGAAGAACCCATTTGATGAAGAAAAATTGATTGTGCAATACGCTTATGAAAATAAACCAGAACTTACACCCATCTTTATAAATGATGACGACGATCTTGTTGCGTTCAAGTTCTTGAACATATGTGGAGAAAATTCAGCAAAGTGGAATATTGTGTTGTACACCAACCTTTTAAAGAAGGAAGAGATTCGAAGTGAAAGGGCTGAACATCGTACTCTTCCTTCAACAGCTCCACCATGAACTCAGAGCCAGAGCCAAGATAATAAAGACTTTTTCAGGTCATTTTTTAAACAAGACAGAGCACCTCACACAGATGTCAGGTCGATTGATGAAATTATTGAAGCTGACAACGATGCAGAGTTAAGGAGATTAAAAAGGGATGAAGTGAGGGGGAAATACAAGAGAAATTGTCCCCTGATAGTGGAAGACATTATATCATTGAGCAGCGATGATGAGGACATTGAAGGTGCTACATCCAGAAACAAAGGAAAGCAGGCTATGCCTGATTATGCCAACAGTGGAGTTTCTTTGGAGGATGAAATAGAAGATGGCTTTGACTATGAGGGCTATTATGAATCAGGTGATGATGATTGTGTTGATGATGTGGAAGGGTTAGGGTATGCTTCAGGGGATGATGTGAATACAGTTGGTCTAGATGATGTGTGGGAAGAAATTAATGGCATTGAGGGAACACAGAACGAGGAGCAAATAGAGGATGATAAAGAAGAAGAGGTTGATGTTGATGAAGACATGCTTAGAGTGCTTCAAAAGAGGTACTATCCAGCGGAGATGGAAATGTTAGTTGAAGATGAGGAAACAAGTGCAAACAAGTCCTCATATCCAACAATGAAGGTTGGTCAACTCTTCAATTGTAAGGAAGAGTTCAAAGCTTCACTCTTCTCCCTGGCAATGGAAAACTTCTATGAGATGCGTGTGAAGAGGTCCGATAAGTGCAATTATGAAGTTGTGTGCGTTGACGACAAATGCAAGTTTTTTTGTCGTGGCTCATTGTATCGAAAAACGTCGTTGTTTATGGTGCGACAATATGTTGCGGATCATACCTGTGGCATGAGAGTAAACCACAATCACCACAAAGGAGCAACTTCTCGGCTGATTGCCGATAAAGTACTTCACAAGTATGGTTTTCTTGCATTTGAATATATTTTTGTGATCAAAGGCCAATATGAATGCATGTATTGATTCACTTCGTTACATCTCAGGTTTTTAAACGGCCGTAAAGGCCTACTTGCTTCAGAAATTCAGGATTTCATGTTACAGCAAGGGATAAGGACAAGCTACTACAAAGCCAATCGAGCGCGGCTCTTCGCCCAGGTCATGGCACATGGTATAGCTGCGGATAGCTACAAGGCAATGTACTCTTACATGCACATGTTACAAAAATCTAATCCGGGAACATACACGAGAATAGTCAGAGATGCTGAGCAATGCTTCAAGTACGTCTTCTAGACTTTAGGTCCATGGATAAGGGCAGCACCACATCTGAAAAAGGTCAGTATTCAGTCGTGATGTTGTTACGTCAGGAGATATAGTTACTTTGTCAGGTAAATCTACTATATGACTGAATATGTGACAAACAGAAAATAGTTATGTGTGTGTCAGGGCAACATCTGAGAAATAGTCAATTTGTCATTTTGTCAGGCTATATACCGTAGTTTCAAAGCTTATAACTCTGTTGTCAGGGCAACATCTGAGAAAATAGTTCTGCGTGTGTAGGTAATATCAGTTGATGGCACTCACCTCTCAGCCAAGTTCAAGGGGATACTTCTGTTGGCAACGGCACAAGATGGAAACGGCCAAATATATCCCCTTGTTGTTGCCGTTGTTAATAGTGAGAACGATGATGCATGGTCATTGGGAAAGTGGGAGTGTTTGGAGATCCTTGGTAGAGAACTTTGGTAATGGACCGGTGAGTATTTGAAGAGACTTGGTAGAAAAGATTTGGGCAAGTAAGGGTGTACTTTTAGTGAAATTTTTAAGGGGTCAAATCGGAATGAAAAATTTCAAACTTACCCTCTTATTTCAAAGTGACCTGACAAACCTGAATACGTACTGTAACAATTTGTATAATGCCTGAGAAACCCGAAAAGGTAAAAACTATGTACGATGTTACATATCTCAGAAACAGAACAAGCATTAATCGTCAGTCGACATATGGTTGTTTGCAAGGCTTATAACTACGTTGTCAGGGCAAATTTTGAGTATGTAGAGAAGGAAGTGCGAGCATCGAAGTATTTTTAAGAACCTTGCTCCAGAGCCTGGGAAAAGCATTAAGACCTCGTTTGGTACGATTTTCATGTCAATCTGAAAACTTAAAATTTATTTCACTCCTTGTGTAATGGGCCATTCCAAGCTGAAGGAACATTTTCATTCCATCTTAAAACCCAACGTTTCATCCATTCCAGCAAAATTGATCTACTTATTTTTTTCATAATCGCTCCTCTTAATCGAAAATTGCTAATGCGCCTCATAATTACTAAATAATTGACTAATATTAATTATTTATATTCAATAATATTAATTATTTTCATTGAAAAAACTTGATTATTTTTACTGATAATAAAATCTATTAAATAAATTTGGCCCCGTTATATTATTTTACCTATTCAAAATAACTCATTGCAAATACAACATTAAGTGACAACTTGAAACTTACCCTAGAAGAGTTAAGTGGAAAGGATAAGGATGACGTCAGCTGAAGATTTATTCAAAAGCCGATGTTGTGTACTTATTATGGCCTGACAAAGCAGCAAACGTCTTGTACGACTTTAATACTGCCTGACTGCGTCAAATCGTTGCCGCCGTAGTTGCAAATAATAGAGAGTATCTTATCCCTCTTGAAATAGTTTAAAAACCCAATTAAATTTTCATTTTAGGGTCCCTTTAATTTTGAAAAACTATAAATGTGGAAGTTTTTGTACAGTTTAAAAACCCATTTCATACTCTTTTGGTTTAAGGTGGAAGCTTGTACATAGTTTTTTAAGTATTTGTAAACGGTGTCAACAACGCTTGAATTTTTTGGACTGCACTCTGCATATAAGAAAAAGATGTTGACCTGACACACATCACATCAGGCATTGAACTTTCATTTCATTTCTCTTTCTTTAATAAAAACAAGAAAAACAAAGTATGGGCACAAGGAATATCCTCTTCTGGAGAGGGCACGAAAGAGGAACACCATCATCATCGAAAATTGGCACAGAAGGAAAAACAAAGAACAGCACAGAGTCGAAAGAGGAACACCGTCTTCGAAAAGTTGCCCGACATTGTAGGATGACAAACGGCTGGACACAAGGAAGATCATCTGCCAATTCAAATTCGTGGAGGAGAGGGCACGCAGCTGGTGAATCATCAACTCAAAAATGCTTCCATGGCTTCCCTGCAACAATACAAACATGCAAACACACTCAAAATTCGGGAAAACAGTTCTATGGGTGTCCATTATGGAAGGTATTGTTGAATGTCAAATTTCGTGCGACATATGCTTTTAAATTGGGATTTCATTTAGAATTAAATTAGTTGATTGGTTGAATTTTGTATTAAACCTTAGGCAGGGCACGATTGCAAATACTTCAAATGGGTGGATGGTCAAGCTTATAATAACCCCTCCAATGAGTCCATTCAAAGCGTAAGAGTTGTTGAAGAACACGGGGCAACCACTCGGCAAAATCTTATCTACCAACAACCGACTTCAATGAATGACATTATGAATATCAAAACAGAAAATTTCGTTTTGAAAGTTGTACTTGGTGTGGTGGTACTTGTGGTGTTACTTGTTGTCTTCGTTGTCCAATTTGTAACCTTGTTGGTTAAATTATGATAACTACTCATAACCGTATGTTTACCAAGACAATGTATTATGGTTCCTTGTTTATAAAACGAGGGTTTTCTGCAGGTAAAACATGAATATTTCTTGAATTAATCACCAATTTCCTTGAAAACATCCTTGAATTGTCATCACAATTTCAAATACAATTACCACATGTTGTTAGTACTCTGCCATTAGACGCGGGTTCTCCTGAATATATTTCATTTGTCATGAATATTCATGTACACATATTCGATGTTATTGCTCTGAAATTTTACTCTTTTTGCCCTGAACAATAGTACGTTTAGTATGACCATGATACGTTTTGTCCTGAAATGAAAATAGTCAAAAGTAGTAAATGCGAGATTACGGGCAACCATAACAAACATAAACGTTTAGGATCTTCATTACAAAACAACCATAACAAACATAAACGTTTTGTCCTGAAATGCTAGCATTACATCCCTAAACAACCATACCAAACACCATAAAAAACAGCAAAAAAAATTACAAAACATCCCAACGGCCAACACCACGGCCATCATCACTGGGCCAGAGAAAGATCTGGAGTGTCCAGCACCACATACACCTTGATGCTGGCGACCCTCTCGCCGAGGCGGGCAAGGTCGTCATAGTCGGACTGTGTCTGCAGCGGTTGAAGAAACCGCTGGCCGGCTGATGGGACCTGTTCAAAAACTAAGGATTTTGAACCGAGAGAGAGCATGCTTATCTGACCATGGACGTACCAGATGTCCATCTTGTTGGCTGGAACTTTGAGGAGTTGGGTTCTCTTTCCCCTGTACTCGTGCGTAGTCAATAGGGCCATCACCCCGGTCGATGGCGATAGTTTCCCATCCCAGTACACTTGCAGGAAAACGTTCGAGTCGGCCATGTTGCAAGAGATTTTTTTCGAAATGAGAGAGGAGTGCGAGGAGTTTGAGACAGGAAATGTGAGGGGTTGGGACAAGGCAAGAACGCTATTTATACAAAAGGATGAGTGGGTAACGGAGTTAATGACGGGTAGTTGAGGGATCACACGATATTTAATTAAAAATTAAGAGGGGTCAAATCGGGTATGCATTGGAAAGGATGACTTTGAATAAAATTTCTTCATCATGACCTGACAAAAGATATTACATACTGTAAGAGAGTAGAAGAACCTGACAACGCTTATTGCCGAAGCTTTGGTTTTATTCGAAAACTAGTTAACCCCATCTTTAAAATAGCTTATTGCCAAAGCTTCGGTTTGATAACCATTTAAAAACGTTGTCTTTTCCTACGGTTATTTATCATTGTGATGTTTCTTCGAGTTCCGCCATAAGTCGTGGGATGACTTGGAATAAGATTTATACAAATTGACCTGACAAATATCAATATGTACAGTAAATATCTATTGTGGACTGACTTATTTAACAATTAGAATAAAGCTTTGGTCTGAAGAACTAACTCCGCGGTTATAAACTGTTTTAACTGTTTTTAACCGTTTTTAACTGTTTTTGTACAGGTTCTGTTGTTTTATTTTTCGAATTTTTTAATCACCCTCATGAAAGTAACCCTAACCGCCACCAACCCAAACAACTATTTATATACCCCCTCATCCACATTCTTCCTCATCCACAATCCGCTACAAAAACTTTTCGAATTTCCTCATCCAAAAACATCTTCGAATCACCCTAATAACTCTAATTTCCGTTCTCGTGCTTCTTTTGTTTCCATGGCTTATGAGCCTGACAACCATGAATGGGACCTTAATGATCACTTCGTTTACACAACTGTCCACACCGGAGGGAGACTCATCCCTTCAAGGGGACAAGATGCCATGATTTCCACCCATGTCTACCAAGGCGGACGGAGGCAAAACTGGAGGGCCCATGCTGAAAGGGTACGAGAAATCCATGGGTTACTGAACCAACTATTTTATTTTAACGATTCTGATCTAGGCGCCTCTTACTTCTTCGAAGTAGTTCCCCCCCATGGCGGGCCTCGTACATTGAGGGCCTTACAGCGCCGCGGAGACGCTGTCGCCCTTGCCGCCCAAGGTAGAACCGTTGCTCTCATCAACATATTTATCACCCAAGATGTTGTTGATGAACTTCCGCAGCGTGACGGCCCGAAATCATCTGTCTCCTCCGCACATAATTAGTATCTGATGAAGGAATCTAGTTTAGTGACAATGTAATACAGCGTAGTATTTAGGAGGTTCTGTTGTTTTATGATACGTATGTCAAGTAGGAAGATGATAATGGCATATAGTGACTATATATAGTCAGTAGGTTATGAGATAGTATATTTGGTATGGTATGTTAATGTCGCGGGAATTAATATTTCATGTCAAGTGGGAAGACGATAATGTCATTGGATGACTTTGAATAAGATTTTCCTACGTTTAATTACCATTGGATGACTTTGAAGAAGATTTCTACAGATGACCTGACTAACATCAATAGGCACTGTAATTCGATTTTGTGGACTGACGTAAATCTGTAGTCTCGCCTGACAAATAAGAATATGCATTGGAAAGGGTGACTTTGAATAAGATTTCCTACGGTTAATTACCATTAAATGACTTCGAATAAGATGTCTACAAAATGACCTGACAAAGCTAAATACGTACTGTAAGTCAATATTGTTGACTGACGTAAGTAAAAAAAACCAAAATTAATATGGTCACAAGAACTAACCCCGCGGTGAAAACCGGTTTTAACTGTTTTTTACCGTTTTTATCCGGTTTCGTACCTTTTTTTCCCGGTTTCATAACCGTTGACATGTAGCACAAATTTAGGTTAGTGTGTACTTTAACCCCCCTCTTTTTCAAGGCTATTTTCAAATAATAAACCTTGTAACCTTTTTTAACTGTTTTTGTACCATGTTTTTATTCGGTTTCATAACCATTTATATGTAGAACAAAGCTTCGGTTTCAAAACCACTTAAAAACGTTGTCTTTTCCTACGGTTATTTACCATTGTGATGTTTCTTCCAGTTCCGCCATAAGTCATGGGATGACCTAGAATAAGATTTCTAAAAAATGACCTGACAAAGCTAAATATGTACTGTAAATTTATAATGTGTACTTTACCCCCCCCCCCCCCCCCTTTTTTTACAGGCTATTTTTCGATTTCCAAACCCTTTAAATGTAGGAAATATTAGGTTTCAATGTGGGAGTTTTTGTACGATGATTTGCAATAACTGGGAAGGATGAATTTGAAATAGATATATCAAAACAACCTGACAAATGTGAATATGTACTGTAAATCCGTAATCTGGCCTGACTTAAGTCACAATTTTCCCCCCTCTTTGGTTTTATTCAAAATCTAACCCCACCAAATGTTTCCCAACAACACAATGCAATCACCACATTACATCAAAAGTCCTTAAAGACCATCCCAACAACATCTAAAAATACTATGAGCCATTTGACTTCTATGTGCATCTATGAATTTGTCCGACGACAGATCCAAGTTTGACATGCCGAGAATCAATAACTCAATGTACTTCAAGGTGTAGACCCCACAATCTCCTCTGCACGATGTACAAAACACGTTAGAATGTATATCAATTGCAGTTTGATAAGGATTTATTTGGGCATAAATACATGTATACTTTCCCGCGCTTGTTCTGCTTAAGGTTATGACGACGGGACACCGACATTGGATTGTCCAATAACGGTTCACATCTCTTTGCCAGTGGCTCGTACATCTTGGCATATCTTGGAACAGTCTCAACGATGGGGCGGATCATATTGAAAATTTCCTTGTCTTTGTACAGATCCACATTACAGTCATAACCCGTCACACACCAGTCGCATAGATCAATTTCTAAGGCAAACCAGTGCTTCCTTTCGATATTGAAGCACGCGTATATGCGTTCCGCATCATCCCATCTCTTCCCATACTCTCCCGGACATGAACCCATCATGTATGACAACATTTCATCCTTACCCTTACGTGGAGAATTTATCTGGAAGCACTCGAATTCCCGTTGCACATAGTTCTGCCAATATGGGTCAAGCACAACCACCTTCGAAAACCGCTGTGGATCCTCTGAAATCCTTTGACGATAAAGGAACATCATTTGCTCCATATGCTGTAATGGTGCAACAATGTTAATCTATCAACTCGAAACTATTTTACACATGCATACTATTTTCAAATAATGCATTGGAATATTACCAAACCGCCCAACCAGTTCTTTGGGGCAAACAATATCTCAAAGAACTCCTTGTCCAATGATTGCCCGGCCGATCCAGTTCGGGGTTCAATACTGCATGATGGTACATATTCATTTGAATATTAAACAAGGATATATATATATTAGTACATATACAGGCTATATATAAGTTAGTCAGTCTACAAAGAATCAATTTCCGGTCAGAATTCTAGAAGTCAGGCCAGAAAAGTTTTTGACATTCATTTCATCAATTCCTTATTGAGTAGAGTGGATAAGTCACTAACCTCTCACTCTGCATCCACTTTACCAGCTCTGTCATCCTTTCCACCTTGCTATTTTTGGTAATCTTTTTTGCCAATTTCTACTCATCCACATTGCGGTAGGGTGATTTTGCCTTGGCGGAAACTTCGCGAGTGCGAGTTGGATATGTCTTGTTCGGAACTTGGCTACCCTTCCTTGGTCTGCCCTTCCTCAGCACTTTGGACTCCTTGGTCTCCCCTTCATCACCCCCCACGTCATCAAAATCAGCTTGTGATACCTTCTCACCTTGTATTTCAGTCCGCGCCTCAACACCTAGCTCATCAAGCTTCGTCCCTCCCTCCACAACATCTCCCGTTGATTCCTCCATAACTCCTTCATTAATAGTGTTTTGTCCCTCGACATCTCCCTTCGGTTCCTCCACAACTTGGTCATCAACCTTGGTCCTTCCCTCCACATCAGCTCCCTTTGCTACCTCCTCAACATCAACACCTCCATCATCAACCTTGCTTCCTCCCTTCACAACAGCTTCCTTTACTTCCTCCACAACTCCGTCATGCACACCCTCATCAGACACTGCTTTTGTTGCCACCTCAACTTGTGTTGCCACCACAGTCCCATCATTAACCAACTCGTCATTAACCAACTCATTGATGAGTCCCTCCACATCTTGCGGTGTTGCCTCATTAACCAGCTTCTCATCTGCATGTAGTATTCTACAAGTTTGGACAAGAACTGACAGTGGATCTGTTGCATCCCCTTGCTCTTCTTCCTCATCTACTATTGCGACATCTTTACCCGCCTCTTTCTGACCACCTACATTACCTGCATCATACACAACTATTTCACCAGCATTTGGCTCTCCATCCATTGTCTCCTGAAACGATGATATAAGGTCTGAAATAAGCAAATATTTTTCGAATTGTGCTCAAATTGACTGAAATGTGCATATATGGACTGAATACATATATGGACTGAACTTTTTACTGAAACGATGATATATGGTCTGAAATGTGCACAAATGGACTGAAATATGTACATCTGGACTGAACTGTACATATAATAACTGAAAGTTTTGGGCATACATACCTCATCAGTCTCAGTCTCTTCGGACTCTCCCTCTTTGGAGTCATTGTCTTCGTCATCTTCAGACTCCATCTTTTCCTCTTCATTATTTGCCTCAGACTCCGTCTTTGCCTCCCTCATGCTCTGCTGGTGTTGGGGGATGTTGGGTTCATTATCACTGTTAACCTCCCCAGAGAGCTCTTGGTGTGTACTGATGTCTTGATCACTGGATGAAGATGCCCCTGTTCTAGGAGCTTTGGCTCTTATGAACTTGTTTAACTCAATAAATTCCTCCCTTAGAGCATGCATCATTTCATGCAATTCATTCAAACAACACATAATTTGCCTTGGGTTGAAACCCTCAATGTTTCCAGCTTGCCCTCCCTTACCAACTCCCTTGGCCTTTTTACCAGCATTTTTCCTTCTGGGCTTCAAGTGCTTAACAATATCATCCAAGGATTTGTGTCCTTCCTCCTCCGGGAAATAACAGCTTTCTCTCAAGTCCTCTCCGTCCTCCTCAACAAGGATCTGTTTAGCAGGGAAATTCCTCTCTAGGGCATCAGAAATCGCATCCAAGCTTGGCCTACTCGATTTAAGCCACCTCACACCTCAGGGCTGCACAACTTTAGTAAGCTTTTGGGCAAATGTTCTGCCAATATGGGGCACTGCCTCCTACAACCATATCTGAAACAAACAGAATTGGAATTAATCCATAATTATGAACAGAGGCATTAACCTTTCTCAGTTTTACATACTCAACTACTAACACATTACCTGAAACACCATCGGGAAACCCCGTATGGTGTATCCTGTTCTGGCATTGTCTGAAACTGCAAGTGCAGCCTGAACTGTCTCCATTCTTGTGTCCAAAGCAGAAGCCAGACTTTGATGGAGGTCAAGATATGCACTCCTATCCCATGGGAAATTATTGAAATAATCTAAGTCTTCCATCAGTTTGACATGAAAGGGTCTGACCTTCCTCTTCTTATCACCCCCAAGTACAACACCCTCAAGAATTAACAACAAGGCCATCTTCATCTTATATACATTGTCCTCCCGATAGG
Organism: Rheum nobile; assembly: GCA_027886185.1. Lineage (NCBI taxonomy): Eukaryota > Viridiplantae > Streptophyta > Magnoliopsida > Caryophyllales > Polygonaceae > Rheum > Rheum nobile. The sequence continues at coordinate 890,673 of WOAB01000003.1, forward strand.
ATAAGAAGTTGTTTAAAAGGTTAGCAATAGTAATACTCCTCACCCCAAAAAATTCAAACACTGCATTCTTATCCTGCATACTGTCCTCCTCATCGGGCATCCCACAATTCAGTCCTGTTATTAGCCTAAACTCCTCTATTGAAAACCTACATGGTTGTCCACCAAGATCATACCATGTCTCAAACTGCTTTTTTGTGTCCAGTTGCCTAAACAAGACATGGTGAATCAGTTGTGCAGACAGTTTCATGTTTTTCATTATTTTGATTATTGGGCCAAAGGGCCCCTGCATAACTGTCTGCTAGTCTGTTCGAGTTAGTGTGTTCTCGATAAGAGAAAGATACTGAAGCCGTGAGTTCTGATTTATCCGACCGAAAAACAACTCCTCAGAATGCCACTTGTAACTTATCTGTAATGAATTACATTCACATATACATGACAGGTAAGAATGACTTTCATATTCACATAAAAGAGAGGCACCATCTTACTTTGTCAGGTAAAGATATATGTTTTCAGGATACAAAATAACTTGTCAGACTACATTGCGGTTTGCCAGGACAAATGGAAGTTGTTGAGGATAAGTCTTTACCCTATAGTATAACTTACACCTTTGTATCAACATGAATCAGGATACTATGACATTCTAACATTCTAACCACAGAACAAATACATGACATTCATATTCACATAAACCCTAAAACTTACTTTGTCAGGTAAGATAATTCGTTTCGTCAGACAATAATTTCTCTTGTCAGGCCATATGGATGTAACAGTTTAGGCTACTATAAATTTTGCACATCTCTCCGTGCTCTGTTTATCACAGAGCAAATCATGTTCTCATTTTCACATAAGCCTAATTTTAGCATGCATCAGACAAAATTTGTTTTTTTTTCAAGAAAATTAAGAGTTAGAGAAGATCACTAACCCCGCCAACCGACTTCGATGGCTCCTTCCTCGACCTCTTGGCTTTTGGTTCTTCAGCCATTCTCGGTTTCTTCTTCTGCATCGAAACGACTGGACTTGGTGATTCTTCTTCCTCTGACGAACTGTAGGCTCTCTTCTTTCGGCCCCTCGCCACTGGAGCCGCCTTCGCATTCGCGCTATCCTCAACCCTTCTCTTCGACTCTGTAGAACCATTCGGCTTCTGCTTCTTCACTCTGTCGTTCGCAGACTGCAAACCTCTGGTCCTCACCGTTGTCGATCTAGGGCTTCAGAAAGGGCTTCAAAAAGGGCTTAACAAAGGGCTGAACAAAGGGAGAAAGGGCTTCTCGCCTTTGGGGATTTCGAATTTGCTGTGAGGAATACGCTTCAAGAGTTCAGGGATGAAAGGAAAAAAGTTGTTCAGCGGAGAACATTAATTGGGGAAGATGAGATGTGCTACCGGTTGAACAGGTATATAATTAGGCTTACTCATATACCCGTTTAACACTTAACTGCATCTTAGGCCGTTTTACTTATTTTGATTTTACCTTTTTGGTTTTCAAAAGTGTTGCAGCTTTATGGCATATTTGCAATACTTTCTAAAACATGATATTTCTGCAAACGGCGTTTCGGAATCTGGTAGTTTTTGCTAATACTTCTATTATTAATTTCAGTGGTATTTTTCCTCAAAGTAAATGCTCCACCTTGATATGGAATTTCCAGTAGACCACAATTATTCTTAAATTGGTGAAGTCTTAATAACCTTGATGGTTGTGGGTAGTTACTGCCTTTTTTTCCGTGTTATCTCCGATTTCATTTAAATCACCAATAATGAGGCATGGTAGATGAGTTTGATTGATAAAGTTTGTTAATAGAGTCCATAATTCTATTTTTTCATTTTCTTTTGGAGGGGTATATGCAAAAATTAACATCATACATTAGTTTTTGTCAATGATTTTGTATTCAATACAAATGAATCTTTTATCGACATGGGTGAGTTCACAAATTTCATTTTGTAATTGGTAATCTTTCCACATAACGCAGATTCCACCTGAAAAACCACTTGCAGGTGAAAATTGAAATGTGTCAAAATCTGCTTTTTGCCATAGGAATTGTTTGGGTTCTTTATCCGTTTTGGTTTCAACTAAAGCCATGATTTGAATTTTTTCCATTTTACAAAAAGATTCAATATCAGTCCAGAGGTTTTTTCGACTGATGCCCCTACATTTCCATAGGCTTATCTTCATAAAAAACTGATTGTGTGTTCCGCAAGTATTGTTAGTCTTGCAGGATCAATTTTAGTAGATGTTGATTTTATTTTTTTAGTTTGGATAATAAGTCTTGTATTTAATATGCTGATATAAGTGTCGTATATTATTTTAATCAATATGGGTGAGAAATTGGAAGTAATACGATGAGAGTATATAGGTCATAACTGTTATAAGGATCTTACATATAAGATATGATTTAAGATTGAGATTGCCTATAGCGAAACATAAGCTCTTTAGAGATTTTCAGTATATCAGAAGTTGAGAATGAAGGAGGTTTTGAAGGAATTGTGTCCTTTAATCATATGTGCAATTATCGAACATGGAATAGGATAATTAATGGAGATTTACAATCCGAGAATTTTAGGGGTTGTAGTGCTTTGCTAGAAGCCAACTACGATCACTGAGCTTAATCGGGTTAGGCCCATGGCTATAATAATCGGGTCCTATGAGGTCACACATATAGAGTTATCAGGCTGGATCAAACCGAACCGGAAGCCCATGTGGGACATGGATTTCGGCCCATTGGCTTTAATTGGGAGATTGGCTTTTATTATTAATGGATAAAAATTACCATTAATAATTACTTGATAAGGAGGTATCTTATTAGAAGATATATGAAAACAATATATAATTATGATATCTATCAGTTATTATAAGATATGATCTTATATAAGGATTTGATCATTATTGAAAAGGTACGTAACGTCCTCCTCCTCCAAGACTCAGTACGGCCGTGCCCTCCACTTGCAAGCCACATTCGTTTTCCTTCGTTCGTCGTTCTAGCAGACGAGACCAAAGGCGATCCAGATTCCAAACTCGTGTGTACCAATTAGAGAAGCCACACTTGGGGCTTTAGATCTCCGCTGAAATCCTACAGGAACGTTTCAGGCTCGCATCAAACGGTATGTAACTCTACCTCTAATTGATTCCTATTAATTCGTGCATGAGATCCTTGTTAGATGCTAGAAAATAGTTTTCTGAAATTCCGCTTATACGCATCTAATCCCAACAGTGGTATCAGAGCCTCTTGCGTAAATTGATAGGATCAAAATATTAAAAGAGTTAATTTTGATGCATGTCTTGATTCAAATTAAGTGGTAAATTGATATATAGGTTAATTTGCATGATTAAAATTATGATTTTGATTGATTGGATTAGTAAAGTTGTAGAACTTTATGAACAAATATGCATGTAAAATTTCTACCCATACTTGATTCATATGATTTAATTATGCAAGAGATATGATTTTTTGGCATGTTTTAAATCATTAGATGAAGATTTTGATTTTCATAAGATGGATCAATTACCCATATTTTTTTTAATTCTGAATTTTATGAAACTGTTTCATACAAAAAAAAACAAATCTGAACAGTACCGAACCGGATTAGATCCGGTTCGGTACGCACCATGGCTTGCTCGCCCGGGTCTGCACAGTGCAGACCGCAGACGGAGCCCTGGGCATCAGCGCGGGTCTGTGTGACTCGGCACGGGTCGGGTACTCCACGGTGGGCGCGGCTCAGGGGTGGCTCGATGGGCTCAGCGGACTGCGGCTGGGCGCGGTTCTGCATAGTGCAGACCGCGGTCTCCGCGTGGTCCGGGCTGGGCTCGGGTCGGTCTGCGCAGTGGCTGCGTGGTTCGGTGGGAGCGGGTTGATCCGGGTTGGACTCGGGCGCGACTCGGTCCGGTTGGGTAGATTTTGGGTTTTAGGATATTTTCCTAAAAAGTATAAGATAGGATCTTGTTTGTCCAATTTGATAATATTTGATAATATCTACAATATAAATTCCTAAAAGTTGTTATGATAGATTCTCACTTGATTAAGATAAGAATATTTGATATCTTACCTTGTTTATGCATATCTTATCCAATAATGCATTTTAATGATTAATTTTGACTAATTTTATATATTGATTTTAATTTGAATTAAGAATTTGATATTGAATTATTTACCTCATGAGATGATTTATTTAATTTAATAATGTTTTATTTAAATTTATTTAAATTACTTATTGTTATTAATTAGATTAATATTGTTGATAATATTTGATATTATTATTGCATGCATGTGATTCAAATATTATGATATTATTGCTTGAATGAGGTGACTAGTATGGCCCACTTTAGGATAGAAAATACGATCTGCGTATCGTTAAGTTTTCTTGTACACGATCTGCGTATCGTTATGTATTTTTGTAATTTTATTTCAGTAATTAGATTATTTAGAAAATTATGTAATACAAGAAGAGAAGATCCTAAGAAGACCAAGGATGGAGATCCATGAAGGGTACCAAGGATGGAGATCCATGAAGTACAAGACTCTTGAAGATTAGATCTTTAATTTCGGTTTTTAGGGGTCATACTAGGAATACATTTAATTATTGCATTTTGAATGCTTTATTATTTAAGCCTTGCATGATTGTTCGTTTATGCTATTTTGTTCACTAGTAAATAGACAACTATTGCATGCTTAAGTCCCTAAAAGAATATTGAGGTATTGCATTTCCATGTCATAACCTATGAGGCCCTTGAAATTCGTTGGATAGGTTTCGCCAAAGCGAGGTGTCCTTCTTTGACCTTGGGATAGTGAGGGTGGATCTATATAAGGGATTCATAAATCTTGATATGGTTATACTCAACAAGAGACCAAAAGGCAAAGTTTTGGATCTTGAGGCATAGAGATGAGCCTAACATGGGATGTAGGCCATCAACCAAGAATTATAAGGAGTTATAATTAGTAAATATTACTTACCTTGATCAAATGAGACTTAGGAAAGTGCCAAAGTACGCTTAGGTCTTATCTGAGATAGGGTCTTGAAATCATTTTATTCACTAGGGACATACTTAATTTGAATAAAATGTGCATCTGCTTAAACTTTAAAGCATGTTTAATTTTGAGCTTTTGCATGTCAAGCATAAACTTATTTGCATGTTAATTCCTTTGTAGATATCATGTCTAGCAACGATGACTTGAAATTCACCATGCGCTCAATTGTTGAGAAGAACAAACTCAATGGAACAAATTTCCTTGATTAGGAATGGAGCTTGAGAATTGTTCTCAGATCCGAAGGACATGAGGACGTTCTAGATAACCTTATCCCTACCTTGACTGCCGCTTCTTCTGCTGAGGAGAAGGCGAAAGAAAAGGAGATGAGAGCTAACTCGGTGCCTGTCACCTGCCTTATGCTCGTTGCTATGGAGCCTGGCCTTCAAAAGAGGTTTGAACGTCGGGATGCTCATACAATCATGATCAACCTGAAAGTGTTGTTTCAGGAACAGGCCAGGATTGAGAGGTATGAGACACACATGGCCATATTGGAGCGCAAACTTGAGAAGGGTAAACCAGTGAGTGCCCATGTATTTGACATGATTGGTCTTTTTGACCAAATGGCAGCACTGGGTTCCCCATACAACCAAGAGTTGGCTACTGACATCATATTGCACTCTTTGCATGATGGATTCGCTCAATTTAGATTGAACTACCATATGCATGGAATTAGAAAAACCTTGAATGAACTCCATGGCATGCTCAAAACAGTTGAGCAAAACATCCAAGTTGACAACAAGAAAGAAGTTCTTTTGGTCAATAGAGGGAAAGGGTTCAAGAAGGGGCCTAAAAGGAAGCAACAAAACCAAGGGAAAGGCAAGAAAGTTTCTCAACCCAAGGCAGCTGTGTAACACCCCGTAATTTTAAGGGTATTTTGAATTATTTTTAAATTTTTCTTATGCCCGAATTGCTAGACGGATTTAATTCAGTGAGTCTCGGACCTTCTGAAGAGGGGTCTAAGCTCTGTAGAATTTTCCGAGCATTATATAATACAGTTGAGGTGTTTTCGGGGTTAATATATCGTTAAAGTATGAATATATTTAACCCGGAGTTAAGAAATTTAATCCAAACTAAGTTCGGATAAGAATAAATGAAGTCGGCCAGAAACCGCGATCAACCGCGATTGACCGCAATGAACCGCGACCTGACGCGATCGGCCGCGATCGCGGTAATGCCTTTTGCTGAGCAGTGTCGTCTTCCTCGCGTGGTGGTTACTGTAGCTCTGTTTTTGGGATATTTTTTGGGCAGGCCAAGTGGTCCTTCGCCTTTGTCCCCTTGTTCCCTTGGAGGTGGTCGGATTGGGCTATAAAAGGAGGTGAAGACCGAAGCAAGAGCTCTCTTCTTCTTTCTTCTTCTTCCTCCTCTGTTTCTCCTCTGTTTTTCACCATTGTTGAGCAGTTTTGGAGCTTCGTGTGTGGGAGATTTTGAGTGTCTCTTGAGTTGAGAAGGTGCTCTTGAGTGTTGTGTGAAGCTTTGTGGTGTTGAGAGATCGAACCATAGACAAATCGAAGGCAAACAAATCGGTTTGGGTAAGAAATTCTCCATTGTCGTCTCGCGAGCTAGCCACTGTCACAGCACAAAACCGCGACCGACCGCGACCTGCCGCGATCGCGGTATTGTGTCCGGGTTGTGTGTTTTGTGGTTTGGCTTTGGGCTTTGCTCGTTTCCTTTGATTTCTTCTTGTATTCTTTTAGATTCATATATAAGTATATTGAATCTAACTTAGGGTCTTGTTATGGGCCATTTCTTAGGGATTTAATATCCAAGATCTGCTCCAGTTTCAGACCCAGGAACTAGACGTTGCTCTGCTTGGTTCGAGCTTGTCGGATTTAAGGCAAGTGGTTTTTAATTAATTTGAAGATAATTAAAATCTGATATTATACTAGGTTGTATATTTTGCTAGAACCGACGCTAGTCTATTCTAGATTTGTGCAGGTGAAGGCCGTAAGGGACTTTGATATGATTTATTGTGTGTGGCTTAGATTATTAAATCTAGGGTGATAGTTGTTCAGGTTGAGCCGTGATGGTTCTCTGTGTGATGTGTTTGTGTGTTTAACTGTTAGTTAGCACGAGTATTCGTAGGAGCGCCTGGATCCGGTGTGTTCCATGGGCGTTTCTTTATAACTGTTAAGGGTAATTAAAAAAAACCAATGCGATAGTAGAAAGTTTGGACTCTGTGAGGTTCATTCTTTATAAGGGCAATCAAGACCCAATGCGATAGTGAAAGTTTGGACTCTGCGAGGTTCATTCTTTATAAGGGCAATTAAGACCCAATGCGATAGTGAAAGTTTGGACTCTGTGAGGTTCATTCTTTATAAGGGCAATCAAGACCCAATGCGATAGTGAAAGTTTGGACTCTGTGAGGTTCATTCTTTATAAGGGCAATTAAGACCCAATGCGATAGTTAGAGAATTGGATCATGTAAGGTCCAGTTAAAAGTTTATAACGTGATATGTGTGTGTGTGGTCATTTAATACAGATAAGTGCTTGTCGCACCTAATTAATGAACGTTGGCAAGTGATTTTTAATTAATTTGAGATAATTGAAATTTGATATTATATTAGGTTGTATTTCTGCTAGAATCAACGCTAATATAAAAGATATACTGTAATCATGTGACTTGAGATTGTGATGTGATTTGTGATATGTTGAACTGCTTGTGATGTGTTTGTGTGAATTGTATGCCATGAGCCTTTGCTTAGTCTATTTATTAGACTAACGCTTGTATTTTATTTATTGGTAACGTCATGGGGGTGTCGTCCGTCCGTTTCGGCACATGCAGATATGTTGCTGTTCAGAGAAGGCTAGAGCGACTATGAATATGAACGGTGTTTTGTTTTCGACAAGTTGTTTTGTCGCTTTGTGTTTAAAACGATTTCCGCTGTGCTATTTTGTATTTTGTTTATAAGTCTTCCGTTGCAAATTGCTATTTTGTATTGATGATGAAATTGGGTCGTTTTAGGAATCGTGTAATTCCGCGACCATGTGGTTTAATAAAAGTTACGATTTTAGTATTGTAACTGTGTTTTAAGTCAGTTATGACGTCGGAAAAGCCTGGGGTGACTTCGGGGTTTTCGCCCGGGGTCATCGGCAGTAGCGCTTTCAAATAGGGTTAAATTTGGGGGTGTTACAAGCTGAGAAGCCAAAGGTGGCTGCTGAGCATGACTGCTTCTACTGCAAGGCCAAGGGGCACTGGAAGAGAAACTGCCCCAAGTACCTGGAAGACAAGAAGAATGGAATTGTGAGTTCCACTTCAAGTATTTTTGTTATTGAAGTCTTAACAATCAAAGCTACTACTTGGGTATTAGATACCGAATGTGGTTCTCACATTATTTCGAATGTGCAGGGACTAAGAAGTAGGCGGCAGTTGGAGAAGGGAGAGATAGACCTGTGCGTTGGAAATGGAGCAAGGGTTGTTGCATTTGTCGTAGGAGATTATAGTCTGTCTTTACCTTCTGGCTTAGTTTTAGAATTGAATAATTGTTATTTTGTTCTTTCAATTACTAAGAACCTTATTTTGACTTCAGTTTTGGATATTGAGGGTTTTGAATTTGTCATTAAGAATGGATGCTTTTCTATTTTCAAGATTGATATCTTCTATGCCAATGCTTCTATGAGTAATGGACTCTATGTGTTGGACCTCAAGTCTGAAATTTATAACGTTAATACCAAGAGGCAAAAGATGAATGATTTGAGTAAAGCCTATCTATGACACTGTCGCTTGGGCCACATAAGCTTGAACCGCATGAAGAAACTCCATAAAGATGGAATTCTCAAATCAATTGATTGTGAATCACTTGAGACATGTGAGTCATGCCTAATGGGCAAGATGACAAGGTCACCTTTCACTGGGACTAGTGAAAAAGCTACTGAGCTATTGGCCCTAATACATACTGATGTTTGTGGACCAATGAGCACAGAAGCTAGAGGAGGCTATCGATACTTCATCACATTTACTAACGATATGAGTAGATATGGGTATATCTACTTAATGGCGCACAAATCTGAATCCTTTGAAAAGTTCAAAGAGTTTCAAAATGAAGTAGAAACTCAGACTGACAAGAAGATAAACGCACTTCGATCAGATCACGGTGGTGAATATCTGAGTCAGGAGTTCGATCATCATCTGAGAAGTTGTGGGATCATAACACAACTGACTCCACCAGGCACCCCACAACTGAATGGTGTGTCTGAAAGGAGGAACAGGACCCTGTTGGACATGGTCCATTCAATGATGAGTTTTGCTAGCCTTCCAATATCCTTCTGGGGATATGTCCTCACAATCGTTGTGTTCACACTAAACAGGACTCCGTCTAGGACTGTAGACAAGACACCATATGAGATATGGACTGGAAGAGTTCCAAGTCTGTCTTTCCTGAAAATCTGGAGATGTGAAGCTTTTGTAAAGCGTTTACTATCAGATAAGCTTGCACCCAAATCAGATAAATGCTTCTTTATAGGGTATCCTAAGGAAACCAAGGGATACTAGTTCTACAATCCCACAGAGCACAAAGTGTTTGTTGTAAGGGATAGTGTCTTTTTGGAAAAAGAATGTGTTTCCAAGAAGCCAAGTGGGAGAAATGTTCATCTTGAAGAGGTTCAAGATGAGCAACAAACCCAACAACAGGTCGACATGGACGATGCCGACGAGGAGATGTCAATATCTGAAGGCGTCCAGGTACAAGAACCAATACCTCAAGAACCAGATTTGAATGAGGACCCACAAACAGTTGTGAAAAATGATCTAGTTGTTGAACCCACACGTAGATCAAACAGGCCAAGGGCATAGCCAAGACGATATAATGATTTCATCTTGACTACAAGCCTTGATGTTCTGCTTTTAGAAAGCGGAGAGCCTGTCACCTTTAAGCAAGCATCGACGGGTCCAGACTCTGAGAAATGGCTTAGAGCCATGAAATCTGAAATGGATTCTATGTCTGAAAATCAAGTCTGGGACTTGATAGATTTTCCAGATGGGGTAAAACCCATTGGATGCAAATGAGTTTTTAAACTCAAGACAGACAAAGATGAAAATGTATCTGTTTATAAGGCAAGGCCAGTTGTCAAGGATTTTAAACAGATTCATGGTACTGACTATGACGAGACATTTTCATCGGTCGTAATGATCGGGTCCATTAGGATACTCCTAGCTATTGCCGCATATTATGATTATGAGATTTGGCAAATGAATGTCAAGACCGCTTTTCTAAATGGGTATTTGGAAGAGGATGTGTACATGACACAGCCAGAGGGTTTTGAAGATCCAACAGACCCTAGAAAAGTATGCAAGCTTAAGAAGTCCATTTATGGACTTAAGCAAGCATCCAGGAGTTAGAACATTCGATTTGATGAAGCTATCAAAGAGTTTAACTTCATCAGATGTGAAGAAGAGCCTTGTGTTTACAAGAAGTTTAGTGGGAGCAAAGTGGTCTTCTTGGTTCTGTATGTGGATGACATACTGCTCATTGGAAATGACATTCCGATACTAGAGTCCATTAAGGGATGGTTGAAGAAATGTTTTTCAATAAAAGAACCTAGGAGAAGCAGAGTACATATTGGATATCAAGATCTATAGAGATAGATCTAAGAGACTGTTTGGACTAAGTCAAGGAACTTTTATAGATAAGGTTTTTGACAGGTTTAAAAATGCAGGAGATGCACACTGGTGTGCGGCCAAGAACATCCTGAAGTACTTGAGAAGGACCAAGGATGATTTCTTGGTATTTGGGGGTGATGACGAGTTAGTCGTTCGAGGATATCGTTGATAGAGAAGATGTCAGAATGTGCAAAGTGCACAGAGATGACAATATTGCAGATCCACTGACCAAGCCTATGTCTAGGCCCAAGCATGAGAGTCACGCTAGGGCCAAGGGCCTCAAGCACATTGGAGAATGACTTTGAGATTGCATTGTCTTACATTATGAACTTGTTTTATGAATGTCAGACACATTTTATGCTTGATTATATGATATACAATTTTCATTCTTATTTGATTATTGCTTGGAGTTAAATAAAATGTCTAAATAATTTATAATTCGCAAATGGGCTCATCATAAGTATTTTGGTGAATGAAACCCCATTAAGTGAACTGAAGTTATGAATTATTCAAAGTCCATAGTCTGAGTCATTAATTAGGACATAAATGACTTCATTAAAGACTATATTGTAAGTTGACTGATAGCGTCAGGTTTCATGGGCTATGGGGACATAGAGATGTCTAGTCAATTACATAGATATGTATGGATGATACGTATAGGATAGACCCACCTTAAGACTCTCCAAAAGGGATTGAAGAGTTTTAAGTCAAACCATGATTGGTAGATTCCTCGGACATGAGTGTGATATGGTTTCTCTTGATGATTGGTATGTCTTTGACGCTGTTAAACGCTGACCGTAACAGACAGTTATAAAGGCAGTGATTGGGATTGCCAAAAGTTGAGTGGGAGCTATGGTCATACAAGACTGGAGAAGTCCTCCTTCTTCATGTATACATTGATACATGGACAGGAATGGTGTCTCGGCCACTTGAAGAGCGAGAACTGAAAAATGCATGGCCATGCTCGGATGGATTATCTGTAATCATCCGTTATTTGACAGTTCAAACTCAGGAGTTCAAGGAACACATTTGATAAGAGATATGAATGTCATCATATCATCAAATAAGACACTAAGAGACAAAGGGATTTAACATTGCACACTTGTTTTAAGGACAAGTGGGAGATTGAAGGAATTGTGTCCATTAATCAAAGGTGCAATTACCGAACATGGAATAGGACAATTAATGGAGATTTACAATCCGGGAATTTTAGGGGTTGTAGTGCTTTGCTAGAAGCCAACTACGATTAATGGGCTTAATCGGGTTAGGCCCCTGGCTATAATAACCGGATCCTATGAGGTCACACACATAGAGTTATCGGGCTGGATCAAACCGAACCAGAAGCCCATGTGGGACATGGATTTCGGCCCATTGGCTTTAATTGGGAGATTGGATTTTATTATTAATGGACAAAAGTTACCATTAATAATTACTTGATAAGGAGGTATCTTATTAGAAGATATATGGAAACAATATATAATTATGATATCTATCAGTTATTATAAGATATGATCTTATATAAGGATTTGATCATTATTGAAAAGGTATGTAACGTCCTCCTCCTCCAAGACTCAGTACGGCCGTGCCCTCCACTTGCAAGCCACATTCGTTTTCCTTCGTTCGTCGTTCTAGCAGACGAGACCAAAGGCGATCCAGATTCCAGACTCGTGTGTACCAATTAGAGAAGCCATACTTGGGGCTTTTGATCTCCGCTGAAATCCTACAGGAACGTTTCAGGCTCGCATCAAACGGTATGTAACTCTACCTCTAATTGATTCCTATTAATTCGTGCATGCGATCCTTGTTAAATGCTAAAAAATAATTTTCTGAAATTCCGCTTATACGCATCTAATCCCAACAGGTTTTACAAGGTAAACTATGAGGATTACTGATAGTAAAGTCCGGAGCAATACTGCAATTGTCTTTTGGGGATTCACAAATATTCACCCACGCGAAAGTATGAGTATCATATGCCCATTCCTGGCACTATTGTAGATGGATTCTGTCACAGTGAGTTATAGGAGAGGAGTAGCATAGTGCCCGTACCAAGTACGGGTTCAGTTGCATAATATATTTTTAATAAAATTAAAAAATATATTTTATATCTATTAAAAAATAAAACATATATGATATTAAAAATTGATCATATTATTTTTTTCTAAAATGTTTTTTATAATTAATAGTGCAAAGATGATGTATTATATAAATTTTTCATAATCAAATCAGATTATCTTTTTAAATGAAATATATAACATTTAATTTATCATATTATATAAACCATAACACCAAAAATATATTTCATCAATAATCATTTTTCATATTAATTTTAAATAACAATAACTATATAAAATTTACGCAAAATTGTAGTATAAACTTGTATAAAAATAAATAACATTTGTTTATTTCAAGAAATAATAAGGATTGAATATGGATGAACTATAAAAAAAGGGTGAAAACTCATAAGATCACATTTTAATATATTAGAAATAATTTAAGTACATGTATCCATAAGGAATATGTTTGAGCATAAAAAATAATGTAAAGTTTTAGGTTTATTAATAAATAAAAATTTAATTAAACAAACACTTAGATAATTTTTATATTTAATTATGGCAGAAGAAAAAATCGTATGCAGTCTACCAAATAAACTTTTATTTTAACACTATATTTTCCTGAGATCTGATCATCGTTCTCATGTATGTTGTCTTAACACTTTTTAATTGTTTAATTCCATTTTTTTTAGTTACGGATCAAATATCATTAATCTTTCAATTAATCATATACCACCATAATTGATTGCCGTTAGTATTTAACAATATCAATTATAGTTTCGGAGGTCTAAAATGAACCATATACCGCCATATAGACCTTCTTATCATTAATTTCATTAGTATATAATTGAGATTTGAGAATGATAATTTTATATTATAAGTAGGATAGGATAATAAAGTTGCTCAATACGGTTTTAATGTATTTTCATCAAGGTAATTATGAAAACATAAAATTTATTGATTGAGTTTTATCAATTTATATAAATCTTATCATATCTAATTATTAATTATTTTTAATCAATATCTTTTTTAATCAAATAATTAATTATTATTAAAATTATAATTATAGTGGGACTCACTCTAATATTAATAAGGTTATAGATTATTATGTATAATTTTTTTTAAAGGACTGGATGATGTGATAAATTATTATTGGATGTGTAATGACACGTATTTGAATTGAATGTGGTGTCGACACGTAGAATTTAGACATCTCCTTTAGTATATATATAGATATTCCTTTTTGGTATTGTGGTCGACAGATTCCATCAAAGCAATCCTTAGGAAGGTGGATCCATATTTTTATCTGTGTGGTCCATTCCTGCAGAAAGACATACAAACACTTGAAATGTTTATAAGAATTCCACATGATTCCAGTGAGGAGAAATACAGAGATGTGTGAAAGTTTAACTCTTCTAGTTATTCTAGTATTACCTTGATCTGTAAAATAGAGCTCATACTTACTATGGTATAGACAATCCCAACAGTTAAAAAGAGAGTTTCAGGGGCCTTGTAGAAATTTCCTACAACAGTATATTTGGTTGTTAGCATTCTATGGTACAAACAAATCATGTAGAGTGAGCAAGCTTTGTAGATGTTAATCAAAATATAATAGAGCAATGTGATGGTTTGTAGTTTTAAAATATCCTTACAAAGAGTGTAAGGGAGTGCATCAATTAGAAAAGTGAGCCAGAGTTCCTTGTTGTCTGTTTTTGAAGATATCCTGCATAAAAAGGATGAAAGACTAACTGGGTATACATAGAACAGTCTATACAAAGACTAAGAGTAATTGTAAGTTTTTAGAGAAGACCTATTAAGGTTATGTAGAGGTGAATCAGAGATTTTAACCATTCTCTTATGAAAAGAGAAGAGCAAACACCACTTAAGTAATGTTGAGTTCCAAATCCTATTCCAGGCAGTAAGTACCATATATGCACAAATACAGAAAAAGATTGGGTTATCAGCTTCAGTTTGTCTCTAGTGAAAAGAGTAGTAGCCTAGTAGGACACAAAACATAGGGAAGAGAGATATAAAGAATTAATGAGTTTGTTAATTTGAGAGCTATTATATATAGTGGTAATGTAAGCAGTTTCCAGATAGAAGAGGTTTAACTTGTAGAAATCTATCATGCTCATGGGAAAGATAACTTGTGTCATGAATCTGTTAAGATAATGGGATAGACAGAGATCATACACCAAAAGTACTGCATTCATAGATGGATCCATAGGTTTACAAAGGCATTCAAGCCAACCTGGTAAGGTCTTACATAGCATGCGAAATTAAAAGGTGCGAAAGGGAAATAAGATAAGATTAACACAAGAACTCATCCTTAAGAGATAATCCATAGGAGACTGGCTATTCGGGCAGGAAAGATCACACCAGAAGCATAATATGTATGCACTGCTAATGGCCAAAAGTAGATGACTTCTTGTCTTAACCATAAAAAACCTGATAATCAGACCCTTGGTTTCTTGTTCCCCATCAGGGATGAAGAGGCAGTGTCATCCTCTCCCTCAATAGTTTTCCTCTTGCTGGAGCAAGAAGTAGATGGAGCAGTAGTGTGGACAGTGAGGACCCCCAATTTGTTAACCATTGAAGAGCTAAAGTTCTTAGAATGACCAGAGTTAATAGTGTGGAAAAATCCTTCAGAGATTGCATTCCCATCCATGTTGTCATCGGCCTCTGAATTTAACAGAGCATTAAGCTCCTCCTCAGTAAAGGATTTATCTTGATCATTCTCAACAAGAGCAAAGGGGTCCTCCTCATCCAGGAGGTCATCATCCTCCATATCAATTTCTTCATCTTGCCTACATAAATCATTGTAGGTTTCATTGTCCAGCAGAGGTGTATCTGTTTGGGGGGGGTGGCAGCAAAACCTCAACATCTTGCTTATCATTTGGGGTTAGGTCAATAGCAGGGTTGGATTGAATGATTTGGATTTTTGAGGAGCTGGTCACGTCAATGATTGGGTATATTAATTTTTGAAGCATTAGCAAAAACTAGATTCCAATAGTCCGTTTGTAAAAATATCACATTTTAAAAAGTATATAGCAAAACTACCATAAAGCTGCAGAATTTTATTTTTAAGAAAAGATAAATTCATATTTACTTTTATCTTTTCTTTTGATAAAACTCTACTCTTAATAACTGCTAATTGCTTCTTAACATTTGATAACAGGGTTTAGTCTTCTCCCCCACATATACCCCTCACCTTCCCCTCATCTCCAATGGTGGCAGCATCGGCATCAAAAGCAGAGGCTTCTCGGAGCATCCTCAACACCTCCCGCCTTCGAGCACGCCTCCCCTCTGCCTTCGATCCGTCTCGAGTCGCCGCTGCCTCCACAATTTTTCTGCTTCTTCTTTATGCTCGACTCGCATCCTGGTGTTCTTCGTGCTCCTCCGGCGACCAGCCTCCACCGCTCCGCGTCGCTCGCCTCCCCTCCCACCTTCTCATTCTTAATTAAACTTACAAGTTTGTTCAAGGGCCAAATTAGGGCTCGTCGGTGAAGCTACGACATCGGGATAAGAGGGCTTTCGAAGGGGACGCAAGGGCACAAACTAATGGTGGTGGCAATTGCGGCGGCGAAATTGCACAAGGAACAGCCGCGGCGGGATTTCTAGGGTTCATGAGATTGAGAGTGAAATTCGATTTTATTCGCGATATAAACCTTCCGATTCCACAAAGATTTTACGCGTCAAGATCATATCTTCGAAGCCCATGGGTTGATTGAACAAAACGCGGCAAAAACGGGACCAAAATCGGCCTATGACAGCCACGGATGGTGCTCGCCGAGAGCTTGGGCTGGAGGATGAACAGTAAATGGTTCGACCCTAATGCTCTGAAGTTTTATGATATAACAGAGCATTGACCTGACTTCGTATAAATGTGGTCTGACTTCGTACACACGTGGTCTGATAAAGTACATAATGCTCTGAAGTTTTAAAGTACCTTGTTCATCGCCTATATACATCACCACCAAGCCTTGTTCGACCCTAAGAAAAACACATCTCGATTCATTAAATTCAAAATCTGACCACGCCATCGTCTTTGACATGTTCAAGTTACTTAAACCCGACTCTTGAATCATTTAAAATCACCTCCGAACGACATCGAATCACCTCCGTATCGGCCCGCGTTGCGCATAGAAAACCGGTAACTATTCCACTTTGAAGATCCTAGACTTCGCGACCTATATTCGGAGAAACCTTGCAGCGTCAGAAACCCAACAACACCGCCCTTGCTACATGAGGTGGAATAATACTCTCTTATTTTAGTTGGTTTTTTCTTCCGTGTTCTGATCGAAGTGATCTATACAGCAAACTTTAAAAATTTCTACTTGTTTTCACATGTTTACTATTTAATATGTGTTCTAATCTCTACAAGAGAACATCATTTGAAATTTTGTATAAAAGTGTAACAGGGAGGAAGGATGCTGAAGCATTCCAGGATTTACATTAGACAACACTAATTAATTTTGGAGAAAACTCCATGCAAGCAAAAGGAGGCAACTCAAATCACGAGGCGATATTTGTTCTTCGTTTACAGCTAAACTATATACAAAGGGATTCACAACTCTAAAGAACCACAAATCAGGTTTTATTACAAGTACAACATATATTGGAAACTTGAACCTCACATGAAATTGGAAATTTTGCAACTAAATGCCGCGATAAGGTCAAAAGAACCCCTCAAATTCATTTCCGGTTCTACAAAGAGTAGATTCAGTGATAAGCAAACTATATACAAAGGGATTCACAACGGGCTCTTTTAAGTAGCTCGTTGGTTAGTCGAACGACAACCCCATGTAGCAAGGGCGGTGTTCTTGGGTTTGTGACACTGTAAGGTTTCTCC
The DNA here is from genome assembly GCA_027886185.1 of Rheum nobile. Classification (NCBI taxonomy): domain Eukaryota; kingdom Viridiplantae; phylum Streptophyta; class Magnoliopsida; order Caryophyllales; family Polygonaceae; genus Rheum; species Rheum nobile. The sequence continues at coordinate 908,185 of WOAB01000003.1, forward strand.
AAAGATAGGTCGCAGAGTCTAGGATCTTCCACCGACGTTGAAAAAGAGCTTCAAAGTGGCATTGTTACCGGTTTTCTATGCACAACGCGGGCCGATACGGAGGTGATTCGATGTCGTTCAGAGGTGATTTTAAATGATTCAAGAGTCGGGTTTAAGTAACTTGAGCATGTCGAAGACGATGGTGTGGTCATATTTTGAATTTAATGAATCGAGAGGTGTTTTTATTGGGGTCGAACAAGGCTTGGTGGTGATGTATATAGACGATGAACAAGGTACTTTAAAACTTCAGAACATTATATACTTTATCAGACTGCATGTGTACGAAGTCAGACCACATTTATACGAAGTCAGGTCAATGCTCTGTTATATCATAAAACTTCAGAGCATTAGGGTCGAACCGTTTACTGTTCATCCTCCTCCTCCAAACAACCCAAGCTCTCGGCGAGCACCATCCATGGCTGTCATAGGCTGATTTCGGTCCCGTTTTTGCCGCATTTTGTTCAATCAACCCATGGGTTTCGAAGATATGATCTTGACGCGTAAAATCTTTGTGGAATCAGAAGGTTTATATCGCGAATAAAATCGAATTTCACTCTCAATCTCATGAACCCTAGAAATCCCGCCGCGGCTGTTCCTTGTTCAATTTCGGCCACCACCGAGCTTCGCCGCCGTAATACTTAACAACTTAAAACACTAACACTTAAATCTTCGTCTGCAAGTCTCTTCTTCTTCAACAAGTTACTTTAACTTCTGGAATCAACCACTGATGTGCCGTATAGGACGGATGACACCAACCAACCATGCAAGGAATAAAGGCCGATTGGTTAGTCTAATGAAAGACTATGCAAGGGTGAAAACAGAATGATTCTAGTGATCGTAACCGTTTACTATCATTGTTCCTCGAATAAATCTTCATTCTACTCGGGTTGATACGGAGGTGATTCGATATCGTTCGGATGTGATTTCAAATGATTCAAGAGTCGAGTTTACGTAACTTGAGCATGGCGAAGAGGTGTTTTTCTTGGGTCGAACAATATCCACTTTAATGAATCGAGAAGTGTTTTTCTTGGGTCGAACAAGGCTTGGTGGTGATGTATATAGGCAATAAACAAGGTATTTTAAAACTTCATAACATTATGTACTTTATCAGACCACATATGTACGAAGTCAGGCCACATTTTTACAAAGTCAGGTCAATGCTCTGTTATATCACAAAATTTCAAATGTTAGCCGATTTTAAATTTCAGAGCAATATCCACTTTATCATGCCACATTTGTACATAGTCAGATCAATACTCTGTTATATTAACTTTAAATTTTAAACTATTTTTCCCTATCTCTTACCATAGTCATGTGTATATTTATAAATTTAATTTTCTAATAAAAATCATACAATTTTACATTTCAGTTACGTAATTACAAGCATTATAGCATAAATCTCCATTCTACTTAAGACGATACGGATGTGATTCGATGTCGTTTGAAGATGATTTCAAATGATTCAAGAGTCGAGTTTAAGTAACTTGAGCATAGCGAAGACGATGGTGTGGTCAGATTTTGAATTAAATGAATCGAGAGGTGTTTTTCTTGGGTCGAACAAGGCTTGGTGTCGTGGTGATGTATATAGGCAATGAACAAGGTATTTTAATACTTCATAACATTATGTACTTTATCATACCACATATGTACGAAGTCAGGCCACATTTATACGAAGTCAGGTCAATGTTCTGTTATATCACAAAATTTCAAATGTTAGCCGATTTTAAATTTCAGAGCAATATCCACTTTATCAGGCCACATGTATACGTAGTAAATGAAGCATTGTTGTCTCGCCTTCCAGTACGCAATGGATAGAATGTACCACTAGCCTTCATCATAAACCAAGAAACAACCTATGAGAAGATGCCAAAATTTAATGGTGGATTATCACCATCTGTTGTACATTGAGTATCAAGAGCAGAGCCACTGATATTGTGTCATTTAGTGTAGTCACTCATTTCCTGCAGATTGCTATTACAATACAAGGAGTGTGTAGTGCAGGTTGAATTATTGCTAGAACATGCTTGCCGCCAACAAGTATTAGTTCGCTCTATCACTAGCAACTACCAGAAAGCACCAACAAGCTGCAAAATATGCATTCAGCAAGCCAAAATATTACACCAGGATCAAAGCACTTTGTCAATACTGAATGTTTGTTTCAAATTTAATTTTAATATAACAGAGTAATGACCTGACAACGTACAAATATGGCCTGATAAAGTGAATATTGCTCTGAAATTTGAAATTGACTAACATTTGAAATTATGTGATATAACAGAGCATTGACCTGACTTCGTATAAATGTGACCTGACTTTGTTTAAATGTGGCATGACAAAGTACATAATGCTCTGTTATGTAACAAAATTTACGAAAATGAAATTTTAAATGTTAGTCAGATTTTGAATTTAATGAATCGAGAGGTGTTTTTCTTGGGCGAACAAGGCTTGGTGGTGATGTATATAGACAATGAACAAGGTACTTTAACACTTCAGAACATTATGTACTTTATCAGACCGCATGTGTACGAAGTCAGGCCACATTTAAATGAAGTCAGGTCAATGCTCTGTTATATCACAAAATTTAAAATATTAGCCGATTTTAAATGTCAGAGCAATATTCATTTTAGTTCTATCAATATGCACTCATTCCTTTTGTGAAGTTTGTTATATCCTTCAAACTTTAGTTCTATCAATATGCACTAATTCTTTTTGAATTGTGATTTAATTATACACCTTTTGATTCATTAAATTCAAAATCTGACCACACCATCGTCTTCGCCATGCTCAAGTTACTTAAACCCGCCTCTTGAATCATTTGAAATCATCTCCGAACGACATCGAATCACCTCTGTATCGGCCCGGTTTGTGCATGGAAAACCTAAACTCTTAAATCATATATCACAAAATTTCAAATGTTAGCTAATTTTAAATTTCAAAGCAATATTCACTTTATCAGGCCACATTTATTCGTAGTCAGGTCAATGCTTTGTTATGAAATAAAAGACCATTGACCTGACTTAATATACATGTGACCTGACTTCGTATAAATGTGGGCTGACAAAGTACATAATGCTCTGTTATATAACATTTGAAATTATGTGATATAACAAAGCATTAACCTGACTTTATATAAATGTGACCTGAATTCGTATAAGTGTGGCCTGATAAAGTACAACATTTGAAATTCTGTGATACAACAGAGCATTTACGAAAATAGTGTTTTAAATGTTAGTCGGTTTTAAATGTGAGAGCAATATTCATTTTATCAGACCACATTTATACCAAGGCACTGAAGAGTGTACAAGAAAGTCTAATATATAAGAAGGTTGATTTAGCAATTCGAATCTTTTAGAAATGCATCGAAAACAGACAAAATATAGCACACAGAATCAGTTGCTAACACACTGTAAATTCGAATCTTGTAGTGAACGATGTAGAAGCGGAGGGACAGTGCGTTCTTTGTCTTACGCTCTCCATAATTAGCGACCCAATCGGATCGTGTCTTGTCTTACGCTCTCTATAATTGGCGATCCAACCGGATCGTGTCTTGCACAACGCGGGCCGATACGGAGGTGATTCGATATCGTTCGGAGGTGATTTTAAATGATTCAAGAGTCTGGTTTAAGTAACTTGAGAATGACGAAGACGATGACACGTGATCCGATTTTGAATTTAATGAATCGAGATGTGTTTTTTTTAGGGTCGAACAAGGCTTGGTGGTGATGTATATAGGCGATGAACAAAGTACTTTAAAACTTCAGAGCATTATGTACTTTATCAGACCACGTGTGTACGAAGTCAGACCACATTTATACGAAGTCAGGTCAATGCTTTGTTATATCACAAAATTTCAAATGTTAGTCGATTTCAAATTTCAGAGCAATATTCACTTTGTCAGACCATATTTGTACATAGTCTGATCATTATGCTGTTATAGTAGCTTTAAGCAGAACCACTTTTATACCAGAACCTGCCTAGTTAAGAATGATGTTCTCTTGTAGAGATTATAACACATTAAATAGTAAACATGTGAAAACAAGTAGCAATTTTTAAAGTTTGCTGTATAGATCACTTCGATCAGAACAAGGAAGAAAAAAACCAACTAAATTAAGAGAGTATTATTCCACCTCATGTAGCAAGGGCGGTGTTGTTAGGTTTGTGACGCTACAAGGTTTCTCCGAAGATAGGTCGCGGAGTCTAGGATCTTCAAAGTGGAATAGTTACCGGTTTTCTATGCGCAACGCGGGCCGATACGGAGGTGATTCGATTTCGTTCGGAGGTGATTTTAAATGATTCAAGAGTCGGATTTAAGTAACTTGAGCATGGCAAAGACGATGGCGTGGTCAGATTTTGAATTTAATGAATCGAGATGTGTTTTTCTTAGGGTCGAACAAGGCTTGGTGGTGATGTATATAGGCGATGAACAAGGTACTTTAAAACTTCAGATCATTATGTACTTTATCAGACCACGTGTGTACGAAGTCAGACCACATTTATACGAAGTCAGGTAAATGCTCTGTTATATCATAAAACTTCAGAGCATTAGGGTCGAACCGTTTACTGTTCATCCTCCTCCAAACAACCCAAGCTCTCGACGAGCACCATCCATGGCTGTCATAGGCCGATTTCGGTCTATGACAGCAGACACCCACCGCGTAAACCCAAAAAACAAAAACATAAAAAACATTGTGTTACAGCCTCATCTCAACTCACAAATCAAAACCCACAAATCTCTCTTTCAGAAATCTCAATCCTAAACCCAAAATTTAAAATTATAAGGAAAACAAAAACAAATCTTGAATTTGAATAAGATCAAATCCAAAATGGGGCAAAAGAGAAACAGAGCAGCGAGCAGAGCGTGGAGAATCCTCCGTATAGCGTTGCTGTGGGCCCGAAAAGGCGGGATCTTGAAATGTCGACTGATTGGCGGAGCTGAAGCACATCAAGGCGCTGCACCGGCACTCCTCCTCCGTGAGCCGCCGCCGCATCGACTCCGCCGCCGTCTACGGGGAGCGGGAGCTCTCGTTCGACGAAACCCCCATCCTCCGGCTCGGGATGAGCCGCCCCGGTTCGCTCCGATTCAAGCTCCCCTGCATCAAGCCCTCCGTCGTCGACTTCGACTACGATTTCGGAGAGGAGATCTACGCGGGGAGGACGAGCTTGCTCGAGAGTGAAAGTGGCGAAGTGGATGAGGATGAAGGAGAAGACTGCGATGTCGGAGATAGTGGTTTTGCAGTGGGAAGCAAAGGAGAGGAAGAGGGAGACTAGTAAAATTGTGAGATTTGGGATTAATTAGGTTAGATTAGTAGGATTAGGATTTTCTTTTACCTTTAATTTTTAAAAATTTTAATGCTTTATGTGATATTTATATTTAAAAGAAAAGTTAAATTACACCCTTAACAATAGCAAGAATACCACAATCCGTACTGAATTCTGGTAGTTTTGCAATACTTTTGAAAATCTTGGATTTTTGTAACTTGCTTTAGCAAATCTGGTATATTTGCTAATGGGCCTTAATTTTTTCTCAATAACAGGGGTGGAGAGTGGAGTGACAGTGTTTGGTGTCAGGGAAGGGGGTGTAGGTATCATGACTGCGAAGATGATTGTACTAGCAGCAGCATCAACACTCATCACAATGCTTGGGTCAAAAACAGGTGCAAGGGTTGGAATTTCAGCCTTTTCATGGTTCACGGAAGGGGTGTTAGGGATTGTACCATTAACTGGTGCAGGTAGAATGGAGGTCTTGGGATCAACATTTGGTGGAATGACTTTAAAGGTCTCACCATGGACAGTGTTGCTTGGATTTTCATCCTCTTCAGAAGCATCTTCAGACTCATAAATAATTGAGATACCACCATTTGGAGCAAGATAAGGTTTATGCCCATGGTAAGTTGAGGCATTGACCTGTCTTTTTTAGAGGAAACTTGAGTCCATTTTCCTCCTCAGAATCCTTAAGCTCATCAGGACAAGCTTCAAGGTTTATGGTAGAGGGAGCTCTTTTAATTGAGATTTGAAGTTTAGGAGGGGTGAACTTCCTTAAAGGACAAACTGTAAACACAAGGTTGGGATTTCCACAATTGCCACATCCCTCAGGCCAATCCTCAAACCAGAGATTGAATCTCTCATAGACCCCATTAGCATGAACATAGTTTTCAATGGTTTTGGTGAACTCAATTTGAACACGGATTCTGGTGAATTTTTCCCATTTTCTTTTGTTGGCAAATGGATCAAGCTTGATAAAGGTACCAATATGGTTTTCCACAAGTATGGTTGCTATGGATTTTGGGTCACATAATTCAGCAGGCAGAAGTGGGATCCTAATCCACAAATCAAGTTGTGAGATGGATTCAGTTTGAGTATCAAAACCAGTAATCCATGGCTTTAGAAGGAGTAGTTGGCCAAACAAGTGGTAAGGGCGACCCTCCCAAATCTTTTCTAAGTCAGTGGGGTTGGCAAAATAAATTTCAAACCACCTAAACTGCCGATCAAAGAAACTTATTTCTCCCTTCAAGAATCTCCACTCAGATTTTAATTTGGTAAAAACTTTAGGAAGTTCCATAGGATTACCTATATTGTACCCCATTAGTGCAGATTCTTTTTGCTTTTTGGCATTTTCCCCAACTTTCGCTAGCTTAGAGAGATAGGATTCAGAGCATATTTTTGCTTTCCCTTTGTTAACATGGGCTATAGAGTTATCAACAATGGGTGTTTCTCCCTTAGTTTTGTTTTTGGTATTACTATCATCAGCAGATGATGAAACCTTCTTAGTGTTGATAACAATAGAAGGTTCTTTGTTTCTTTTCTTTTGAACCAGTTTTTCCAGAGGTTTCAGATCATAAAGAAACAGAGTAAGATGCAGTACCTTTATTCATAGTGAATGAAGGTAAGCACAGATTGGTAAGAGAGCAAGGAAAGACAGCAAGCCACACAACAAACTCACAAGCACAGCCAAGCAATAGTTCAGAATTTGTAAATACGATAGCATAGAGACAAGTTTGAATGTGGATGACATATAGCATAGATAACATGCAGTATTTATAGGCATGATACAAGTGCCAGCAAATTTTATATTGAGTAAGAAGGGGAGTTGGAAGAGTACATCTTCGATTAGGGTAAGAAGTAACCCTCTGAGACCAGGGATGGACCAGAGAAGCCACGCTCCTCAGAAGACAGAGCAAAGGAAGCTTCACGATGGTATTCAACAAAGAGGACCAATCACACACCGGAAAATCCGCTGAATAGTGTTGCAAGACATCGCAACGATGTCTACCAACCTCGCTCTCTCTCAGAGAAAGAAATAGAAGAAAGGGACTTCTCCCAAACCATGAAGCAAAATCAAATCTTAGCTCCAGAGGATTAGAGGGGCTGTGATAATTGGAACTATATCCAGAACAACACCCTAGCCCATTCAGCAGCAAGCATCTTTTAGGATTGGACAGTCGCCTCACCCCTAAAATCTGGAAAGCAAACCAGACGAAGGAAAAGATAGAATGAAGTTGGTAGGATTTGCTGTATTTTTCCAAGATCGATTGAGACGTAGCAGTGGTGGTTAGGGGGTGAGGCCATTTCTGCAGGCGACGACATTGATTAGGGTAAGGTTTTGGGGGAGAGAAGGGAGAGGAGAGAGAAGTGAGCAGGTTTACCATTGCGGTAAGTTGTTTGCTTCAAGTTGTGATTTTTTGCAATCTTATCCAATTTCTAGCCCAATTTTTTTTCTTTTTCTTCCCAATATTCTTAATTTATTTTTATCTATTGACACTCATATTAAAAATATATATCATAGAAATAAAAATGCATTGAATTTATGATGTATGTATAGTATATTCTATATAAATTTTAGAATAAGTATTATACTTTTAATATCTTAAATTATAAAATTTATGATGTATGTATATTATTATGATTATTATATTATATAAATATATGATGGGTAAATGAAGATGAAGTTTAAAACACGAGTTAAATAATTAGAGATATGAAAATAAAAATAGCATAAGATTTAATGTGGTGGATAAAAAGAGTAGAAAAATAAGTTAAAAAAATCCATATTTAGAAACTCGGGTTATGGATGCCCATAACCTGAGTTTTGTAAACCATAATAGATATATATTTCTAAATATAGAATTTATCTATGTTCAGATTGATAGAAATAAGAAGAAAAATGACCATCTAATTAGTGAGGCAAATGTTATAAAGATGGTCATTTCAACTGATCAAAAGATATATAGTAAATGGAATTTCCAAATTCCAATTGCCTTCAATTAGGAGAGACACATTCGACAACGAGATGAAAGGAGATGGAAGAAGTTGAAAGAAGATGCATTGAATTTGTGATGTATGTATATTATACTCTATATAAATTTTACGATAAATATTATATTTCAATATCTTAAATATTTAAATTTATGATGTATCATGTATGTATATTATTTTGATTATTATATAATACAAGATGGGTAAATAAAGATGAAGTTTAAATTACGAGTTAAAAAAACTAGGGATATGAAAAAAAAAGTAAGATGAATTTTTTAAATGATGTAGTGGATAGAAAAGGTAAAAAATGGGCTAAAAAGTCCAGATTAAGAATCTCGGGTTATGAATGCCCACACCCTGAGTTTTGTAAAGCATAATAGATATATATTTTTAAATATAGAATCTATTTATGTTCAGTTTGATAGAAATAAAAAGAAAAACGACCATCTATATAGTGAGACAGATAATATAAGGATGGTCATTTCAACTGATCAAAACATAAATAGTAGATGAAAAAATCCAAATTTCAACTACCTTCATCTAGGAGAGACACGTTCAGCAACGGGGTGAAAGTAGATGGAAGAAGTTGAAAGAAGATGGAAATCGGGTAATTTTGACAAGCCCACAACGTGACTTTTGTAAACCATAATAGATATATAATTTTAAATATAGAATCTATTTATTTTCAATTTGATAGAAATAAGAAGAAATATGACCATCTAATTAGTGAGACAGATATTATAAAGATGGTCATGTCAACTGGTCAAAACATCAATAGTAGATGGAAAACCCAAATTCCAGCTACCTTCATCTAGGATAACACGTTCAACAACGAGATGAAAGGAGATGGAAAAGGCTGAAAGAAGATGGAATACGAGTGATTTTGTCAAGCTGTTTCAACTGTATTTACTGAACGAAGCCTTAAATGAAATTTCAGTTATAACTCATAAGCTAATGAATGAGATAACCACCATAATTCATAGCCATATGGGAATTGAAACTCATTCAACTTATGTAAAATATAAATGTTCGAATGCATTAATTCTTAAGATTTTAGGACAAATTAACTAGTTTAGTATATCACGGATTTTGTTAAACATTGAGCTCTTATAATAATAATAATAAGGAACATTTATAAAAAAATAATCCAAACTTTTACTAACAGATTAAAAATAATCTCAAATTTTCAAGTCAATAAAAAATAACATCAACTTTCAATCGATGAACAAAAAATAATACAAAGAAAATTTTCTATTAATTTTTTTGTTATCTGATGACAACATGATACCTAATAAGAAATCTTGTACAAAAGAGAATCACTTACCACATTCAACTATGAAGAGACCTCGAGTACCCTTCATTGAAGTAGTCGAAATTTTAACTGAAAAAATCATTTATATTATTTAGGGTTCATGGATTGAATATTGTGATTATTTTTAGTTGACTTGAAAATTGGAATTATTTTTTGTCTACTAGTAAAAATTAGGGTTATTTTTGATGACTTTTCCTGCTAATAATAAACAACTATGATTACAAATAAGCGGACCATAATATAAAACTTATAACTTATTTTTACAAATATGTAAATAAAATCTATCATATGTTTTTACATATACATTTTTATTATCTTATGAAAGCGGAATTGTTTTTTGACATATTATTGCTTTTTTTCTTTTTTGGTTAAAACATAATATTGTTTTATGAAATTCAATAAATAATATTATGTCATAGTTGAGATAAATAAAAAGAAAAAAGATCGCGTGCAGACGACCGCTAAGATGAGGACATGAGTGCATCGTGTTCATGTGTGGATATGTTTTCTTACTAACGTGCATATGTTTATTAGAAATGTGTGTTCATATACATTGTATTATGTTACGACAAAAAAAACATTGTATTAAGTGTGCACATGATTTATAGTATATATATATATTATGGAGAGTGTGTGTGCATACGCTTTTGTACTATGTGTGCATATAATATGTACTATTGGTACATATGTTTTCTTAGTATGTGTGCATATACTCCCAATGTATGCGTATATTTCTCAATATATGTACATACACTTTCTTATTAAGTGTGTATATGAACACGTCATTTTTACGTCCACACTTAAGTGATCGTTCTCACCTAACTCCTGTCCAAATCAAAATTCTAGTAAATAGTAGTGTTCAATTGTTTTAAAAGCCTTGATGACTTGTCACGACAACATAAGTCAAATGAATGGATGAGAGGATACTTCTCCTATGATGTAATTAACTCAAAAATAATAATCCTTATGTTTAGTAATGCTCTAATTTTAGACATTTTTTCTGATAAGGAAAGATATTAGGGGGGCTCCTCTATCTAGAGGTAGGTCGCCCTAGAGCACCCCGAATGATGAGATCATGAAGATTTGTTACAACTGTGGGGTCAAGGGATTGTGATATGTGGTGCAGTTTTGTAATGAAGTCATCCACAGTATTAACCTCCCTAAAAACATGGGAAATATGACACGAAGAGAAGTGTCGTAAGTCGAATAGGATGTCAGCAATGATGATTTCAATTTCTCATAGGCAGTCCCATTTTCCATTAATGGAATTGATAAGGCAAATGTTATTGCCTTCAATCTCGATATTTGAGATTCCGAGTTGGATAGCCTTTCTGATGCCATGTTGCATCCCGAGAGCCTCCGCTGTCAATGGGGTGACATTCCCCAGTTATCCATTGGCCATAGAGGTTGGTTGTCCGTTATGATTTTGTGATACCCCGTAATTTTGTAAGGCTATTTTGGGAATTATGGATTTTTCCCGAACATCCGTTTGGTACGTCGGATTTAATTCTAAGAGCTTAAGACATTCTGTAATGTGCTCTGTATTTGTAATATTTTTCTCAGTGAAGAATTATACAGTCGAGGTGTGTTGGGAGTTTATACTCGTTCGTGTACGACTTTTGTTAACGCGGATTAAGATTGGTACAAGTTTATTGCCCAAGAGTTGTTATCTAATGGGCAATAGTACAAGATTCTTTATCCAAAGGTTTTTGTCCAAGAGCCATTGTCCAAGGGGCAAAAGGGTTTGGATATTGTCCAAGAGGCAAGGACCCTAATTTCTTCTATAAATAGAGGTGTTGGGTGAGGGTGGAAGAGGGTGCGAAAGACGCGGAAGCGCTCTCAGATTCTCGACTCTAAAAAACGCTCTCAAAGAAAACACTCTCTCTCGAGAAGGCTCTAAGTGGATCGTCGGAGCTCGTTTAGTGTCGTTCTCGGTGGCCAAGGGGAAGCTTGGGAGGCCCTTAGAAGCCTAGAAACCAAGCAAGGCGAAAGACGAGCCAAATCGATCATCGAGGGTGAGTTTTCTCCTCTCGTATTTCTGTTTTCGTTCGCGACGGCGACCGCCGCGAGGATCACGGCGACCGCCGGCTCGAAGGCGGCGACCGCCGGCATGAGACGGCGCCCGCCGTGAGGAACACGGCGACCACCGGCATGAGACGGCGCCCGCCGTGGTTGAGCGGCGCCCACCGTGGTTGAGCGGCGCCCGCCGTGGTTGAGCGGCGCCCGCCGTGGTTGAGTGGCGCCCGCTGTGGTTGAGCGGCATCCGCCGTAAATTGGGCGGCGCCCGCCGTGATTGTTGTGGCGCCCGCCGGCGAGTTGTTGTTGGCCGGGTTGTTGGTGTTGGCTTCCGTAGCCTTCGTTCGGGTTTCGTTTCCTTCGATTTCTTTCGTTCTTTCGTAGATCGGTATTGTTGTTTGTCGAATCTAACTTAGGGTTTCTGTATGGGTCGATCCGAAGGTACCGGAGTTGGCAGATTCGTCTCTCTGTCGAGCCCGGAATCCCGTCGTTAGACTTCATTCAAACTCTGCGGATTAAGGCAAGTGGCGGTTCGCTCTTGCTCATTCGTTCCATATTTACATTAATTATCAGTAGTTTATCTGAGTAATTAATTTGGAATGAATATTCTGTTTGTCTGGAAACGGTTTTGTTAAACTGTTTTGAAAATCATATAATAGGTTGTATATCTGTTAGAACAACGCTATTATCTGTGATCGCCTTTCGGGCCTTTATGTGGATTTATCCAGTAACGGTTGTTGTGATGTACTGTTTAGTTAGCACTAGTGGCTAGGAATGCTATGTACCTTGAGGGGGTTTAGCTGTTTCTTTATAACTGGTACTTGGTGGTTCGTCCCCAGTACTTTCTCTTTGGTCATGACCATACCCTTTCACAGGGTAGGCGCACTTCGCTAGTGCCAAATCTTCCAGGGTTCATCCCTTCGATATCTCTTGTGAGGAGATCTGATATCTCTTGTGAGGAGATCCGATATCTCTTGTGAGGAGATCCGATATCTCTTGTGTGGAGATGTAAAAGCTTATAACGTAATGCTCGTTTTGGAATTAAATAAGATAAGTGCCCGAGTGCACATGATTAATATACCTTGGGCGAGTAGTGCAGCTAAGTTCAGTGCAGCTAGGAAAACTCGTCTTGACTTGAATGTAGTACGTTCTCTTTCCAATCTGGATTCGCTGTAGGCGATGAGGTTGGTCGTGAACCGAAGCATCTCAGTCAGTTTTAAATCATTGTTGTATGATCCTGTAATCATTCCAGATTTGTCATTTTTCCTTAAAGACTCAATCTCTTGGAGTCTCTTTTCGAGTCGATTTCTGTGAAGATGAAGTCTTCCAGAATCTTCTCTCATGCATACCTCTTGTTGTTATTCCGTGAAAGTGTCGGGTTATGTATCGTCCCTTCGGTTATTATTCGAGGGACAATGATAGTAAACGGTTACGATCACTCGAACCATTCTGCTTTTTACCCTTGCTAGTCTATTCAAGTAGACTAACCCACGAACTTTGTTCTCCGCATGTGGGCTGGTGTCATCCGTTCGATTCGGCACATCAGATAGAGTGAAGATTTGAGGAGACTAGATTGACTATGAAGACGACGGTTATTTTTGGATGTTTTAATAATTGCTTTTAATCAGGTTGAGATCCTTGGGCAAGTGATCATCACGATCACAACCCCGTTTGTAAAATCTTGTATTTGTCTTCCGCTGTACTTTGTTTGAACTCTTTGTTTGGCCTATTCGGGATTTGGTTGTAATCCCGTAACTCTTGTTTCCTCAACAATGTTATGTTTTGGAATTTATTGCTTGATCTTTGTGTATCAATTGTATTTCATAAATTGTATTTATTTGGTAAAGCCTTGGGTGATCTCGGTAAGGAACACTAGGGTCACTAGCGGTAATACCTTTCCAAAAGGGTTATGTTTTGGGGGTGTTACAGTTGTGGTATCAGAGCCAAAGGTTTTAAAACGGGTTTGGGATTTTATAAATCATTTATCCGTTTTTGAAAATGCTTCAAAAGGGCTCTGAATTTTCAAAGTGAAAAGAATTTCAAAACACCGTTCATAGTCATGTCTTCTGTACAGTCTGATATAGTAAGCTTGCTTCTATGTCTAGAAAGACTAATTCCTTTCCCGTTGCCCCGTTTGATATGGGTGCATTCTGTTCTCTTCAGAGGAACCCGGGAGAAGCCGAGGTGGTTTCACCATCTCTAGCTAGGCTTGATTCCCAGTTCGCTCGTTGTGAGTTGAGGTTGTAGAACCTAGTAACTCGGTTCGAGTCCATCAATAGAAATTACCAAGTTGATCTATTCTAAGTTGATTTTATTACAATAATTATATCAAAATGATACTAAAGTGATAAAATCCTTGGAATTTGACCGGTAAACAGATGGTGAACACGAGGAACACTATCCGTACTGGTGCTGGGCCAAGCAATGACCCCAGACTAAATCCAAGGAATGTTGCAGACCCATCAGAAGAGCGTGAGTCTATCTTCCATAATAATCCTGGAAGCAACGACCCAGCTAGGGACAACGCTCCAAGGATATTTGATAAAGCAGCTGTTGCGGAAATTTGGGGAATCGTCATGCAAGCGATTGCCGACGCGTTACGCCCGAATGTGCATCAGGCACAAGGAGTGCCAGTATCTCGAGGAGTTCCGAGGTTTGAGGAACAAGAGAACCATGTGCTGCAGGGAGGGGTGATCAGGAATAGAGGGGAGTATGGCCGAGCCCTGAAGGCTGTTAACTCCATGAGGCCTGACAGCTTCGATGGGAAAGGAGAGCCAGTCAAGGTGGCTCATTGGTTTTCCCACATGGAGCGGCTATTCCGTAATGTTGAGTGCACTGAAGCGGAGAGAGTGCATATAGCCTCTCTTCAGTTAAAGGAAGAAGCCAGTGAATGGTGGGAGAGTATCGGCTTAGCTGATAGCCCGGTTTTGACCTGGTCTATGTTTAAGACCAAGATGACTGATCGTTTCTTCTCTCGTGCTATGAGGGAGGAGAAACACAAGGAGTTTCTGTATCCGCAAACGGATGGATTGAAGGTGACCGAGCTTGCAACCAAATTCAATCATCTAATGCAGTACGCTGGACCTGAGATATCCAGTGAGACACAGAAGATCTGATATTTCCACGAATGGATGAGTCCAGACATCAAGCCGATGATGGTGCACCACACATGCTCTACTCTGGAGCAGTATGTGGATACAGCCTACAAGCTGGAGGTGACTCTGGAGGAGTCGACCAAGAAGCGTAACAGCCAGAGGCAAGTGCAGTACCAGCCTCAGGCAAGTGGGTTCAAATGCCCCGCGCCACCATCTGATTTTGCCAGATCTGGCCGAGCAAAAACGAATAAGACTCATGATGAGTCTACGCAACGTTCTGGCCAAGGCAATAATCCGATTCAGTGCTACAACTGCGGTATGCACGGGCACAAAAGCAATGAATGTCTGAAGGACAAAAAGACATGCTTTGACTGCGGAAAGGAGGGTCATATGCAGGCGTTCTGTCAGCGGAGGAATGTGAAAGGAGTTGAGTCACGGCAAGGGTCTGTTAATCAGAACAACCGACCCAAGTTCAGTCCGGTGGAAGCTCCTAGCCCTTCAATGCAGACGACTGCGCAGAACAAAGGGAAAGCCCCGATGGCTTCAGGAAGCCAAGGTCAACGCCTGTACGTGATACGTGAGGTGGATGGACCCTATGCTCCTAATGCTTAGAGTACTTTGTATCTTCATTACACTTTTGTTAATGTGTTGTTGAGGTGGATGCTACCCAGACTTTCATTTTGGATGGTTGTAGTTAAGTTGCGTGTGCAACGAGGTTGTGAACCTTTTGTTGTAACTCTTCTTATATACGAACCTTTGGTTTATACCAAGTTATGTTTCGTTGCTTGTTGATGGGGTAAGGTCTCGTGTTCGAGACTCACCAACAACCTCTGAGGAGATGGCTGCCTATTAATTAGGTGGAGCTACCAAGGATGGGTTGAGAAGTATGGACAGCGGCTCATAACAACAGAGGACGCTGGTAATGGCTGGGCCTGGACTCGGAGCCACTAGTGAGTCGTCTGTGAACCATGTAGTGGGCTGGTCCAAGATGGTGACCATTTAGTGGGAACCAATCGTCTGTCGGATTATCAATTACCATCAAGGGTAAGAAATTCAAAGCGATTTGACCTAAATAACCATGGTCCCATATGATAATTATTCTCGGTATGGATTGACGGAAGCGTCATAAGGCAGTGATCGACTTCAGTTTTTGATATTCATGTGGTTAGAGGATTTACGGGTGTCTTTCCAGAAGATATTCTTGGATACCCCGAATCGTGTTGTGGAGTTTGCAATGGATCTCGAGCCGAGTACCACGCCGATCTCTGAGGCACCGTACCGGATGGCTCCTGTTGAGATGCAAGAGTTGAAAAAGCAACTCAAGGATCTTCTTGACAAAAGTTATATAAAGCTGAGTGCATCACCTTAAGTAGGAGTGCCCTAGTTTATTTGTCAAAATAAAAGATGGACCGTTTCGACTTTGTTTTGACTTTCGAGAGTTGAATAAAGTCACGATCAAGAGCAAGTATATGTTGCCAAGGAGTGATGATCTGTTGGATCAACTACATGGAGCAAAAGTTTTCTCCAAGATCGATATGAGATCTGGGTATCATCAGCTCAGGATTCGTGAGGATGATATTCCGAGGATTGTGTTTCGGACAAGAGATGGTTACTACGAGTTTGTAGTCATGCCATCTGAGCTTACGAATGCTCTAGGAGTTTTCATGAACCTAGTGCATCGATGTTTTAGACCAGTACTTGAATAAGTTCATAGTGGTCTTCATCAATGGCATTTTGATTTTTCCCGAGCAAGGAAGCTCACAGGGAACGTCTGCGGATTGCTTTATCGGTCCTTAGACCAAGTCGGCTGTACGCAAAGTGGGCTAAGTGTGATTGTTGGATCTAGAAGTGGCTTTCTTAGGCCATGTGATCAATAAGAATGAGGTTATGGTTATTCCCCAGAAGAGTGAATCAGTAGTTGTTTGGAAGCGG
This sequence comes from Rheum nobile, assembly GCA_027886185.1. Taxonomy (NCBI): domain Eukaryota; kingdom Viridiplantae; phylum Streptophyta; class Magnoliopsida; order Caryophyllales; family Polygonaceae; genus Rheum; species Rheum nobile. Next base: position 924,832 of record WOAB01000003.1, read on the forward strand.
CCTCAGGGTGTGAGCGAGGTGCGCAGTTTCCCAGAGCTTACTGAGCAGTATAGACGGTTCATGGAAGGATTTTTCTAAGATCACTCCACCTATGACCAATCTGTCCACAAGGTCAACCAGAAGTTGTCTGGGATGACAAGTGCAAGACCAGTTTTCAAGAAGTTGAAACAGTGTCTGACTTATGCACCAGTTTTGGCATTGTCAGAAAGAATGATGGCTATATGGTCTATAGTTAATGCTTCGAGAAATGGGTTGGGATGTGTCTTTGATGCAGAAAGGCAAGGATATTGCATACGCATCTAGACAATTGAAAACCTATGAAGCAAACTAACCAACACATGACCTAGAACTAGCAGCAATAGTGTTTGCATTGGAAACTGAGGTTACTTGGGTAACCCAGAGGTCAGCAGAAGTTTCCGCCAGGAGATTGTCCGTTACATGGCATTCCTAAGACCATTGTATCGGATCGAGATGGCCAATTTATGTCAAGTTTATAGCAAGAACTTCACAAGGCCATGGGAACTGAATTGAGATTCAGCAGCGTTTCATCCTCAGACAGATGGTCAGTCTAAAAGACCATCTAGACCCTGGAGGATATGCTAAGAAGTATACGTACTCGATCATCCGACTAGCTGGGAAGACAGCCTAAGTCTGATTGAGCTCACGTACGATAATAGTTGGCATGCTACAATCAAGATGGCTCTGTTTGAAGCTTTGTATGGACACAGATGTAGATCTCAGATTTGTTGGGTTGAGTACGCCGACAAGATTCTACTTGGACCAAAGTTGGTCGAAAGGACAACTTCGAGCATTGCTCTGAGTAGACAGAGGTTGTTGACCGCTCAGAGTCGACAAAAGTTTTACGCAGATCAGAAGTGTTAAAGTGTTGAGTTCAAGGTTGGTGTCAAGGTACTTGTCACAGTATCGCCACCCAAGGATGTTTTCAGGTTTGGTAAGCGTGGGAAGCTTAACCCTCGCTACATGGGACAATTCAAAATTCTGGATAGAGTAAGATCTCTAACGTACCGTTTGGCATTGTCGCCATCGGCATACCCAGTGTATAATGTGTTCCACGTATCATTGCTAAGGATATTCGTGCCAAGATGAGTCTGATAGGCTGAGCTATAAGGACATCGAGATTCAGGCAAATGGTACTTGAGAGGAGATGCCAATGTGCATTCTCGAACGCCGTGTGAAGCGACTGTGCAACGAGATCGTACTGTTGGTATGAGTTATGTGGTCCAGGTCTGGGACTGAGGAAGTTACTTGGGAAACCGAGGCAGAGATGCTCAGACACTTTCCCGAGTTATTTTTCGGCCAAGTTTCGGGGTCGAAACTTCTTTTAAGGGGGAGGTGATGTGATACCCCGTAATTTTGTAAGGCTATTTTGGGAATTATGGATTTTTCCCGAACGTCCGTTTGGTACGTCGGATTTAATTCTGAGAGCTTAAGACATTCTGTAATGTGCTCTGTATTTGTAATATTTTTCTCAGTGAAGAATTATACAGTCGAGGTGTGTTGGGAGTTTATACTCGTTCGTGTACGACTTTCGTTAACGCGGATTAAGATTGGTACAAGTTTATTGCCCAAGAGTTGTTATCTAATGGGCAATAGTACAAGATTCTTTATCCAAAGGTTTTTGTCCAAGAGCCATTGTCCAAGGGGCAAAAGGGTTTGGATATTGTCCAAGAGGCAAGGACCCTAATTTCTTCTATAAATAGAGGTGTTGGGTGAGGGTGGAAGAGGGTGCGAAAGACGCGGAAGCGCTCTCAGATTCTCGACTCTAAAAAACGCTCTCAAAGAAAACGCTCTCTCTCGAGAAGGCTCTAAGTGGATCGTCGGAGCTCGTTTAGTGTCGTTCTCGGTGGCCAAGGGGAAGCTTGGGAGGCCCTTAGAAGCCTAGAAACCAAGCAAGGCAAAAGACGAGCCAAATCGATCATCGAGGGTGAGTTTTTCCCTCTCGTATTTCTGTTTTCGTTCGCGACGGCGACCGCCACGAGGATCACGGCGACCGCCGGCTCGAAGGCGGCGACCGCCGGCATGAGACGGCGCCCGCCGTGGTGAACGGCGACTGCCGTGATGAAGGAGGCCAGCCGCTGTGGTTGAGCGGCGCCCGCCGTGGTTGAGCGGCGCCCGCTGTGGTTGAGCGGCGCCCGCCATGGTTGAGCGGCGTCCGCCGTGGTTGAGACGGCGCCCGCCGTAAATTGGGCGGCGCCCGCCGTGATTGTTGTGGCGCCCACCGGCGAGTTGTTGTTGGCCAGGTTGTTGGTGTTGGCTTCCGTAGCCTTCGTTCGGGTTTCGTTTCCTTCGATTTCTTTCGTTCTTTCGTAGATCGGTATTGTTGTTTGTCGAATCTAACTTAGGGTTTCTGTATGGGTCGATCCGAAGGTACCGGAGTTGGCAGATTCGTCTCTGTGTCGAGCCCGGAATCCCGTCGTTAGACTTCGTTCAAACTCTGCGGATTAAGGCAAGTGGCGGTTTCGCTCTTGCTCATTCGTTCCATATTTACATTAATTATCAGTAGTTTATCTGAGTAATTAATTTGGAATGAATATTCTGTTTGTCTGGAAACGGTTTTGTTAAACTGTTTTGAAAATCATATAATAGGTTGTATATCTGTTAGAACAACGCTATTATCTGTGATCGCCTTTCGGGCCTTTATGTGGATTTATCCAGTAACGGTTGTTGTGCTGTACTGTTTAGTTAGCACTAGTGGCTAGGAACGCTATGTACCTTGAGGGGGTTTAGCTGTTTCTTTATAACTGGTACTTGGTGGTTCATCCTCAGTACTTTCTCTTTGGTCATGATCATACCCTTTCACAGGGTAGGCGCACTTCGCTAGTGCCAAATCTTCCAGGGTTCATCCCTTCGATATCTCTTGTGAGGAGATCTGATATCTCTTGTGAGGAGATCCGATATCTCTTGTGAGGAGATCCGATATCTCTTGTGTGGAGATGTAAAAGCTTATAACGTAATGCTCGTTTTGGAATTAAATAAGATAAGTGCCCGAGTGCACATGATTAATATACCTTGGGCGAGTAGTACAGCTAAGTTCAGTGCAGCTAGGAAAACTCGTCTTGACTTGAATATAGTACGTTCTCTTTCCAATCTGGATTCGCTGTAGGCGATGAGGTTGGTCGTGAACCGAAGCATCTCAGTCAGTTTTAAATCATTGTTGTATGATCCTGTAATCATTCCAGATTTGTCATTTTTCCTTAAAGACTCAATCTCTTGGAGTCTCTTTTCGAGCCGATTTCTGTGAAGATGAAGTCTTCCAGAATCTTCTCTCATGCATACCTCTTGTTGTTATTCCGTGAAAGTGCCGGGTTATGTATCGTCCCTTCGGTTATTATTCGAGGGACAATGATAGTAAACGATTACGATCACTCGAACCATTCTGCTTTTTACCCTTGCTAGTCTATTCAAGTAGACTAACCCACGAACTTTGTTCTCCGCATGTGGGCTGGTGTCATCCGTTCGATTCGGCACATCAGATAGAGTGAAGATTTGAGGAGACTAGATTGACTATGAAGACGACGGTTGTTTTTGGATGTTTTAATAATTGCTTTTAATCAGGTTGAGATCCTTGGGCAAGTGATCATCACGATCACAACCCCGTTTGTAAAATCTTTTATTTGTCTTCCGCTGTACTTTGTTTGAACTCTGTGTTTGGCCTATTCGGGATTGGGTTATAATCCCGTAACTCTTGTTTCCTCAACAATGTTATGTTTTGGAATTTATTGCTTGATCTTTGTGTATCAATTGCATTTCATAAATTGTATTTATTTGGTAAAGCCTTGGGTGATCTCGGTAAGGAACACTGGGGTCACTGGCGGTAATACCTTTCCAAAAGGGTTATGTTTTGGGGGTGTTACAGATTTCTTATAATATAGCTAGCCAAATGAAGCATTTTCATTGTTGGCTTTGGATGCATCAGTGTTAATTTTAATGAGTTTTTCGACGGTCGGGTCTATCTAATATTTTTCTTTTCCTTCCGGTTTCGGCTTTAGATACATTAGCCTAAGTTGTGTCACTTTTGTTTTCTTTTTTTGTTATCTTGCACAATTGTTTTTGCCTAATAATGAAGTTTCTAAGGTCGGGAATAGTATCTTTAGTCAGATCCTGAAATATTTTAATGTTTCGTTGGTACCAAATGCTCCACCAACTGAAAGCTAGTATTTGCATTTCTTCAGGGGTTAGTTTCTCTCTTATTTCATTAAGTATAGTTCCGGGGTTTTTTGTACGATTTTAGGATTGATGTTCCCAATTGTAAGTTTGGTGTGATTGCATTTCAATATAACATGGAATAGGTCCTCGTAGTTATTATCACATGCTGAGCATTGTAATGGTACCACAATGTGTCTTTCGTACAGTTTTGCTTTGGTTGGAATACCATTTTTTGATAATTTCCATAAAAAAAGTTTAACTTTTCGTGGGATATCTAGTTTCCAAATCCATTATGTGGTTGATATATTTAGACCTATCTTCTCGTATAACATTTTTATTGCACTGGTAGTTGAGAACCTGTCGTTCTTACTATGTTCCCAATATAGTCTATCATGTATCTTGTTTAGGGAAATTTTTTGCTATGTGATAATCGCGATGGTGTCGCTCTCAAAATGATTTTGTAGTTCCTCGATTTTCCACGTTTTATCTTGATTTAAGTATTTTTTTTATTTTTTTGGTTTGGTCAATAATGGTTGGGTTTGTTGCTATGAAGTGAGGTTGTACCCTTTAATCCATTTGTCTTACCAAAAATTTATTGTTTGTCCGTCCCTAATTTTCCAGTGCAATCCTTCCTTGAATGTTGGTATGAGTTTGTTAGTTTCGTCCATTGCCATGATGCATTTTTGGTTACTTTATCATAGTCAAGTATTGTTGTTTCTTTGAGATATTTCTCCTTTATGATTTTAACCCATAAGACTATTTGGTTTTGCCAGAGTTAGAGTAGTTTCATTTGTAGTGCTTTGTTCATATCTTCGCTATTGCGGATACCTAGTCCCCCCCATGGAAATGGGTTTGCATATTTTATCCCATCCAATTAGTGGTTTGTAGTTATTATCCTTATTCCAGTAGAAATTTATATTTAGTCTATCTAATTTTTTATTAATACTTGCTGGTAGGGTACAATTCTACATGATGTAATTTGGTTGAGCTGAGAGTTTCACTTTTATTAATATTCTTCTTCCTTCCTGAGATAAAGTGTTAGCTTTCCATTTGGTCAGTTGTTGTGTTGTTTTGTTAATAACTGGTTGGAAAGTTAGTTCATTAACTCATCCATTAATGATTGGACATCCTAGGTATTTATCTAGGGCATTAGTAGGAGTTACATTGTAGATTTGTTGGATTTGATGCTTTGTTGTATTTTGTGTATGTTTTGCTACCTGTAAAGCATATTTATGGTAATTAACAAGTTTTCCAAATACTTCACAGTAGCTATCTATTATATTTTTAATTTTATTACACACTGTGTTGTTTGTTTTGGCGAAAATTATGATATCATCTGCGAATGCTAGAAATGTAATTTTGGTTCCTTGTCTAGTGATCTTGTTGTCGGCTAGTGTTTAATATATGTTGTGGCTTTTTATAGGTTTCTAGCTAGTATCTTAGCTCCAATGATGAATAGTAATGGTGATAGTGGGTCTCCCTGTCTTAGTCCTCTTTGTGGATAGAATTAAGGATGGGCATCCGGTCCGGACCGGACCGGACCGGACATGTACGGTCTGGACCGGTGGACCGTAATTTTTTTAAAGTATGGACCGGATCGGACCGGACCGTAAAAATTACGGATCGGACCGGACCGTAAAAATTACGGTCCGGACCGGATCGTAAAAATTATGGACCGGACCAGACCGGAAAAATTACCCCTAAAAATATTTTTAACCTTTTTTTTAATTTTTACGGTCCAACCGGTTCGGACCGTAAAAATTACGGTCCAGACCGGACCGTAAGACCGGGAACGTAAAATCCCCGGACCGTGGACCGGACCATGACGGTCTGGTCCGGTCTACTTTTGCCCATCCTTAGATAGAATTGGTATGTTGGTCCATTATTGACCAATATTGAGAATTATACATTTTGTATACATTCCTTGATCCAGTTGATGAATTTATGGCAAAATCCAAATTTTGCAAGAGCTTGAAGCATAAAACTCTAGTCAACTCCGTCATATAGGGATGCACAACCGGGTCGACCCGGACCGGTGGACCGACTTTTTATAAAAAAAGTGACCCGTGGACCGGACCGGACCTGATCTATCTGGTCCGATCATTTTCCGGTCCGGTCCACGGGCCAGACCGGAAAGCCCGATTTGTCATTTTTGGGGTATAACGGTCCATCGTGTTGACGGCCCGGCTCGGTTCTATTACTACGATGTACCTGTTTGAATTGAATAATTGATTATTTGTATTGCATATTAAGCTAAAAGTTCATCATAATCTCATTACAATTAATAATTTAATATAAGTAGTCTAAGTAGATAATGTTTTATAGTGGGGAAAACTCCAAAATCCTTCAACAAAATACTGTATTAAACGAAAACACAAAGATAATATAAAGTGCACATTATCATAAGTGTATTTGAAGGTGGATTACAGATCATCATGATAATACATCATATTATCATATTATCAAATAACTACAATACATCATGAAAAAGAGAAATTGACATTGAAGGTTCTATACTATTATGAAACTGGAAATGGAGGGATATTGGAGGCCGATCGGACTGAGAAGGTAGAACAATCGAACCTGCTGGTGCGACTTGGAGTCCGGCGACAAGGTCGCGCTGCTGCGGGAATGGAGGGAGATTTGAGGCCGGTCAAACTGAGAAGGTAGGGAGAACCGGAGAAGCAGGTCGCCGGAGAGGAAGCCAAGCAGGTTGCCAGAGAACATAGAGTGGAGGGAGATTGGAATTCTCAGTAGAACAACGAACCTGCTGGTGCGACTTGGAGTCCGGCGACGAGGCTATGCCGCTGCGGGAATGGAGGGAGATTGGAGGCCGGTCGGACTGAGAAGGTAGGGAGAACTGGAGAAGCAGGTCGCCGGAGAAGTAGGTCGCCGGAGAGGAAGCCAAGCAGGTCGCCAGAGAGTGGAGGGAGATTGGATTGGAGTTCGACTGTTTGAGTCTTTGAGAGAGGATTAGGGTCGGCTGCTATGTACTGTATACACTATATAGGGATATAACTTATTGTTTTTAAAAGGATCGGTCCAATACGGTCCAGTCCGGAAAATTCCGGTCCGGTCCAGACCCGACCCGGAACCCGATTTTATAAAAAATCATGACTCGTGGACCGGACCGATAATAGACCGGTCCTAGACCGACCCGGAAAATTCCGGTCGGGTCCGGTCCGAGTTTTCGGTCCGATCCAATATTGTGCATCCCTACCGTCATATGCTTTTTCCGTGTCAAGTTTGAGAGCGAGCCAACCTTCCTTACCCTTCTTTGATCAAAATGAGTGGAATATTCCATGGGCTATAAGTACATTGTCTTGGATGTTTATTTGTTGTACAAATGCCCCTTGGTGATCGAGGGTGTATTAGTTTTGGTAAAATGCTTATCAATCTTTCTGTGAGGATTTTAGATATGATCTTATATATTGTATTGCATAAATTGATTGGTCTATAATGGTTAGTAGAGGTTGGATTTTCTGTTTTTGGAATGAGTGTAATAAAGGTGTGATTACTGTGCTTAAGTATATTTCCAAATTGAAAGAAGCTTTTGACTGCTTTGGTTACATTGGGTCCTATTATGTGCCAATATTTTTTTGTAAAAGCCTGTGAGCATACCATCTGGGCCTGGTGATTCATTGTCTTGTATGCCTTCTAGAGCCTTTTTTACTTCTGCATTTGTTATTGGTTTGGTAAGTTCGTAGTTGTCTTCGGTTGTTATTTCTTGTTCTATGGTTTGTAATGCTTCTTCTTCTATTTTTTGTTGGTTAATGCCTTCTAGAGCCTTCTACAGTGGGAATTTCCTTTATATTCTTTCAGTTACGTCTGCTTGTTGCTATTATGTGAAAAAAATTACTATTAGTATCCACTAATCGAATGTGGTTGTATTTTGCTCTTTGTCCCCTGTAGGTTTTTTGAAAGGACGGTAGACATTCCTTTTTCTTTAATAGGTTATCTTGTTTTCTTTTTAGGTTTGCGGTTGCATTATTTATTATCGTTGTTTGGATTGTTATTAGATCTCCTTCTATTGTTTTCAGTTGTTCAAAAAAATTACCAAATCTGGTTTTATTCCATCTTTTCAATTTTGTTTTTAGTACTTGTGTCTTCTTGGTAAGTTTGTACATTGGTGTTCCTTGTATGTTGGTCCTCCATGTTTGTTGTATAAGGTTATTAAGGTCTTTCCTTTTTGTCCACATCATTTCGAATTTGAAGGGTTGTGCTTGAATATTTGGTGCATTTCGAATTTCTAGAGATATAGGGCAATTGTCGAATACTGTAAAAGCGTGATTTTTAGTTGTTAGGTGTGGGTATCATTGGATGCTATGGTGATGTACCATAGTTCTATCTAGTTTCTCTTGAATGTTGTTTTGTGAGTTACTGGATTTTCTCCAAGTAAATGAATTTCTTGTAGTTGGTATGTCTATTAAATCACAATTATTCTTAACATTTGTTATTCTAAGGAATCGGTTTGGGTGTGGGTTACTACCATGTATTTTTTCTTGCTGACATTGGATCTCGTTTAGGTAACCTATAATTGTGCATGGTCTATTTATTGTAGAGATGTATAGTTGGATATTTGTTCAGAACTCCCATTTATCCTTCTCTTGTGGTGGGGCGTAGGTAAAAATGATCATACTTTGTTTATCGTTTTCATAATCTTTATATTCGAATCTAATGAATCAATTTCTATGGTATGTAATTGGATTGTTTTATTTTTTAGTTGATGCTCTTTTCATAGAACAATTATCCCGCCGGCCCATCTAGTTGTCGGGGATACCGCAGTATTATCGAATTTTGCTTTTTTCCACATATTTTCATTTGGTATTTTTTTTGTTTTTGTTTTTGTTTCGAGTAAAGCAATTATTTGTATGTGGTTGATTTTGCAGAAAAAATCCATGCCGGTCCAGACATTTTTCTTCCCCATTCCTCTTATGTTCCATAATGCAATCTTCATTTATAACTTGTATTATATATGAGAGGATTGTTGTATTTTATGTTGGGTGCTTCGTTATTATTGGGCATTTTACCCATACATCTGGGCCAGTTCTGTTCGCTTGTTATCCTTTTTTGCAGTGGTATGTTAAACAGGTTTTTGAGGTGATTTGTATGATTGCCCAAGCCTTAATGTTGATGATTTTTACTTGTGCCTTTGTATATGGCATGATAATCTTTTAATTGGTATTTGAACTGTTTTTATTTGAGTGTGGATCTGGAGCGGATTGTATCTTAAATGGCCAAATAATGTACAATTATGTGGGGTGGAGTGTGTTACTTGGTCAAACTGTATATGCTTTGATATATGGGTAGCAGAAAGACAAGGGACATATTTATATTTACATTCTGTGTAGTAAATAGTAATATTTACATAGAAGTCTTCTTGTTTGTAGTTTTTGTTGCCTTTTTTGTTTCTTTTTATAGTGGAAGTCAGCCTTCTATGCATCGACTTTAGTGGGCTTTGGTAGTTGGGTCTTGTATCTCTTGTGACTCTATTTTTTGTTCTTTGTCTCTTTCCTCTGGGTCCTTAGAGCTTGTTGGTTCATGCAGAGTAATAGACTTACTACTTAGAGTATGACAGTATATAGACCATATGTGCTCCCTTTTCATACTGTGATTGTTATATGCAATGAGAGTGAATATATTAGTCACAACTAGCTGTAAGAAATGCCAATACATGGTGTGATTATGTTTGTTGTTAGTATTTTGCATTATATAGAAGGGGTTGGTGTAGTTAGCTATTCTATTTATTGTTGGCTATTATGTTTAATAAAATCTTCCAGGCTTGTAAGGATTATGATTTGGGTATCTGTAGATATATAATACTTGTTGTTAGTATTATTTTTCTAATGTTGACCAATCTTAATGGTAAATTTATTAAGGGGAGCAAACCTTATGTTCTTGCACATTAAGACGTGCTTTGGACTTGAATTTGTGGCTGTTGAGGAATTGGAACCATTGGTATACTTATAACTGAAATTCATTGGTACTTGATAGCACTAGTGGAAAAAACCCTAATAGAGGCGGACCTTTGGACACTTATTGAGGCGAACACCGTTCGCCTCAATTGAGGGGGCCGCAACAAGTAGAGACCCTTTTTTAGGCGGGCAATATACGCCTCTAAAAGCCACTTGTTGAGGCGGGCCTCCGAAGCCCGCCTCAACAAGTCCTTCACTTCGGCGCCAAAATGAGGGACTTGTTGAAGCGGACCTCTATAGGCCCGCCTCAACAAGTCGCATTTTCCCACTTTTTAGCCCGGATCTAGGTAAGTCCGGGCTAAAAAGCATTGTGTTTTAACAAAAAAAAACTGGACATTTTAGCCCGGATCTCTTCCACATCCGGGCTAAAAAGTCCAATTTTATGACAGAATCACCAAATCTGTGCATCCCATGCCCTTTTAGCTGCCCAACTAACCCTCAACACTAAATTTGAGTACTTCAAAGTATTCATTATAAGTAATTAATCAGATTAAAAGTCTGCCGAATAATGATTCCAAAGAAAGAAGAATAAAGGAGAGTAGGAAAACACACAAATATGGAAACACATTGGTCTGTTCATTCTTCAGGAAATGTCGCTTACAAAGTACTTGTACTACATAAAATCCAACACTAGCTAGCTGATAACCTCTGACTCTTCCACTATAACTAAACTAGGACAAATTAAACGACACAACATATATATACACATAAAACAAGCAAGAGTTCACAGCTTTTAGAGCATGCACATATAACCAATGGGGCTCCCAAACAATATACATCGATTCGAGAGGAATCCCCTTTTTAATCTTCGGTGGTTTTGAAGGAAGAATGTTTAATCTTCAATTCGGTGGTAAGTTGTCAGACCTGTGACATGTTATCTCTTTGAACGCCCCCTCTATGACATGTTATATAAAACAGGAAGTAAGAATAATACCATAGAAACATAAACACATCACTGTTAAGAGTGTTAGTCCTACCCTATAATCATAGTGCAACATCTTCAAAGATGGGATGTTGCATGTTTGTTCATCCTCCACAAACATGCAAACTGAACCCAGGTTATTGACCCTACTTGAATATTCCAATTATAGTTATATAGAAGAATCATTTCTGAGGTTGGAGGGACCAGTTAAAAATCTCATGCCTATGTTAAGCTCTTTTGATATAAGAAGAGAAAGTGCACCAGTTGCCAAGCTTCACTTACAATTTTAGGCATTAAGTTTTGCTCTGAGATCTGCTGCCACAACATCAATGAACTCCTCTGTGTTGAGGTATTTGTCCCTGGAAAGCCTGCAACATCATCATAAAAGAAAGGCAGGTTAAAATCGTATTCAAACACAGAAGATTAAGCTAAACAATTCAAAATATGACAAGACGATTACTTGGATCCGTGGATAATAAGTGCAAGATCCTTGGTCATTAGCAATCTGAATCTAATGCATCATCTGAACAAGGTTATCTAAGAAGAGTAGTTTTGCTTCTTGATAGAAGTTTAGGGTAGGAAAACACATTAATTACATAACAAATGTAATTTGGAAGCTTACCAATATGCTGTCATTCCATCTTGACTCGTGATAGCTCTAAGAGCAACAACACGGCCATATGTTCTTTGATCCCCTTGAACCCCGACTGTGTTGCCAGGAAGCAATACAACAAATGCTTGCCATATGGCATCATAAAGCCCAACATCTTTGATCGACTGAATGAAGATCTCATCAGCCTGGAAAACATATGAAAAAGCTTCAGATCAAGTAGTCAAAGCACAACAGAAATTTGAAAGCTAGGATATAGGCCTTAAAATCATTACATAGAGATTGCCAGAATACAACAAATGAAGTAACATAAGTGGAACAAGTACATAGATAGTTAAGGTAAACTAGGATATGATAGTGGGGATTTTGTCTAGAATTAAACCCTAGTAAAGTGTTGTATTAACAACACTTAATTTCATAGTTAAGGAACAAATTCTTTGACAAAGTTTGGTTCATAGGGCTGTTAAGCAAAATAGGAATATTTCTAAACAAAATCCTAATGACTATCATTAAACTTTGCTTTCTTGTTCCCCTTCAAGTAGGAAGAGGCTGTATCCTTATCCACATCACCAATTTTCATTTTGCTTGACCCAGATGTAGACATGCCATTGGTATTCACTTCCATTTCTTCCATCATGTTCACCATAGAACTTGTGGTGTGAATAGAGTGGAAGAAGTTTGTTGAATTGGTAGCAGGGATAAGGTAAACAAACTCCTCTTCAGTTTTGACGAGATTGTTCATTTCTTCCTCAGTGAGCCCCTCCTCAATGGAGTTATCATCTATGAGGTTATCATCATCCTCCATTAAATTTTCAATGGTGGCAACATCCAGGTTGGTGTGTCTCTGGATTGGGGGGTCCTTCTCTTTGTCTTCCTACAACTCATCATTAGGGGGCTAGTTATTGTGGGGTGGGCTTGGGTTGTAGCTTCTGTTGGGAATGTAGGGGTGGCTTTGCTTGTGGTTTCTGTTGGTTTACGGATTTTGTTCGGGGTTGGTGCATCATTGGGTTGGTTTAGGTTCTTTATGGGGTTAGTTGTAGTTGGGTGTGGGTTAGGGGCAACAGATTCTCCAACAAGTGGGGTGTTTTTGGTTGAGTCCAAGAAATTGGATGTGTTTTTTGAGCTAGAATTAAAACTCATGGAGGCTGAGATATCATTTTTATAAATGATGGTAACCCCTCTGTTGCCATCGAGGTAGGGTTTCATTCCCAAGTTGGATGTATTTGGATTTTTTTGGTGTGAGGTTTTGAGGGGGCAAGTTATGAAGGTGTGATTTCTGTCACCACAAGTGCCACAACCTTCGGAAAAATCTTCAAACCAAACATTATACTCTTTGTATTCTTCAATTTCATCAAGAATAAGAACACTAGTGTTGATGAGATTTTTGAGTTGAACGTTGACACATATTCTATCGAATATTGCCCATTGCTTTCTTTCAGACATAGGGTCGAGTATGATCAGAGTACCAAGGCCGTTGCCTTCTAGAATAGTTTTTGTGTCTTCAAGATTGATTTTTTCCGCTGGAAGTTATGGAATTCTTACTCACATAGCTTTGCTAGTGAGAGGTTCAATAAGAGGGTTGAAGCTGGATTTCCAAGGCTTAAGGACCAAAAGTTGTCCAAAAATGTGAAAGGGTCTTGTTTCCCAAATGTTTTGTTTGTCAAGGGGGTTGGAGAATCTGATTTCAAACCATTGATTTTTTCTATCTAGAATCTCCACTTCCCCCTTCAGACCTCTCCATTCATTCCTCGGTTTTGTTTAGATTTTTGAAAATTCAATAGGATTTTCAATCACAAATTCCAAAAGAGAAGTGTTTTTGAGTTTTTCAATATTTTGTGTTACTTTGGATAGTCTAGCAAGGTAAGGAGAAGGATCAATCTTCAATTTAGCCTTGCATTTATCCCTAGGGTTGGTATTTTTTGGTTGGGTTGGATTGGGGACAATGCCCTTGTGTTTTATGGCTTCTTCAGCCGAGGAGTTCGGTGTTTGTTTTTGAGTAGGAGTAAGCCTAGAGTTGTTGGTAGAATCATTATAGTTGATCTTAGCTTTGGACATTACGGTTTGTGCATAAAGCTTCAGCAAAGGTTTTTTTCCCTTTCTCCATAGCTTCACTGAAATCACCAGAAGTGCTAGAGAATTTGGCCAGTAATTTCCAAGGCTTGAAGAGCCTTGGATTGAGATCAGATGTAACACCCCCGACTTATGTCGATAGTGCCACACGCCAGTGACCTTAGACTGTAAAGTCCAAAATCACCCTAGGCTTTAATCGGAATAATTACGCTTAAATAATTACATAAACTTTAAATAATGAAAGAGTAATCAGCGGAAGACTTTTATATAGAAACTCAATATTTTAAAAAAATTCCTCTCGTAAATTGAGAAGGAAAGTTTACAAACGGTATTGAAGTTACAACGGTGGACTTTTAAGTAAATCCTAAATACATGAGTAAATTATAGAAGTATTTATTAAATTAATACTAAACAACCTTAAAACAATATCACTTTAAATCTTCAACTGCAAGCCTTCATCTTCGATTGGTTAATTCAAATCGTCGGGGACCAACCTCTGATGTGCCGTATAGGACGAATGACACCAGTCAACCATGCAAGGAATAGAAACGGTTGGTTAGTCTAATGAAAGACTATGCAAGGGTGAAAACAGATTGGTTCGCGTAGTCGTATATAATCACTACCCCTGTTTCCCGAATGAAACTCGGTAAACGGTATATGACTATAGACTTCTACCGAAAAGAATGAAGAGGTATGATTAAAGAGAAGACTCCAACAAATTGAGTCTTATGGGAAATTAAATGAATTTGTTTGGAAACATTATATTATCATACAAAGTTTTAAAAACATATCGTTGAATATTTGAGTCATCGACCAACCTCACTGCGTAATGCGAATCCAGATTGAAAAGGGGCATACTTTAGACAAGAGACCAGGCGGGTTCCACATTGTACTTCTCGCCCGAGGGTATATTAATTAAGTGTCACGCGGCACTTATTTTATTTAATTTCAAAACTTGCATTAACGTTAAAGCTTTTAATCCACACCAATTTTGCAATGAGATATATAACATAGGACGAATCCCAAATTTCGACACTAGCTAAGTGTACCACCACTTATATAAAATAAGGGTAGGTCATGACCAAAAGTATTAGGACAATTATCCTCCTAATACCAAGTTATAAAGAAACAACTAAATCTCGCAAGGTAATAGTGTTCCTACGAATACTCGTGCTAACTAGCAATTATTGTCCACACCAAATGCCCAACAAATCCATACCAAATATTATCTAGCACCCTATAATATATATATAAGGGTTATAGCTAGCATATATACAACCAAATAAAAAGGTTCATTTTACACAACACTTTAACACACAAGTTTCCAAACGAGAAATTAAGAATATTTATCCCAACTTAATTAAGACAATAGATTAATTGTCAATTAAGAAAAATATGGAATAAATTAGCAAGAGCGAACCGCCACTTGCCTTGAATCACGAAGAAGATGAACGGCGTCTCAAAGATGGTTGCTTTCGAAAAGCAAATCGACTCCTAGCTTTATTTCAGTTCTAAACTACAATATGCATGTATTTATACACAATGAATAAATTATCTAAGATAATTTATTCAATATCATTATTTGAAGGATACAATGTCTCGGTTTCTAATTAAATTTATTTAACTCATAAATAAATCAATTTCAAGGCTTTTTGATATAACGATTATTTATACGATTAAAATTAATTAGTCATAAATTCTAAATAATCATATCATAAATAAATTATTAAAATAATTTATTTTTAATCCTAAAATTTTGTAGGTCAAAATATTATCTAAATGAATAGTCATTATTTACCCATTCATAATATAAGATAATATTATAAAAAATTTATGTATTTTAATTTTAATTTCCATAAAATCAAATTAATCCTAATATATTTTTCACTAATCTAGATTAATTAAATTAACCAAGATTAAGCCTAAAATAAATTAGAAAAACCCAAAATCACGAAATTGGTTCAAACCCGAACTCGCCGGATTCGCGTTCTTGCACCTCGCCGGAAAATCACAACATTGGGCGGCGTCAACGGAGGGATGGAGGTGAAAGGTTGAATATTTTCAAGTATACAAGTAGATGAAGCTAGGGGTACTACCAATTGCAAGATTGAATCTCAAACACTCTCGAATTTTGGCCAAGAACAACCGGTTTCGAGTTTTAGGGTTCTTGAATTTTGGCCTCGAAATTGGATGATTTGGGGAAACAATTGGAGGGATATTTATATGGATTTTGAAGGTGTTAATTCCCCCAACATAATCCTTAGGATTACTTCCTCCAATTTGATCCAATTTTGCAAAACTTCAATTCGGGTGCACGGACGACACGTTCGAATTCAATGAAAAATCCCGCAAATGTTTTGGCTTTTAATCCCAATTGATTGTCGAATCCGATGCTTATCATCTTATTCTTCAATTCCCAGTGGGTAATTAAACCAATCGAGCAAAAATCGAAGCTCGATTCCGCCATTAAAGGGAGCTTCAAGCTCACGTGTTAATGGAGAAATGGTTGGGAAAGAAGACAGCCCAAATTCTACTATTCACACACGACCCCCCTCTACTTTGGCTTGATTGCACATTCTGCTCAACTTTCTTAAGTTGTGGCAAAAATGCTCTTTTTTAACTTTTAAAAAATATAAAATTTATCCAAATTTATTTATTTTAATATACTAAGTTTATAATATTATTTTAACCCAAAATTAAAGTATATAAAAAATTAACTTAGGTTAAAATAAGGTTAAGGTATTTTTCTTATGAATTTGACCATACTTAAATCCTTAACAAAAATTTGTTAAACTTGATTTAAATATTCTAAGTCAAAATTGATAAGCTTTATATAAATTACAATTAACTTAAGGTTAATCATAATTTAGACCATTCTTGGCTTAATGAAATAACATACTTAAAAGAATTATTATTTTATCCCTTTATAGATAACATAATAATTCTTATGACCTATATTATTATTTAAAATTCTAAAATTACATTCAGTGTTATACTTATCTACTTATTTCCATACTATACTTTTACAACTCACATGATAATTTGTAATAAAATTATCATAACCTAACCTTTGAACCTAAACTCATGAAAATTTTAATTATTCCTCTAAAAGAAATAAAGTAAATTTCATAACTTTTATTTTTATCAAACTAAAATCACCATATTACCCTTATGATAAAATGAGGGTTATTACATCAGATTTGTGAAAGAGATTCAGTGAAGGTGTTGTGCTATTAGCCACTACAATATGCATGTATTTATAGAGGTAAACTAGTACATAGATATCAAAGTGTCTAGCAATGTCAACATAGATGAGTATAGAGTTGGAGAGATAGGACTTGGCTTTGTGGTCAACTTCTAGGTCATTTATGAGCTTGAGGGAGTATGTCGTCTTCTTGGTTCCTCGAGTCCACCGCCAGGTTGCAGATGGTTGGTTTCTAGGGTATAGCTTGAAGGGTCTCCATTGTATCACAAATTCACTTCCCAAGGAGCTATCTCGCCTTTCCATCATGTTCCTTCTCCAGAGGAAAGTGGGTTGGAACCCTAAATCGAGGCAAAAAGGGGCGTTTGGTCTTTTTCCACATTTATCTTCCCCTTTCTCTTCGATTTGGGTATGTGAGGTTGTCTTCTTCCCCGAGCTGCAAAGCTACACCGTCGGAGTCTGCAACGCTTCTTTTTGGAGGGGTCACCTCTTGCTTTTCTCGCTCTCTTTCCAGATCTCCTATCTAGTTTAGGGCTTTTGCTGTTGTGTTTGGATTTGATTTTGAGAAATCCATCAAAGGAGGAGATCGGCTTGGTGGAATGGTTTTGTCGGCGCTTGAGATTAGGTTCACATCCAGGGTTTGTTTCTGTGAGTGAGATGAGGAGTTTGAGAAAAAGGCAGTTTTTCAGGGCGTGGAGGTGCGTTCTTTTTAGGCATTTAGGAGTTTGTCGATTGCCTATTTAATGGGCTTAAGCTCTAATTGTAGACATTGACACACCTAGTAAAGAATACAATAATATAAATTATTCTTAAAGATTACAATTTAATAACTATTCACCTTATTTTTAACCAATGAAAAGAATTCGCATAAAAGTGTTATTATGTACAATTTTCAATAACATGTCTCGTAACTCATCAATAAACCATTACCAAAAACTCTAAAATGACAAATATTTGTTTATAAAATTTGAAAGCTAAAATGACACTCGTTACCAAACGGATGGAAGATTAAAATCAAAGTGGGCCGGTAGAGTAATTAGTAAATTTGGGTCGGGTGAGTCATTTGATTCATAAACATATATATTGTCTGACCTTGTGTTGACAAAAGCTTATATAACGCTATTGAAATTCCTAGGGTTTTTCCAACCTTTTTTCTCTTTCAAACTCTTCTTCAGCCGCTGCTACCGGCTCTAGGAGATCGAATCATCCAACATGGAAGAGGTTCAGGTTCAGGTCTAGACCGGAGAAATCAAAGAAGCCTCAACCGATGTTTTGAGCTCTTTGGCGCATGGACATTTGATGATGTCACTGTGAGTATCCCTTTTGACCGCTTGTCTGAGGTTTCATATTAAAATCCGGTATTTTTTTAGCGGGAAACCGATGTTGTTTATTTTGAGATTGTTCTCGTTTTACGCTGCAATTCCTCGCCTTTGTGCATTGCAATGTAAATTGTAATGGGAAGATGGATGTGCATGTTTTATATTCCTTCCTTATGTTGTTGACATGTTTTGTATTGTTCGTTTTTCCTAGAAGTCGAGTTAACGTGGAAGGGAATTGTAGTAGAAGATGAATTCAGTTACATAAGAAAAGATAATATTAGCTGTATTATTCCATTTTACTTGCAAATGCAATTTGAATATGCTCTAACCAATCTGATGATTGGTAGTGTGCAACAAGTATGAAATTCGTTGTTTAGGGGAGATAGTTGAAAATTGGTTGAACATATTAGTCGTTCAAGTAGTGTCAGGTCTTCTACAATTTCTACAAATTATGAAATCTATGTTTGGGATGCATTGCAAGCTTATGAATGTTGTGTAATCAGATTGTGCCCAGGATAGTTTTACATGGCAAGCCTTTAGATTAATTGGTTGCTTTTGGTTCAAGTAGATATGGGCTGTGGGTTTGAAATATTGACATCAAAAGGTTAATTTGATGGTTTGACAAATGGCTTAGGTCTACGATATGGCTCTTCAAGATTACATTGGAGTATCATCAGTTAAGCACACTACTTATGTGCCCCACACTGTTGGAAGATATCAGATGGAGAGGTTCAGGAAAGCCCAATGCCCAATTGTTGAAAGACTGACCAACTCTTTGATGATGCACGGGCGCAACAGTGGGAATAAGCTCATGGCGGTTTGCATTGTGAAGCATGTCATGGAAATCATCCACCTTTTGACAGACTAGAACCCAATCCAAGTCATTGTTGACGCCATAGTCAACAGGTAATGCTACCAGTAGCTCGAGTTATGCTATGATTATTGTGGTGTTTAATTTTGCAAACTTCTTGTCAATCTCTAAGTTTTCATTGATTATGTACAATTCATCTTGTTGTTTTCAACTTCAATTAGTGAATGAATCTCCTGCTGATACAGTGGACCAAGAGAAGATGCCACTAGAATTGGATCAGCTGGTGTCGTCAGACGTCAAGCTGTTGATATTTCTCCATTGAGACGTGTCAACCAGGCTATCTATCTCTTGACCACTGGTGCTCATGAGTCTGCATTCAAGAACATCAAGACCATTGCAGAATGCCTTGCTGATGAACTCATTAATGTTGCTAAGGGGTCTTCAAACAGGTACTTGTATATTTTGATAAATCACACTGTTTGCATATTTTAGCTTCAGGAAAATATACTGTTAATTTGTTTTAACCATCATCCTTGAATATTCATCTATACTTTCAATACGTTCTTATATATTATAGTTGTGCTAGCTTGCCTCTGAGATCTTTGATATATTTTGCTTGAATATCTGGCAGAATTAAGGCTAATACGTGACATACATCTGTTTTCCACTTCGCTCTACAGCTAGACTACGACGGGCTTACATTGTACATATGATTTTTTAGATGGCTTTGTTATGACTAATGCATATTTTGTTTTCCTCTTTCAGCTATGCAATCAAGAAGAAGGATGAGATTGAGAGAGTTGCCAAGGCCAACCGTTAAAGAGCAGAGGGAGTATTTCGAACGTCCTCTTTTAGCTACCTCATTTTTGTTAGTTAGGATGTCTTAATTAGAAATTGGAACATGGTTAAACATTTCTTTCTTATTTTGTTCTCATGTGCTGAACATCAAGATATAGTTTACAATGTTGTATTTTTCAACCACTAGATTCATGTTATCTTTTCTAACCTATTGTTCCTCTTTCCTTCATTTCTTCGTAGTTCATACATTTTTAGTTTCAACACGTGCTTGTGAGCCTCCCCCTTGGCATACGCAATTGAACCAATTCATCCTTTGCTTTATCCTTGACCTCAAAAGTTGTTTGTGGCTTTTGAGGATTTTTGGATTGTTTGTCTGCCATTTGCGTTACTCTTTTCTGGTAGTTAACAATTTTGCAGTAGCCTAAACTTTGAACTGGTCCCATTCCCATACAGTTTGTAACGGTATATGGGGTTGGTCAAGTGCCTTTATGTAGTAATATATGATTACAATGCCCCGTTTAGTATTAAAAGTTTCCAGGAATCCTTTTGATACAGAAATTGGGTTGAGTAATATTGTTGGATCGAAACCAAGTGTTAGTAACAAAGTAAAGCATTGTTCCTATATAGGGAACGGTATCTTTGCACAACGGAATATCACAAATAACAATACAATCACGTAGAGAGGAAAACCAAATCAATCAACTTGTTGACAAGGAAAAACCTCTACCTCTAGGTGTTACCCTAGTAGGATTTCAAAGTATACTTCTTTTATTGATAAACACGAGCTACACAAGTCAAGCAAAGATCCAACGTAAACTAGATTTCCCTACTAGAATACTCTCTAAGCTTAACAACCCTTAGCACGTATTATCAACTCACAGCAAACTTGAAACTACGTAAAAGTTACCTCCTTCACCTCAGAAACTTCACCTATGAAGCTCCTAAAGATCGCAACTCTCCTTGACGTAGGAACGGCTCTGTTGTTCCCTTGAGCCAACAGCCTTGAAACTCGCCTCTTGAACTCCAAGTTGTGTTCTTGCTCTCCAATGGCTACTTAGAAACCTTCAAAGCTCCTAATGCCGTCTCTCTCTTGGATGCTCCTCTTTCTCTCTTGGAAGCATGTCAAACTAGGTTGATAGTGCCTTGCATTTATAGGCCTCTAAAGAATGACGAAAATATAATTTATTTATGGTCTAATCTGATATATTATCCCATAAATAACATTATATATTTCCATCAAACTATTTCCTAAAATACCACAAACAATATCTTCTCACTTGACATTATCTTGTTTCCATAAATAGATCTTATCTCTCCATGATAATTCCGACCCATTATCTGCAAGATATAATCTCCACTTTCCTTGTATAAACGTCTCCTTGTGCTCCAAGCAAACATTTAAAACCCTAGACGCAATATCTCGCGATTTGCCTCTTCGCTGGGAACGTTGACAACTTTTTGCTCTGTTTTCCTTGTTCCCTGGAATCTTCATTCCTTATCTTCTTCTTGAGCTCTGATGCTCTTGTTCCAACTGTTCCCTAGGATGACTGATCCATTGGTCACTGTGATACCCCGTAATTTTTTAAGGTTATATTGGGAATTATGGAATTTTCCCGGGTACCCGTTGTGTACGTCGGATTTAATTCAGGTAGTTTGAGACATTCTGTAATGTGCTCTGTATCTGTAATATTTTTCTCAGTGAAATAATATACATACATCATGCCTTGGAGTTTAATTGTCGTTCGCGTACGATAATTTTTATCCCGGTTTATCGTCAAGCTCGTTCAAAGCCGAATGGGCGGGAAAAGGGGGAAACGGCGACCGCCGTTCAGAAATGGCGACCGCCGTGGTTGGGCCCGAGAAGTCAGCGTGTCAGCTTCTAGCTGGCCGCGACAGGCCTAACGACGGCGACCGCCGCATTTACGGCGACCGCCGCGTGTCCGCCGCAGGCAAAATCACGGCGACCGCCGTGATTGTCCAGTGGGCATTGCCCGTTGGTCGCCGGTGTCGTTCGAGGCACGCCGTTGCGTCGTTTGCCGCATCTGAGGGTTTGCAGATCACTCCTTGGGGTTTGCCTATAAATATATGAACTTGGGCATGGGTTTTGGGTCATCTACAACCCCGAATCGCTGCCAAATTCGCCTCTCGCCGGAGTTGTGCTTTCGCCGGATTTTGAAGGTCTCACCGGTGTTGCTTTGGTGTGGTTCCTGAGTGCCTTTGTGAAGCTTTTGGTTAGCCTTGGAGGTTAGAAGCCAAAGCAAGTCGAAGGAGGCCGAACCGCTCGTGTTTTGGGATGAGTTTTCTCTCGTTCTGTGTCGTCTGAGTTCGTCACGGCGACCGCCGCCAAGAACAGTGACCGCCGCCAGTGCCCATAACGCCTTCGTGGCTTTGGCTTGGTCGGTTGTCGTCGTGGCGTCTTTCCTTTCGTGTTCTTTCGCCGTGTTTAGATTCGTACTGTTTATGTCGGATCTAACTTAGGGTTCCTTTTATGGGTCGACTCGAAGGTTGTTGTGCTGTCGGAACTATACCGTGTTGAGCCCGGAATCCAGTGACGTCTTTAGACTATTCTGCGGAGTAAGGCAAGTGGCGGTTCGCTCTTGCTCATTCGTTCCATATTTACATTAATTATCAGTAGTTTATCTGAGTAATTAATTTGGAATGAATATTCTGTTTGTCTGGAAACGGTTTTGATAAACTGTTTTGAAAATCATATAATAGGTTGTATATCTGTTAGAACAACGCTATTATCTGTGATCGCCTTTCGGGCCTTTATGTGGATTTATCCTGTAACTATTGTTGTGCTATAACTGTTTAGTTAGCACTGTTAAATAGGAACGTTACTCGGACTCTGTCCAATCGTTTCTTTATAATCTGGTATCGGGATGGCTCGTCCCCATCTGGTACTATTCTATGATCATGATCGGTCTCTTACACATGTGTGTAGAGACAGGACACTTAGCTGGTGTCACAAACCTTTCGGTATACGTCACTCTCGATGAAACGTATACTAAGATGTGTCGTCCCATTGGTGGGGTACACATGTAAAAGTCTATAATGTGATGTGTGTTTTTGAAACATAATCAGATAAGTGCTACCTTGACGCACATAATTAATACACATTGGGCGAGTAGTGCAGCTAAGTTATAGTGCAGCTAGGAAAACTCGTCTTGACTTGAATGTAGTACGTTCTCTTTCCAATCTGGATTCGCTGTAGGCGATGAGGTTGGTCGTGAACCGAAGCATCTCAGTCAGTTTTAAATCATTGTTGAATGATTCTGTAACTTTCCAGTTTTGTCATTACTTCCTTAAAGACTCATTTCCGTTGGAGTCTTCTTTCGAGTCGATTTCTGTGAAGATTCTGTCTTCCAGAATCTTCTCTTGTGCATATCTCTTGTTTATTCCAGTAGGAATATGATGGTTGACTACCGTTATCGGTTATTATCCGAGAAGCGATGAGTCTAACCTAATATGACTGCTTTAAACCAGTCTGCTTTATACCCTTGCTAGTCTATTCATTTAGACTAACCAACCAATATTTTCCCTTGCATGGTTGGCTGGTGTCATCCGTTCGATTCGACACATCAGTTAAGAAGTAGCTCAGAAGATTAGAAGGACTATGGAGTCGGCGGTGGTTTTTGAATGTTTTAATTATTTCTTTAATCAGGTTATGATCCTTTGGACAATAACTCCGATTGTAATATACTTTCTTAGTCTTCCGCTGTGTTTGGTTTAAACTATGTTTTGACCTATTCGGGATTGGGTTGTAATCCCGTAACTCTTGTTTCCTCGACAATGTTATGTTTTGGAATTTAATGCTTGATCTTTGTGTATCAATTGCATTTCATAAATTGTATTTATTTGGTAAAGTCTTGGGTGATCTCGGTAAGGAACATTGGGGTCACTGGCGGTAATACATTTCCAAAAGGGTTAAGTTTTGGGGGTGTTACAGTTGTGGTATCAGAGCCAAAAGTTTTAAAACGGGTTTGGAATTTTTTTTATAAACCATTTATCCGTTTTCAAAATGTTTTAAAAAGGGCTCTGAATTTTCATTCTGAAAAGAATTTCAAAACACCGTTCATAGTCATGTCTTCTTTATAGTCTGATATAGTAAGTTTGCTTCTATGTCTAGAAAGACTAATTCCTTCCTTATTGTTCAATAGGATGGGTGTCTGCTTTTCTATTGGTAGGGGGTCGGAAGACGCCAAGTCGGATCAGCCGAGGCTAGATTTTCCGTTACCTCAACGATGTTTCGAGGTTGGAGGCCCGAGTAGCCCGCCCAAAGACGTCAAGCACGTTCTCCCCGAGTCAGTTGTCCTTGTAGCCAGGAATGCTATGGTCCCTAGACCTGCACCTGTACCGCCACCAAGGGTGGAGGAAGTACAGGAATGGGAGCAGGAAGATGAGTTATCAAGGTATGAACAAGGGGTTTACCAAGACGACTTTCTGCTGGGACCAATTCCCGAGGAGATCGAGTACGAGGACGAGGAAGAGGAGATGCTTGAGCAAGATCCTGTCGAGGAAGAGGATATGATCGAGGATGATTCTGAGGATGAGGATCACATCGAGGATGATCCCGAGGATGAGGATCCCATCGAGGATGATCCCGAGGATGAGGATCCCATAGAGGATGATCCAGAAGAGGATCCAAAGTTGGACCTTGGAGGGCAGAATCAGGAGCCCGGTACAGGATTGTCACCAGTGCCAGAGTACGCACCCATGTCAGAAGCTAATTGGGAGGCACTGTATACCGAGTACGGTATTAGGAGAAGTGACAGAGAATCTCAGCCTATCCCTACTCCAAGGAGATGGAGGTCGGAATCCGAGCTGCAGGAGATTCTCCGCCAGAAAGAGGTAATCTCCGCAGAACAGCAGTGTCAGAGGGATGAGCTGATCGCCAGTACTCAGAGGAGGGCTGAAATAGGAGGACCAGTCATGGACGACCCATACTTTACCATGACTGAGCTAGGACTATGTGATTCAGGGTCAAGCAGGGTGCGAAACCCATCGCCAGAGCTCGATGGTGAGCCTAGCCCGAAGAGACCTTGCACGAGTAGCCAGTCGTATGGGAGACACTTTGGAACGCCTTGAGGAGGAGTGGCGTTGCCTATCACAGTAGTTCCTTTCTTAGTATTCCAGTTGTACTTTGTGTAATATTTCGGTATTGCGGCAAGTACTCTGAGAAACACTTATATCTTCGAGCAATGTTGTCCAAACGCTCGAATGATAAACTTATGTGTAACTTGTGTAAGAATTCGAAGGTTCATCTATAAAATGCCAAGTTGATCTATTCTGAGTGATTTATTTACATTGATATATTGCATAAGTATGTTGCATAATATTAATGTATTGAATGCTTGGAATTGGATCGGTAAACAGATGGTGAACCCAAGAAGCACGAGAAACTCGACTCGAGCCGGTGCTGGGACTAGCCAAAACCCCAGACCAGCAGGAAGAGGTGTTCAGGATGAACACGAGTCTGAGTCTCGCATCCAGCAGAGGCGTGAAGGTCAAGATCAGACCCAAGCGCCGACGCTATTTGACGCTGCAGCTGTTGAGGCGATCCGTGGGGTCGTGATGCAGGCAATTGCAGATGTCTTGAGACCAAGTGCGCCTCAAGCACAAGAAGTGCCTACTCACGCAGCGGTTCCTGATGTTGTGGAACCCAGAAACCCTGTGATTCAGGAGACTGCCGTTAGGGCGAGGGACAGCTATGGTCGCGCTCTTAAGACCATTACTTCCATGAGACCCGACTGCTATAACGGGAAAGAGGAGCCAGTGGCAGTGACTCATTGGTTCTCCCATATGGAGAGGCTGTTCATGAACGTGGAGTGTACGGAGGCCGAGAAGGTCCATATCGCTTCTCTTCAGCTGAAGGAGGAGGCTAGCGAGTGGTGGGAGAGCACTGGTTTGGCTGAGAGCCCAGTGTTGACTTGGTCGATGTTCAAGACCAAGATGGTTGATCGCTTTTTCTCTCGTGCTATGAGAGAGGAGAAGCATAAAGAGTTCTTGTACCCTCAGACTGATGGTCTGAGAGTGACCGAGTTGGCATCTAAGTTCAACCATCTTCTACAGTACGCCACTGCCGAGATCACCAGCGAGGCTCAAAAGATCTGGTACTTCCACGAGTGGATGAACCCGGATATCAAGCCATTAATGGTGCACCACACATGCTCTACCTTGGAGCAGTATGTGGATTGTGCCTATAAGCTAGAGGTAACTCTCGAGGAGTCGACTAAGAGGCGCAACCGACAGAAGTCGATGCAGAATCAGAACCAGGAAGGTGGTTTTAAGCGCCCTGCGCCACCGTCTAACTTTGCCAAGTCCGGCCGAGCTAAGACGGAGATGACGCAAGGGGGATTGACTCAGCAGTCAGGGCAGACCCGGAGTATAGTTTAGTGTTATAACTGCGGTACTGCTGGGCACAAGAGCACTGAGTGTCGGAGGGAGAAGAGGCCATGCTTTGGGTGTGGACGTGATGGTCATCTGCAAAAGTTCTGCAAGCAGGGGAAGCAGAAGGGAGTAGAGTCGCAGCAAGGGTCAGTTCATCAGAGCAACCGACCTAGGTTTAAGCCTGCCGAGACTCCTAGCCCTTCAGTGCAGACGACTGCTCAGAACAGGGGAAAGGCCCCAGCTATTTCTGAAAGTCAGGGCCAACGCTTGTACGAGATGCGTGAGGCAGATGGACCCAACGCTCCGATTGCTCAAGGTACTCTATACCTTCACTCTACTTCAGTGTGCATTCTGTTTGATTCTGGTGCTACGCATTCCTTTATTTCGGATAGCTGTGTTAGCAAGTTAGACTTAGTGTGCAATGATTCGTGCGACCCTTTCGTCGTTAATCTTCCTAATGGAGAACGTTTGGTGGGAACCAAGCATTTGTCCGACTTTTCGATTACCATTCAGGGTAAGGAATTCGAGGCAGATTTAATCTGCATAGCCATGGCTCCATATGACATTATCCTCGGTATGGATTGGCTAACGCGTCATAAGGCGGTGATCGACTTCAGTTCAAGAACGGTGACGGTGGCATCTGGGGGCCAATTCGTATGCAAGTTCAAAGGTCGAAATGACGCTGATAACGGCAAGCTGATCAATGCGATGGCTGCGTTTAAGCTACTACGACAAGGATGTGTCGGGTACCTTTGCTACTTGGATTCGCCCGAGAAGGATGAACCTGAGGTTCTTGATATTCCTGTAGTTAGGGAATTTTCGGGTGTCTTTCCGGAAGAAATTACAGGATTACCCCCGAACCGTGACGTAGAGTTTTCAATTGATCTCGAGCCTGGTACGGTGCCGATTTCCAAATCCCCGTATCGGATGGCTCCTGCTGAGATGCAAGAATTGAAGAATCAACTTGAAGATCTTCTTGATAAAGGTTATGTTAGGCCGAGTGCATCGCCGTGGGGTGCCCCGGTTTTATTCGTCAAAAAGAAGGACGGATCGTTCCGACTTTGTATTGACTACCGAGAGTTGAACAAGGTGACGAACAAGAACAAGTATCCTTTGCCTAGGATTGATGACTTGTTGGACCAGTTACGGGGAGCAAAGGTTTTCTCCATGATCGACCTGAGATCTGGATATCATCAACTCAGGATTCGTGAGCAGGACATTCCTAGAACTGCGTTTAGGACCAGATATGGTCATTACGAGTTCGTAGTGATGCCTTTTGGGCTTACAAATGCTCCAGCTGTCTTTATGGATTTGATAAACCGATGTTTTCACTAGTACTTGGATAAGTTCGTGGTGGTTTTCATCGACGACATCTTGATCTATTCTCCGAATGAAGAAGTCCACGAGGAACATCTACGGATTGCCTTGTCAATCCTTAGACAACATCAGCTTTATGCTAAATTGTCTAAATGTGAATTCTGGATGAAAGAGGTGGCTTTCTTAGGCCACGTGATCAATAAAAATGGGGTTATGGTTGATCCCCAAAAGATTGAAGCGGTGGCCAAATGGACACAGCCCCAGAGCGTGAAGGAGGTACGCAGTTTTCTTGGACTTGTCGGGTATTATAGAAGGTTCGTAGAAGGGTTTTCAAAGATCGCTCTACCTATGACCAATCTACTCCGCAAAGTCCACAAGAAGTTTGTCTGGAATGACAAGTGCGAGGTCAGTTTCCAGGAGTTGAAGCGACGGTTGACCTCGGCACCCGTGTTAGCACTCCCAGAGGGGAATGACGATTATGTGGTCTATAGTGATGCTTCCAAGTGTGGTATCGGTTGTGTTTTGATGCAAAGGGGCAGAGTCATTGCTTACGCATCTAGACAACTCAAGACTTACGAAGAAAACTATCCGACCCATGATCTTGAGTTAGCAGCGGTTGTCTTTGCGCTGAAGATTTGGAGGCATTACCTCTACGGTATAAGATGCCAAGTCTTCACCGACCACAAAAGTCTCAAGTATATATTTACTCAGAAGGAGTTAAATATGAGACAACGCTGCTGGCTAGAGTTGCTCAAGGACTACGACATGGAGTTGTTGTATCATCCGGGCAAGGCTAATGTAGTAGCTGATGCACTAAGCCGGAAGACAACGCATGAGACTGTAGTTGCTCTACTTACTGCTCAGACCAAGCTAAACCAAGAGTCATGCGACATTGAAGTCTTATATGACCAGCATAGAGGGTACCTGAGTATGATGGAGATCCAGGCTACACTGCTGGATCAAATCAAAGAAAATCAAGTCGATGACATCATCTTGGTAAAGTTAAGTAGTGAAGTGATGGATGGGAAAGCTCCCAGTTTTGTGGTTCAGGATGATGGATCACTTTGGTTTCAGGATCGAATCTGTGTGCTTGACACAGAAGGTCTTCGTCAGTTGGTGATGAGAGAAGCTCATTCATCTGCTTACTCTGTGCATCCTGGCTCTAGCAAGATGTACAAGGATCTCAGGAAGAAGTTTTGGTGGCCAAACATGAAGTGGGACGTAGCAGACTTTGTGGCGAAGTGCTTAACTTGCCAAAAAGTCAAGATCGAACACCGCAGACCAGGTGGTGAGATGCTACCTCTCCCCGTGCCAGAATGGAAATGGGAGGACATTTCCATGGACTTCGTCACTGGGCTACCCAAGACTCGAAGTCAGAGAGATGCTATCTGGGTAATTGTGGATAGGCTTACGAAGAGTGCTCATTTCATAGCCATCAAGATCACATGGGAAACCCAGAAGTTAGCCGAAGTTTACCAGAAGGAGATTGTCCGCTTACATGGCATTCCTAAGACCATTGTATCGGACCGAGATGGTCGTTTCATGTCAAGATTCTGGAAGGAACTTTATAAGGCTATGGGGACCGAGTTGAGGTTCAGTACAGCGTTTCATCCTCAGACAGATGGCCAGTCTGAAAGGACCATCCAGACTCTGGAGGATATGCTTAGAGCTTGTGTGCTCGATCGTCCGACTAGCTGGGAGGACAGCTTGAGTCTGATTGAGTTCACGTACAATAATAGCTGGCATGCTACAATCAAGATGGCTCCGTTTGAAGCTTTGTATGGTCGCAGATACAGATCTCCGATTTGTTGAGATGATAATGTCGACACAATTCTGCTTGGACCAGAGTTGGTCGAAAGGACGGCTTCAGACATTGCTTTGATCAGACAAAGGATGTTGACCGCTCAGAGTCGACAAAAGTCCTACGCAGATCGGAAGCGCAGGACTGTCGAGTTCGAGGTCGGTGACAAAGTTTTTGTCAATGTATCGCCTTCCAAAGGAGTTTTCAGATTTGGTAAGCGTGGGAAGCTTAACCCTCGCTACGTAGGACCATTCGAAATTCTGGATAGAGTGGGATCTCTAGCGTACCGTTTGGCATTGCCACCATCGGCTCACCCGGTGCATAACGTGTTCCACGTGTCTTTACTCAGAAGGTATGTACCAGATGAGTCTCATGTACTTAGTTACGAGGACATCGAGATTCAAGCTAATGGTACTTATGAAAAGTTGCCCGTACGCATTTTGGAGCGTCGTGAGAAGCATTTGCGCAACAAGATCGTACCATTGGTACGAGTGCTGTGGTCCAAGTCAGGGACCGAAGAAGTTACTTGGGAGACGTGGGAAACCGAGTCAGATATGCTCAGGCGTTTTCCCGAGTTATTCTCGACCTAAGTTTCGGGGTCGAAACTTCTTGTAAGGGGGAGGAGATGTGATACCCCGTAATTTTGTAAGGTTATATTGGGAATTATGGAATTTTCCCGGGTACCCGTTGTATACGTCGGATTTAATTCAGGTAGTTTGAGACATTATGTAATATGCTCTGTATCTGTAATATTTTTCTCAGTGAAATAATATACATACATCATGCCTTGGAGTTTAATTGTCGTTCGCGTACGATAATTTTTATCCCGGTTTATCATCAAGCTTTGTTCAAAGCCGAATGGGCGAGAAAAGGGGGAAACGGCGACCGCCGTTCAGAAACGGCGACCGCCGTGGTTGGGCCCGAGAAGTCAGCGTGTCAGCTTCAAGCTGGCCGCGACAGGCCTAACGACGGCGACCGCCGCGTGCCCGCCGCAGGCAAAATCACAGCGACCGCCGTGATTGTCCAGTGGGCATTGCCCGTTGGTCGCCGGTGTCGTTCGAGGCACGCCGTTGCGTCGTTTGCCGCGTCTGAGGGTTTGCAGATCACTCCTTGGGGTTTGCCTA
Source organism: Rheum nobile (assembly GCA_027886185.1). Taxonomy (NCBI): domain Eukaryota; kingdom Viridiplantae; phylum Streptophyta; class Magnoliopsida; order Caryophyllales; family Polygonaceae; genus Rheum; species Rheum nobile. The sequence continues at coordinate 955,338 of WOAB01000003.1, forward strand.
TAAATATATGAACTTGGGCATGGGTTTTGGGTCATCTACAACCCCGAATCGCTGCCAAATTCGCCTCTCGCCGGAGTTGTGCTTTCGCCGGATTTTGAAGGTCTCGCCGGTGTTGCTTTGGTGTGGTTCCTGAGTGCCTTTGTGAAGCTTTTGGTTAGCCTTGGAGGTTAGAAGCCAAAGCAAGTCGAAGGAGGCCGAACCGCTCGTGTTTTGGGGTGAGTTTTCTCTCGTTCTGTGTCGTCTGAGTTCGTCACGACGACCACCGTGTTCTTCACGGCGACCGTCGTGATGAATACGGCGACCGCCGCCAGTGCCCAGAACGCCTTCGTGGCTTTGGCTTGATCGGTTGTCGTCGTGGCGTCTTTCCTTTCGTGTTCTTTCGCCGTGTGTTTAGATTCGTACTGTTTATGTCGGATCTAACTTAGGGTTCCTTTTATGGGTCGACTCGAAGGTTGTTGTGCTGTCGGAACTATACCGTGTCGAGCTCGGAATCCAGTGACGTCTTTAGACTATTCTGCGGAGTAAGGCAAGTGGCGGTTCACTCTTGCTCATTCGTTCCATATTTACATTAATTATCAGTAGTTTATCTGAGTAATTAATTTAGAATGAATATTCTGTTTGTCTGGAAACGGTTTTGATAAACTGTTTTGAAAATCATATAATAGGCTGTATATCTGTTAGAACAATGCTATTATCTGTGATCGCCTTTCGGGCCTTTATGTGGATTTATCCTGTAACTATTGTTGTGCTGTAACTGTTTAGTTAGCACTGTTAAATAGGAACGTTACTCGGACTTTGTCCAGTCGTTTCTTTATAATCTGGTATCGGGATGGCTCGTCCCCATCTGGTACTATTCTATGATCATGATCGGTCTGTTACACATGTGTGTAGAGACAGGACACTTAGCTGGTGTCACAAACCTTTCGGTATACGTCACTCTCGACGAAACGTATACTAAGATGTGTCGTCCCATTGGTGGGGTACACATGTAAAAGTCTATAATGTGATGTGTGTTTTTGAAACATAATCACATAAGTGCTACCTTGACGCACATAATTAATACACATTGGGCGAGTAGTGCAGCTAAGTTATAGTGCAGCTAGGAAAACTCGTCTTGACTTGAATGTAGTACGTTCTCTTTCCAATCTGGATTCGCTGTAGGCGATGAGGTTGGTCGTGAACCGAAGCATCTCAGTCAGTTTTAAATCATTGTTGAATGATTCTGTAACTTTCCAGTTTTGTCATTACTTCCTTAAAGACTCATTTCCGTTGGAGTCTTCTTTCGAGTCGATTTTTGTGAAGATTCTGTCTTCCAGAATCTTCTCTTGTGCATATCTCTTGTTTATTCCAGTAGGAATATGATGGTTGACTACCGTTATCGGTTATTATCCGAGAAGCGATGAGTCTAACCTAATATGACTGCTTCAAACCAGTCTGCTTTATACCCTTGCTAGTCTATTCATTTAGACTAACCAACCAATATTTTCCCTTGCATGGTTGGTTGGTGTCATCCGTTCGATTCGGCACATCAGTTAAGAAGTAGCTCAGAAGATTAGAAGGACTATGGAGTCGGCGGTGGTTTTTGAATGTTTTAATTATTTCTTTAATCAGGTTATGATCCTTTGGACAATAACTCCGATTGTAATATACTTTCTTAGTCTTCCGCTGTGTTTGGTTTAAACTATGTTTTGACCTATTCGGGATTGGGTTGTAATCCCGTAACTCTTGTTTCCTCGACAATGTTATGTTTTGGAATTTAATGCTTGATCTTTGTGTATCAATTGCATTTCATAAATTGTATTTATTTGGTAAAACCTTGGGTGATCTCGGTAAGGAACACTGGGGTCACTGGCGGTAATACCTTTCCAAAAGGGTTAAGTTTTGGGGGTGTTATAGTTGTGGTATCAGAGCCAAAAGTTTTAAAACGGGTTTGGAATTTTTTTTTATAAACCATTTATCCGGTTTTAAAATGTTTTAAAAATGGCTCTGAATTTTCATTCTGAAAAGAATTTCAAAACACCGTTCATAGTCATGTCTTCTTTATAGTCTGATATAGTAAGCTTGCTTCTATGTCTAGAAAGACTAATTCCTTCCTTATTGTTCAATGGGATGGGTGTCTGCTTTTCTATTGGTAGGGGGTCGAAAGACGCCAAGTCGGATCAGCCGAGGCTAGATTTTCCGTTACCTCAACGATGTTTCGAGGTTGGAGGCCCGAGTAGCCCGCCCAAAGACGTCAAGCACGTTCTCCCCGAGTCAGTTGTCCTTGTAGCCAGGAATGCTATGGTCCCTAGACCTGCACCTGTGCCGCCACCAAGGGTGGGGGAAGTACAGGACTGGGAGCAGGAAGATGAGTTATCAAGGTATGAACAAGGGGTTTACCAAGACGACTTTCTGCTGGGACCAATTCCCGAGGAGATCGAGTACGAGGATGAGGAAGAGGAGATGCTTGAGCAAGATCCTGTCGAGGAAGAGGATATGATCGAGGATGATTCCGAGGATGAGGATCCCATCGAGGATGATCCCGAGGATGAGGATCCCATCGAGGATGATCCCGAGGATGAGGATCCCATAGAGGATGATCCAGAAGAGGATCCATAGTTGGACCTTGGAGGGCAGAATCAGGAGCCCGGTATAGGATTGTCACCAGTGCCAGAGTACGCACCCATGTCAGAAGCTGATTGGGAGGCACTGTATACCGAGTACGGTATTAGGAGAAGTGACAGGGAATCTCAGCCTATCCCTACTCCAAGGAGATGGAGGTCGGAATCCGAGCTGTAGGAGATTCTCCGCCAGAGCGAGGTAATCTCCGCAGAACAGCAGTGTCAGAGGGATGAGCTGATCGCCAGTACTCAGAGGAGGGCTGGAATAGGAGGACCAGTCATGGACGACCCATACTTTACCATGACTGAGCTAGGACTATGTGCTTCAGGGTCAAGCAGGGTGCGAAACCCATCGCCAGAGCTCGATGGTGAGCCTAGCCCGAAGAGACCATGCACGAGTAACCAGTCGTATGGGAGACACTTTGGAACGCCTTGAGGAGGAGTGGCGTTGCCTATCACAGTAGTTCCTTTCTTAGTATTCCAGTTGTACTTTGTGTAATATTTCGGTATTGCGGCAAGTACTCTGAGAAACACTTATATCTTCGAGCAATGTTGTCCAAACGCTCGAATAATAAACTTATGTGTAACTTGTGTAAGAATTCGAAGGTTCATCTATAAAATGCCAAGTTGATCTATTCTGAGTGATTTATTTACATTGATATATTGCATAAGTATGTTGCATAATATTAATGTATTGAATGCTTGGAATTGGATCGGTAAACAGATGGTGAACCCAAGAAGCACGAGAAACTCGACTCGAGCCGGTGCTGGGATTAGCCAAAACCCCAGACCAGCAGGAAGAGGTGTTCAGGATGAACACGAGTATGAGTCTCGCGTCCAGTAGAGGCGTGAAGGTCAAGATCAGACCCAAGCGCCGACGCTGTTTGACGCTGCAGCTGTTGAGGCGATCCGTGGGATCGTGATGCAGGCAATTGCAGATGTCTTGAGACCAAGTGCGCCTCAAGCACAAGAAGTGCTTACTCACGCAGCGGTTCCTGATGTTGTGGAACCCCGAAACCCTGTGATTCAGGAGACTGCCGTTAGGGCGAGGGACAGCTATGGTCGCGCTCTTAAGACCATTACTTCCATGAGACCCGACTGCTATAACGGGAAAGGGGAGCCAGTGGCAGTGACTCATTGGTTCTCCCATATGGAGAGGTTGTTCATGAACGTGGAGTGTACGGAGGCCGAGAAGGTCCATATCGCTTCTCTTCAGCTGAAGGAGGAGGCTAGCGAGTGGTGGGAGAGCACTGGTTTCCGTTGGAGTCTTCTTTCGAGTCGATTTCTGTTGGAGTCTTCTTTCGAGTCGATTTCTGTGAAGATTCAGTCTTCCAGAATCTTCTCTTGTGCATATCTCTTGTTTATTCCAGTAGGAATATGATGGTTGACTACCGTTATCGGTTATTATCCGAGAAGCGATGAGTCTAACCTAATATGACTGCTTCGAACCAGTCTGCTTTATACCCTTGCTAGTCTATTCATTTAGACTAACCAACCAATATTTTCCCTTGCATGGTTGGCTGGTGTCATCCGTTCGATTCGGCACATCAGTTAAGAAGTAGCTCAGAAGATTATAAGGACTATGGAGTCGGCGGTGGTTTTTGAATGTTTTAATTATTTCTTTAATCAGGTTATGATCCTTTGGACAATAACTCTGATTGTAATATACTTTCTTAGTCTTCCGCTGTGTTTGGTTTAAACTATGTTTTGACCTATTCGGGATTGGGTTGTAATCCCGTAACTCTTGTTTCCTCGACAATGTTATGTTTTGGAATTTAATGCTTGATCTTTGTGTATCAATTGCATTTCATAAATTGTATTTATTTGGTAAAGCCTTGGGTGATCTCGGTAAGGAACACTGGGGTCACTGGCGGTAATACCTTTCCAAAAGGGTTAAGTTTTGGGGGTGTTACAGTCACAACCATTGTTCCCTGGAACTTCTCCAAATAGCTCGCATGCTTTCTGTTGTTCCTTGAAACAATACTTAAGAACAAAACATCAAATGCATGGTGTTTATCATCATCAAAACACCTAAGGTTCCTTGAGGGAACCTTCTTTCAACAATTTCTCCCTTTTTAATGATGACAAACCCATCTTCAAAAATGCACAATAAAGCGATATCAAAACAATAGATATTCACATGCACAATCAACAATCATGGATAAGTCCCCCCTAAGAAATATATCCAGTAACGAACTCTTCAACCTCTTAATCTGAATTCCTTCCACATTTTCCCCCTTTTGACATCATCAAAAAGACCTTGAAAACCTTACAAGAACGGAACATCAAATTATCACATGAAACATAAATTTCATCAAGAGTTTTCCACTTAAGTTACTACGCATGCAATGAGTGATAAAACATATAATCACAATCATCAAGAAGCAACTTCATCACACATATCAGAAAATGTTACAAAAGAATCAAGAGATAAGGATATTAACTGCTCAGTTCTTTTGAGAGGGGATGTGTTAGACATGCCACGAAGTTCCCTAGTTGAAGACCTTTACCTTCCACACTTGGACTGTTCTATCTTCAAGCAAAACTTCCTTTCATGGCTTCTTTTGTCGCATTGTTCCCTTCCGAAACATCTTTGTACACATCTTCACACTGTTCCTTTTGGAACTTTTCTTCATTCTGATATTTTTTCTTTCCTTTTTTTAAGGAAATTTTTTCTTCTTTTCTACTTCTTTTCATCAGGTAACATTCTGATTTCTTTTTCTTTTTGCTGAGGGAACGGTCCCTCTTCTGCAACTTCAACCAATCTTCAATGTTCAATGGGTAGTGTTCCCTTTGAATTGAACTTTCACCTAAGCTCTTGGAATCTTCAAGATCCTCAACCGAAACAACCTCATGGCATATCCAACAGATATAAAGGTACATTTGGACTATATATTTTCAAGATTAAGAAAAATCAACAAAGAAGTCCAAATCAAAATTCGATAGGCCTTTTGTACCATCTAATGTTTTACCTCAGTTGTGAACTCAACAAAGAAGGGTTCATAGAGGCAAACATCATTGGACTCAGCTAGGATGGGTCTTTGAAATCAACTATCATGTCGGCTTATGATGAGGGTTCAAAGATCAAGTTGATTTCTTTGGGCCGAAAGAAGAACGTTTTCTAACACCCATGTTGACGTTAAATCATGAATCATGCTATCATACATTCACACACACAAGAATGAATAATAACTCAGAGGATAAAACATCAAAACGAAATCACATAACACATGACAACATGAGGTAACTGATAGCTCCATGATCCCCTCGATGACGGAAAAGGACGAAGAGACTGATCAAAGGCCTCCAAGGAAGAGGCTCAAGCAAAGGGTGAAGTCTTGTGCAAGTTCGGAATAGTTATTGTCGATTTGGTTTTGGACAGTCTTCGGTATAATGGCCATAACTATGGTTAGAAAATTGATCTCGTGATGATTCAAGATGAGTTGGAAATCTGATTCAAAGATCTACAACTTCATAGTTTACGTCGAATCAAGATTCCAACAAGAAGATGGTCAAAACCGCCATTTTTGAAGACTCCGGAAAGTTGCCTACGACAAATGGCGGCGACCGCCGCCAACCTTACGGCGACCACCGTTTTAGACTCCGCAAGGAAGTTGCCTACGGCAAATGGCAGCGACCGCCGTTTAATTACGGCGACCGCCGCTTTTCCACTTTCGGTCCGCGCCAGCGAATTCAATCTTCGTCGTTTTGCTGAATAATTTTTATTATTATTTTATGTTATTTCTTTTGGCACTATTTAAGACTTGAAACCCTATTTTGTATTCTTTACGTTGAATTTGAGTAGTAAAGTTGAGTACGCTCCTTCCCTTGAATTCTAACGTCAACTCCCGATCCCCGGATCATTTATCTCGTAGCTCGTCGTTTCGAGCAATTGTCGATCACCACGTTGATCCCTTTCGTTCATCACGTTGAACGAGTTTGAAGGCTAACTCTTTAGCCCTAGGAAAGCCATCACGTTGGCTACGGAAGAGAAGAACCGAATCCAAGCTTGAGGAATCCAAGATCCTGCGTTGCAGACAACACTTTAGTTGATCATTCGCATCAACTGGTATCAGAGCCATTTCCAAGCTAAGTTTATTCTTCTCTCTTATTGTGATTCTTGAAATTTTCCGCTTGCAAACCCTAGAATTTTTTTTCTCTCCAATCGCCGGAATCACCACCACCACCGTTCGTCGCCGCCACCATCGTCCGCCACCACCACCACCGCCCGCTGCCCTCTCTCACCTCTCACGGCTGAACCCTAATTTCCCATTAGGTTTTGGTTACTTTTCCTACAGGCCTAATCCCTTTCCTCTAGCAAGTCTTGTTTCCTTAATTGCATATTGGATTTCCTTGTTTCTTGTTGATCAAGTCTTGCTTCATCTTTGGTTTAATTGCTAGATTAGTTGTTAGATTTTATTCCCTACTAGTTGCTTGTCTCTTCTTTCTTTTCCTGCACTTGCTTGTGTGGTTCTTTCTCATTTGATTCACCATCAAATCAAAAACACAAAAAACGGTTTGACCGTACAAAAAAAAACAGGCGAAAACAAACATACTATTCTCATCTTCCATCAAACAAAAAAAAAGGTTTGGGAAGACGGAAGCCCAGAAAATCAAAAACAAAAACAAGGGCAGAGAACGCACCATACGGTCATACTCCATCTTCTCTTCTTTCATGTCTCTATGCAACTCTCATTAAAAAGGGCAAAGAAAAATTTTCAACTCTCTTGTGATTAATTCTGAGATACTTGATTTGATCTTCTTGCACTTGGAAATTTTGTGTGTTGTTTGGGGACGTGATTTGCTGGGTCTTTCTTTGTTGCCTTGCGTTCAAGCCTCTCCCTCCTCACGAGCAACCCAAATTAGTACGCCCAGCGGAAAATTTCTTGGGTCACTTTTGAGACAAGGACTTGGCTTGGACTTGTTCTTTTGCTTGGTGCCCCTTACTCCTCGTGCCATGTGCTTCGTATAGGTACTATGGAGGTTCATACGACAAGATACTTTCCTTCTACGGGCAACCGCAGCCCCGGACAGATGGACTCTGTCTCTGAGCGAATTGTCGCACTTCGTGCACAGAGTGAAGAAATAGACCGCCACCTCACCGCGCAGGCTGTCAAGCATGCCCACCTTCGTCGGACCATAAGTGACATGATGAACTCTACGGGCCACCGCAGCCCCCAACACATGGCCTCCGTCTGTGCGCGAATTGACCAACTTCAAGCTTCGCATACCGCGCTGACTGCCAAGATTGCGCACTATCGTCGGGCCATGAGTGACTTCAGGTTGACCACGGCTGACCCAATGTCAAAAACCTCCGGCTACGATTCTTTTTACGAGGACACCTACGCAGCCGGCCTGGTATTTGACATCTACGACGATGAGGAGGAGGAGATGGACGAATACATATGCATCTCTATGGGCGAGCACGACAACGTGCCTATTGGCTTGGTTCCACGCATCGTTATAACCGCCAACGAGGATGGTGGGAGTTACCGCGACATCATCAATGAAAAGGTGACCTAGCACTTCACGTTTGAGACGCCTTTCCAACCCGACATTCAAGGCAAATGCGAGACCCGACTACCCTTAGCCCGATTCCAAGATGTCTCTCCAATGATTCAGGGACGTCTTCCTTGCTTTTTACTTGAACCTTTTGCGTGTCTCTTAAATGTTGAGGCTTTGGTTGATTTACCCCCTACGGTGTCTACTCTTTTGCAGGAACGCAATGCAGGCCGGCATGCCGTGGAGTTTGAGCCTGGAGGCTTGGTATGGCTGCACTTGCGTCGCGAACTCTTTCCATTCAAGCGACGCTACAAGATGGATGCTAGAGGTGATGGTCCATTTCAGGTGCTACAACGCCTTGGTGCCGACGCCTACCGCTTGAATTTACCCGATGACTATGGTGCGCATCCGACTTTCAACGTCGTTGACCTGCCTCCTTATACGCCTCCTGCTGTTGACAACGAGGACGAAGTGGGGACGCTTCGCAGCCAAGAAGGGGAGATTGATAGCTCCATGATCCCCTCGATGACGGCAAAGGACGAAGAGACTGATCAAAGGCCTCCAAGGAAGAGGCTCAAGCAAAGGGTGAAGTCTTGTGCAAGTTCGGAATAGTTATTGTCGATTTGGTTCTGGACAGTCTTCGGTACAACGACCATAACTATGGCTATAAAATTGATCTCGTGATGATTCAAGATGCGTTGGAAAGCTGATTCAAAGATCTACAACTTCATAGTTTACGTCGAATCAAGATTCCAACAAGAAGATGGTCAAAACCTCCGTTTTTGAAGACTCCGGAAATTTGCCTACGGCAAATGGCGGCGACCGCCACCAACCTTACGGCGACCGCCGTTTTAGACTCCGCAAGGAAGTTGCCTACGGCAAATGGCAGCGACCGCCGTTTAATTACGGCGACCTCCGCTTTTCCACTTTCGGTCCGCGCCAGCGAATTCAATCTTCGTCGTTTTGTTGAACAATTTTTATTATTATTTTATGTTATTTCTTTTAGCACTATTTAAGACTTGAAACCCTAGTTTGTATTCTTTACGTTGAATTTGAGTAGTAAAGTTGAGTACGCTCCTTCCCTTGAATTCTAACGTCAACTCCCGATCCCCGGATCGTTTATCCCGTAGCTCGTCGCTTCGAGCAATTGTCGATCATCACGTTGATCCCTTTCGTTCATCACGTTGAACGAGTTTGAAGGCTAACTCTTTAGCCCTAGGAAAGCCATCACGTTGGCTACGGAAGAGAAGAACCGAATCCAAGCTTGAGGAATCCAAGATCCTGCGTTGCATACAACACTTCAGGGGTTGTTCGCATCAGTAACAGTTCCTTCTTAGTTAACTCATCTTCTCTAGCCAATCATCGGGGTACTTATGAAAGTAGTCCAAACTAGTCAGTCTAAGAACTTCATTCCTAGATACATTCCAAGGGATCAACATAAACATGAAGTAAACATGCATGCTTGTGACAAAGATACTTATCTCATTCCTTGGTTCCATGGGACAGTTCCCAATCGCTTTGACCTCACCGTTCCTGGGCATCGTTCCCCCTGAACTGGTTGTCTCGTGTCCTCTGAATTGGGAATCGTTCCCCTTAAGCTTCAGCACTTCCTACCAAATCACAAGTGAGTTCCCAACTCACTATTCCTATAGGTTGTGAGTGATTAATCTCCATGAAACGCCTCTTCCTAGGCTGTTCTCTCACACCTACCTGCAAAACAAGCTAAGTCTTGTTCTTGGGCACCCAAACAAAGTTGGGTTCCCTTGGGTTAGTCCTAGCACCAAAAGACTCAACAGTTCCATAATCCACATAGCGAGAATGCACATAAGGATTAGAAAACTTACCTCTCCTGGGTTGTTGCACTCGCTGGGCATTGTTCCTTGATGTAGGAAATTTGCGATCGTTCCTGAAAGCATAGTGCCCACGTTGTTCCCATCTCCCATAGCTTTGCCTATGCTTCTGCTGTGGAGAAGCCTTTCTTCCTTGAAGCCACGTTTCCTTGTGTGGTGTCTTCCTCTCAGGCCTTGGTTGGTGCCGACTTGCACCTTGTGCACTTGATTTTGCCTTAGGAGCAACGTAGCCTAAACCAGCGGTACTGTTCCTAGTGGCTTGCTTAAGCCAAATCTTGTGCGCTTTCGTTCCTGCATATCAAGATTGGTTAGTAGAACCATTGTTTTCAAGAAGACTTACCTTAGCCTCCAAATGCTTGTTCTGGTCGTTGACACTCTACAACTTCCTTTGTAGAAGGAACAATTTCTCCTTGTCTTCAGCCTCGACACCTGGTTGTTCCTTAACAAACCACAGCTCATACAACTTTTTCTCATTCTTAAGGTTAGTTACAACAAGCTCATCAACCCTAAGTTTCATCTTTTCCAACTCAGTTTGGTCATATGTAACAGTTCCCTCCTTAGAACTAGCATTCTCCAAGTCTTCTAAAAGTTGTAACTTTTCTTTCTCAAGACTCTTCACCTTAGCATGCAGTTCCTTGTTCTTAAAACTCAGATCTTCAGCATTAGATTTAAGAATAGCACACTCATCACAAGATAAGGAACAACTAGCAGCATCAAGTTGTTCACTCAACTCTTCATTTTCCCTATAAACTTTCTCAATAAAGACTATCAGGGAACGCTTGCTACAACCCTTCAATTCATTGTAAATATCAGAGTTGCTTACCTAATCCTCGGAATCAGAATCACACTGTTCCTTAGCCACCAAACACAACTTGGTATTTTCCCATGACTCTGGTTCAGATTCGGAATCACTTCCCCATGTGGCAACAAAGGCTTTCTCCTTCCTGGAAGAGTCATCATCATCCTTCGACTCCTTCTTCTAGGGACAGTCCCTAGCAATGTGCCCCTTTCCTTGACAATTGTAGCAAACAATGTTAGGATTCTTCTTGAAAGACTTGCCTTGATCCTTGCGATCCTTGTCTTTCTTGTTGAGGAGGCCCCTCATAGCATTCATGATGAGCGCCACTTCCGGGTCCTTGTCCTCCTTGTCCTTCTTGCCTGCCTTTACTTGCTTCAATGCTTTGGAAACTTTCAAGGCCATCGTTCCCTTCTGGGGACTTTCATCTTCATAAGATTTCAGCTTGTCTTCATGAGAGGTGAGAGATCCTATGAGGTGTTCCAAAGGTAAGGAACTCAGATCTTTGGCTTCTTCAATCGTCATTACCTTAGGAATCCACTTCTTGGGTAGACTTTGCATCACCTTTCGAACTTGATCTTCAGTGGTGTACACCTTTCCCAAACAAGTTAGCTCATTAACAATAACATTGAAACGAGAAAACATCTCTTTTATGGATTCATCCTTTTCCATCTTAAACAACTCATATTGTTTGACAAGAAGATCTATCTTGTTTTTCTTAACCTCAATGAAACCGTCATGAGTCGCACACAACATGTCCCACATTTGCTTAGCACTTGTGCAAGCCGAAACCCTGCTATACTCACTATCACATAATGCATGAATAAACAGTTTCATAGCCTTTTGGTTCTTAGAGATCACCTTCTTGTCCTCGTCATCCCAATCAGCCTTTGATTTGGGAACGGTCTCACCTTTATCGTTTTTCACGGAAGGAACAACTGGTCCGTCAACCACGATGTCCCAAAGGTCCAAGTCCTCACATTTGATGAAAATCTCCATCTTTTTCTTCCACCAACCGAATTTCTCTCCTTCGAAGAGAGGAGGACGCGCCATTGAGTATCCTTGACTGTTCCCGTCGTGGGTACTCATCTTTTCCTGAAAACTAACACAAATCTAGAGCAACCTTGCTCTAATACCAATTGTTGGATCGAAACCAAGTGTTAGTAACAAAGTAAAGCATTGTTCCTATATAGGGAACGGTACCTTTGCACAACGGAATATCACAAATAACAACACAATCACGTAGAGAGGAAAACCAAATCAACCAACTTGTTGACAAGGAAAAACCTCTACCTCTAGGTGTTACCCTAGTAGGATTTCAAAGTATACTTCTTTTATTGATAAACACGAGCTACACAAGTCAAGCAAAGATCCAACGTAAACTAGATTTCCCTAGTAGAATACTCTCTAAGCTTAACAACCCTTAGCACGTATTACCAACTCACAGCAAACTTGAAACTACGTAAAAGTTACCTCATTTACCTCAGAAACTTCGCCTATGAAGCTTCTAAAGATCGCAACTCTCCTTGACGTAGGAACGGCTCTGTCGTTCCCTTGAGCCAACAGCCTTGAAACTCGCCTCTTGAACTCCAAGTTGTGTTATTGCTCTCCAATGGCTACTTAGAAACCTTCAAAGCTCCTAATGTCGTCTCTCTCTTGGATGCTCCTCTTTCTCTCTTGAAAGCATGTCAAACTAGGTTGATAGTGCCTTGTATTTATAGGCCTCCAAATAATGACGAAAATATAATTTATTTATGGTCTAATCTGATATATTATCCCATAAATAACATTATATATTTCCATCAAACTATTTTCTAAAATACCACAAACAATATCTTCCAACTTGACATTATCTTGTTTCCATAAATAGATCTTATCTCTCCATGATAATTCCAACCCATTATCTGCAAGATATAATCTCCACTTTCCTTGTATAAACGTCTCCTTGTGCTCCAAGCAAACATTTAAAACCCTAGACGCAATATCTTGCGATTTGCCTCTTCGTTGGGAACGTTGACAATTTTCTGCTCTGTTTTCCTTGTTCCCTGGAATCTCCATTCCTTCTCTTCTTCTTGAGCTCTGATACTCTTGTTCCCACTGTTCCCTAGAATGACTGATCCATTGGTCACAACCATTGTTCCCTGGAACTTCTCCAAATAGCTCGCATGCTTTCTATTGTTCCCTGAAACAATACTTATGAACAAAACATCAAATGCATGGTGTTTATCATCATCACAACACCTAAGGTTCCTTGAGGGAACCTCCTTTCAACAAATATGCAATTGGTGGTTAACATTCGTTTGAATATCAAATCTTGTTAAAGTCATTTTTGAATAATAATTGATTGGGTTGAATCTAGAAATCAGATTAGTGCATTGAAACTCCTCCCACACCACAACCTCCACGAAATAGCCCATCCACCTTAATTTGTGAACAATTGTTATCAACACCAAATTACATCTAGTGTAACAAAATCCGATTAGTGAACAATGTGTTACATAAGCAAGGTTTCAAAGTTGGTGTCTGAATCACAAGATTATAGTTCCACTCGGTGAACCGTTTGCTTAATACTTGTGATTATATGAATCATATGTGTACACACAATGTTTACTATTAAATGTTTTAAATGTCAAGTCTTCGATAAGTATGACATCACGTGACAACAAAGTCACAAATTTGATTTCCCAATTCCTTTGTAACAACCCAGGTGTTTCTTATGGACCAAACAAATATTTGAAATTGACTAGAACAACATTTACTTGATCCAGAGGAATAAGAGCTTGTGTATGGTTTTCGTTGATTTGAAGAGGAATAAGAAGAAGAAAATTTATGATAGAATGCCAAAGGAGCTTTTGTGGGAATATTTAGAGGCGAAAGAGGTGTCAGATATGTATGTTAGAATTTTAAAGGATATGTATGAGAGAGAAAAAGACTTGTGTATGCACGTCGGGCGGAGACATAAACTACTTCCATGTGCGGGTATGGTTGTATCAGGGTTCAACCTTAAGCCATTTCCTCTTCGATCACAATAATGTTGGATGTGTTGTCGGGTAATATACAAAGCGAGGTGACATGGTGTATGTTGCTTGTAAATGATATCGTGTTGGTGGGCGAGACGAGAGATGCGGTAATTAAAAAATTGGAAGTTTGGAGAGATGCATTGGATTCGAAAGGTTTCAAACTGAGCAGGACAAAGACGGAGTATGTGGAGTTCAATTTTGGGACCTCGATAGAGAAGACCGCACAAGTGATGCATGTTGAACACATACTATCGAGGAAGGAGAGATTCAAGTACTTGGGATCTATCATGCAGAGCAACGGTGAAATAGATGTGAATATAAAGCACAAGATACAAATGGGTTGGCTTAATTGGAGGAGAGCTTCGGGAGTTCAGTGTGACAAGAAAGTGCCACTTAGACTAAATGGCAAATTCTACAGGATGGTGGTCAGGCCAACCTTGTTGTATGGTGCAGAATGTTGGCCAAGTACAAAGGCACATGAGCAAAGGTTGATGGTAGCAGAGATGAGGATGTTGCGTTTTGTAGAATCGAGTGTGTTAGTACAAGGAATGGTATAATTGTTCCTTGGACAGCGGAATATCGTAACAGAATAACAGAGTAACAGACAAAGTTCCTTAGAGAGAAAAACTTAATCAACCAACTAGTTGACTAAGAAAAACCTCTACCTCTAGGTTTCCCTAGTAGGATTTCGAAAGTCTACTTGTGTTCTTAATCCTGGAATTACAAATAAGCAAGTCTTATCTCAATCTAGTTTACTCCTAGATATCTAGACCTCTGAATGTAACGTTCCTAACAACACCTAAGATAATCAAAACCCTAACGAGTACTCAACTCACCAAAGTCTCGTGCTTGTAAGTTCTTTCTTCTTCAGAATGCTCTTCTCTGTGAAAAAGCCCGTGAATCCCTTTTCAATGAAATTTGCAACTTTCTATCTTATAGTCTAGGTATTCCATCTAATTTACCCTAGTTTTACTTAAGGAAAATAAGATAAAATAATCATGTATAATCTTTACTAATCTATCATAACCAGAATATCTCCAACGAGATTATCTTCTTGCGGCCCAAGTTGCTCCTTCAATCTTTGTTTCCATAAAAGAAATATTCGGCAGGCACAAGGGTTTACAGCACGCGTCATGCGTTCCTTGGCGTTGTTCCCTTTCCTTTTCTGTTCAACAACGCGCGTCTCTCTTTCTCTTTTGTTCCAGCGTGTTGTTTCTCATTGTTGACTTCTTTGTTCCTTGTATTCTCTGTTTTGATTCTTCACTTGGTTTTCATCGTTCCTTTAAATCATCTATTTCCTAAAACTCATAGTCACACTAAAAACCACCAAATGCGATTGAGTTTATCATCATCAAAACTAGAGGGAACATCATCGTTCCAACAATTTCCCCTTTTTTGGTGATGACAAACTCCTTCAAAATGTGCACGTTCAAAAACAGACAAGTAAGAAGACAAATTCACATGTAATCACACAAGTACTACAGTCCAGATATTGACATTGTTCCCCCTCAGAGAGTTCATAGAAGGATTTACCTTCAAGCAGCATCGTCATTCTCCTTAGCACTAGCTTCTGTTATCAACCCTTCCTTGGGTTTCACTTTTTCCATACTTCCCCCTTTTGGCATCATCAAAAGATCACAGAAATCACAAAGACTTGACTCGCATGCAAATCATAAGCAAAATATTTCATTCATTAAGCAGGGCGAAGTACAAAGCAAAGGAACCTAGATAACTATTATCAAAAGATAGGGAACAATCACACAAAAGACATAAAAACATAGAAAAACAAGAATAGAAGATTAGATAGGCAGGGTAGTAACAAGGAACACTCAGATCTCAGGGTCTTCAGCAACATCCTCGTCTTTGCTCAGAAAGTGATCTAGGAGCAGATTCAGTGTTACGTTCAACTGCTTAAGCTCAGCCAAAATCTGATGCTGGATAGAGCTTTCCTTTGACGTTCCTTCACCGGCTGCTTTATTAGCAGTCACAGTGCCCGTTCCCTTAGAGTCACCTTTGAACTTCATTTTCTCCACAACAGCAGAATCCAACTCACTTCCCAAAGACACCTCATTCTCTTCATTATATGCTTCATCTCGAAGCAACATCATCTTCACCAAGCCTGGATAGGCCAAAGAGTGGGACTTAGCTTTGCACCGGTCCATATGGCACAAGATCACTCGAGGGAGATCAATTTTCTCCCTTCTCAGAAACCGGTCAAGCAGAAACAGGTCGCACATGGTGATGGTGTTGCACTTCTCTTGGTGAGGCGCCACAACTCTGGAAATGATGTGGAAAGCAATTCACTGAGCCAATGTCAGCCTTTCAGTGTGTAGCTCCCCAGAAGTTGAACTAAACAGCCGTTCCATACAAGCAAGCATCTCATCATTCATCTCGCTCGCAGGGACCTCATAGAAACCACCCAAAGGAACAGAGAGAAGCGAGGAGATAACCTTAGGCGTAAAAGACAAATCTTCACCACTGATCTTGGTCGACCCACACAGGACATCAGCTTTGGATAGGTGAAAGTAGTGGTAGAACTCTTGCATTTGTACTTCATTGACTATCACCCTGTTGGAACAGATATGTTCCCAGCCTTGGAAACGCAGAAGTTCCAAGATCTCCTCCACATTGTGCTCAGAATAGAAGCTTTCGTGAATCAGAAGTGGTGTAAGGATCTTTTTACCTTCAGAGAAGTTAGGAACAATGGTGGTGGAGATGGAAAGATCCAGCTTTGCTTTGCCAACAGATTTGGCCCTTTTCAACTCTGGCTTCACAGCGGAACGAAGTCGTGCCTTCAGAGGGCGAGGATTAGTTTCATCGCCATCAGACTTAGACGGTGTCGATTGGGCTATTGGAGCCATGCGATGCTCCAAGATTTCAACATCCTCGTCTTTCTCCTCTTCCCGGACAGTGACAGCAAGATCGGCGAGCTTGCGCTTGCGAGGTGGAGGCTGCGCCAAAGGTGCAGACTTTACACCCAGTTCTTTCTCCAGGGATTGCATTGATTGTTCCTCCTCGTCTCCTCTATCCTTGGAGGGAGAAGAGACTTTCTCTTCTTCGACATGTTGGGGACGTGGTTGTTCCTCCATTGACACGCCAGCAAGCACAAGATTGAGGTCCTGGGCTTTTAGCGGGGACGGAGCAGAAGGGGACGGCGTCGGTGTAGGTGTCGATGTAGACGCAGAGGGTTCCACAGTTTGTTGGACGGCGGCGTGAGCAATTTCCACAACAGACGCCGACACGCCGGTGGGAGTCGGTGTAGCACGGGCGGCCCTGGCATGTTGGAGTTGAATAATATAGGCGTCCATCTCAGCCTCAGACATTGTATCGGTGGAGAGAATTTTGCTTGGAGAATCCATGGAGATCAAAGAGCTTTGAGAGGCGGCAAAGGGATGAGAGATTTGAGAGAGTAGAGAATAAAGAGATTGGCGGTGAAGAACTTGAATGGAATATCAAGTATTAATAGGAAAGATAAAATCTTTTTCAAGATAAAATCTTTCCAAATATCTCAACCGGCTTTCAAAATTTCCATCAATAACTCGTTTCTCTCTCTTCCTCTAACGGCCACTTTTCACTTCGTTTACTGCGTCACTATTCCTGCCGCAGAGCAGTCAAATCTCGCAGAGAGTCATTCCAACGTTCACCTGCACCCCAATAACTACCAGCCACTGATTCAAATTCCACGTTCCATACACATTTGTTCCCCCTCAATTTGAGCAACAGTCGCCGTTCCCCCTGAGACCAAGAGTGTTTGCGAGGCTTGTCTGGATATTTCAATGATGGGTTCACACAAAATATAGTATATCAAAACAAATGGTAGGGAGAAAATAACTCAGATAATTATTCCCAGTAAAAAGGATTATCAAAGAAGGATCATAGGGAACGTTTACCTGAATCAAGACAATGGTAGGCAGTACAACCAATTATCATGTGGGCTTGTAATGAGGGTTCAATTATCAAATTGGTTGTTTTGGGTCTCAAGTAAGATGTTAGCATGCAATCAAGTAATTCAACACAAATCAAAAGACAAAGAAGCTAGACCCTAAGGCAAGGTAATTCGAGCATACAAAAATCATGAAATAGCAATGTCATAAAAGGCAATGAAAGTAAGGAACTTCATGATATCTGTGACACAAGTTAGCCAAGCATTGAGGGAATAATGGGTGTGAAGGTCCTCAATTCAGAGAGATCATGCCAAGGAGTAATCGAAGATACTCGAATGGACCTTTGTCTAGTGCTTTGGTGAAGATGTCTGTCACTTGATTTCCAGTCCTGCAATGTTCCATTCTAATAAAGCCCATGTCAACATTATCACGTAGAAAATGATGACGAATGTCAATGTGCTTGGTACGTGAATGATGAACTGGATTTTTCGAGATGTTAATGGCACTAGTATTATCACACATAATGGGAATGGTGCCAAGAGACATACCAAAGTCTTCCAGTTGTTGTTTAAGCCACAATACCTAAGCACAACAACTTGTTGCGGTGACGTATTCAGCTTCTGCAGTGGAGAGGGCCACAGAGTTTTGCTTCTTGGAACCCCATGAGACAAAACAGGGACCAAGGAAATGTGCCGTTCCAGAGGTGCTTTTGCGATCTACAACGTGCCGAGCAAAATCAGCGTCTGTGAATCCAACAAGATTGAAGTCACAGTTCTTGGGATACCATAGACATAGATGGTCCATTCCTTTGAGGTATCGAAATATGCGCTTTACTTCCTTCAAGTGTGAGTCCTTTGGATTAGCCTGAAATCTAGCACAAAGACACACACTAAACAATATATCTGGCCGAATGGCCGTGAGATAGAGGAGAGAACCAATCATTCCTCTATACATGGTGGGATCAACAGATGTTCCATTTAAATCTGCATCCAAGCGAGTGTTAGGAGAAATAGGGATAACGATAGGTTTTGCAGAATCCATACCATACTTCGTTAACAACTCTTTGATGTACTTTTGTTGATGGATCTTCGTTCCTTCCTTAGTCTGAGTAACTTGTAATCCGAGGAAAAAAGATAATTCCCCAATCATGCTCATCTCAAACTCACTACTCATAAGATTTTTGAACTTTTCTACAAGAGCAGGGTTAGTGGAACCAAAAATAATATCATCAACATATACTTGAACCACCAGAATCTTACCTTCTTGTTCCAGAAGGAATAGAGTTTTGTCAATCGTTCCTCGACGATATCCGTTGGAGAGAAGGAACTGTGTGAGTCTATCATACCAAGCACGGGGTGCTTGCTTAAGACCATACAGTGCCTTGTCCAAAGCATACACATGCGAGGGAAAATTGGCATCTTCAAAACCAGGGGGCTGCTTCACATATACCTCTTCTTGGAGATATCCATTCAAGAACGCAGTCTTGACATCCATTTGGTATAATGTGAATCCCTTGTGAGCGGCATGAGAAGACAAATAGCTTCAATTCGAGCCACTGGAGCATACGTCTCATCATAGTCAATCCCCTCTTGTTGATTGTAGCCTTGAGTAACCAACCTTGCTTTGTTCCTTGTGACCACCCCAGAGTCATCGAGCTTATTCCTATACACCCAGCGAGTGCCAATAGCATGTTTGTTGCGAGGTAAAGGAATGAGCCGCCAGACTTTGTTCCTCTCAAATTGATGTAGCTCTTCTTGCATAGCTACGATCCAGTCAGGTTCCTTCAATGCTTCTTTGATGGTCTTGGGTTCTTCAAGAGAGATAAAGGCATGGAAAACACAGAACATATTTAATTTAGAACGCAAACCTCTTTCACCAAAAGGTGTGACCAAATTATGAGTGGGGTGAGCCTTTTGAATTCGAACACTCTTTGACACGAGTAATGACGGATCATCAGGTTGTATCTCAGAGTCTTCCGTTGAAGATGGATGCAATTGGGCATCTTCAAATTGGTTTGTTCCGTTGTCATCGCTTTGAGAATCAACAACAATAATATCACCAGAAGTTCCAGATGGAACAGTGACAGTGGCTTCTGCATTAGCTAGGGGCACGATTCTTGAATCAGCAGTAGATGAGGAGGGAACATCTGCATCTTGTGCAGAATCACTTGAAGTATCCTCCTTTGAAGAGTCATCAGGACTAGAAGAGTCTGGAGAGAATGGAGATACATTAGCAGCATTAGAAGGACTGTTCCCACGACCTGAGCTAGGTCGAGAGGAAAGGCCA
This sequence comes from Rheum nobile, assembly GCA_027886185.1. NCBI lineage: Eukaryota > Viridiplantae > Streptophyta > Magnoliopsida > Caryophyllales > Polygonaceae > Rheum > Rheum nobile. The sequence continues at coordinate 975,276 of WOAB01000003.1, forward strand.
TTGTCTTCATCATCAGAATCCTCTCGTTGCATTCTTGGATAGCCTTCCTCAGGGAACGTAGCCTCTAACTCGCCATTGGAACCTTTTGAGTTCTCATCAAAGAGAACATGGATGCTTTCTTCAATTTTGCGAAGCCTCTTATTGTATACTCTGTAAGCCTTGCTTGCCTTTGCATATCCCAAGAAAATCTCTTCATCACTTCGTGGGTCAAACTTTCCTAAGTTATCCTTCCCATTGTTGTGAATGTAGCACCTGCATCCAAAAGCACGCAAGTGGGAAATATTGGGCTTGCAATCCCTTATTAGTTCATAAGCAATTTTATTCAATAAGGGACGAAGCATGGCACGATTGAGAATATAACAAGCAGTGTTAATGGCTTCTGCCCATAAGATTCTTGGAAGATTGCTTGCAATGAGGAGAGTTCTCGCCATGTCTTCCAGAGTCTTGTTCTTCCGTTCCACAACCCCATTCTGTTGTGGTGTCCTAGGCGCGGAGAAGTCGTGTGACACACCATGCCCCTCACAAAAGTTGAAAAACATAGAGTTATCGAACTCCATTCCATGGTCAGACCTTATAGCCTTCAGCTTCTTTCCCAAACTTGTTTCCACCTTCTTGATGAACGCCTCGAACTCTTAGAAGACTTCATCCTTCGAAGACAGAAAAATTGTCCAAGTGAATCTAGAATAATCATCGACAATTACAAAAACATACTTGTTCCCTTCATGACTTCGTATCCTCATGGGACCACAGAGATCCATATGAATCAATTCCAGAGGATGGGAAGTTGTTACATCAGGTTTAATTTTGAACGAGGAACGGGTTTGTTTCCCTTTCACACAAGCATCACAAACACCATGGAACTCTGATCGAACATTTGGAAGACCACGAACATGTTCCTTTGTATACAACTTGTGAATGAGTCGAAGATTTACATGTCCAAGTCTTCTATGCCACAGTTTCGTCTCATCAACTATAGACGCAAAGCATAGAACTTCCTTTGGCTTGAAATTCTTGTCCACAATGTACACATCCTTGAATCTGACTCCTCGCAGAATAATGTTCTTGGTTTCGCGATCTTTGACGTAGCATTCTTGTGAAGTAAAGACCGTCTTGTTGTTCCCTTGGTCGCAAAGTTGTGCAACACTAAACAAACTAAAACCAAGTTCATGAACTAAACTAACTTCTTTTACCGTGATACTGGAGTTTAGTTTTGTTTCGCTTGTTCCAATGATTTATCTGCATCTCTTGTCTCCAAGAGCAACACTCCCTCTTGAGTGTTTGTGAAGTGAGGTGAGTTGATCTTCTTTCCCGGTCATGTGGCACGAACAAGCGTTGTCAATGTACCACTTCTCGTTCCCCCTCACTTCAACCTGCACAGAGAAAGTTAAGATTTGGCGACCCAGGCAAGCTTAGCCTTACCTGGTCGAGACATATAATGCAATTGTTCCCTAGAAATAGTTCTATCAATAATAACAGTTTTCTTCCTATTCTTAGCATGATTATGATTGTGCGTATGTGAATCATCATAGAAGTCATTCAAGTTCACGTTATTGCTCCTACTGTTCCTTCTCTTTGTGTGCTCTTCAGAGAACTTCCTTTTCTTTTCACAGTCTCTCTGTAAATGTCTGTTGTCTCCACAATACCAACACATCTTGAATTGATCCATCTGAACATACTTTATGTTGGGAACAACACTCTTGCGTTGCTTCGCACGTTCTGGACAGGGAACGTTGGAATGCTTCCCTTGAGACTGCTTGAGGAAGATCTTGTGGGCAGGTTGTTCAGTGTACCACGACTGATTTTCATCCAGTCCACTCTCAAGGACCTTGACACGTTCCTCAAGATTGTGATTCTTCTCTCTAGCATCTTGAAGTTCCCTATCTCTTGCTTCACGAAGTTCCAGAATAGATGGATCATCTTCCTTTAGCTTGGAACCTGTATAACCAATGTCATACCTTGCTTCGACAAACTGAATGTTGTCAGTTTCAGCTTTCCGTTCCATTAGCACAGAATGAATCTTATGAACATAAGCCTTCATCTCAGACATTTGTTCCTCAAGCTTAGTTGATCCAGCTAAACTTCTTGCATCAGTATTGTTAGAGACTTCATTCATAAGCAAAGAGACTTTTTCATTTCTTAACCTCTGAAGTTTCTCATGATTAGCATCACATGAAGAACAAGGAACAGTTGAGCTACTAGCAGTGTTAGATAGGTTTTCTTTTAAACTACTACACTCATCTTCAGAATTAGCAAGTTCCTCTTGTGTTTTCAAATTTTCAGAATACATTTCCCTTATGAGAGCAATCAAAGATTTCTTATCATAATTCACAAGAGATTTCAAAAATGTTTCAGGGTTTACCTCAAGATCCTCAAAAGAGTCGTTGATGGCCATTGTACACATCTTGCCACTCCAGGCTTCAGGGTCTTCACCATCTGAGTCATCCTCATTGCCCCCACACAGTAACGAAAGCTTTCTTCTCATCATTCCCAGAAGGTTTGCTTGGTTTCTTGGGCTTTGGCATGAGCTAGAGTAGTGACCATTTTCATTGCAGTTGTAGCAAGTAATATCCTTGATGTCACGAGTCTCACCGTTCCCACCTCTGTTGTTTCTTCCTTTGTTGTATAGGGAACGCATGACTTTAGTTAGCAACACCACCTCAGGATCATCGGAGCCATCATTGTCATCGAGGTCACTTTCAATTCTATCGACATCCTTTCCAACCATCAAAGCGATTCCTTTTTCCTTGGAATCCTTGTTTCTTTCAGCCTTCTCTTCATTGTCATACTTCTGAATCTTGCTAAAGACCTCATGGAACGTTAGTTTGACAGTGTTGGGATTCTCTTTTAGAATGGCATTGGTCATCGCATGACGATGAGGAAGCCCATCAATGATAATAAGGATCTTCTCGTCAGGGAGGATTTCTTTATCCGAGATCGAGTGAGCAGTCAAGTTTGCAGTGATTTTCTCAAACCTGGCTTGGTAAGAACTCACATCTTCTTTCTCTTCCATTTTGAAATTGTAGAAATCCTTCTTAGCAGTGAAACGATCAATCTCACGAAGGTCTTTACTTCCCATGTACATCTGTTCCAGGGCAAGCCACTTAGCATTGGCGGATTCACAAGATTGAAGTTTTTGCACATCTTGCTGATTAAGAGCATTGTTGATGAGCATGGAAGCCTTGCAATTCTTCTCCATGATTTGGAGATCCTCTTGATCCCATTTCTTCAGTTTTTTCTTTTTCTCAAGATCAACAATCTCAAGATCTCCAAAGGAGATGACCAACCAGCATTGGTAATCATTGTTTTGCACCCACTTGATGAAGAGTGTCTTCCAATGTTGGTATTGGCCAGCGAGCAAGAGAGGAGGCCTTGAAGAGTTCAAACCAACTTCGACAGTGGTAGGAGACATCGTTACCTGAAAATCTGTAAGTAACACACAATCTAGAACAAACCTGTTCTGATACCAATTGTAGAATCAAGTATGTTAGTACAAGGAACGGTATAACTGTTCCTTGGGCAGCGGAATATCGTAACAGAATAACAGAGTAACAGACAAAGTTCCTTAGAGAGGAAAACTTAATAAACCAACTAGTTGACTAAGAAAAACCTCTACCTCTAGGTTTCCCTAGTAGGATTTCGAAAGACTACTTGTGTTATTAATCCTGGAATTACAAACAAGCAAGTCTTATCTCAATCTAGTTTACTCCTAGATATCTAGACCTCTGAATGTAACGTTCCTAACAACACCTAAGACAATCAAAATCCTAACAAGTACTCAACTCACCAAAGTCTCGTGCTTGTAAGTTCTTTCTTCTTCTGAATGCTCTTCTCTGTGGAAAATGTCGTGAATCCCTTTTCAATGAAGTTTGCAACTTTCTATCTTATAGTCTAGGTATTCCATCTAATTTACCCTAGTTTTACTTAAGGAAAATAAGATAAAATAATCATGTACAATCTTTACTAATCTATTCTAACCAGAATATCTCCAACGAGATTATCTTCTTGTGGCCCAAGTTGCTCCTTCAATCTTTGTTTCCATAAAAGAAAGATTCGGCAGGCGCAAGGGTTTACAGCGCACGTCATGCGTTCCTTGGCGCTGTTCCCTTTCCTTTTCTGTTCAACAACGCGCGTCTCTCTTTCTCTTTTGTTCCAGTGTGTTGTTTCTCATTGTTGACTTCTCTGTTCCTTGTATTCTCTGTTTTGATTCTTCACTTGGTTTTTATCGTTCCTTTAAATCATTTGTTTCCTGAAACTCATAGTCACACTAAAAACCACCAAATGTCATTGAGTTTATCATCATCAAAACTAGAGGGAACATCATCGTTCCAACACGTTTGATGTGTGAACACACTAGGTTGGACAAGATTAGAGACGAAGTCATTCATAATAAAGTTGGGGTGGCTAATATTTGCGATAAGTTGTGTGAATCAAGACTTAGATGGTCTGTGCCTGTTCAAAGGAGGCAACCTAGTTTGCAAGCGTGAGATGCTTGTTCTCGGTGATTTTCGTCGAGGTAGAGGTCAGCCCAAGAAAAGTTGAAAGGAAGTTATTAGATAAGACCTCGCCTTCTTGATTCTGAAGGAAGATATGACCCATGATAGGCCTTGTAGAGGGAGAAGATTCGTAAATCGAAGGCGTATATATATGTCCTATTTTTTAAGGGCCGGTTTTTAGGGTCTTATACTTCAGGATGTGGACGGTTAGTTGGAGTATAGGACCTTAGCTAGATTAGGGGTTGTATGGTCTACTGTTTACTATGTGCGTGTTTTATGCTTACTATGTGCGTGTTTTATGCTTTTCTCTGTTCGTCTATATTTTCTGTATTTTTTTCTACAATTTACTTTTTTGTCTTTTCTCTATGCCTTTACTTTTCATGGACCTTCACGAAAACATTCTCAAAGAATGCGCATCTCTTAACCCAAAACCCGCTTAGTAGTTGAACTCAAATCAACCTACCCCTTCACTGCAGTCATCCCACTCCTCCACTAGCTAGCTAGCCAGCTAACCAGCTTTATAAGAATCTCACCATTTTTTGTAATGTATTAATCATATGTGATATATTTCGATCATTCTTTATTTTGTTAATGTATAGTTTACTTGGTTATATTGGATTTTATTATCTTTAGTTTGTGTTGTTTGATATTTTTATTAACGAGTTTCACATGCATATTTACAAACTTTTAATACTGGATTGATTTAATTCAAGTATATATAAGCTACAAACATGGCGTACGTAAGTGGAGCAATAAGTGTTTTTTTATTGGTCTGAAAGAAGAATTGAAGATTGTTGGCACAAGAAAAAACATTTCATTGTTACCACTATAAGAGGTTCAGACCTTTGCAAAAGAAGTGCATATAATATGATTAATTATATGAAGCTGAATCAAACATGGCGTAAGTGGAGCAAGAGGGAGTGATTTTTTAGATGGAAACAAGTGCTCCAAAAACGAAACTCTCATGGAGAATGAGCCCAAAAATTGAAGGGGGTGAGAAGTACAACTTCAAGATTTGAAAAGATGATTAAACTTGCATTAATATGAAAAGAAGTGAAGAGTTATCTCCCATTTCTCTAATTTGTCTAAGCATCAACAAATTAGCAGCAAATTAGCAGCAAATAAGCATCAGCAAGTAGTAGCATATAAGCAATTTATTCAGCCCGGTTCAAGCAAGCGTGTGTGTGGGGGCCACCAGACCGGAGCCAACTAGCCAAGGCGTGGGGCGAGGTGTGACCTGGCACAAGTTCATTTTGCTGAGCCACTGAATTGGTTATGCGTAGTGGAATAAAATCAGTTTTGTATGAATAGTTTCCTTTTAGTCGGTGTAACCTCATTCTAGTGTCACGGACCGAGACACTCCTCCTTGAAACCGTGCGGCTCTTAGCCAGCTCGACCCTCTCGAGTAGTTAAGTCAAGCTTTATCCCCAATGATTTGCGTAAAGAAAGCACCTAAGGATGATGGCTAGAAAATAACACCCAAAAAAAATATGTGAAAAAAAACTCACAATATATATTGCATAGAAAAGAGCTTATATGGATTGCATGAATCCTTGATAGCTCACATCCTTGGATGACTTACAAATGAGAGGGTGAGTGGTTATTTATAGCAAAGCTCCCCTTCTATAAGAGAAAGATCTAGACAAAAGAATTCTAGATAAAGCTAGACAAGGGAATTCTATAGAAATTAGCTTAGAAGCTCTAGATAAGTCCAAGGGGAGAAGACTCCTCCTCCTTGAAGCTCACTCCAAAAATTTCTAGCCTACTCCGGAATATTCCGGATCACTCCAGTCCGCTCTAGTAGACTCCACGTCCCTTTGGAATACTTCGTGTACTTCCGGACTTCTCTATAATGTTCCGCCATACTCCATATTTTTCTATACTACTCTAGATGATTCCGGAGTACTCCGAAAGGATTTGAAATGCTCCGAAAACACCTATGACCGTCTTGAATCTTGTTTTTGAGCTTGGATGCACCGTCCGTGTCACTAGTACTCTCTTCTCTTCCCAGATATTTTTCTCTCAGTGCGATTGCTCATGGAGTCTTCTCTAGATGTATTCTAGAGTTCCATGTAAATCTCTTGATTTCTGAATATATTGTTCAAGTGGTGAGATCGTTTAGAACAACTGGTGTTTCCTCTATCATTTGATCTAGATTTCTAGAAGAAGCTCTTCAAAATCGTCAAAAGTTGATGAGAGAATTTATAATATAAACAAATTAAAATGGAGTTGTAAGACTTCAGATCAAGGGTGTTGAGTTATGCTCGATCCAAAGTATTAATGTTTTTGTTAAACTGGCATCTAGCTAGTAATAATGTTTTCCAGTTTCCAATTTGACTATATAGTTGATACGTAATTATGTATGTATTAACTGTTATTTAAGCCCTATATATTCATAGTATTCACCTTAATTCTCAAATTAGAACTAAAATTTCAAAACCAAAAATACAATCTTCAAAATTTTGTAACAGAAAAACTGAAAACTTATATGGTTATCAAACAAACCCCGACATTTTGAGCTGGTTTCAACAGTTCTTTACTCCGCTGCTACTACTACTATGTCAACCTCTAGTGCTTCACATGCCAAACATGGCCTAAATACTTGGATCGAAGTCGATAGAAATCATGATAAATGGCCCTAAGTGGTGGGTATATATATAGCTAGTGACACCTTTGTTTCCCTACTTTATTAGTGCTATATCCCAAAGTAAAAATATGAATAGCAGGCAGAATATATAGGTACTGAGTGAGGAGTAGCGAATTAATGGTAAACTTACTGTAGTAGCAGGAATCTGAACTACACAAAGATTCGATGAAGAGACGGATGATTCTTGCAAAGAACGCTTTAGATGTCCTGGCCTTGACTGTGTGAATCTGCAATCAAGAACACAAAACGGGAGGGCTGGATCTCCCCTAAAACCCCTCCGACACTCAAGTCAGACAAAAACTCTCAAAATTCTAATGTACATTAAATTATGGAAAAATAACTGAAAAACATTGAATTAGCATATATATGCTACTTAATTGTGCAAACATGTAACTAATAAATACTTTGGTATATATATATATAGTGCATAATAATCTGTTTACTTATGTTAATATTTGAATAAATAAAAAATGATATCATGAATGTATAATTATTGAATTCACGCCATGTTATATATATAGCTAGTGACACCTTTGTTTCCCTACTTTATTAGTGCTATATCCCAAAGTAAAAATATGAATAGCAGGCAGAATATATAGGTACTGAGTGAGGAGTAGCGAATTAATGGTAAACTTACTGTAGTAGCAGGAATCTGAACTACACAAAGATTCGATGAAGAGACGGATGATTCTTGCAAAGAACGCTTTAGATGCCCTGGCCTTGACTGTGTGAATCTGCAATCAAGAACACAAAACGAGAGGGCTGGATCTCCCCTAAAACCCCTCCGACACTCAAGTCAGACAAAAACTCTCAAAATTCTATGGTGGCTGCCCAAGAGAAAAGACTCTCTAAACACATCACCGTGAATCAGTGGTAAAGACTATCCTATTTTTTCTGTTTTGACATAGTTGAGCCACACTAAATAGATCAAACTTGAGATTATTCACTAGATTCACATTATTCACGGTGATGTGTTTAGAGAGTCTTACCATATCGATACCACAAACCTCACCCTTACTCTTGTTTCCAAAAGTTATCGATGCCCCTGAGGCTGGCTGAAGAGAGGTGAACCATTCACTGTTCCCTGTCATGTGACTTGAGCATGCACTGTCAAGGTGCCAAGAGTCTTTCCTTGCTTCCTCCTCGGATTTATGGGAATCACCTTCTGATACGTTGTGACCTTTTGAGCTCATCAAATAGATATCCTTTGAGAGAGGAGAAGCTTCATCATCTGAGCTGCAGTCACCCCACTTCGCAATCCTCGTTTGTTCCTCGTTGAGGACCTGAGAAGAACCTGCCGCTTTGTTGAGGCAATTTTTTGCGAAGTGTCCGTTGTCATAACAGTGAGAGCAGACGACCTCCTTCATGTCATTGTGAACCATGACCGAACCTTTAGTGCCTTTGCTTCGAGACCATATCTTCTTCATGGCTTGAGTGATGAGAGCCACATCTACATCACCTTCTTGAGAGTCTCTATCCAAGGCATTTCCTGACGACATCTTTCCTCCAGAATCTGTAACTAAAACAAACAATCTAGAGCACCAGGCTCTGATACTAATTGTTGGATCGTTAGAGTTACGTCTGAGGGAACAAAAGCTTTGTTCCCACAGAAGTTGCAGCGGATAAATATAACAAGAAAGATAATAGAACGAACTCACGATGTATAGTGGAAACCCTGATTGGCAAAACTAGCTTCTCAAGGAAAAACCACTACCTTCAAGCTTCCTCTTGAGAGGATTTTGAAGTGTGTACTTGTCTTATTGATTTCTTGTTCGATTACACTTGTAGCATGGACTCCAAAACACTAGACCTCTCTGCTAGATTCGAAGATCACTCCTACAACGATGAATCCAAACTCAACCCTCAAAGACTTACACACACCTCACTCCTTTTCTATCTCAATTTTCGTTCTCTCTGTTTTTCCCGTCGTCGTGGTTACATAGACATGAATCCACACATCTATTAAATACAACTCGACAAACCCTAAATGTAACAAGATAAGATTTATTCAAACATGGTAACAGGAAGATATGTTTTGCTGGAGGAATAATATCCCTAGCCGTATATATTAATAAAATGAAAGGATTCCCTTAAATTAATATAAACGGATGTGATAAGATTCTTCTCTCTCCAATCCGCTTATCTAAGGAAAGAATCCCTAAGATAAGGAATCGAGCTTCTCTCTCCATATCTCCTCCAACGGCTAGATCCTTCCAGCCGATTTCTTCAATCCTTGACCGCGTGTGCGCCTTGATTTGTTTCCATAAATAACACGCTGGATTTCTTCCTTCCATTCGCAGCTTCGATCTTGTTCGTCACTGTTGTTCCTTCAGAGGTAACAAAGCACAAGAACAGAGCTTTGTTCCCTCTTTAATCCTTTGCTGTGAAGGTTCCCTGAGACAACTGTCTTTGTTCCTGAAACACTTAGTACCCAGATTAGTTGAATGTTTGTCACTATCAAAACCTAAGGAATTCAACACTTATGTTGGACAACGGCTTGGCCTCCACCCACTTGGTGAAGTAATCTGTGGCGGTAACCAAATAATGCTTGTTGCCTGGTGCTCTAGGGAAAGGACCAACGAGGTCAAGACCCCACTGGGCGAACGGCCACGGGCTTGTTAAAGGATGCAAGTCAACTGCAGGCTGAGTGTCAACTTGGCAAATTTCTGACATTTTTCACACTTCTTGACATAACAGTCTAAGTCTTTTTGCATGTAAGGCCACCAGTAGCCTTGAGTTCTAGCCCTAAATGCCAAGCTTCTCCCTGCGGCATGGACCCCGCATACTCCCTCATGGATCTCAAACAACATATCTTCGACCCTGGAAGGGGGAACGCACCTCAAGTAAGGACCCGAAAAGGACTTTCTGTAGAGAATCCCCTATGGTGATATCCAGAAACGCACAGCTCGCAGCTTGACCAGACGCGCCTCCATCTTGTCAGAAGGCAGGATGTCTCGGCTCAGATAGTCAAAAATGGGATCTATCCAACTAGGCTCAGTGTCAACAGGAGCTACCTCTTCAGCTTCAATGCTCGGGATTTCTAGGATGTCAATATGAACCCAAGCTCTCGCCTCACTAGTGCTTGATGAAGCCAAGGTTGCCAGAGCATCTGCAACCTCGTTTTGCTCATGGGGAATTTGGTGGACCTTGAACTCCTGGAACCCTGCCAACAGGCTTCTTGCTTTCTCCAAGTAGGCCAACATTCAGGACGACTTTGCCCCGTACTCGCCTGTAACCTGATTCACTATGAGTTGTGAATCTGAATAGACCACCACCTCCATGGCTCCATTATTTCTGTCGGCAATCAAACCCAAGATCAACACTTCATACTCTGCCTCATTGTTGGTTGATGTGAAGCCAAGCTTGACTGTTGTCTTGATCACCTCCCTAGTTGGGGAAGTTAAGACCAAACCTGCTCCAGCACCCTTTCTGTTTCTGGCACCTTCAATCTATAGCTCCCACGTAGACTGCTTGCCTACGCTCAGTGTCCAGGCCACCTTCAAGAGTTTTGGGGCCTCCTCAACAAACTCTGTAACGAAGTCTGCCAAGACTTGGCCCTTGATCGTTGTTCTAGAGATGAACCAAATCTCATACTGCCCCAACTCAACTTCCCAGCGCACTACTCTGCCTGACAGATCTGAACTATATAGCAAAGCTTTGAGGGGAAAATCTGTGATGACTGCAACTGGGTGAGCCTGAAAGTAGTGATTCAACTTCCTGGCAGCAACTACCAAAGCAAGTAGAAGCTTTTCCATGGGGGTGTATATGCTCTCTGCATCTAATAATGTTTTGTTGACGTAATAGACAGGATGTTGAGTTTTACCAACCTCCCTGATGAGAACAGCGCTAACAACCTTTTCTGAAACTGCTAAATATAGAAAAAGCTCCTCCCCTTCCATCAGTACTGCTAGAATAGGAGGTTGCTGAAGGTAGGTCTTGAGCTCCACCAGCGATTGCTCATACTCATCATCCCACTGGAATATACGATCCATCTTTAGCAGTTTGAAAAAGGCGTTACTCCTGTCAGACGATCTGCTGATAAAACGATTCAGAGCCGCCGCCATTCCTGTAAGCTTTTGCATGTCTTTCACATTGCGAGGACTCTGGATAGACTGAATAGCTCGATTCTGATCCGGACTCGCTTCTATGCCTTGTCTGGTAACTAGGTGCCCTAAAAACTTGCCAGAGCTTACACCGAAGGCGCACTTGGATGCGTTCAACTTCAAATCAGCCCGCTTCAAGATATCAAACACCTGTTGCAAATCCGTCAGGTGCTCACCCTGCTGCTTGCTTTTGACCACCATGTCATCAATGTAAACCTCAACTGACTTGCCAATCAAGTCTCCAAATAAGGAGACAACCGTTCTCTGTAAAGTTGCCCCGGCATTTTTCAAACCAAAGGGCATAACCTTGAATACAGTATGCACTGCCCGCAGATCTGTAACAGGCGGAAGCCCTCTGCTTTTGGCCTTCCCTGATTTCTTCTTTTCGCCCTCGTCTGGGCGTGTCTGTGGAGAGGGTGATCTCTCGATGACTTTTTATCATCCTCCAACTTGATATATTGCCTGACTCTCTCCAGAAGTTCATGAACCCCACCAGCTGGTCTCAGAGTCAAGCTCTCTCTCAGCCTACTGTCTTTTGGAAGTGCTAATCGGAAGGTCGTGGAAGCAACCCTCTCATCACAACTCTCAATATCAGCGAAACAATCCATGAACTTGGAAGCAAATTGCCTCAAGCCCTCACCCCTGCACATTTTGATATCAAGTAAAGCATCCATAGTAGTAGGCTCCCTACTATTAACAATAAAGCGAGACACAAATTTCCTAGCCAGCTGATTCCATGAATAAACTGAGTCTGGTTCTAAAGCATGAAACCACTTAGCAGCTATTTTCCCAAGACTAGCAGGAAACAATTTACACATCATTGCATCATTATCAACCCAAAGAGCCATCTTATGCGAATATGATGCAACATGAACAACAGGGTCCGACTTCCCATCATAAACATCAAAAGATGGAGATGAAAACTTAGTTGGTGGTGGCTGTTCGCGAATTATCCTCGCAAACGGGGTTGTTGTCATCCTTGCAAGCTTTAATTCAGCCTACTCTTGAGCGTTGACCAGGGACTCCCCCTGGTTATCAAGAAGGCGCAGGAGACGACGCTCTGCTCTGTCTATCTCGCGTCTCCGCCCTCCGGACCGACCAGACTCTACACTCCTTGATCGGTCCCTACGCGCATCCCCCATGGAACGTGACGCACGGTCCGATGATGGCGACCGACGATGCCAGCCACTGCGCTCCCTCTCAGAGCGGCTCGCACGGGAGCGCTGGCGGGGTGGTGTCGGGGCCCTGTCTGTGCGCGATGCCGAGGAGGACATCCTGGCAGCCCTTCATCACCTCGGGCTGGTATCATGGCGGGTTCCTCCTGGAACCCTAATCTCACGGTGGTGCACGTCTTGCGCACCACTAGCGTAGTCGCGAGCGCGGTCAGCAACTATGACCCGCTCCCTTTCCTCATGCATGCGCTGGGACTCAATGACGCTCGCCAACCTGGTAACGCGCGCCCTGCTTGACTCCATCTCGTCTGCATGGCGTTGTCCATGAGCACGCTTAAATGCCCGCTTGATGGTTTCCAGCTCATGTTGAACAGAGATAAGCTGAGTGTCCTTCTCTGCAGCCGCTGCCGCCAGCTCGGCGTTCTGGCGCTGCAACTCCATCATGGCAGCCTGCAACTCTGCCTGGAGGCGCTCTGCCTCTATCCTGGCAGACTCCAACTCGGCAAAGCGACGATCTTGATCTGCCCTAGCCGTGTCCAAATCAGCCTGACACACTGCGTCAGACGCACTCGTCGTTCGTCTCGCGTTCACCATCGTGGTCTCTCCCCACGAACGGCGCCAAAATGTAGTAGCAGGAATCTGAACTACACAAAGATTCGATGAAGAGACGGATGATTCTTGCGAAAAACGCTTCAGATGCCCTTGATTGTGTGAATCTGCAATCAAGAACACAAAACGAGAGGGTTGGATCTCTCCTAACGCCTCTCCGACGCTCAAGTCAGACAAAAACTCTCAAAATTCTATGGTGGCTGCCCAAGAGAAAAGAGAGAATAATCTAGAAGAAAATGGAAGCTAGATTTTTTAGGATATTTATTATCTGGGTTTTCCTTGCTTGCTCCTTTATGGACCTATCACTTAATAGGTCCGTTAACTATCTTTTATCAATAAAGACGGTACATTAATTATTCTTTATTTTCTTCTATAATTAATTATCCTATTAATTGAAAAAAATTACTAATTAGATTTTCCCAAATCACTTACACATTGGCTAATGGCTATATATGGTAATATGGAGTACGTGCGTCTAGTGGTGTTAGCTACATGCATCAGCTCCACTCAACCTAACCCCTTCACCCTATACTCTCATGCATGCCACTCATCCACTAGTCAACTTTCTTTACCTTCATTTTCTTGCATGCCAATATTCACAATATTTTCTTGCACACATATATATATATGGAATTAAAAACGACCCATTTTTTTTCATGAGTAGAGAATTCGACTTCCATTATATACTAGGTATCTATAATCAGGGTCGGACGCAGGATTTTAGTCAAATGAATGCTAAAATCTTGAAGAGAAAAATATATCGTTTGTCTTAAATAAAACCTTAATTTCAAAGTATATCATCTATTTATGTCTAATATCTATCTTACATAAACAACTTTAATTTCAAACAACAAACACTATATTTGAATCCCAAATGAAATTTTATTTAAAAATAATCAGAAATTACACAAATCTAAAACAAATTTCATCATTATTTACTACTTTCACTGTGTAATTCATAACGTCATTTCACAGAAAGAAAATGAAGTAGAAATACAATTGACTACAATAATCGAACCAATATATAAACCAAACCAATTACTGTAGCTAAATTTGGGCAGTTAAAATGGAGGTATTACCAAACCATCAAAGTACGGTGGTAGCTATTTTTAATTAACACCGAAATCATGTCTTCTGTTCTCCTGGTTGCAGATATAAGTATGAAACAAATTTAATGGGAACGTGGTTAGATGGACAACTAACGATCTTGTGAGCTGAGAATTGTGATGATATGGTAAATATTAACCTCTAACGTACCTAGCTACTCCTTTTTTTTCTGCTTTGAGAAAAACCTACTCCCTCATTTACCTACAACGTACTCTTCACTTTCTTATACAAAACTTCATCTCTTTCGATCTGCGCGCCCATCGTTCAATATTATATATAAGACACACCAACTTCCGGTATAAAACTCCATCCTTCTCGGAGAGTTGTTTAAGTAGTTGCAGACTACTTAAACAACTCGTATTGCTAGATACTTTCCGTAATTCCAGGTATTGGCTAGTTGCAGACTGCAGTATATATATATATATATCTCATTCAATACTGATGCATATATGTATCATCAATTGTAGACCTATCTTTTCATCACTCAACCACATTCTTGATTTGGCTTTCGAGTTTGAGCTTTTTGTTTGATTTCTACTGTACGTGGTAGTTGAAAGTAGTCAAACTAGTACTTCATCACTTTGCGTGGGTAGATTGGGCGGGCGAAAATGGAGAAGAATGGATTGTACATGAACACGATATATATGACCACTTCCAATCTTCTGATCGATTCGGGGTAAGCGTTTAGTGATTCTACTTTGTGTTCGAGGATACTCGTTAATTCGATTGCTTTTGAATTTTGAATGCTTATATACGTATATATATATATATATACATACAAGTGGTTGTATGTAATGTGGTGAGGGATGTAAGATTCATATGTTTAATCAGCTGTGATGGCATAGAGAGGAAGATGAAGTTGTGAGTTTGAATACTAGCTAGGAGAGGAGCTTAATTCTCACCTAACTCCACCACATGCATGCTTAGAATGGTCTAGCTAGCTAGCTACATATATCAGGGGAAACGGCAAATAAAATTCTCATCACATATAGCTATATTACAAGTGCTCGTTTGGTTGAATAGGAGAAGTGTAATTCTAGAAAATTATTTCATGTGAAATCAAAACATGAAAATTTGAATTCATGAGAATTGGTAAATTATATTTGGTTAAAATCTAAATCATGGGAAATATATGGGAAGAAAATCTTATCCATCTCTCCTTAGGTAATTGCACTTTTTATGTTTTGTAGGAATTGAAAATCCCATGAATTCAAATATCTGAATTTTTCAAAAACAAAAAACCAACCAAACACATATATTTGATATCACTTCTCAAGATATTTAAAATCATGGAAATTTACTTTCTAACCAAACGAGCACCCAGTTTCCTCTACACAAAAATAAATTCCTTGAAAATATATAATATCTCTTCTTGTACTTGTAATTATTCTTAATTTCTATCTCTAAGAAGCTTATCCAAACTAGTTTAACATAAACCACGAAAGTAAGTCCTTTGTTTGTTTTGGTAAATTGATTTGGCCTACCGATCAATAGCTAGCTAGTCTAGCTTATTCATTATATTAAGCTAGTAAGCGCGCAGAGCAAGAGAATGCACGAGGTACAAATGTAAAATGTTCAACAGAAAGTACAAATATTCAATTAAGTATATATCCAACGAAAATTAATTATCTAAATCGACGGATCAGGCCGTCCCGATTCATCATACATAAAATTATATCAAGATGACAGGTGCATACAAACTAATTAATATTAATTATACGGAATCATGCTTGATCTCTATCACTGCGTTTGCATATCTGCAGGATCAAGATTCCGAGATTCGGAGAAGGCGGAAGCCATTAAGGGCGAAACCTCGTGATCAGAACCGTTACCGCCCATTGGTTGCATCATCGCCATGGAGTGGTCTTGAAACACGCAGTCGTCGCTCATTATGAGCGAGTCCAGGAAAGAAGAGAAGTACATGTCCTCGTTGTACCCCGACGTCATCAGGGCGTCTTCTTCGTTTAGCATCACAGGCAGACTAATTCTTGTAGTAGTAGTAGTAGTAGTAGTAGTAGGTAATATGGGGTTATTCGGGTTTGGCATTGCAGCCATGGAATCTTGAGCTGGAGTTCTTGATCTCGCATCATCATTTATTACCTCCTCGTGGCTGTTGTTGCTGTTGTTAGGGTTAGGGTTGTAAATCTCCAAGGGTTTGTGAGTCCTGGGATCGAGCCCTTGGCTGATGAGCTTCTTGCTAAGGTGCGTGTTCCAGTAGTTCTTGATCTCATTATCCGTCCTACCAGGTATCCTCCCCGCGATCAACGACCACCTAGTATATATATATTTATAGGTTTTTTTTATGAGCTCCATCCGATCCATAAAAATGGATAGATAGACTGATATAGATGGAAAGCAATATATTATTGAATAAGCTAGTAGTACGGTGGTACCGGTTGCCGAGGAGGCGGTGGAGGCGGAGGATGAGGTCCTCCTCGTCGGGGGTGATGGGGCCGCGGTTGAGGTGTGGGCG
This sequence comes from Rheum nobile, assembly GCA_027886185.1. Lineage (NCBI taxonomy): Eukaryota > Viridiplantae > Streptophyta > Magnoliopsida > Caryophyllales > Polygonaceae > Rheum > Rheum nobile. Next base: position 991,880 of record WOAB01000003.1, read on the forward strand.
GAGGTAGTTCATCCAGCGGAGCCGGCAGCTCTTGCCGCAGCGGAGGAGGCCGGCGCGTTTGGGGAGTGTGCGCCACGCGCCCTCCCCTTCCCTTTGGATGTACCCGGAGAGGATCTCGTCCTCCTCCGCAGTCCACGGGCCCCTCTTGATCCCGACCTTGCTGCAGCACGGCGTCGTTTTGGAGGGTGTTCTGCTCCCGCCTGCACCTGGGTTTCTCATCTTCTTGGTTCTTCTTCTTCTTTGATTGTTAATTGGGATCGAGATGGAAGAGAGCAGAAAGCCGGAAACGACGAGGGTTTGGATGAACAGGATGGGATTTGAGGATTTGTAAATGTATGTATGGAGGAAGAAGGGAAAGTGGGGCCCGCTGTTTTCTGGGAAGATCAGGCAACGCGGCCTACCTAGCCCAAAATCATTTCTCATTTCTTTTATTTGTTTATATATATATATATATATATATTGTGTACTACTTCTTCTTTTCTTATACCTTTCTGGTTCTCTTGACTAAGATAAGTAAACTACCTTTTAACGGTCGATAATTTGGACCGTGTAACGTTTGCTTAGAGACGTAGGTTAATTTGGGTAATTCACTTTGACGCACAAGTGGATAAGATGGCATGGCGTACTTAGGTCTAAATGTATTGGCTTATCTTATATTCTAAGGGCGGATAAATGCTTAAACTTTGAAAGAAATGTTTCATTTTAAAAAAAAATATTAAAAATCTCTAAATAAAATATATTTATTAAAATACTTTTTTGTAACATGATACTTAACACACGCACTTGGTGGATAAGTTAGGAAAACCCTAAAGGTATAATACTAACAAGGATTATTTCAATGCTATTTTTTTTTTGGGGGGAAAGTAGGATCAAAATGATATCTTGAGTGTTTTGGGGAAAAGCAGAACTGATAGGCCGAAAGATAAAACGGCAATACAAGACAAAATGAACAACAATGGAAAGTTAAGGAAAGTGCGAGAGATGGGGGTGAGTATGATCTAAGTCTTGATCCATCAAAAATGTATTTTTGGGAGAGAACGAACTATATTAAAAATACTTTATTATAATATAAATATAAAATAACTTTAATCTTATTTTGCTAAGAAATTTACAGAAAAAATATTTGGTTGAGTTAATTGATGTAAATCAAAATGTTTTTATATAAATTTATTTTAAAAGCAAGTGATTCAATGTATTAACACGCAATATCAAAGGATCGAATAAAACATCAAAACAACAAGAAAAACAAACCCGAACGAAATTGGGTAGCTACAATGAATTCAGTTAAAATATGAATAAATTTAAACTTGATAAAAAAAAATGCTTGAAATCTGATCGGGTATAAATGTAAATTGGGTAGAAGACTTTTATAAATAATTTTGGGTCTCATAGAAAACATTACACCATCATAGCGAGGGAATTATGTTTATAGCTAAGTTGTATTGACTTAACAATTACAAGTATTTTTGTAAATATCAAATTATGTGACGGAGTCTTTTTGGTACCATAGCGGCATAGCCGGATAAATATAGGACATCAACAACGTAGAGTCCGTTTAACATATGTATCTATAAAAACATTTTTATTTACAAATTATTTTTTTTAAATAGTTTTTAATTTTTAAATTTAGGTCGAGAAATAAGGCACTTTATTATGAGATTTTTTTAAAGGTTATTATGAGAATGTATTTATAAGGAGAATATCAAACAAAGTGAGTAGTTACAATCTAATATATATCTATTAAACAAAAATCGTTTTATATCACATGACACCCCCTATTAAGCCTATAATCTCCTTGTGTTATATGGTACACTCATATTCATTTTATCACATGACATTTTCTTAATTTTTCTTTTAAAAAATATCAATATAATAATTATATATAAGATCTTTATCCTATTTCAAAAATTCAATACTTTATATATTTTTTTCCAATTTTAATCTTTAGGGAAATCTTTATGATTTGATTGGATATAATTTAATATATCTTGATGTAATAATCTTTTTTATTAATTCACTTAAAAGTTATATCAGATTATTAATTGATAATTACAATAAATTTAAAATCAAATACTATAAGTTTTTAATTAATCTACTATATAATATACTCCCTCCGTTAAGTTTTAATTGACGTTCTAGCAAATTTCAGACAAAATAAGAAATCAATTATTTTCCCAGATTAACCTTATGATTAGTGACTAATTACTTTTAAATTACTGCTCATGAAATCTCACAAAAAGATAAAAGAAAATAAAAAAAATCAAAAGAAAATCTCCTCTTGTTACGTTTCTCCTAGAAAATGAGGAAGTAATAAATAAAAAATTGAGAATCCAAAAAATAAAAATAAAAAAATTATTAAGCATGAGGGTAAATCTGGAAAAAATAGGTGAAAAAATCTAAAATGACAATTAAAACTTAACAAGGACTTAAGCCTAGAACGTCAATTAAAACTTAACGGAGGGAGTATATATTAAAACAAAACTTCCCTATTAATTGATTACTAGTAGATTTTTTTATTTTATCGTACTTATCTTAATTCATTTATATTGTCACTAATTACTAATTAGATATGTTTTTCATTTATTTAATATTTTTTAAATGTGAAATTGATATATTTTTAATTATTAAAAAATATCATAATAAAATTTACCAAGCCCCGTGCATGGCACGGAAAACTAAGCTAGTTAAGATGTAAATATTATATATATATACTATGCTCTAGTAAAACAAGCTCTTATAGTGAAACGAGTGGATGATTCTAGTGCGTTGGATGTTGATGAGATTGACGGACAAGATTTAATGGAGGGAGGTACACAATAATTTAAATAGAAGACACACTAGATTACCTAATTTTATGGGATTTGTTTTCCCCAATTTACTCCCTCTCTCTCCAATCCACCGATTCACTTTCCCATTAAATCGTCTCTTCCTTTCTCCTTCCAAAAACCGTACACTCTCTTTCTTCTCTATCTCGCACTTCTCTCTCGTTTGACCGCATCCTCCATTGAAGCGAGAACGAAGCTCCACCTCTGCTCCCTCACCGTCTTCAATTTCTTCACCGCCTCTCTCCATCGCCGTTCTTCGCTCTTTCTCGTCGATTGAAAATGCCTCCTTTATCTAGAGGTTCCAAGATCTTCCACAATCGCTCGTCTTCTCCACCTCTACCCTTCCCCTGCACCTCAATCTTCCCGATCTTCTGCTTCCTGGTCGGAATCGTCGGCCTAGTAGTCGGAATCGTGACAATCGCGATGCCCCTTCGTTTGAAAAACTGCGATTCGTGCGAGCCTAGATCTGTGTCCGTTGTCTGGGAACGGGGAGCCACCGCCACTAGTGATGGCCGCGGTGGAAGTGCGGACTTACAGAGGCACAAGGTTATGGGGTTTGTCAGTATCTTTACTGGATTTGGTTCGGTTGGTCGCCGTCGGGCGCTCCGCCAGACATGGCTACCCTCCGACGAGCAGGGGCTTGAAAGGTGTGCATTTCATTAACTCTTGTTGCGGTTACAATTTTCTTTGCCTTAACTCTTGCCTTTGTAGCTTAATTAGCATTTAAGCATCCATGGACTAACTTGCACAAAACCACCTTTAATTGTGAAACTACCGACCTTAATTTGTACTATATTTTCTAGGCCCTCAAGTACAGTGATATGCACAAAACCACCTTTAATGGGCTTGAAAGGTGTTGTGTTGGCGTCGACCGTGTTGTGGTGGCTGCGAGTCAGGTAAGAATTTTAAGAGTTTCAAAGTTTAGGGGTTCCAATTGATTGTTGAGAACGTGAATTGATTTAGAGGGATTGTGTGGATTTTGATTGAAATTTATAATTGAGTATGGATTTTATGGTTATTTTGTGTATTTTAATAAATCTTTGAATTAGGGAAAAACTTGTTTAATTTCGTGTTTCTTGTTCTGTTGCTACGATAATCAACAATCCTATCAAGGTCTTGTATGAAGCATTAGTCTTGAGACTGTTGGAATAAATTAAATAATGCTGGAATAATTGCTACTCCAATGAGGTTATTTTGATGTTTGAGTATGATTATGTGGATGAGGGTTCTGTGATTATGGATTATGTATCTGGCCGTGAATGTGATATTCAGTTGTATGGAAGGGATATGCATTTTCCATGCATTGATATGCAGATAATACTTGTATGATATGCAATTTGTTATTATAGATTATTTCACTGGCCGTGATTGTGATATTCATTTGTGTGGATGTGATATGCATTTTCCATACATTGATATGCATAATATACTTGTATGATTTGTAATTTTTTAAGATAGATTATTTCATTGACCGTGAATGTGATATTCATTTGTGTGGATGGGATATGCATTTTCTATACCTTGATATGCAGAATAAGCCATGGGCGCGACCAAGGAAGATCTCGCTGAGTGCCAGGAAAGAACAAGCCGCGGGCGCGGTTCAAGGGCAGCGATCGCGGCCATGCAATTATGTGGATGGGATATGCATTTTTTGTACAGTGATATGCAGAACATACTTGTGTGATATGCAACTTGTAATTATGGATTATTTCATTGGCCGTGAATATGATATTCATTTGTGTGGAAGGGATATGCATGATACCGAATAACAGATATTCAGAAATACTTGAACGATATTCAAATAATGTGTTTTGATATGCACAGATATGCACAATTTTTTTTCAATTCAGTGGATGCATTATATACATAATGAATAAGCACTCACAATACTTGAATATCAGATATAGGACAGTGAATATCAGCATGAATACGACGAAACGTGAACAAAATAAACAGATATGCAAAGAACATTTAACGATATTTACAATTTTCGTGTCGATATGCATAATGTTAATTTAAAACTAATTAAATGTATTGATATGCACGAACTTCCACTGAATATGCGTATTAACTAAAATAACGCGGATCTCGGTGGAGGCTTGAGGAATAACGCTGATGGTGATATGCAATATCTTTCTCTCTCCAAATCTACCTTAAACTTCCTATTTTGGAGGTGGTTATTTAATAAAATTCAAAAAAGCTTTTTGTGATATTTATTCCATGATTCACACCCCCACTACATCCTATTTTCTCTCTCCTAATCTAGCCATTTATCACCCTCAATCCAACGCTCCAAAATTGTCCACTCGTTTCACCACAAGACTCGTTTTACCTGAGCGCCCCTATATATATATAGATAGATATTGGATCTAGTGAAACGGAGTATTACAGTAAAACGGATGTACTAATCACATCCGTTAGATGAGATTTAATGGATGGGCTGGATTACACCAATTTGAGGTGCATAGTAGGAAAATACCCGATGCTCTACGCAATCAATATCAATCCCGGATTTTGGGGGATTGAAATTGAAATTTGATTCTTCTCTCTCCTATGGATACGGTTTATTCTTCTCTCTCCCTCTCAGATCTCTCTCCCCGATCCCCTTTCCATCTTCTCTCTCCCTCTCAGATCTCTCTCCCCAATCCCTGATCTCTCCCTCTAACCCACCGGCGCCCTCATCTCTCACTCTCCCGCCAGAGACCCACACCACAAGCTCGTCGTGACGCCTCTGCTCGTATCGTAGTTGTTGTTGTCCAGTGGTCGCTCGATCGCCGCCTAGTCCAGTCGCCACCACCGATCAGCACCGCTACCATTCCCCAGCACCGTCGCTCATGTGCTAGCGCCGCCGATCACCAGTCCGACTGCTCGCCATCGTCGTTCCGATGGCGGCCCTGCGAAGTGGGTGCGAGGTGGTGCGGATTGAGAGCGTGAAGAAGTGGGTCGATGGCAGTGGATCTGGGCGTGGGCATCTCGAATCTGGGCACGCGGGGATGGTGAGATTTGGGCATGTGTGCAGAGGTTGAAGACGAAGCAGAGGCGTGAAGAAGTAGGTCGATGGCAGTGGATCTGGGCGTGGGCATCTCGGATCTGGGCACGCGGAGATGGTGAGATCTGGGCACGTGTGCAGATGTTGAAGACAAACAGGACGGTACAGTTCTTGATGAGGTGGTGAGACGTCGACGCGGTGCCGGATCCGGAATCGTCGTCTCCGATCTGGGCACGTGTGCAGAGGTTGAAGACGAAGCTGTGTTCTTAAAAATATTGGAGGGCTTACAGTCTTGTGAGATTTCGGAGTTGAAGCCAGGAACTCATATATTTGTCGTTTATGGTGTGTCTCCCTTGCTTCCTCACCTGATAAGTTTTCTTTATATTTTTGTTGGCTGTTGTGTTATGGTTGTTTATCGTGTTACTATCTATGGCCCTTGTGAGATCTTCGTATGTTATGTTAGGTTTGTAAATTGTTTAATGTGATATTCATACAAATGCTTTTGATATTCATATTGGATGTAGGTCTCATGCGTTGAGTATTTGATATTTATGATGTGATATTCACCTAAACTCTAAATAATCATCATGTGCGAATTAAACTCTGAATATTGACACTATTTTTATGAATATCGACTACTTACTTGTATGACTATGCGTACAAATTACGTGAATATCATCACATATGGAATGAATATCGCTATTATAGTATTCAAATTGCTTGTTGATGGTGTTGTTTGTACTATTTCCAATTGATATTCAAATTGTGTGATGTGATTTTCATTATAATGCTGTTCATATTCATGAGGTTTCATGTATTGAATAGTCGATATTCAAAATTTATGATGTGATATTCAATATAATGTTGTTGATATTCATTATAACAATGTTGATATTCAGGTTGATCGTGCGACTGTGCGATCCAAAATCGATGCGACAATGTCATTGTTAAACCTTACCGCCATGAATCAAACCTTCGAAGATATTGGGTAGTGATATTCGTGTAGTTAGGTGATGATATTCATGTACTTGGGTGACTATATTAATGTAATTGGGTGGTGGGCGATATTCACAAAATGGGTAGTGATATTCACAAATTGAGTGGTGATATTCATGTAAGTGAATTTGATATTCATGTGATTAATTGAGATATTCATGTAACTTAGTGTGATATTCATATTATCAAATGGTGAAATTCATGATTTAAGTGATGATATTCACATTTTAAAGATATTAAATAGAAATCGATATTCAAACAAACATGAATGATATTCATTAACAAATGATCGATATTCGTGAACACATTAACGATATTCACGAACGCTGGAAAATCATTAAACGACGAAAACGAATTTAAATCTAAACGAATTTAAAATAATCTTCTCATTTAAATTTTAAATATTTAAAGAATCTCATTCTCTCTCCAATCTGCAGATTTACCATATTTCGTAGGAACAACTTTCTATTTTGTAGGAACATATTTTCGATAATTCAATAAATAAGGTAGGATATTCAAATCTGGTGCCTTGCAGCCCCATGTGGCTTCTTTGTTCCATCAAATCCAGTCATTCAAAATCTTCAATCCAACGCTCCTTAATTGTCGTTTTACCAAAGCGCGCCCCTATATATATATATTGTAACCGCACGTATTTAGTACACATATCTAGTATCTAATCGAGTCCTATTTTGCCAATACCGTAAGATCGAATTTGCTCATTACATTACAGCAAACAATAGTCAAATACTTTATTAACCCCATGATCCAACTAAACCATTAAAAGGGAAAATCGTCTAAATTGAAGAGTTTTTTTTTTATCGAAATCTAAATTGAAGAGTTTAAAGTGGGTTTTGCATCTGATTAATCAATAATTAACGAACTTTGTGAAAGACAGTACGGTACACAAAATGCAAAAGCAAGTTAAAGATTATGTTTTTAATCACGAGTTTGAATATCTCTTTTTTTTCTTGACCAAAATGTATAGAGAAATATATGAACTCCATACGAGAATTTAAGCTCTTTACTATAATATAAAGTCTTCATAGATTAGCTCTACTTTAACTAATAAATTTGATACCTCAAAATTTCGGCATCGTGAGTCTCCTTTTCGAGTTGTAACGTGACAAACAATACAATTTTCCACCAAGTCTTATGTTTTGAACTTCTTTTTTCCTAGTGTCAATAGTCTTATGTTACTAGCTTTAATATCACCATTTTGATTGGTTAGATTTCCAAATATCATTTTATATCATGTATAGATAAACTTACGAAGCCGCTATATACACTACGTGTTACGATCTTTTGCACTATATTTCTCTACGCAGGAATCTTGCGTGGAGGAGAAAATTTCTCTACGCGGGAATCTTGCGTACGCAAGATACCTGCGTAGAACATAAAATATGGCTGTTGGAGATAGCCATTGCGGGGATTTGAAATTTTGGCTCCTACGCAAAGATATTGCGTACGCCAATTTCTTGCGTAGCCCAACGACTATAATTCCAACGGTCGAATTATCCCTCTATAAATACTCAAACTCATTCATCCAATTTTTTTCACACACGAATACAATCTTACCACAATGGAAAATAGCAAACACGACTATTAGAGTAGCGAAAATGAATATTTGAGCAGTACTGATGAAGAATTCAACCCCAACAATTTTGCGGTTAGTATTCCATAATTATTCGAAAAAGGCTTGATATTTGCGTTATATAGATATGTATAAATTAGTTATGGTAATATTGTATGCGATATTGTAAGAATTAGTTTAGGTATAGAGGAATAAAAGTATATATAGTTTTACTCAAGTTTTTATCGTATAAATCATAAGGTATGTATTGAGAGATTAGTAAAGTGGAGAAGAGATATAGATATTGTATGTGTAGTTATGAAGTAATAGTTCTTTAAGTTTCTAAATGGAGATATTATAGTTTAGTTTTGTTAGTATATTTTAGGGGTATGGAGATGTTGTATGTTATGAAGTAGTACTTGTTTAGAAATAGGAAGATATGGTTTTGTTTTAGTACTACTATTGTAGTTTTGTTAGCATTTATTAAATATTTAGCGGTATGGAGATATTGCATATGTAGTTAGAAATAGTAGTTCTTTAAGTTTGGAGATTGAGATATTGCTATGTCATTAAATGCAAATGAATAACATTATTATTTACTTTAATAGGGGAAAGACTATTGATTTGAATTTCGTACGAATCAAAAGTGGGATAGCCAAGATGAGTTGGTTGATTGGGCTCAGAAGAGGGGCAAAGATTTAATGATGGTTCTAGTCATTTGCCGAAGTAATGAAAGACATGTTAGTTTGACATGCGAGAACTTTGGTGAATATTTTAGTTTGATGTGCGGGAACTTTGGTGAATATAGATCGGAGAGGAAGAAAGTTAGTGAAGAAGATCCGAAGGAGGCTGATGTGGTACTTCGTGAAACCAGATCGAAGAAGTTCGGGTGCACATTTGAGTTGTACGGTGTTTGAATGAAGAAAAAGCCGGGAGTAGAGACCCGGAAATAGATCTTGAATGTGGTGAGCGGATAACACAACCATAAGCTTCCGACTACCTTCCTTGGGCATGCATACATGGGCCGAATGACCCCGGATGAGCAACGCATTGTTAGGAGGTTCGGCGAGAGGTTCAATCCGATGAGTGTTATTGTTGCGGAGTTGAGAAGCTTCTTCCCTAGAAATGTAACATCACCGAAACAAGTTTCCAACTTTTTACAAAAAATGCACTATGAGGATCGTGGGAAATGACAGTTACCCAATGGACCCTAATTTTTTTCAAAGAAAACAGGTACGAACTACGAAGTGCATCCTCTCAGGAAGTTGTCTACGTCTGAGATCGATATCCCATTTTTCGCTCACCCTCACTTGATGCACCTGTTGAAGATGTTCCCGTATGTGGTAGTTATCGACGCCACATACAAGACAAATACGTATATAATGGCCTTCTGTTTATTACAATTTAATATAGTCGTAATATCCATGATCTAAAGTTGCTTATACTCTTTTGTTTTCTTACATTCATCCTTAGGTATAATATGCCTCTGGTGGAGATTGTCGATTTTACATGCACTAACAAGACATTCAACATCGCCTATGCATTTACGCGAGAGGAAGATGGTTTGGATTACAGATTCATAATGCAAAAGCTTCTGCATTTGTTTCAAGAGGCGGGAGTAATGCTGACGACCATAATGACTAATCGAGAGAAGGCCCTCATCAATGCAATTCGGGTAGTTTTTATTGATCGAGTTAAACACATTTTGTGTTGGGTGCATATCAAACACAACATCGAGGCATATGTTAATCCAATCTTGAAGGATTCGAAAAGAGTCAGTGACTTTTGCGGCCAATGTTGGGGACTTTGGTGTTCAACCACGGAGGAAAGCTACGAAGAGAGGCTCCAAAAACTGAGGAAATCGTGGAAGAGCAGCCTCGTTGGATACCTTGAGAAACAGTGGCTGAATCATTACAAGGAAAACATAGTCAGAGCATGGACGGATCATCATCTTCACTTCTTCACGAGGACTTCAAACATGTATGTATCCCTTTTTCATTTTCTGGGTTGTTTATTGGGCCTAGGGCTCGGTGTCATACTTTCTTACTAGCACGATGCATTTTTTTTGTTTTGATAGGGTTGAGGGTATGCATAAGGTGTTGAAGGATATTGTGGATTCTAGTATTGGCGGTTTTAATAAGATGGCAGTGAGGATCCACCATGCAATCGAAGGTCAAATCGGGTAGGTGAGGGCGAGCATGGAGATGTCACGGATCAAAAAACCAAATTATTTCAATGAGGTGCCGCTAGAAATGAGAAGGGTGTTTACGAAGTTGTTCTACAAAGTGTCGGAAAGGGGCTTGAGGAAGTTGTTCGATATGTATAAGCAGCTAGAGAAAGATGATTTTACGGAGGAGTACGACGATTACTGGATGAAAGAATGCCAAGGCATGCCGTGCATCCATGAAATTGGGGAGGCTATTATTGATAAGAGGCAGATCATGCCGAGTGAGATCCACCGCTTCTAGAGGCAGCTGGAATGGGATAAGATTTGTCGTGACAACACCATTAAGGACCATGTAGCAATGTCTATTCCACAGTTGAGACTTGAGGAATTGTACAAGAAGGAGAAAGATGGGGTTCTGGATAAATCCACGTTATGGCAAGTCACCGAGCTGCACCATGACTTGGAGTATCCGCATGAATCTTTGTTGTTGGAGTCGACGGGTATCGTTGCCAAAGGAAGGCCGAAGGGTTCCACAAAGTGTTCCACCAAGAGGGAGCCGAGCTTGTTTGAGGACAAAAGGGCCGAGTTAGATGAGTATGAGAAGGAGAAGGAGATAAAGAAGGAGAAGGAGAATGAGAATGGGACCCAAGGTAGCCAAGGTAAGGGCCATGGCCGTCCTAAAAAGGATAAAAGTGGAGTTTCGCTGGGCATTGGTGGTCAATGTGAAGGGTCTAGATCGTAGTTCCCTGAACAACCCATTATTTATATGGCGGTGAACTTCGGGGTTAAGAATGTAGATTACTTCTGGTTCCCACACATTAAAGAGGTGAGAGATGTAATTCTGGATGGGCATTGTGGATATCGGTCACTAGCTGTACTGTTGGGGTACGAAGAGCATGATTACCCTATGGTTCGAATGCATCTGGCGGCAGAGTTGTTGGACAACAGTGATGTATACAGGGAAATACTACCTAGACTACAATCGGGAATGAGATACGAAGATCTTATATTCCGGGTGAACTATGTCATAAGTCCTTGCTCCTCGCAATATTGGCTCGACATGCCTCTAATTGGTTTGGTGTTTGCCACGACGTATCAAGTTGCGCTAGTCTTCTTAGCCTGGGATGGTCCCTGCTTGTGCCTACCAATGAAGGCGTCTGATACAAGCCTCGGTCCTCCAACGAAGATATTTACGATGACCCACGTAGGAAATCAGAACCACTTCATACCGATAAAGCTTACTATTTCTAAATAACTTACTAAACTATACGAGTCTATGCGCAAAGAGTTCAAGTTTTTGTTTGTATGTAGGTGTGGCTCAAGGATGATTTTCCAATACCCCCTCCTCCGTATGCTTGGCGTCGTTTCAAAGACCGAAGTGTAAATGGCTGGGATGTTCAGTTTCACTCGAGGTTTCAAATGTTTCGAGATTATCGCACGAGAATAACCGTCCACCCGATCCTCTAGTGTAGTGATTTACATTTAGGGATTGTAATATACTATCATTGTAATATTCTAGCAGTTTAGCATTGTAATATTCTAGCATTTTTTCAAAAATATGAAGAGTTGAGGAGGGCATTTTTTCCACAAAACAAAACTTTCGAGTAATTATTGTAATTTATGAAAAGTTGTAGAGGACATTTTTTTCACAAAACTAAACTTTCGAGTAATTATCGTAATTTATGAAAAGTTATGGAGGGCATTTTTGCCACAAAACAAAACTTTCGAGTAATTATCGTAATTTATGAAAAGTTGTGGAGGGCATTATAGCCACAAAACAAAACTTTCGAATAATTATCGTAATTTATGAAAAGTTGTGGATGGCATTTTTGCCACAAAACAGAACTTCCGGATAATTATCGTAATTTATGAAAAGTTGTGGAGGACATTTTTGCCATAAAACTTCCGGGTAATTATCATAATTTTTGAAAAGTTGTGAAGGGCATTTTTACCACAAAACAAAACTTCCGGGCAATTATCATAGCTATAGTATATAAGTATAACTATATGAGATATAAAAGAAAACAATAGTATATAAGTATATTTATATGAGATATAAAGTAAAACTAAAGTATATAAGTATAACTATATGAGATATAAAGGAAAACTATAGTATATAAGTATAACTATATGAGATATAAAGTAAAACTATAGCATATAAGTATATTTATATGAGATATAAAGTAAAACTATAGTATATAAGTATATTTATATGAGATATAAAGAAAAACTATAGTATAACTATATGAGATATAATGAAATACTATAGTATATAAGAATACCTATATGAGATATAAAGAAAAACTATAGTATATAAGTATAATTATATAAGATATAAAGTAAAACTATATCATATAAGTATATTTATATGAGATATAAAGGAAAGCTATATTATATAAGTATATTTATATGAGATATGAAGGAAAACTGTAGTATATAAGTATAACTATATGAGATATAAAGAAAAACTATAGTATATAAGTATAACTATATGAGATATAAAGTAAAACTATAACATATAAGTATATTTATATGAGATATAAAGTAAAACTATAGTATATAAGTATATTTATATGAGATATAATGCCAGGTTCTCCCACGGGTTGTCCTGCTCATCAACCCCCTGATAATAATCCCTCGGGATACGATGAAGGCTCACGTGCGACGGGAGTACCGGAGGACTAAAATTCCGCCCGTAGTAGTTATTCTGATCTATTGTATCAGAATAACCATGCAGCGGACTCCCCTGGTAGTCCCGATAGTTGTGAAGAGGCTCAGACTCTGCCCTACCTCCATGAGAAGAAGGAACTGCCATCAAGGTCTGAACTCCTATCATTTCAGCGACCCCACTACTGCTACCGGCTCCAGTCTGGTATGTGCCGGTCTCATCATCTCGGTAGCAGACATTCCTCCGTTGCCGCCTAAACCTGTCGACTTCTTCACCAGTCCTATAGGACTGTTCACGTACAAGGTTGCGGCGTATCCGACGTTCAGTTCTGTCCCCATGCTCCATCTGCGGTTACATATCCAGACATTTTATTACCCAAAAAATTTACAGCCAACAACTCGGTCAACAACTCGACCGAGTTTTCGACCGAGTTGTTCACAGTGAACCAGAAGCCCAGATGCAGAGAATTCACACGTTACGTGTGAACTAACGTCACACGTAACGTGTGGTGCACATTCACACGTAACGTGTGGTGCACATTCACACGTAACGTGTGAATGTGCACATTTCAATTTGCCGGGGAGTCGCCAGCGGCACTCCGGCGACTCTCCGGCCGAGTTTTCGACCGAGTTGTTCACAGTGAACCAGAAGCCCAGATGCAGAGAATTCACACGTTACGTGTAAACTAACGTCACACGTAACGTGTGGTGCACATTCACACGTTACGTGTGAATGTGCACATTTCAATTTGCCGGGGAGTCGCCAGCGGCACTCCGGCGACTCTCCGATCGTCTTCTCCGACGAGCATTCACAATTCCGGTGAGTTTTTTTCATCAAAATATACATGCAATTCATCCAAAATTCCACAATTTTTACAAATCTATCAATACTATCACTTCCACTTCCATATTTTCACACAAAATTCAACATAAATCCTCATGCAAACAATAACTTCAAAATTACCCAAAAAATCAAAAACAACCACAAAACCTTCCCCAAAGCATAGATCTACCACCCTAAACATCAAAATAACATAGATCTACAATATGGATCTACAATTCCTAACCAATAACTTCAAATCTAACAAAACAAATCAAACAACGACGAGTAATAACTAACCTTTCAAATATCTCGAACGTAACGCGCGGAGTCGATCGATTCGTTACGAGGAGAGCAAAGAGACGCGTAACGAGGAGAGCAACAAGAATTACGGCTTCGAATGAATGAAGGAGGAGAGCAAGATCTGGCTTTTAAAGCCAGATCCATGCCACACGTTACGTGTGGCATGTACACACACGTAACGTGTGGATGTGTCCCACGCGTAACGTGTGGGACAGTCTCACACGTTACATGTGGGGCTTGAACAGGTGCCTTCCCGCGCGTAACGCGGGAAGCCTATTCCCACGTTACGCGCGAGCCCTATGCGCCAAAAGGCAAAAATGCCTATGCGCCGAATAGTATGACCCTATTTATATGAGATATAAAGTAAAATTGTGCGACCGGGGACCTCTTGGCATCCACGCCTCCTCCGGCTCCTCCCCCTCGGGAGCCGCAACTCGCAAGGAAGAGGGCCAGCTGGCTCGGGAACGGATCCCCCTGCGGGTCCCGCTGTCTCGGGAACGGGGGAGTGAGGTGTATTGTCCCTCCCCAAATCCTCGGGCGTCGACACGAGAGGGGGCTCGAAGCCCTCTGCGTAATCCCGCTCCAAGGCCGCTGTCAATGCATGCCCATCGAAGACGTCGGGCATGGACGTGTCGCTGCTATCGCCCTCGTGATCCGACATAGATGCGTCGTCTGTCGTGCCGCCCTCCCGAGCAGCATCCAGTCGTGAACCCAAATCTGCCGCATCTCCGTCGCCGCGTCGGGCCGATTCTGTGACCCGCCGCTGTCCCAATCGTCGAGACCCTCTGTACGGCTGTCGCACTGAATGCAACGACTGTTGTACCACCTTTTTACGAATTTTGGAAAATTATATTAAAAAAGTTACTAGAAATATTTGTTTAATTAAATATGTTTTATATTAAGAATTATTACATATTTATTTAACTTAAATAAATAAATAATATTGAAATAGAATATTTTGACTTGCTACATAGTATTTTCAATTATTTAATTAAATAATTATATAAATATTTTCTTATTTACTTTTTAGATTAGAGTTTTTTTTTCCAATTTAATTTTCTAAATAATAAATATTTAAAATAATTTATTTAGAACAATTTCCAATTTTTTTGTTTACGATTTTTTGATTTATTTCCAATTTACTTCATTATTTCATTTCTACTTTTTTATATATTAGAACATTTCCTAATTTTTTTTTTCATTTCATTTTCAATTTATGAAATCATTTCAATTGAGGACAAGAACGTACTATCATTACAAAATTTCTAATCTCTAATATAAACATTTCATCCATTAATTCAATCAAATTCAAATTTATCAATATATGAAACGAAAATCAAATAATTCTAAAGATTTCATGTATATCTAATTTTACCGTACAATCTAAATATTTCTATATATTCAACATATTAAATTAAAATATCGAAAAATACATACTAACAACTTATTCGAAATTCAAACGTTTTCTAAATTTACCATTTCAAACGAAATTAGACGAAATAATTATAAAAAATTAATTTTACGTTACAAAATACATACATGTCGCAAACCTCCTCGGCAGGCGTATCGTCTGAAGTCGAAGTGACCCCGCCATGAGTACGAGTGCCACGGGTTGGACGACCCTAGCCGCGACCTCGATCACCAGTGTCCACCACCGCTCTGACCGTCGTTGCGCCACCACCAGCCACCTCCGACAGATCTGTCGTCGTCGCGCCACCACCAGCCACTATCGGCGGATCTGTCGCCGCCGCGCCCTCAACTGGGCCGCCATTAATTGGCCGCACCACCTCTTGCACCGGCCCGCCTCCAGGAAGCTCTGCTACTTCTCCAGTGCCGCTGACGCCGTTCGCCACCTCTGCCGCCGCCGCTCTAGTCATTTGTTGGGGGTTTTCGAAGGAGAAGATAGAGATGAGGGAGAAGAAGACAGGAAAAGAGGAAGAAGAGAAGCCGCCGCCGTCAGAATCGCTAACGCGCCGCCACCATTGCAACAGAGGAGGAAGAGAGGAAGAAGAAGAAGAAGAAGAAAAGCAAAAGAAAAATAAACTCTACGCCAGTATCTAACGTACGCCAGTATCTAACGTACGCCAGTATCTAGCGTACACCAGATTTTTGCGTACACTTAAAAAAAGCAAAAAGAAAATAAACTCTACGTCAGTATCTGACGTGACGTAGAGCTTTTCGTAATTTTTTTAAAAATTATACGTGTTTTGTGGATTTTTTTTGCCTTCTGTGCTTGTATCTGTCGTACGCAATATTTCTGCGTAATAAAATGTAGTGCGAAAAGGCGAAAATAGTAAGGCATATAGAAACTGCCTAAACTTCTGTTTGGAAAATATACAAATTAATCGACCATTTACACAAGATATCGCTTCATCTATCCTTTAATTAAACGGGTAACTTAGAATTTCTTCCTTTCTTTCAGCATGAAATTAGTAATGATATATAGCTTTACTTTTCACGTTTCTTCTTCTACATCGTAATGATTAATTATATTTTTGTTTACGGGGTTGAATTCAAATGTTAGTTACGGTAGAAAACGATGTGATACACGTAGGGGTGTGCAGATTCGGACCGGACCGGAAAACTGGACCGGATTGAAAATACCCGGACCGGGTGAATTACGGTCCGGTTCCCGTCCAGATATTTCTAAAATTCTGATTCCGGTCCGGTCCAAACCCGGTCGGTTTTCGGTCCGGATCAGATGGACCGATTTTTTATTATTTTTAATTTTATTTATATATTAATGTCTTATTATGTCTCATAATACTAATTAAAAATTAGTTTTTACTATGAATATTAATTAATAACAAAATATATTGTCTAATATTATACACAATAGTTATAAAAAGAGGGAAAATAATTAAATTTTAATTTATATAATACAAAAAAACGTTTACCGAACCAAGACCGGATCGGACCGAATCATACCGGTCCGGTCCGATCTTCGATCCAAGGATTGTAAAAATTTCGGTCCGGTCTGGACTGGATGCACAACGCTAGATACACGTACAAACTTCAAAATAAAATTAGGGCAATTTGTTTTGAAGCATGTTTCATGTATGTAGACAGGATAGCAAGCATCAAATGGCGTTGTTTATCTATTCTAAGTTGTTTGACAGCCAAATAGCAAATTATCGCAAACATTTTTTTATGATATATTATTTCTAATATTAAATTCATTTGGTGGCGTTCACGGTTGACTAGGGCTGAGCATCTGTTCAAAACCAAATCGAACCAAAAAAAATTGGACCGGAAATCGAATTTCTAATTTGAGTAAACCGAACATACTCGGTTTGGTTCGGTTACGGCTTCATTTTTATTTTTGGTTCGGTTTTGAACCGACCATTAATCTTAATAGGTGCATATTGCGTACTGTTGTCACTCACAAGACCGATATTTTGTAATCCAAAATATAAAGAGCTTAGAAAATAAAAAAATAATCAATATTTTATAAATTAGATCTATTTCAACAATTAATTAAATGTTAAAAGATTTAGACAAATTATGAGAAGGATTAATTGGAAAATGGAGAGATGAAGTGTTGCTCGGGACGAGACTCGAGAGAGATGAAGCGAAGTGGGAGGCTGGTTGGGTGCGGTGCACCAATCAAAAGAGAAATGAAGTAGAAAATAAGGGTTTATTGTATTTGTATAAAATAACTGATTTAAACCGAATCGAACCAAAAACCGAAATATGAAAATATGTAAACCAAAAAACCTCGGTTCGGTTTGAGTTCGGTTCATTCCAAATTTTTGGTTTACCCGGACCATGCTCAGCCCTATGTTTGATAGTCAAAACTATCTATTTTCGCCCATCAAAAATATGTAAACAAAAATAGAGTCTTGCTAAATATTACCAAAATATATCATCACCAATTCTAATTTCCTATTATACCCTTAATAATAAAAAAGCTTTAGCCTTTTTTTAACACATACTTCATAAATTATAATGAAACTCTTTAAAAATTGTGTTTGGAATGAAAAATTTAATACAATGTAGGGCTTATAATGTAATAAAGTAGTTTACTGACTTATGTATGTCCTTCTTCTCCATCTCACTACCTCCATCTCCACATCAGGTCCACCACTGTTCAACCTTCACCAGCAACGATGGTTGGCCTCCATTATCTCCTTCCCCGGCAACGATGGTTGGCCTCCATTATCCTCTCCCCCCCGTCCCCAATTCAACGACCGACCACCATCACTGCTCTCCTCATTGCTAAACCCATCCTCACCACATTTGACAAATGAAACCCCAAACCCATTTTCTTTCTCTTTTTTGTTTGTCTCCCCTCCCTCAAGAATCATAAACCCTAGAATTCGAGTCGAGAAAAATTGATTCGAAATTGTTTTTTTTTTTTTTGCAATTGGTGTGTGGATCTAGTGAACATAGGCTAACAAGCGTGCTTGATTGGCCTTATAATAAACTGTGATACCCCGTATTTTTTATAAGCTATTTCTGGAGTTTCGGGATTTTTCCCGAGTATCCGTTATGTACGTCGGATTTAATTCAGAGAGTTTAAGACGTTCGGTAATGCTCTCTGTATCTGTAATATTTTTCTCAGTGAAATAAAATACAGACGACATGCTTTGAATTTTAATACTCGTTCGCGTACGATAATTTTATCCCGGGTTAATATCGTTTTCGTCTAAGAGCTGAGGATGCGGCAAAGCCAAGGGCGGCGCACGCCGTACAGTGGCGGCGCCCGCCGTCGCAAGGCTCGAGAAGCATGTTGGGTCTTCTCCTAGCTGGGGACACCATGCCTATGGCGGCGCCCGCCGCATTTATGACGGCGCCCGCCGTCGTTGTTGTCCGGAGGTCCTTGCCCGAAGGTCGCCGGCGTGGCTCTGACAGCGCCGGGGTAGCTCCATTTAGGCCATCATTGTGTTCCCCTGGGCTTTGGCTATAAATTGGGGCCTTTGGTGAGCGGATTTGGAACACAATCAGAAGCTCAATCTCAAAAATCTCTCTTGTCGGAGTTTTGTGCCCTCGCCGAATTTCTGAAGCAATCGCCGGGGTGTTGTTTGGTGTGTTTCCAGTGGCCCTTGTGAAGCCTTTTGGTTGCCTTTGAAGGTCAAAACCCAAAGCAAGGCAAAGGGGGGTCGAAACGCGTACCAATTGGTGAGTGTTCTCGCCAATTCTGTTTTCTGGGTTCATCGCGGCGTCCGCCGTGTTCATGGCGACGACCGCCGTGATGAACAGTGGCGCCCGCCGTAAGGCCGCCGGCGACCGCCGCCAGAAGGCTGATGGCCTAGTTAGGCCTCGGCTTTGGTGGTCGTCATTCGGACGTCGTTCCTTTCGTATCCTTTCGTCTTCCTTTAGATTCGTACTGTTGTTATGTCGGATCTAACTTAGGGTTTCTTTATGGGTCGACTCGAAGGTTGTTGTGCTGTCGGAGCTATACCCGTGTCGAGCCCGGAATCCCATCGTCGTTAGGCTTGTTCCAATTCAGCGGATTAAGGCAAGTGGCGATTCGCTCTTGCTCATCGTTCCATATTTACATTAATTATCAGTTGTTTATCTGAATAATTAATTTGGAATGATTATTGTGTTTATCTGGAAATGGTTTTATAAACTGTTTTGGAAACTGTAATAATGATATTATAATAGGTTGTATATCTGTTAGAACAACGCTATTAATTATGTTCGCCTTGAGGGCATTTATGTGGATTTATCCTGAACTATTGTTGTGCTAGAACTGTTTAGTTAGCACTAGTGGTTAGGAACGCTATGTACCTTGTGGAGTTTCTGTAAATTGGCCGGGTGCGGCCAATTTACAGAAACTCCAGTTCTCTAACGACCTCGCCGCGGGTGCGGTGAGGCTGGCGTTGGGTGCGGCCATTATCCAGTAGCTTGTCTTCTTTCTGCTCCTTCCACCGCTGGCGGCGGTGGCCTTCGGCGCGGGTGCGGCAAGGCTCTAGAACGTCTCCTCGTCTATGGCTCTTCCTTGCGATCTCTCGCACCGCTCCTCAACTCGTCTCTTCACTCCTTTGGCGTCTTTCCTTGGTGGCTTCCTTCTTCGGTGTCTCCTAGATATCCAAAATCACTCAAACACCTCCATAAACACTAAACTTCGCCTCCAAACGCCTTGCACATGAATGTGCCTAGATCTACCCGAATGGCACCAATAAACCCTCTAAAGACTCTTACTTAACCCCTACAAAGTAGTGCTTATCAAATTCCCCCATGCTTAGACCTTTGCTCGTCCTCGAGTAAACTAATAAATAGTCTACTCATCCAATGCAGCACCCAAGGTCTCAGGAAGCATATCCTCCAACTAAGAGTCACCTAACCCATGCCAAAACTCATGGCGCCAATCTCATCTACAACACATCCTCATTATCAACAAACCTGGGGGCAAGCAGAGTACTTCCCCCAAGCTTAACCCGGACATCCAATAGTGTGAGTAACCTCTAATCCTAGCCTCCATCTATGACTCCTTATGCCTCCCAGAGTGACCTACCCGACAATCCTTCTTTGACTCCTCTTCTTATGACGCCTCACCAAGAATAAAGAGAAATCCTAAAATCACTCTTCTTCTTTTTCGCTCATTTTGCCAAGGCGCCCTTTCGGGTTTTCACCAAGCCACTCATATTTTTTTCATAGATGTGCTCACATAAGCTCACGTCACTTTTGACCTCATATTACCCCAGTCTAGCACTGGTCCGGGTCACCTGCTTATTACATGAGTTGCCCTTTCGGGTTTTCAACTCATCCCAGGATTTTCTCTGCCTTTTCTCATCTTTTTGGCTTTTTCGTTTTTTTTTTTTTTTTAGTAGAAAAAAAATGCAATGCAGAATCCGAAAAGTGTACAAAAACACACAGAGTGAAAACTGAAACTGTACATAACGATAAGTAATGAATCTACTCCCTCCCCCATGCTTGAAGTGCGCATTGTCCTCAATGTGTAAATAGAAGACAATCATAATAAAGGGGGGAAAAGAAAGTAAACTCACTGCGGTGGTGGGCCCTGCGGCCAAGGGTACTGGCCGAAATACTGTGTCTGCTGCTCCCCTAGCCTCTAGAGCCGCTCATCCATCTGCTCCAACCTCTCGTCCTGCCTGTCCAACCGCTGGAAGGCCTGGCTCTGGAACCCGTCAAAACGGCTATCAAAGCCCTGCTGCCAAGTCTGCTGCTGCAGACTCATCGCCTCCATCTGGCGATACATCATATCCTGCCATGGGTCCATAGGTGGGGCATCCGGGCCAGCAGCATCCATCTCCTCATCCTCAGCCGCAGCAGGGGCCTGGCTCGAGCTACCAGCAGCTCTCCTCCTCTGTCGAGGCCTGGCCCCCTCGTCCACAAAATATGCCGCAACCGTCCCCAATGGAGTTGGGGTGGGGTCGGGATGCATGTACCACCCTCTGTATGTGGAGTTGTATGAGATCTCTCTCGGGAGGAACATGAGGTGGCTCCTGTCAGAGTAGGAGCACCAGAATATCTGCTTCCTCGTCACCCGTAACATGTGATTCGCCCTCAGCCGGGTGACGTCGAACACGTGCGAGATGATGGGCTCCTCGCTATCCTCCACCTGGAGGGCTGTCTCAGCAATACGGGTGATCAAATCACCCTGAACAATGTTCCGCCTCTCTCCCCGGCGGATCCTCCGGAGGGCCTCGAGGATGAGCTTCAGCCAGTCCGGGACAAATGTAGCCTGGGGCAAGGCACAGTATAGCCAGTGGAGGTCCTTCAGGGGGACCTTGTTGTCCTCCTTGTGTCCCAGCAGCGTCCCCATAATCAACTTGTGGAGCAGTCGCAGACATGGGTGAGTAAACTTGTTACTGTATTCGTCACCCACGTGGTATGTCTGCCCAGTGGCTCCCACCCAGAAGTCAACCAGAGCGGCCTCGCTCGTTCCCTTCATCCACTCATGAGTGGGGGGCCTAGTTACCCCAATAGCAGCCCTCGCCTGCTCAGCGTCTACCGAGTACTCTTTCCCCTTATACTTGAATGCGATCGAGACAATATTCTCACCATCCATGGTGAGTCTAAACGTGGAGATGAAATGCCTCGACAGAGTCTCGAATGTGGGGGCAGACACATCAACAAAACCCCCCAGGCCCATCTTCTCCAGACACATCTGCGTGCAATCGAGTAGCCCCAGAGCCTCAAGAGTTCCCCTATCCAGGAACTTAGTCGGGACCACAGCCCGCTTATTGACAATCACCAATTTCTCATTCTCTGTATCGGTCATCCCGACTCTCCTCGATCTCGACATGCTATGAATTAACGATGTAGAGAGCAAGAGGCAAAGGAGGACTCACGAAATGAAGACGGAAAAGCTGCTGGGGTCTGCCGCGGGTGCGGTGAGTGAGGCGCCGGGTGCGGCCAAATAACAGAAAACAGGCACTGGTAGTCTCGCCGCGGGTGCGGTGAGAGGGATGCCGCCGGGTGCGGTGCGTCTGGGCAATTTTTCGAGCGAGCGAAAATGGCTTCCTTGAATCTCCTTCGCCTTCCACGAGCCGGGGTTGGGTCTAGGGGTTGGGTCTCGGCTTGGGGAGGGTTGATTTGGCTTGGGTGGTTCAGATCCGTCGCGGGTGCGGTGGATCTTGGTGGGTGCGGTGTTATGGTTATGGGGTTGAAGGTGTGGTTTGGAGATGGGGTTTTTTGGTGAGAAAGGTTGGATTTGCTGCGGGATTACGTGTATGTGAAGGAAATGGCGAGATTTGGACGAGAAAGGTGTGGATTCGGTGGGTGTTTGGGGTGTGGGGGAATTTTGGGTTGAGAGGAGGCAAAGGGAGGTCGTGAGGGGGATTGTGAGGAAGAGAGGTGAGGGAGAGGGGTTAGGTTAGAGAAGGAGAGGAAGGAGGTCGTACCAGCCGGGGCCCACAAATTTTTTTTTTTTTTGAACGGTGCTACAGGGGGCTTGCCGCGGGTGCGGTGATGTGGCCGCCGGGTGCAGTGGGCCTCCAGGAACTCCATTCGTCTTATTCTTCGAACCTGCAAGTTAGTTCGCAGGCGAAATCGAAAAGAAAGAAAGCAACTACCTAACTAAGCTCTGAAAGATGAAAAGACAAAAGAAAAGGAAAGAAAGCAATACCTCGGGTTGCCTCCCGAGCAGCGCCTTGGTTCACGTCGTTGGCTCGACGTAGACTCTCGTTTATTCATTTTCAGCACTTGGCTCCTCTAGAGCCATCTCATCAATCGCCTCAGTGGGGAAACCCTCATGGTAAGGTTTTAACCTTTGACCATTGACCTTGAATGTCTTCTGGGTTGTCGGCTCGATCAGGTCAACGGCGCCATGTGGGTAGACCTCTGCGATAATATATGGTCCTATCCACTTCGACCTCAGCTTTCCCGCAAAGAGTTTCAGGCGAGATTGAAACAAAAGGACTTTATCACCGGGGTGGAAGTCCTTTCGCAAGATATTCTTGTCATACCATGCCTTGGTTTTCGCCTTATAGATGACAGCATTGTCGTATGCGTCAAGGCGTAACTCCTCCAACTCTTGCAGCTGAAGCTTGCGAAACTCTCCTACCTCATCAATCTGCATGTTGCACTTCTTCACCGCCCACCATGCCTTGTGTTCCAGCTCCACAGGTAGATGGCAAGCTTTGCCAAATACGAGCCGGAAAGGAGACATCCCAATTGGAGTCTTGTAGGCAGTGCGGTAAGCCCACAATGCATCGTTCAGCCTCAAACTCCAGTCCTTCCTATTGGGTGCCACTGTCTTTTCAAGAATCGTCTTGATCTCTCTATTGGACACCTCAGCCTGCCCATTGGTCTGTGGATGATAGGCAGTGGAAACCTTCTGTGTGACATGATATTTCTTCAGCAGGGCGGTCACAGTCTTGTTGCAGAAATGGGTTCCCCGATCACTAATCAAAGCCTTGGGGATCCCAAACCTGGAGAAAATGTTATCTTTCAAGAAACCTGCCACAACTTTAGAATCATCAGTCTTGGTGGCCTTCGCTTCCACCCACTTGGAAACGTAGTCCACCGCAAGCAAAATATACAGGTTCCCATAAGAACTAGGAAAGGGTCCCATAAAATCAATACCCCACACATCAAAGACCTCACAAAAAATCAAAGAAGACTGAGGCATCTCATTCCTCCTAGAAATATTCCCCATCCTCTGACATCTATCACAAACTTTGCAAAACGCAAAGGCATCCCTAAAAATGTGGGGCCAATAGAAACCTGCATCTAATACTTTTCTAGCAGTCTTATTCGCACCAAAATGACCCCCACATGCTTCAGAATGACAAAAGCTAAGGACAGATTGTACCTCGTTATCCGAAAGACATCGACGGATTACTTGATCGACACAGTGTCTCCAGAGATAAGGATCGTCCCAGATGTAGTACTGAGCTTCTCTCCGCACCTTCTCCCGTTGCGCCTTGGTATGATCCGGGGGAAATTCCCCACGAACCAAGTAGTTCACGATGTCAGAGTACCATGGCCGAAAGGACCGAATCCCGAGAACGGACCTGTGGAAGTACGCCTCGAGCGAAGAGGCGCTCACAGCACAAAAATCTTGATCTGTCTCTCTCGCCGCGGGTGCGGCATGTGTCACCGCCGGGTGCGGCCAAATAGCAGAAACTTGGGCTTGTGGTTCTGTCTCCCCGCCGCGGGTGCGGTTGTCTTGCCGCCGGTTGCGGTGTTGTTCCAGAATATCCACTCGAAAAAGGGTGTCGTCCGGGAAGTTTCCATGGATGGGAGTTTGCTTCCCGGGCTTGTCCTCCTCGTTCACCAACCTACTCAAATGATCCGCCACCAAGTTCTCCGCTCCTTTCTTGTCCCGTATCTCCACATCGAACTCACTCAGCAGGAGAACCCATCGAATCAATCGCGGCTTCGCCTCCTTCTTCGTCATTAGATAACGAAGGGCGGCGTGATCCGTGTATATAATCACCTTCACTCCCAAAAGATATTGCCTGAATTTCTCCAAGGCAAACACCACAGCCAGCATCTCCTTCTCAGTAGTGGAGTAGTTTCTTTGTGCGCCATTTAGAGTCATGGACGCGTAGTGAATCACATGAGAGGCTCTTCCCTCTTTCTGTCCCAAAACTGCTCCAACTGCATAATCGCTGGCATCACACATGATCTCGAACGGTTTTGACCAGTCCGGTGCTTGGATGATTGGTGCACTTGTCAGGCGTTCTTTCAAGCAATCAAACGCCCTCTTGCACTCCTCATTCAAATCAAATGTCACCTCTTTCTTCAGCAGCTCGCACAAGGGTGATGAAATCTTGGAAAAGTCCTTGATAAACCTGCGATAGAAACCTGCATGGCCTAGGAAGGAACGAACTTCACGCACATTAGTAGGATAAGGCAAAGACTGAATTACATCAATCTTCGCCTTATCGACCTCAATACCCTTAGCAGAGACAATATGACCTAACACAATCCCTTGTTCAACCATAAAATGACACTTTTCAGAATTTAAAACTAAGTTAGTTTCAACACATCTTTTAAGCACAAGTGTCAAATGGTCCAAACATTTATCAAAGCTATCCCCATGTACCGTAAAACCATCCATGAATACCTCAATAAAATTCTCAATATACTCAAAGAAGATACTAACCATACATCGTTGAAAAGTACCGGGTGCGTTACATAATCCAAAAGGCATTCTGCGGTATGCAAAAGTGCCAAAAGGACATGTAAAGGTAGTCTTCTCTTGGTCTTCTGGCGCTATGGCCACCTGGAAGTATCCTGAATATCCATCTAGAAAGCAGTAGTAGGGGCGCCCAACAAGGCGTTCTAGCATTTGATCGATGAATGTCAAAGGAAAGTGATCCTTTCGAGTTACCGCGTTCAGCTTGCGGTAATCAATGCAAACTCTCCAGCCCGTCACCGTCCTTGTAGGGACCAACTCTCCTTGTTGGTTCTCAACCACTGTAATACCTCCCTTCTTGGGAACAACCTGAGTGGGGCTGACCCAACGACTGTCGGAAATAGGGAAGATCATGTCCGCTTGAAGGAGTTTCAGCACCTCCTTCTTCACCACCTCCATCATAGGTGGGTTCAATCTCCTTTGTGGTTGTCTGGACGGCTTGGCGTCATCTTCTAGGAGGATCCGATGCATACATGTTGAGGGACTAATCCCTTTGATATCGGTAATGGTCCATCCCAGCGCAGTCTTGTGCTCCTTCAAGATCTCCACTAGCTTCTCCTCTTGCTCCTTTGAAAGCTTACTAGACACAATGACTGCAAAGTGTCGTTGACTCCAAGAAAAGCGTACTTGAGGTAATCCTGGAGTTGCTTGAGTTCACTCTCGGGAGCCTGCACAACAGAAGGAATGAGCTTCTCGCACGGTGTTAGCAAGGTGGGGCCAATGCCCAAAGGTTCAATAGGAAGCTTACCGTTCACCTCTATCTGAGATAAGACTGCCTGCATGTTAGTTGACAAAGCATATTCCGTGTGGAACTCATCTATGTCATTCTCAATAATAGATTGCAACTCATCAATACCAGAAATATCAAATACATCTTGTACAATGGGTCCAATCATATCAATAGAGCACAAAGAATGGTCATCAATAGGGTGTTTCATAGCATCATAAATGTTGAATTGAACCACCTCCCCATCGAATTCCATAGTAAGTGTCCCACTTACATAATCTATCTTAGTCCTAGCAGTTTTTAAGAAAGGCCTTCCTAGCAGAATAGGGGCCGCATGCTCATCATGTTCCATATCTAGGACAAAGAAATCAGCAGGGAATATCAAATTGTCAACCATGACCAAAACATCCTCAACTACCCCCTTAGGGTAAACACTAGACCTATCAGCAAGTTGCACAACAATTCCTGTTTCATGCAAAGGTCCCAATCCAAGAGATTTATAGAGAGAGAAAGGCAACACATTAATAGAAGCTCCTAGATCAAGCATAGCTCTATCAAATTTAGTATCGCCTATAACACAGGGAATGCTCACCATACCTGGATCGGTGCACTTCTTGGGCATACGCCGTTGGAACACTGCAGAGACGCGCTCGCTCACCTTGACCTTTTGTTTGCCCTTCAGCTTTTGGTTCCTCTTTATCGTGCAAAGCTCCTTCAAGAACCGAGCATACTTGGGGATGCTCTTCACTAGCTTGAGCAATGGGATGTTGACCTCGCACTTGCTGAATGTCTCAAAGAGGTCCTTGTCATCAACTACCCTTCTCTCCTTGAGCGCCTCTGGAAAAGGGGCGGGTGGCTTCTCGGAACCGAGAGGAGGGAAGTATGGATGAACGTAATCATTGACGTAAGGCTCATTAGCAGTCCCAGAAGACTCACCGCGGGTGCGGTGAGACGTCACCGCCGGGTGCGGTGAGACGTCACCGCCGGGTGCGGCAGACTCCCAGAAATTTCTCGAGAAAAATCACCGCTTGCCGCGGGTGCGGCAAGTTCCACCGCCGGGTGCGGCCGATTTACAGAAACCTTCTGTTGTTCCAGTTCGTGCTTGCCGCGGGTGCGGCCACCTTGCCGCTGGGTGCGGTCATTCTCCAGAATACTCTCTTTCTCTGAGTCGTCCTCTTCAGCACTCGGACCGACATGCAATTGCTTCCCACTTCTTAGGGTTACCGCGCTAACGTTTTCCTTCGGGTTCACTACCGTTTGAGATGGTAAATTCCCCGAATTCCGCTGATCAATCCTTGTAATCGCCTCAGCCATCTGTCCCATCTGTGTCTCCAGATTCTTAATACTCGACGTCGTAGCTTGGACGTGAGTGGCGAAGTATTGCGTCAGTGTTTTGAGCATATCTTCAGTTGAAGGAGACGCATTGGGTTGTGGTGCTTGCGGCCTTGGTACATAGGCCGGCCTTTGCTGTTGTTGTGGTTGAAACTGAGGTTGTTGTTGTTGATTCGGTTGATCCCTCCATCTGAAATTTGGGTGGTCTCTCCATCCCGAATTGTACGTGTTGGAGTAGGGATCATGCCGAGGTCTTGGATTGCCATAACCTCCTACAGCGTTTACTTCAGCGGGTGCATCATCTTGTAGTTGAGGACAAGCGTCGGTAGGGTGGAATTGATCGGCACAGACCCCACACGCTTTTAGTTGTTGAGGAGTTCCTTGCAGCGTAAGTCTCCTCACCATGTCCTTCAACTCAGCAATATCATTGGCATACGAAGAGCGACTAGAGTCAGCAGCATTGACTCCTCTTTTGGTAGAAGATCTACCAAAATTTCTTGTGCCCTCTGCCATCTCCTGAATCTTCTCCATAGCAACTGCCGGTGTTGTGTTGAGAATATTGCCACCACATGCAGCGTCAACCATCCTCCTCTCATTGTCGAGCAGCCCATTGTAGAGATGAAGCACCAGGTCTTGGTTGGAATACCCGTGGAATGGACAGCTTGAGCAAAGTCTCTTGAACCGCTCATAATAATCATAAAGGCTCTCATCAGCTTCCTGCTCAATGTTGCTAATAGCTTTCTTTAAACGGTTTGCCTTCTTTGCAGGGAAATACTTCTCAAGAAAAGCCTTGTGTAGCTTGATCCACGTGTCAATGCTCCCAGTAGGAAGATGGTAATACCAGTCATCAGCAGTGTCCTTAAAGGTGAACCCAAAAGCTCTCATCTTTATCTGCTCCTCAGTAACATTTGCCGGTTTCATGCTCATGCAGACTGTGTGGAATTTACCCAGATGCTTGATTGGGTCCTCTCCAGCCAGTCCATGGAAAGTTGGGAGCAAATGAATCAGCCCCGGCTTTAACTCAAAGTTCATGTTCTCTCCCATAGCAGGGATCACCACAGCCAGCGGTTGCTGCTGCAGGTTCGGTGCAGTCAACTGTCTCAACGTTCTATCAGTGTCACCCATCTCGAATATAGGGTTGTCAAAAACCAAAGTACGGTTCACTCTGCGACCCTGTGAAAGAGTTCTCTCAATCTCTGGATCAAAATCAAGAAGCGGTGAATTAGTAGCACGAGTGTGGACCATAAGATAGATCCACACCAAGGGTTAGTAACAAACAAATCACAAAAACAGAAAATTTGACTCCCCGGCAACGGCGCCAAATTTGACAGGGCTAAAGTCGTGATGCCTATCAAATAAATCCCAAAATACCTACTAAGTAGTATAGTAAGCAAGACAGGGTCGATCCCACAGAGAGTCAGGTTATCAATTTGTGCAATTCGTTATTACCAACTAGGAACTAGGGGGGGTTGTTTGTGTTTCGTAACAAGCAATAAGAAAGCAAATAAACAGTCCGCAAATAATGGTTGTAAATAATAAGGGAAAAAGCGCCACACTCAACAGAGATCCACACAACAATAGAAAGGTCGATCACGGAATTCTATCAATCTCAAGTTCTTAATATTCCTATAGTTGTTCTTATCCCGATCATAGATAACTATTAGTTCTACCAGCCCTAATAGTACTTATTACTAAATCAAATCCGAAAACCTTCAGAACTCAATAAAGCAATAGCATTCAACCAAGGATTAACAAGACACATGCAATAGAAACAACCTGTTACTATAAGCATGCAATTAACTCTCTCACACAATTATGCGCTCGGATCCCCTATACGCACAATCGTGTTCGCTACTAGATATGCAACCCGAACCCGGAATCACAAGTCCTAGCAATTAGGAAGATATTAATAAACCTAGGTGATCAATCTAGATAAATCAACATAGACCAATAAACAATCAAGCACAAGAGAATTAATCCAACTAGATAGGAAAACGAACAAGAGTAGAAAACTCACAACCAATCAATTGCTGGCTTCAAACTGTCAAGTGCAACAATGGAGGTTTAGTTCTCCATTAGGGTTTGTGAGAAAAACGTAGAAAGGTGGCAACTAGGGTTAGAGAATCGATCCTCCTCTCAAAGAGTCTTAAACCTAACTTAAATACTAAAGTAATAGTTCAGAAATAAAGAAAAGAAAAATAACTAACTTGGAAATAAAGTTTCAGAAATAAAATAAAACGGGAATAAGAAAACTCGTAAAAGACTTTCAGCGCGTCTCCACCGCGGGTGCGGTGGCTCCACCGCCGGGTGCGGCCAATTTACAGAAACTCCAGTTCTCTGACGACCTCGCCGCGGGTGCGGTGAGGCTGGCGCTGGGTGCGGCCATTATCCAGTAGCTTGTCTTCTTTCTGCTCCTTCCACCGCTGGCGGCGGTGGCCTTCGGCGCGGGTGCGGCAAGGCTCCAGAACGTCTCCTCGTCTATGGCTCTTCCTTGCGATCTCTCGCACCGCTCCTCAACTCGTCTCTTCACTCCTTTGGCGTCTTTCCTTGGTGGCTTCCTTCTTCAGTGTCTCCTAGATATCCAAAATCACTCAAACACCTCCATAAACACTAAACTTCCCCTCCAAACGCCTTGCACATGAATGTGCCTAGATCTACCCGAATGGCACCAATAAACCCTCTAAAGACTTTTACTTAAGCCCTACAAAGTAGTGCTTATCATGGGGGTTTAGCTGTTTCTTTATAACTGGTACTTGGTGGATTTTCCCCAGTACTTTCTCTCTCTGGTCATGACCATACCCTTTCTCGGGGTTGGCGCACTTCGCTAGTGCCAAATCTTCTAAGGTTCGACCTTTCTATATCTCTTGTAGGGAGGTCTGATATCTCTTGCGGGGAGATCCGATATCTCTCGAGTGGAGATTTAAAAGCTTATAACGTAATGCTCGTTTTGGAAATTTAATAAGATAAAGTGCCCGAGTGCACATAATTAATATACCTTTGGCGAGTAGTACATCTAAGTAAATAGTGCAGCTAGGAAAGCTCGTCTCGACTTTTGATCAGAGTACGTTCTCTTTCTAATCTGGATTCGCTGTAAGTGGTGAGGTTGGTCGTGAACCGAAACATCTAAGTCAGCTTTTAAATCACCGATGTCTGATTCTGTAAACATTCCAGATTTGTCATATTTCCTTAAAGACTCACTTCCGTTGGAGTCTTCTTTCGGGTCGATTTCTGTGAAGATTCAGTCTTCCAGAATCTTCTCTTGTGCATGTCTTTTGTCATATTCAAGTATAGTATGGTGGTTGACTAACGTACTCGACTTTTATTCGAGAGACGAGGAGTCTAACCTAATACGACTGCTTTGAACCACTCTGCTTTGTTCCCTTGCATAGTCTTTCATTAGACTAACCAACCGATATTTCCCTTGCATGGTTGGCTGGTGTCATCCGTTCGATTCGGCACATCAGATAGAGTGAAGATTGAGGAGACTAGATTGACTATGAAGACGACGGTTATTTTTGGATGTTTTAATAATTATCTTTTAATCAGGTTGAGATCCTTGGGCAAATGATCATTGTGATCACAATCCTTGTTGTAATATCTTTTATAAGACTTCCGATGTAACTTATTTACTCAGTTATTTGTTTATCAAGACTTTCGATGTATTTGTTTTAACTCTGTGTTTGTCCTATTCGGAATTGGGATGTAATCCCGGGACTCTTGTTTTATATGAATAAGGTTATCATTTTGTATCATTGTATTTCATGATTTGTATTTAAAGGGTAAAGCCTTGGGTGATCTCGGTAAGAAACACTGAGGTCACTGGCGGTAATACCTTTCCAAATGGGTTAAGATTTGGGGGTGTTACATAAACTAGCATCAATTCTCATGTCCTTCATGACACTTTGTATTTCTCTTGTTCTTGGGGCTTCCTTACGACCTCTGAACCTATCAAATAATAAAATAGAGTCCTCATATGCTCAAGGCAACATTGCAATAAGCCATTATACGGAAATAACTTAAACTTTTACCTTATTACAGATGTAATTGCATGTTTGTTGTGGTCATCTCGATAACGCAATCCGCAACTATGGGTTCCATCAAACTTTTGAACCACAAACAAACCACTTTCTTTCTTTATTGATCCACGACATCCAAATGTGCATGCTTTGTCGACACACCCTACTGAATATGTTGTTTTGTTAGACTTCTTCACTTAAAGTTGAAAACAATCCTGCAAAGCAATTGCAGTTAACGCATATTTTAACTCCTTCTTGGTATCTAATATATCTCCGACCTTTATTTTATTATCAACCCCATGGTTTACTTCTTGATCTTCGAATTTGGCCCCTTCATCATCCTCATCCATTGGTCGGTAATACCTCTCTTCAGCTACATCATTCATAAAATCGGAGTCCATTTTCTCATCGACAAGGCCTTCACTGCCTGAGTGTCCATCCCCTACATTGTCACCAAGGTTTACATTTTCACCGCCTGAGTGGCATTCCCCTTCAGTGTCACCAAGGATTATAGTTTCATTTGTTTGATCATCGTAGGCAATTACAACCAGGTCACACCCCATGTGCTTTGTTGCAGACAAAAGTATTTCTTCATCGTCGTTGCTTAGTGACCCCCTTTGCTTGGTTGGAGACACAACGACTTCTTCCTCGTCATTGCTTAGTGACCCATTTGCTTGGTTGGAGACACAACAACTTCTTCCTCGTTGTTGCTTAGTGACCCATTTGCTTGGTTGGAGACACAACGACTTCTTCCTCATCGTTGCTTAGTGACCCTATTTGATTGGTTGAAGACACAACAACTTCTTCCTCGTCGCTGCTTAGTGAGACAACGTCTGTTGGGGTTGATTTTTCGCAAAACCATTTTCTTGCATAACCCTCTTCCTTTTTCGGTCATAGTTGTTATATATCTTGTCATCCATACAAGATGTTCCCCTGCATCATGTGGAACATCGTCCTGCACTATATCATCCAGTATCCTGTCACCCATGATTGTTTCACCTTCCACTACCGAAGTTCGAACAAGAGGTTGTGTCTGTGTCACCAATGGCGGTGAACTTAACGGTACATCGATTTCATGAGCCTCCTCTTTACAAGGTTTCTCCTCGAAAAACTCCCCAAATAAGTTATTTGTATCCTTTACTATCAAGCTTGCATAAAGGGCTATCGGCCAGACCCCATCTTTACAAGATTTCCGATTAAGAAACTTGAATACATCAAGATCATCGTCGTCAGTAAGATCGAAAGGTGGTAAATTTGCACTAAGGGGTGAAGTGTAACTCAACTTCAGCCCAAACATATCATAATCAATAGCCAACTTTTTAGATATTTTTCTCCTTGATTCTTCAAACCTTGTTGTATATGTAACACCCTTAAATTGCCTTAGGAATATTACTGCCAGTGACCTCGGAACACATATCCGAAATCACCCAAGGCTTATAGTATTGATCGCAAATACGAAAATAATACCACTTTTATAACTTTATAATAAAGTCTTACAAACGACGTTGCGGAAAATAACAACTGAATTAAATAACAATAAAGTAGCGGAAATGAAAAACACCAAAATTACACAATATGTCATACACCTAAAATCTAACTTCAGGATCTTCAACCTTATTATAGAAAAATATTTAAAAACAGCAGTTGCTTTCAATGTCGAGATTCTGTTTCTTCACATTTGGGAAGAATTACCTGATGTGCTGTATGGGATGGATGACACCAGCCAATCATGCAAGGAAAAAGAAAGGTTGGTTAGTCTAATGAAAGACTAAACAAGGGTATATATAAGAGGTTCTAAGTGGTCGTATCCAATTACTATCATCGTCTCTCGAATAAAAGTCGGTAGATGATATATAACTAAAACTCCCACTGGAACTTAGAAAGAGATATGATTCAAAAGAAGGCTCCAATGGATTGAGCCTTATAGGAATTATGTATGTTTGTTTGGGAACATTTATAATTATCACACAAGGTTTTAAAAACGACTCCTTTAAATAATCAGGTCATTAACCAACCTCACCGTATGCGTGTTTTGCAAATTCAAATTGGTAAGAGAACCTTCTTAAACAGGAGTCAGAGCGGTTTCCATGTTGTACTTCTCGCCCGAAGTATATCAATTATGTGCATAAACGCACTTATCTTATTCCAAATGTGCATTCCGTAAAGCTTTTAATCCACATCATCTCGATGCGAGAATTTGTTATGGGACCCGATTAATGGCACTAGCTAAGTGCACCACCACTCAAGATGAAAGAAAAAATAAATTTGATTAAACTTAAGCTTAAGTCACACTTTCTCATAAAATTAACCATATTTAAATCTTAATTAACATACTGTTAATCCTAATTTAAATAATTTAGGTTAAATTGATAAGTTTATTTAAATGAAAATTAACATAGTGTTAAAATAAATTTAAACAAACCATGACTTAAAAATGTAACATACTTAGGGTAAAAATATAATTAATCTATTCCCTTTTGGAATAATGTAACAAACACTATAATTCCTTTATTAGAAATAGAATTAAAAATTACATTTATACCCTTATATAAAAATGAAGGATATTACAGTATTCGAGACCAGAATTCCGTTGGCCTTCCTCGAGCCTTCATAAGTTCGAGTTTCAGTAGCAAACATCCATTCCCACCGTTAATCAAAGACATCATGAACCTCCTTCAACCTAAGGACAACAAAATGTAAGGATACAAGTGGTAGTTAATAGGCATTTTTAACTCTAAAAATAAAAACAACTTACCCATGGCATCCCAGAGGTGTGATTCGCTTCTTTTGAACAAGTAACTTTATATTATTTTGGAATGGTGTGCCTAAAAGAGGTATGGCAGGATTATTTCTGGCTAAAGAAGTGGAAATAGCGATTAATGAAGTGTGGCCGGATTCAAGAAGAAGAAAGAAGAGAAGTAGAGATGAATGTAGTGTGGCAGAAATTTTAAGATGTGGCACGATTAAAGATCTTTTAGGACGATAACAAGTACATTATGTCATAGTAGGGTTTACATTTTATTATTGTTTAACCCAAAATCCAAAGGTTAATACATTATGTCATAGATACGAAAATTGTTTTACAATGTTGTACTTTTGTACCTTTCATAGTACTTCCTTCCCCTTTTTTTCTTCTTTTTGCTCCATCCATAATTGTTTTTAAAATATTTTATCATTGTACTTTTTTCTCTAATTTATCTTTTATTAGTTTCTTTTACCTTTATTTTTTGGAAATAAAATTTGTTTCCACTTATTTGTAATTAAAATAAAAAGGTAAATAGAAATTGCATGGGTACCAAATTGGGTATACTTGCAAAACCAAAAGCAACAAGCCTAAATTTGCTAATTCAACTTCCAAATGAGTATTTTTTTCTAAAAGGCCGTATTTTTTAATAAAGGAATTGTGTGCAAATTTAGGTATTGTATTTTTTTAATAATTTTTAGAATTATGCATAACAAATTCCTAATTATAAAATTATTATTGAAAAAGGTTGAAAATTACATAAGCAATTTTGGAAAAAAAAATAAAGGAATTTTTTTATAAAAAAATATTTAAAAAATCCTAGTGGGGTCCATATACTTCACTAGGCCATGCCGTGTCCGTCCATGCCAAGAACATAGTTAGAAAAACACTTAAAAAATTAGTGAGTGTTGTAAACTAAGAGAAAAGAGAGATTGGAGGAAGAGAAGAGAGTAATGAGAGAGAAGAAAGTAATAACAAGTGCAAAAAGTGAGAACGCGCCTCACGCACACCCAAAAGTGAGAAGAGTGTTAGGGTTTCACTCCATCTCTGTGGGTTTGGCGGTCCGCCGCCACCAACCCCGCCATGGGAGGCTCTAAGAGGTCAGAATAAGCAAAACACCAGGAAGATCTCCTCCATCATCACCTCTCCCAACTCACCCCCTCCCCCATCAGCCCACACGACATCGACTTTAGCCCTTACCTCACTATCCCCTTTAAACTCATCGCCTCCAAAAATGCTTGACTTCTCAAATTTCACCCCCGGTTGCTCTGATCTTGAGCATGCACCTCTTTTCTCTTCTTCTCCCCTTGAAGAGGACTCCCACCTCTTACTCTCCACAACTTTCCCCCTTGCTCTTGCTATGGATTCCCCACCTCTCCAAATCTGTGCTCCCCCTCTTGTAGATCGATCTTCCCATGTTGGCCCTTTAATCTTCTCTAGAGGCTCAGTAGAACCCTTGTCCCTCCCTCTTATCAGTTCTCCTCCCATCTCAGCTGATTTGCACTGTTCCATCAAAAAGTTTGTTGAGCCTGAACCCTCAGTTCCCTCCAACACCCCCTTCACACCAACCCTCTCACCCCTCCCCCTCAATGATACACATTCCAAACTTCCCCCTCCCGACCCTACCCTCAACCACCAATCTCGTCCTTCTCAACCCTCTCCACTTGAACCCCCTCTGCAGCACAAATCCTTTATCAGTGTTGTCAACAACACAAACCTGGACCGAAGCTTATACCCCTAAACTTTGTTGAAGGCATAAAGAATAAAATCATCAATTTCTCGACTGATGATGTTGCAAATCTTGTTAGCAAATGGAATCTCACACTTGTTGGAGCTGTAATGGGAGACAGAACCTCATTCAAAACAATGGAGAAGTTCGTAGCCAACATATGGACAAATATCAATCCCCCCAAAATCCTACGGAAGGACAGTGGAGTCTTTGTCTTTCACTTTGAAAAAGAAATCGACCTCATATCAGTTCTGGAGAAAGGGCCATGGATAATGGGAAACAACAGACCTCTAATCCTTAGGAGATGGTATGAAGGCATGACCCTCAATCTTTCATGCCTTAGTGAAATCCCAATCTGGGTGACTCTACCTGAGCTCGATGTGAGATTATGGTCTAAACATATGTTGGAGAGGGTGGGTTCTGCAATTGGCACCCCTATTCTAACTGACTACAACTTAGCCAACCATGAGAGACTGAGTTATGCTCGAGTTTTAGTGGAAATATCACCCAAATTAGAGCTATTGATGCCCCAAATGGTTACCACCACGATGCCCCAAATGCAGTGTGGTTGGACACTGCTGTAGCTCCAACAATGAAGGAATCAACTAGGGCACTAATCTTGAACCCCCTCTCTCTAGCACCATCACCACCTTTACCCTCTCAAAACCGCTTCTTCCTACTTCAGACCCCTCATAAAAGATTGCCCATAGTTGCTCTCATAAAGCCCCTAGCCATCTCATTCAATGCAACCCCACGGGCACTGATAGGCGTTGTCGAGGCGCCTAAACAAAATAATCCTAAACAAACCTAAACTAGTAGAATAGGCAAATAAGGGTCGAATCCCACAGGGAGAAAGTAATCTTTCTAAGTGCACAGTTGTATGTCAAAGGTAACAAGGGGGGTTTTGGTTGATTGGTTGTCAAACAAGTAAACAAGGGAAACAAAAGCAAAGAGTTTGTAATTAAATAGGGAAAAACACTTAGCCAAACAAATATCCACCATTCATTTGATTGGTTGATCCTAGATTCTCTCTAATTCCTTCCTATGAATGTTCCTATTCCTTTTCATAAGTTATAAACAAGACAAACAGACCCTGAGAATACTAACTATTAAATAACTATGAAAACCTCACGCGTCAATTCAATAGCAGCAATGAGCATAGGAATTTCGATAGATACATGCAAGAGTAGCAAACAGTCATACTATTGCATGCAATTAATTCTCCTTATAATAAACTAGTCCCAAACAGTTCTTAGAATATTGCAGTTGCTACACATGAATTAGGTAACTCAAACAGTAATTACCAAACCCTAGCAATAGACAATTACCAATAACAACTAGTTGCGTCCAACAAGTGAAATCAATAATAATCAATGGGATGAAGCACAAGAGAATCAATACATTCAAATGAAAAGAAATAGAATTAGAATCTCACAACCGTATATCAATTGAAGGCTTCAATCGTCGGACTAAGCAAAAGTTGCTTAGTTCTTCATAGTTCAAAGGAAAAACAATACTCAATGGAAACAACGATGAATAATGTCATGAACAATGAAAGGAAAAACTAGGTTAAATAACCTAACCCTGAAACTAAAGGGAAAAGATAACAAACGTGATCTAAAAGGAAATAAAGTATAGGTTCGAAATAATAAAATAAAACTCGGAAAAATGAAAAAATAACAAAACTCGGAAAATCTTCGCGGACTCTGCTCCGTGTGATTCCGCGGTCGCGGAAAATAGAATTGTGCTCTCGACCTCGTCTTCACTGGTGAATTTTCCGCGGGTGCGGCAAGGAATCCGCGGTCGCGGAAAATGGAACTTTGCTCTCGACATTGGGCAATTCTGGGGAATTTTCCGCGGGCGCGGCCGAAAATCCACGGTCGTGGAAATGGCACTTCTCTGGCTTCGCGTCTCGCCCTTGTCCGCGGTCACTGTTGCACTCGCCCGCGGTCGTGACAGCTCGTGGTTCCCCTTCTTCTCTCCTTCGTGTGGATTCTTCCTTCCATCTTCTTGGTCTCCTCTAGTGGTTTACTCCTCGTCTTCTGGATGTCTTCAATTAGCTCCTCCAAACCATCATATCCACACTTCTTCTCTCCAACTCCCTACTCCACAGTTGTGCTCTAAATCCATCCAAATGACACCCTAAACACCGGTAACAACTCCTAGATAAGCACTACAAAGTAGAGCTGATCAGGCACCAACAACCAACTTACTACCCCACCCAACCTTGCTACTACTCTCATTGATGATCATGAACCTCCACCAATATTGCCCATCTCCTCCACTGATCATAATCAGAATCTCCTCTCTGTCCTTGCACCTGACCCCACCTCTCATCACACACCTCCCTCGTTCCACCCTAATACCCTCACAAAAGTTGTTGCCCCCAACCTCGCTTCCCCTTTCAAACCATCTTTACCCAATGATTAATCCCACCATTATCTGTTGGAACGTTAGGGGCCTCAACGACCCCATAAAACAAGACCAATTTAAACTCTTTGTCAACTATCACAAAGCGGATATTGTTTCCCTCCTGGAAACTCGCCTTCTTCCCCCCAAAGAACACCTTCTCTCAAACTCCCTCTTTCTTGGCTGCAAATCCCTCTCCAACTTAAACATTTCTAGGAACTGTCGAATATGGATCTGGTGGAACTCCCATTGTGTCTCGATCACCCCACTTTACACATCCACCCAACTCATTCACACTACCATTTCCACCCCATGTGGAATCGCCTCCTTCAACTCCTCCTTCATCTATGCTGACAACAACCAAACCACTAGAAACACACTTTGGAATGACCTCACTGATATCGCCTGTCATAACAGCCCTCTCTCTTGGATCGCACTTGGTGACTTCAATGTTGTATTGGACCCCACTGAAAAACTTATCAATGACCAAACTCATCCCAACACTACTCCTAATGAGCTTGGCAACTGCATGCTCAACACCTCTCTTGTTGACTACCCTTTCATTGGATGTCTTTACACGTGGAATAACAGACAGG
This sequence comes from Rheum nobile, assembly GCA_027886185.1. Lineage (NCBI taxonomy): Eukaryota > Viridiplantae > Streptophyta > Magnoliopsida > Caryophyllales > Polygonaceae > Rheum > Rheum nobile. Next base: position 1,031,329 of record WOAB01000003.1, read on the forward strand.
CATCCTAACATAGAACTTGGTGTAAACTTGACCAAGTGCTCACTAATCAAATCTGGCATTCAACCTTTCCCCACTCATTTGTCCTCTTTGATGTTGTTGGAATCTCTGGTCATTCTCCTTCGATCACTCGCACCTCCAACTCCCGCCCATCTTTAAACCCACCTTTCAGATTCAATAATGCCTGGATATACCATGAGAACTTCTTGTCCATAGTTGAGAATATCTCGAATCTCGAGATTGATGGCCATCACATGTTCAAACTGATCTCCCGCCTCAAACTTCAAAAGATGAAGCTCATGAGATTTAACAACCTCAAATTGGAGAACCTCCATGAATCCATCAAATGCAAGAAACAAGAGCTTGAGACCATCCAAACACAATTGCAAGCCAATCCTTTGATTTTGTCATGATCTCTAGTGAAGATGAGACCCTCAACTCTATGAAAACCAGCTTGCGTGCACTTCGAACCATTACCAATCAGTTGGTAAAGATCAACTGGGCCAAATATTCTGATCAGTGCATCAACTATTTTTTCAAGCACATACAAAACAAAAGAAGACTCTCTCAAATCCACACCATTAAGCACCATGATGGTTCGGTCACCAGCAACAAAGCACAAATCATTAGAGCATTCACTTCCCATTATGAACAACTACTTGGCACCCCTTCTCGGAGTACTCCCTTCATATCTATGTTGGATCGTTAGAGTTACGTCTGAGGGAACAAAAGCTTTGTTCCCACAGAAGGTGCAGCGGAATAATATAGCAAGAAAGATAAGGAACGAACTCACGATGTATAGTGGAAACCCTAATTAGCCAACTAGCTAATCAAAGAAAAACCACTACCTTCAAGCTTCTCGCTTGAGAGGATTTTGAAGCGTCTACTTGTCTTATTGATTTCTTGTTCGATTACACTTGTAGCATGGACTCCAAACCCTAGACTTCCCACCTAGATTTGAAACTCTCTTCTACAACGGTGAATACGAACTCAACCCTCAAAGACTCACAAACAACTTCACTCTATTTTTCTTCTCAGTTTAATGCTCTGAGTTCGTACATAGAAAATGAATCCACACTTCTATAAACACAACTCGTCTAAAACTCAATCGTAACAAGATACAAATCTTTCTAAACTTGGTAACAAGAAGATATCAATTGGTTGAAAGAATAATATCCTAACCGTCTATATTATCTAAAGAAGGGATTCCTTAAAATAATATAATCGGTAGAAGATATAATTCTTCTCTCTCCAAATATATTATCTTAGGAAATATTTCCTAAGATAATACATTCGGATTTCTCTCTCCGCATCGTCTCTTCGGCGAGATCCTTCCAGCCGAAATCTCTTATCCTTGACCGCGTGATCTTCCATGATAGTTTCCATAATCTTCACGCGGGATATCTTCCTTCCATACGCAGCTTGATTGGTGTTCGTCGTTGATGCTCCTTGAGAGGTAACAAAGCATGTGGAGATCGCTTTGTTCCCTCTGCAATCCTTCGCTTGCCATGGGTCCCTGTGACAACTGTTTTGTTCCTGAAACACTTAGTGACCAGATTAGTTGAATGTTTGTTACCATCAAAACCTAAGGAATTCAACAAATTCCCCCTTTTTGATGGTGACAAACATCCTTGACAATAAAACATACACATGAGATAAAGACAGTCGTGAAGAGAAAGTTTTCCACACTTAGGCATAATAGTTCTCCCTCAGTCTAGCAACATATGAAACCATGTTAGTTCCCCCTCAACTAAAGCTACCGGTCATTTTCCCCATTTTGGCATCATCAAAAACATAAGTAAAGAGCGAGAGAAAATAAGCATAGCAAGATAAGCAAAACAACCCCTTTTGCATTAGATTGAAGCACACAAACATAGACCACATGCAAATAGAACACTAGATACACACAGAAATCACAAATGATGAACATGCCAATCAAGACAACCATGTGAAACAGAGACAAGGAAAAAACAAGGCGGTAAGGAGATAGATGTGTTGGGAACAAGAGATGGGTTTGGAAAGCAGAGGAAGACGAATCGGGCGCCACTGATACCAGGAGCCAAGAAATGAAGAGTACCTCAGATATGATGAGTATGCACACCCTTCATAGGATATCTTTGTTGTTCCTCCAGTGTAGGCGAGTGTGAGATGTCCTTCTTGGTTCCTACCTCAGATCTGGATCCTCCTACTATATTTTTTTTTTTTTGAAGTCACAACTGATGAGATATCTTCCAAAAATACATTGTGTAGATGATTCTGACCCAATCCATAAAGTTCTCCAAAAGTCACAATCGCCACAACCAATACTTCAATTTTGAATGCACAGAATACTTCCCAAGCAGTTGCATGCTATCATTACACACCATACTGGTCAGGTGCCAGCTCCAAGCCACATAGGCGATAATTCGTTTTCTCGACTTCCCATAGAATTTAGAAGAGTGAGATGCGGGGGTATTGTTGCCAGAGAGGGCACAAAGAACATCACACGAAATTAACGAGTGTTTAATCATGAATGAGAGACTCCCAAATGTGGATGATTAGAGGGGCTCATAGGAAGCATCAAGCATGATGGCTAGGGTGAGCTGTAGAGTCAACAATCATTTGGGCTTATAATGAGGGAACAATGCATCAAGTTGACTCTTTTGGGCCGAAAGAAGACTGTTTCATGTATTCTTATGATAGCATAGAAAAACATGTATGAATGTTTGCACATGAGTGAAGTAAAAGCATGAATCTACGCAAGTTGTTCAGTTAATGATCAAGAGAATGATTACGAATCAAGACATGATGATTAGACTTTCACACTTTACCATGTAATTTAGCCAATCATCGAGGGAATATAACGTAGAGACAGTCAGTTTAGAGAAATCATACCTAGTTCCATACGGAACTGTTCGAAGGGTTCCATGTTTAGTGCCTTGGTGAAAATGTCGGCGATCTGATCCTTGATTCCACAGGAGTCCATGGAAACCAACCCTTTCTCCACATAGTCACATAAGAAGTGATGTCTTATCTCGATGTGCTTGGTACGTGAGTGTTGCATAGGATTCTTGGAGATATTTATGGCACTAGTATTGTCACAGATAATGGGAATAGAGTCAAGAAGAATACCATAGTCGCTGAGTTGTTGTTTGAGCCATAGGAGTTGAGTACAACAAGCGGCGGCGGCAATGTATTCAGCTTCTGTAGTGGATAGGGCAACTGAGTTCTGCTTCTTTGATCCCTAAGAGACCAGGCATGGCCCAAGGAACTGAGCCATTCCAAATGTGGACTTTCTATCCACTTTGTTCCCTGCGAAGTCCGCATTTGTGTATCCAACAAGATCCAAGTTTCCACCCCTTGGATACCAGAAACATAGATCACTTGTTCCCTTTAGGTATCTCAGAATCCTCTTCACTGCTTTGAGGTGTGTCTTTTGGGGATCAGCCTGAAAGCGAGCACATAGACACACACTATACATAATATCAGGTCTACTTGCAGTGAGATAGAGAAGCGAACCTATGATTCCTCGATAGAGAGATGGATCAACTCCTTGTTCATGTTCGTGCTTTCCCATTGGATTGTTTGGAGAGATAGGAGTTGTGAAGGGCTTTGCATCAGACATTCTGAACTTCTTGACACATTCCTTGAGGTACTTCTGCTAATTTACTTTGGTTCCCTCATTTCCCTGAGAGACCTGAAGGCCCAAGAAGAACTTGAGTTCCCCAACCATGCTCACCTCGAATTCACTGGCCATCAGCTTTGAGAATTTTTGAACCAGTTTATCATCTGTAGAACCGAAGATGATATCATTAACATATTCTCCAGCCTTTAGTAGTGGAGGCTTCCAGAATGAATCACCAATGGCATTGCTTGACGACATCTTTCCTGCAAAGTCTATAACGAAAACAATCTAGAGCACTAGGCTCTGATACCAAATTGTTGGATCGTTAGAGTTACGTCTGAGGGAACAAAATCTTTGTTCCCATAGAAGGTGCAGCGGAATAATATAGCAAGAAAGATAAGGAACGAACTCACGATGTATAGTGGAAACCCTAATTAGCCAACTAGCTAATCAAAGAAAAACCACTACCTTTAAGCTTTTCGCTTGAGAGGATTTTAAAGTGTCTACTTGTCTTATTGATTTCTTGTTCGATTACACTTGTAGCATGGACTCCAAACCCTAGCTTCCCACCTAGATTTGAAACTCTCTTCTATAACGGTGAATACGAACTCAACCCTCAAAGACTCACAAACAACTTCACTCTCTTTTCTTCTCAGTTTAATGCTCTGAGTTTGTACATAGAAAATGAATCCACACTTCTATAAACACAACTCGTCTAAAACTCAATCGTAACAAGATACAAATCTTTCTAAACTTGGTAACAAGAAGATATCAATTGGTTGGAAGAATAATATCCTAACCGTCTATATTATCTAAAGAAGGGATTCCTTAAAATAATATAATCGGTAGAAGATATAATTCTTCTCTCTCCAAATGTATTATCTTAGGAAAGATTTCCTAAGATAATACATTCGGATTTCTCTCTCCGCATCTTCTCTTTGGCGAGATCCTTCAAGCCAAAATCTCTTATCCTTGACCGCGTGATCTTCCATGATAGTTTCCATAATCTTCACGCTGGATATCTTCCTTCCATACGCAGCTTGATTGGTGTTCGTCGTTGATGCTCCTTGAGAGGTAACAAAGCATGTGGAGATCGCTTTGTTCCCTCTGTAATCCTTCGCTTGCCATGGGTCCCTGTGACAACTGTTTTGTTCCTGAAACACTTAGTGACCAGATTAGTTGAATGTTTGTTACCATCAAAACCTAAGGAATTCAACAATCTCGATACATGGTATTGGGTCCATGTCTCAGTCCTGACCAAACTGCTCCTCTGATCAAGGAATTTGATGCCAATGATGTACGTAAAACATTCTTCTCCATTGGGAAAAATAGAACTCTAGGACCTTATGGGTTCAGCTCTCTCTTCTTCGCCAACTCCTGGCACATCACTGGCAATGAAGTTGTTGCTGTAGTCCGGGACTTCTTTCACACTGGAAAGCTCCTTATGCAGGTAAACCATACCACCATCACCCTTGTTCCAAAAAATAATGACCCTACAAGTGATAGTTGTTATCACCCTATTGCTTGTTATACCACCATCCATAAAGCTATTGCTAAGCTTATTGTTGGGTATATCAAGGTTGCTCTACCTAATCTTATTGGCAACTATCAAGGAGATTTTATTCCAGGAAGATCCATTAGGCATAATACATTCCTACGTCAGGAGCTTATTAAACACTATGATAGAGCAACAATCTCCCCTAGATGTGTTGTCAAAGTTGACATACATAGGGCCTTTGATACTGTTAGCCACACCTTTCTTATCCATGCTATAACTGCATTGGGTTTACCTCATAAACTTGTTTAATGGGTCAAAACTTGTATTACCTCTATCACCTACTCCATCAACCTTAACAACTCTCTTGTGGGTTCATTGGGGGGAAAAGAGGACTCCGATAAGGTTGTCCAATGTCACCATATTTGTTCGTCATTGCAATTGAATACCTCTCACATATACTCAAATCCAAAACACAAAACCCAAACTTTAATTTCCACCCAAAATGTGACCATCTCTCCATCACTTATCTTTGTTTTGCCGACAATCTCCTTCTTTTCTCAAGGGGGGACCTTGAATCCATTCACATCTTGAAATATGGGATGGACTTGTTCCGTGACATTTCTGGCCTTCACTACAATAGCTCCAAATCCTATATATATTTTGGAGGTGTTGACACTACTATCCAAACCCATATTACTGATCTCATTAACTTCCCTTCTGACACTCTCCCTATGAAATACCTTGGCCTTCCTACGGGTTCCAAAAAATTGACCACCACTGAGTTTGCTCCCCTCATCTCTCGCATCCTCTCTCGGATTCAATCTTGCATCGAAAAACCTATCCTACACAGGGCGTTTACAACTAATAAAATCTGTTATTTTCAGCTTGCATGTCTACTGGTGTAACGTCCTCCTTATTCCCAAATTTGTCATCTCAAAAATTGAAGGTCTTATGCGGAATTTTCTCTGGAGTGGGAAAGAATATGGACACCGGAATCTTATTGCTTGGAGCATCATATGCACTCCAAAAGAAGAAGGAGGACTCGGTTTTAAAGAACTTCTAGGTTGGAACAAATTCTGTATTGCAAGATCAATTTTTGAAATCAGCAACAACACTAACAGTCTATGGCTCTCATGGATTCAAACTCACAACCTTAGGAACAACAGTATCTGGAAAGCCTCAACTGGTGAAAATGATAGTTGGTGCTGGAAGACCATTATTGTTGTTAAATACGAACTCACTACTCTCAAGACACCAGCTGAACTCGACACCATCATGATTCCTGGTAATGGGAAATATTCAACAAATCAAGTATATCTCACTCTCAAACCTCTCTCTACTTCCACCACTTTCTACAACAACATTTGGGGCGGCCTGCACATTCCTCGTTGTAGTTTCATCACTTGGATGGAACTGCACCAACGGCTACCTACTATGGAACGTCTAGGTAAACGGGGAATTCAAACTAGCAACACTTGCTGATTTTGTAATGTGGCATCGGAGAATGAAGCTCACATCTGGTTTTCATGTTTCTTCACCATTTCCATCCTCAACAAAGTCCTCACTTGGCTTGGTATTTCTACCCGATTCAACAGCCTTTATCAATGGGCTGATTGGATTAATGGAGGAGCCCATAAAGGCTCATTTTGCTACAATCTTAGAAGTAGCTGCCTTACCACCTTTGTCTACACTTGGGCTGCTAGGAACCTTTTGATCTACCAAAACAAAGATGCAAATGAGGATGATTGCACCCATCGAATCATCCAAACCATCAAGCAAAACACTCATGCGAATTGGAGACAGAACATGGATATTAGTTCTTGGAGAAGTGTTCTTAGAATGTAATGATCATTTTGGCTTGTAGCATTTTGAAACCCTGCTAGCCTTTTGTAAATTCTCCTTCCTATTTTATAACACATAATTGCAAAATTCCAAAAAAAATATGTGTATTATTAGACCTCCAACAAGGGTATATATAGGATTTAGAATGGTTGGCCCATAAGCCAACTCTAGGGTTTAGATGGGCTTTTATCTCATATACATCCAAATACGTAATATTATAACACTACACCTGGGATGTACATCACTAACTGCCTCATTAAAAACCTTGTTTGGAAAAACTCAATGAGATAAAAACCAAGACTAAGGGAAAAAGAGTGCAGTTGTAGTTATCCTCCTCAATTTAACATTGCTTGACTAAATCTGATGAGTTGGTCCTCCTTTCGACTCAAAGCTCATGAGTGTAGATAGATATCGTCAATAAGTGATTGATTGAGTGAGGAGTAATGCATGACCTGCATATATCTCTATTTTCCTTTTTGTGCTTAATTATAGTTCTTTGATAACTTACATGTATATACATGTATCAAATATATAAATACAAATAACCATCTCCAAATTTATGATTCACATATGTAATTGGTCCAAATATATCACTTTTACTTTAGAAAAAACAACTTCACTTAAATTCCCCTTTTTCAGTTGTACCAATCATTGTTGTCGACATTTTCCATTGTTTGAGAATCATTAACCTTCTCGTATGTCACTTCTAGTGCAAGTACTTTATGAAAAGACATCGTTAAGGACTATCTCATTTCGATTCCTTTCAAGATGGATTCTAACAAACATTTCATACTTGTCCCTTAAAGTCCTTTCTTATGATGCATAATCTGAGATAAGATTTTCTTCAGAAACATATCTCAAGAAACGTCACTTGTCGACAATTAAAAGGTTGTTAAGCTGCAATATGTTATTCCTCTTCAGAAAAACCGAGCTTTAGACATAGTCTCTCACGCTTCTAGCGTAATTAAGACTCCCTTGTAGTGGACTGGTCTGGAGTTACTACATGAACCTCCAAATGAGCTAGGCATTTCAGTTGGTATATGTGACTCCATCACTTCCTTGGCTTTTAGAAAATGCAGTTTCTAGCATGTCAGTTATACTTTAAGTATATGATCCGTTGAACTTTTGGTTCATTTTCGCTTATCCAATCATCTTAAATCATCGAGAATTTGCATTCCTTGCAATTTCTTATATGTACTAGTCTCCTTTTTTTTTGTTCCCCCTAAAGTTGGGATTTTATCTCATCAAAATGATAATCTTGTAATAACCCCTAAAAGTCTCGAGCTGTCATTTTGTAAGAAGGACATAATGGGCAATTTCTGTAATCTCAGTAAGATTATTTGAACATAATAATATACGTTTAAAGTGTATTGGGTCTTAGAATATTTTTAGTAGTGCTTAAAATAAAGATTTAGTATGCCCTTGAACGAGACACGCGACCAAAGGCCAGAAGACGCGATCGCGGCAGTTCCGCGGGCGCGGATTTGCTCTGAAGCAAACCGCGACCGCGGCTGTGTTTCCGCGACCGCGGCTGTGTTTCCGCGACCGTGGAAACACTGTTCGCCTTCGTCTTCAATTCTTCCCGCATTTCGCCGGTTCGTGTGTCGGCGTTTCGCCGATGGGGGATGTCGATCGATTGGAGTGCCCCGGCGATGAGCTCTCGTTCCCCTATAAAAGGTGGTCGGGGGCAGCTTGAATCTTCATCCACAGTCATCAATCTCTCCCTCTCTCGCGTTTTAGTGCCTTCGTCGGAGTTCTTGCGTTCATCGGAGCCTCGCCGGAGTTGTGGTGGTCGTCGAAGGTGCCTTGGGAAGCTTGGAGTGGTGGTGTTCGTGGTGGTGAAAGGAGTCGTCGTCATCATTGTCGTGGGTAAGCTCGGAACACCTCCAAGTCATCGTCGGAAGGGAGAACCGCGACCGCGGGGATGAATTCCGCGATCGCGGCTCTGCCCAGAATTCCGCGACTGCGGATTTACAAACTGCGACCGCGGCTTGCCCTAGCAAGCGCGATCGTGGCTTGGGCAACCACGGCCATGGCTTAGGCTTGTTTCCTTTCGTTCGTACCATTTATTTTACCCTCGTTCGTTCATATCGAATCTAACCTAGGGTTTCGTCGTTGTTTCGGCATCGTCATAGGAATCCGTACTCAGATTCCAGTTTCCAGATACTCGGAACCCGACATCTTCGTTCGTCTAGATTAAGGCAAGTGGCAGCTTGCTCTTGCTTATCATTCCATATTTCCTTTAATTATCAATTACTTGATTGTTAATTAAAATGGAGTGAAGTGTTGTTTTCGTTTGGGAACAGATTTCATAAAATAATGTGATAAAATATGATACTATAATAGGTTGTATATATTGCTAGAAACAACGCTATTATACATGTTATTACCGTGATGGTATTGGTGTGGATTTATGTGTGAACTTACATGTGTAGTTAGAACGAGTATTCGTAGGAATGCTATGTACCTTGCGAGGTCTAGTCCTTTCTTTATAACTGGTATTAGGAGGATTTTGCCCTAGTACTATCTGATCATGATTGTACCCTTACTCAGGGTAGGTGCACACAGTTGGTGCCAACAATCGGGATTAATTCCCAAGATATATCTCGTGTTGAGATGATATACCTTAAAAGATTTAACGTGAATATACGTTTTGTAATTAAATAAGATAAGTGCGGTTATGCACATAATTAATGAACCTTCGGGCGAGAAGTACAACTTGGAACCCGCCCGGACTTCGGTTAGAGTAAGTCCTCTTTCCAATCTGGATTCGCATTGTGCGGTGAGGTTGGTCGTGGACCCAAATGATCAAGTCATTTTTAAAAGCTTGTGTGAAAACTGTAAACGTTCCCAAACACTTGTCATGCGTTTATGTAAGACTCACTCTCTTGGAGTCTTCTCTCCATACGTTTCCCATAAGACTCACCTTCTTTGGAGTTTTATCTTGTTCATGCCTCTTCTTTCGTTTCTGTAGAAGTGTTGAGGTTCATTGTCGTCGTTGGCTATTATTCGAGAAGCGATGAGTGTAACCTAACACGGCTACTTAGAACCTTTTTTATTTGCACCCTTGCATAGTCTTTCATTAGACTAACCAACTAGTTATTTTCCTTTGCATGGTTGGCTGGTGTCATCCGTCTCATACGGCACATCAGGTAAACTTTCCTTTCCGTGAAGGCTAGAATACGATGATGGGGGCAGATCATGCTTTAAGTGTTTTTCTAAGGTTGAAGATCCTAGGCGTGAGATCGCTCAGATCAAACCCTTTATGGAGTTTACTAATTTTCAAGACTTCCGTTGTATTAAACAATTATGTATTTGGTTGTATTCGGTTATTGACAGTTGTGAAACCGTGACGTTGGTTTGAATGGTATTTGATAGTCTTTATGAGATTTAATAAAGTTTGTGTTCTTAAATAGTTGTTATAAAATGATTTAGCCTTGGGTGACCTCAGACGTGCAATATGAGGTCACTGGCGGTAATACTTTCAAAAGGGAATTTGGGGGTGCTACAGATTTGGTATCAGAGCTAAAAGTTTTTAACAGATTTGGGTTTTCAAATCGTTTTATCTAAAACAAATAATTTTATAAACCGTTTCCCGTTTGTGTTGAGAAATTTGTTGGTTAATTCCAAAAGTCAAAAAAATTTGAACAAAATTATACTTTGAGTAAAATGTAATCTTTTGAAACATCTGCCATTCAAGTCGTGCCTTCTTTTCCGGTCTGATATAGAAAGTTGCTTCTATATTTAGAAAGACTAATATCTTCTCGTCGCCTCACAGGATATGGGCTCTTTCGTGTCTCAGCTTAGGGGTAAGAAGGGCACCGGGATAGCTTCGCCACCTCAGGCCGAGCCTATTTTCCTCGTCCGTCCGAGCTATACACAAGTTGGGGAGCCGAGTAGCCCACCTAAGGAGGAGGAGAAGACTGTCCTCATGGAGTCGGTAGTACTGATAGCCGACCGGGTGGAGGATCTCGAGGAGGATCCAGAAGAAGACCCGGAGGAGGATGCCGAGGAGGATCCAGAGGAGGACGAGGAAGAGGACCCTGAGGAGGATCCTGAAGAGGACCCCGAGGAGGACCTCGAGGGGTACTACTATGAATCAGATGATTTAGAGCACCTGCTCGTAGTTGGGGAGGATCCGGGGATGCAGTTCATCTTCCCTAGTCCGGAGAATCCACCAGTTCAAGAGTACTCATCGTTGTCCCCTGCTGCATGGGAGGCGCTTGGTGTATCCGGGGCCAGCTGGGCGGGATACGAGCCGCTGAATATACTAGTGGACTCGCGGCCTATCTCTGCCGAGGCTCGTCACCATGTGGAGGTGATGATTGAGTGTGCTCGTATGCGGGCAAGGCTGTGGGAATCGATGGATGCTCCGAGGGAGGTTCCGACCCAACAGGCCAGGCCTAGGCCCCGAGTGCTAATAGAGCGCATGGAGGAGTGGACGGAAGCCTTGTACGATATGGAGGATAGGACTTACGAGACTGAGCTCGGTCTCTCTCGTATGTTGGATGATGTCCGCGAGCTCTAGGAGAACATCAGACAGGCCAAGCTGCTACTCAACCCTCATTACGAGGTGAATAGGGCGGATTTTCACCCAGGGTTCCTTGAGGAGTTTTGCTACCCACCGGTACCTTGGGAGGGGCCGAGTGTTCCTGTTCCCAGGGAAGGGCCGAATGTTCCTGTGGCCGAAGAGGGGCCAAGTGTTCTGATGCCTAGGGAGGAGTCGTGTGCTCCGGGTCCTAGTAGGTCGAGGAGGCCGACACCGGAACCCGAGGATGGTCCACCTCCAAAGAGAAGATGTCAAAGGTCCAATGTGTATAGGAAACTCTTCATGGCACCTTGAGGGAGGACAGTAGCATGTCTTAGTGACTTTTTCTAGTTGTTTTGTTAGAGATTTAGCCTCCTAGCAATTTTGTCTTTTCGTTTAGGAGAGCTATTGTAAAACTTATCAACTTGGTTTCAGTTCATTTCATCAATAAAGTTTACCAGTTTGATCTATTCTGAATCAATTTCATGTGTTGTGCATTTTAAAAGTGTGATATTAATGTTGTGAAATACTTGGAAAACTGATCGGTGAACAGATGGTGAACACAAGAAACATAATTCGTGCTGGTGTTGGGCCAATTAACAACCCCAGGATGAATCTGAGAAGCGCCGCAAATCAAGGGGAAGAGAGCGATTCTGTCTCTCACAATAACCCCGTGGATAATGGCCAGGTGCGGGCTAATCCTCAAGTGGTATTCGACGATGTGACCATAGAGGCCATTCGGGGGATCGTTATGCAAGCGGTCACCGATATAATACGGCCAGTTGTATCACAAGCACAAGGTGTTCCGGTTCCTTAGGTTATCCCTGAATTTGAGGAGCCAGCCGTTCATGTACCTCAGGTTGATGCCATCAGGAACAGAGGAAACTATGGTCAAGCTTTGAAGGTCGTTAGCTCAATGAGGCCTGACAGCTATGACGGTACTGGAGAGCCCGTCAAGGTGGCGTATTGGTTCTCGCACATGGAAAGGTTGTTCAGAAACGTCGATTGCACTGAAGCTAAAAAAGTGCACATTGCTTCCCTTCAACTGAAGGATGTGGCTAGCGAATGGTGGGAGAGCACCGGTTTAGCTAAGCATCCCGGGTTGAACTGGGTATGTTTAAGACGAAAATGACCGACCGTTTCTTTTCCCGTGCTATGAGGGAGGAGAAGCACAAGGAGTTCCTCTACCCAAAAACGGATGGGTTAAAGGTGACTGAGCTTGCAGCTAAGTTTAATCATCTATTGCAATATGCTGGTCCGGAAATGTCCATTGAGGAGCAGAAAATCTGGCATTTCCATGAGTGGATGAACCCAGACATCAAACCATTGATGGTACGCCATGGCTGCTCTACTCTGGAGCAGTATGTGGGCGTCGCTTACAAGCTTGAAGTGACTCTGGAGAAGTCAGCAAAGAAGCGCAATCGCCAAAGACCGGCGCAGAGCCAACCTCGGGCTAGTGGGTTTAAACGACCCGCGCTACCGTCACATTTTGCCAAGTCTGGCCGGGCTAGGACTGAGGTGACGCAGTCAGGTCCTACTCAACGCTCGGGCCAGGGCAAGAACCGGATTCAATGCTATAACTGCGGAACGCCGGTGTTGGAACCTTGACGTTCCCTCTGGTTTTGATGATGATAAACACCATTAGGTTTTATGTTTTCTTGTTGTTCCTATGAGTTTCAGATTTTATGAAAGAATTAGGGAACAGTGGAAAACGTATAAAGAAGAGAAAGCAGAGAAGAGCTAAGGAACGTTGTGGAAATAAGGAACTGTTACGCGGAAGCAAGTTGGAAATCTGACACGCGTAGTCCCTATACAAGGAAAACTCTATATATGGAAACAGCATATGTGGAACGATAAGGAACGCAGATATGTGCCAGCTGTTCCCAGAGAGACTCAGTTATACAAGGAAACGAGATTTTGAGTCTTGCTTGGTTAAGAAGAAGAAGATAATGAGTCTTAGGAAAGTTTATATAAGAAAACCATGTGTTTATAAGCTGAAAAGTATATTTGGTAACGAAATTGTTCGTTGTTACCATATATGTAAATTGTTAGATATTTGGTAATAGGATATTTGTTAGACCATATATATAGATGAGATTTGCCTTGAGGAAAGGTATCTCAGCTATAACCATCAAGCACACGAAGGAACTCTTGTGAGAACTGAGATCGAAGGTCTAAGGCAAGGTACGGGTAGTTCTTGCTAAAGGTTTTGTTTTGTTCTTGTGTCTTTAGAAGTTGATTGCACTCAAGGTCTTTAACCTAGGATATAGGTGGAGATAAGACTTGTGAGATTGTACAATTCTTAACAATACAAGTATTTATTTTTGGGAAATTACTTGTTACTTTGAATCTTTATATTCCGCTGCCCAGGGAACAGTCACACTGTTTCTTGTCTAACACACTACGATTCAACAGCTGTGGCATAAGAGCAACGAGTGTCCGAAGGACAAGAGGACGTGTTTTGCATGCGGTAAGGAGGGGCACTTGCATACGTTTTGTCCTCAAAAGAGGCAGAAGGGGGTTGAGTCGCAGCAAGGGTCAGTTAGCCACAACAACCGACCTTGATTCAGGCCTGTAGAGACTCCTAGTCCTTCAACTCAGACGACTGCTCAGAATAAGGGGAAAGCCCCAGCTGCTTCTGGAGGTCAGGGTCAGCGGCTGTATGAGATGCGCGAGGCTGACGGACCAAATGCTCCAATTGCTCAAGGTACTCTATACCTCCATTCTACATCTGTGTGCATATTGTTTTATTCGGGTGCCACTCATTCTTTTATTTCGGAGAACTGTGTGGGTAAGCTAGGCTTAGTGTGCAATGAGACTTGCGAGCCTTTTGTGGTGAACCTTCCAAATGGTGAATAGTTAGTAGGGACCAAGCGTCTGTCGGAATTTCCAATTTCCATTCAAGGTCGGAAGTTCGAAGCGGACTTGATCTGTATAGTCATGGCCCCATACGACATTATTCTCGGGATGGACTGGCTGACGCGTTATGGGGCGGTAATCGATTTCAGCTCAAGGACAGTGACAGTTTCATCTGGGGGGCCAGTTTGTATGCAAGTTCAAGGGTCGTAATAACATTGATAACGGAAAGCTCATCAATGCGATGGCTGCGTGTAAGCTACTTCGACAAGGTTGTGTCGGGTACCTGTGCTACCTGGATAAGCCCAAGAAGGATGAAACTACAGTTCATGATGTTCATGTCATATGCGAGTATCCGGATGTTTTTCCTGATGAGATTCCCGGTTTACCCCCAAATCGTGACATGGAGTTCACTATTGATCTCGAGCCCGGTACCGTGCCGATTTCTAAGGCACCGCATCGGATGGCTCCAGCGGAGATGCAAGAGTTAAAGAAACAACTCAAGGACCTTCTTGAGAAAGGGTATATAAGGCCGAGTGCATCGCCTTGGGGCGCTCCGGTCTTGTTTGTCAAGAAGAAGAATGGATCGTTCAGACTTTGTATCGACTATCGAGAGTTGAATAAGGTCACTATCAAGAATAAGTACCCGTTGCCTAGAATAGATGATATGTTGGATCAACTTGACGGGGCTAAAGATGCGCAATGCAAATATCGTTGATTAGCCTTATCAAAGTAAAAAGTCCTAACAGACCTACTAAACAGATGTATAGTAAGCAAGCAAGGGTCGAACCCACAGGGAAGGTCTGATGCAATATGCAATTGTGAATGACAAGTAACAAGCAGGGGGATTTAGTTATCACGAGAAAGCAAAGCAAACAAAGCAAACAAGTTTGGTTGAGTTGAGAAAATATAATGGGAAAGTAGTCCTACTAGAGCGAGATCCACAATACAGAGATATAATTTGATCACAGAAATCTATGTAATCCAAGTTCTTTTACTATCCTTATAGTTGTTTCCACCCTGATCTTAAGTACTATCGATTCTCACAGTTGTCGATAGACTTATCACTATGTCACTGGTAAAGTACCTCTGATTCTCACAGTTGTCGGTGTACTTTACCACCAACAAAGCAATAGCAATACACACAAGGATATAGGATACAAGCAAATAGAAAGACGTATTAATACTCGCATGCAACTGACTCTCACTCATAATTGTATGCTCGGAACCCCTATACGCACAATTGTGTATGCCACTAGATATGCACTCGGAACCCTATATGCAATCCTAGCAATTGATAAAAAGTATTCAACCTATTTGATCAGGCTAAGAAGAACAACAAGAAATCAATATTCAATATAACCAAGAGAATCAAACCAGAACAAGGAATAGAAATCTCACAAACACATCAACTGTATTGCTTCAATCGTCTAGTAGAACAGAGGGAAGTTAGTTCTCCATTCAAACGAGAATGAAAACTAAGGGAAATAACGTCTGAAATAAAGCAGTAACGAGTTGTGTTCTAAGTGTCCCCCTCTTAACCTACAAAGAGGGCTTAAATAGTCTTCAGAAAACTAGGTTAAACTAATGAAAATAATAAAGGAAACAAAATAATAAAATAACAAAATCTAAAAACAATAAAAGGAAATAAAAGTCTTCAGACGTGCGACACTTAACACGGCCACCGCGGGGCGGTGAGATCCACCGCGGGGCGTCATTCTTCTCTGAGAGTCACCGCCGGGCCGCGGTGACTCTGGCGTGGGGTGGTGAGCTAGCTCACTCTCTTCTTCTGTTGTTCTTCATTACTATCCAGTGTTGGTAGTCTTCTTCATGCATGCTCCAGCAGCTCCATCTCCATCCTCATGTCTCCATCTAAGCTATAAATCCAGGAATATCTTCACTTCTCTCCATAACTTCTGGATCACAGACTTAGCCTAAAAACCACTCATAAATTCCTCCAAATCATGCTAATAATTGCTAGTAAAGGTGTACGAGATAACACCTATCACAACTGCAGGGAGAAAAAGTCTTTTCCAAGATCGATCTGAGATCTGGTTACCATCAGCTCAGGATTCGTGAGGAAGATATTCCGAGGACTGCATTCCGGACGAGGTATGGGCACTACGAGTTCGTAGTCATGCCATTTGGGCTTACTAATGCTCCGGCAGTCTTCATGGATCTGATGCATAGATGTTTCCACCAGTATTTGGACAAGTTCGTGGTGGTATTCATCGACGATATTTTGATCTATTCTCCGAGCGAAGAGGTTCACGAGGAGCATATTCGTATCACCTTGTCAGTCCTTAGACAAAATCAGTTGTATGCAAAGTTGTCTAAATGTGACTTCTGGATCAAGAAAGTGGCTTTCTTAGGCCACGTGATCAACAAGGATGGGGTTATGGTTGACCCCTAGAAGATTGAAGCGGTATCCAACTGGAAGCGACCTCAGAACGTGAAGGAGGTGCGCAGTTTCTTGGGACTTGCACGTTATTATAGACGGTTCGTGGAGGGATTGTCAAAGATCGCTCTACCCATGACCGGGTTGCTCCGCAAGGTCCATAAGAAGTTCATATGGGACGACAAGTGCGAGGCAAGTTTTCAGAAGTTGAAAAAGTGCCTAACGTCCGCACCAGTTTTGGCGCTACCGGAAGGAACTGATGGTTATGTGGTCTATAGTGACGCTTCAAAGCATGGGTTAGGATGTGTATTGATGCAAAAGGGAAAGGTTATTGCATACGTATCTCGGCAGTTGAAGACCTATGAAGCAAACTATCTGACGCATGATCTGGAGTTAGCGGCTGTGGTTTTCGCGCTGATGATTTGGAGGCACTACCTCTATGGTGTTAGGTGCCAGATCTTTACCGACCACAAGAGTCTCAAGTATGTGTTCACTCATAAGGAGTTGAATATGAGAAAACGTCGCTGGTTAGAGCTACTCGAGGACTACGACATCGAGTTGTTGTATCATCCAGACAAGGCTAACGTGGTAGCCGATGCATTGAGCCGGAAGATGCCACACGAGACCATAGTAGCTTTGCTCACTGCTCAGACCAGACTGCACCAAGGATTATGCGAGGTTGATGTCTTGTACGATCAGCGTCGAGGATGCCTGAGTATGTTGGAGATTCAGGCTATGCTACTAGATCAGGTCAAGGAGAAGCAGGTTGATGACGTGATCTTAGTGAAGTTAAACAGTGAAGTGATGGATGTAAAAGCTCCCGGATTCGTGATTCAAGATGATGGGTCACTTTGGTTTCAGGACCGAATTTGTGTGCCTGACGTAGATGGCCTTCGCCATTTGGTGATGAAGGAGGCCCATTCGTCAGCTTATTCTGTACATCCAGGATCTAGTAAGATGTACAAAGACCTCAGAAAGAAATTCTGGTGGCCCAACATGAAGTGGGACGTAGCAGAATTTGTAGCGAAATGCTTGACTTGTCAGAAGGTCAAGATAGAACACCGTAGACCAGGTGGTGAATTGTAATCTCTCCCAGTGCCATAATGGAAGTGGGAGGATATTGCTATGGACGTCGTCACGGGGTTGCCGAAAACTCAGAGTTAGAAGAATGCCATATGGGTGATCATTGACCGGCTCATGAAGAGTGCTCATTTCGTGGCCATCAAGTCAACTTGGGGAACCCAAAGGCTATCAGAAGTTTTCCTACACGAGATTGTCCGTTTGCATGGTACGCCAAAAACCATTGTGTCGGATCGTGATGGCCGATTTATGTCGAGATTCTGGAAGGAACTCCGCAAGGCCATGGAAACTAAGTTGAGGTTTAGCACTGCGTTTCATCCTCAAACGGATGGACAGTCTGAGAGGACCATCCAGACGATGGAGGATATGCTGAGAGCTTGTGTACTAGATCGTTCGACCAGCTGGGAGAACAGCTTAAGTCTGATTGAATTCACGTACAACAATAGTTGGCATTCTACCATCAAGATGGCTCCATTCGAGGCTTTGTACGATCGGAAGTACAGATCTCCAATTTGTTGGGATGAATATGCCGACAAGATTCTGCTCAGACCGGAGTTAGTCGAAAGGACTGCCTCGGACATTGCTTTGATCAGACAGAGGATGCTTACAGCTCATAGTCGACAGAAGTCTTATGCTGATCTGAAGTGCAGAAGTGTCGAGTTTATGGTTGGCGACAAGGTGTTTGTCAGGGTGTCGCCATCCAAGGGCGTGTTCAAGTTCGGCAAGCGTGGGAAGCTCAACCCTAGCTACGTGGGACCGTTTGAGATCCTTGATAGAGTGGGATCTCTAGCGTACCGTTTAGCATTGCCGTCGTCGGCGCATCTAGTGCATAACGTGTTCCACGTGTCTATGCTAAGGAAGTACGTGCCAGATGTGTCTCATGTGTTGAGTTATGAGGACATCGAGATTCAGGCAAATGGTACCTACGAGGAGAGGCCTGTGCGTACTCTCGAACGCCACGAGAAGCACTTGAGAAACAAGGTGGTACCATTAGTGCGGATCCTCTGGTCCAAGTCGGGATCTGAGGAGGTAACTTGGGAAACCTGGGAGACTGAGGCTGATATGCTTAGTCGTTTTCCCGAGCTGTTTTCGGCCTAGTTTCGGGGTCGAAATTTTTTTTTAAGGGGGAGGTAATGTAATAACCCCTAAAAGTCTCGAGCTGTCATTTTGTAAGAAGGACATGATGGGCAATTTCTGTAATCTCAATAAGATTATTTGAACATAATAATATACGTTTAAAGTGTATTGGGTCTTAGAATATTTTTAGTAGTGCTAAAAATAAAGATTTAGTATGCCCTTGAACGAGACCTGTGACCAAAGGCCAAAAGACGCGATCGCGGCAGTTCCGCGACCGCGGATTGATTCCACATGCGCAGATTCACTCTGAAGCAAACCGCGACCGCGGCTGTGTTTCCGCGACCGCGGAAACACTGTTCGCTTTCATCTTCAATTCTTCCCGCATTTCGCCGGTTCGTGTGTCGACGTTTCACCGATGAGGGATGCCGATCGATTGGAGTGCCTCGGCGTTGAGCTCTCATTCCCCTATAAAAGGTGGTCGGGGGCAGCTTGAATCTTCATCCACATCCATCAATCTCTCCCTCTCTCGCGTTTTAGTGCCTTCACCGGAGTTCTTGCGTTCGTCGGAGCCTCGCCGGAGTTATGGTGGTTGCCAGAGGTGCCTTGGGAAGCTTGGAGTGGTGGTGTTCACGGTGGTGAAGGGAGTCGTCGTCATCGTTGTCGTGGGTAAGCTCGGAACGCCTCCAAGCCGTCGTCGGAAGGGAGAATCGCGACCGCGGGGATGAATTTCGCGACTGCGGCTCTGCCCAGAATTCCACGACCGCGGATGTATAAACCGCTTGCCCTAGCAAGCGCGATCGTGTCTTGGGCAACCATGGCCACGGCTTAGGCTTGTTTCCTTTCGTTCGTACCGTTTATTTTACCCTCGTTCGTTCATATCGAATCTAACCTAGGGTTTCGTTGTTGTTTCGTCGTCGTCGTAGGAATCCGCACTCAGATTCCAGTTTCCAGATACTCGGAACCCGACATCTTTGTTCGTCTAGATTAAGGCAAGTGGCGGTTCGCTCTTGCTTATCATTCCATATTTCCTTTAATTATCAATTACTTGATTGTTAATTAAAATGGAGTGAAGTATTGTTTTCGTTTGGGAACAGATTTCATAAAATAATATGATAAAATATGATACTATAATAGGTTGTATATATTTCTAGAACAACGCTATTATACCTGTTATTACCGTGATGGTATTGGTGTGGATTTATGTGTGAACTTACATGTGTAGTTAGAATGAGTATTCGTAGGAACGCTATGTACCTTGCGAGGTCTAGTCGTTTCTTTATAACTAGTATTAGGAGGATTTTGCCCTAGTACTATCTGGTCATGACTGTACCCTTACTCAGGGTAGGTGCACACAGTTGGTGCCAACAATCGGGATTAATTCCCAAGATATCTCTCGTGTTGAGATGATATACCTTAAAATCTTTAACGTGAATATACGTTTTGTAATTAAATAAGATAAGTGCGGTTATGCACATAATTAACGAACCTTCGGGTGAGAAGTACAACTTGGAACCCGCCCGGACTTCGGTTAGAGTAAGTCCTCTTTCCAATCTGGATTCGCATTGCGCGGTGAGGTTGGTCGTGGACCCAAATGATCAAGTCGTTTTTAAAAGCTTGTGTGAAAACTGTAAACGTTCCCAAACACTTGTCATGTGTTTCTGTAAGACTCACTCTCTTGGAGTCTTCTCTTCATACGTTTCCCATAAGACTCACCTTCTTTGGAGTCTTATCTTGTTCATGCCTCTTCTTTCATTTCTGTAGAAGTGTTGAGGTTGATTGTCGTCATCGGCTATTATTCGAGAAGCGATGAGTGTAACCTAACACGACTACTTAGAACCTTTTTTATTTGCACCCTTGCATAGTTTTTCATTAGACTAACCAACCGGTTATTTTCCTTTGTATGGTTGGCTGGTGTCATCCGTCTCATACGGCACATCAGGTAAACTTCCCTTTCCGTGAAGGCCAGAATACGATGATGGGGGCAGATGATGGTTTAAGTGTTTTTCCAGGTTGAAGATCCTAGGCGTGAGATCGCTCAGATCAAACCCTTTATGGAGTTTATTAATTTTCAAGACTTCCGCTGTATTAAACAATTCTGTATTTGGTTGTATTTGGTTATTGACAGTTGTAAAACTGTGACGTTGGTTTGAATGGTATTTGGTAATCTTTATGAGATTTAATAAAGTTTGTGTTCTCATATAGTTGTTATAAAATGATTTAGCCTTGGGTGACCCCAGACGTGCAATCTGAGGTCACTGACGGTAATACTTTCAAAAGGGAATTTGGGGGTGTTACAAATCTTGATACCGAGCAATCACCTAATATAAGCTCTATGTATTCAATAATCTATAGGGACTCCTACCCTCATATAATCTCAACTTTCCTTGTGGTATTACTTTAGACCGTTTAGGGAGGTAATGGGACATACACCGCATATGCATATACTTTCAATTCTCTTCTAGAGACAAATTTCAATTAGGGGAATGTATTGTGGTTGGTAAAAATCAAGCTTAATTCTCAACATTCAAACTTTGCATGACTCCATATAGTCAATGATTCTGCTAGATCGTTTCATGTATTACCTTTAATCCAAATATGATTAATGACCGCGTAATAACGACTATATTGGGTCGTCCTATCAGTGTGAGCTACTTTGCTCGAGCATTACACTAATTGGTTGATTTCTTTCTCCCACTTTATTTTTTGTTTGACCAATGTGTTGAGGCATCCATCAACATCATAAAATATATGAAAAATTAACATTGGTCCATATGACGGTGTTATTAGTCCTCATATGTATTCTTAAATATGTCAAGAAACATAGAGACTATGCATTTACTCTTTACATAATCGACATTGTTACCAAGAAAAAAGTCATGTATTTGCGATTACTCTAAGACAAGGACTCCATGTCCTAGAATCCTCCGGTCCTTTAGTAGGAGTTTGAGTGAATTTCCAATGATCATGCACATCATTGTTTCACTTGGGTGATCGAATCCATTTTTTGCCACAAAAGAATATTTTGCAATTAGAAATATAATATGATTAATTCAATGGATTGTTGTATGCCTAGTG
Source organism: Rheum nobile (assembly GCA_027886185.1). Taxonomy (NCBI): domain Eukaryota; kingdom Viridiplantae; phylum Streptophyta; class Magnoliopsida; order Caryophyllales; family Polygonaceae; genus Rheum; species Rheum nobile. Next base: position 1,053,284 of record WOAB01000003.1, read on the forward strand.
TGTAAAGTTCTATATGAACTTTTAAATATATATTCGATATCGTCCTCATTCATGTATCTAAATGCATGGTAACCATTTTGTCAAATATATCTTCAAATGATCAAAAAGTTTGTCTTGAACTTGTAAGCATAGATTGTTGCTCTTTTAATATATTGTTCTTTCCAATAACAAGATAGACCTCTTCTGGAACCATGAGTGAGACACTCTTTCTAAACCTTATATTTTACACTTGGTTTTTTGCCATGTGTAGGATAAAGAAACTTCTGATTTATCAAAATAGTATAAGTAATGGCATTATCGACAAAGTTCCCACCATTGAAATTTTTGTATGGGTGGTCCTTTAATATTTGAAATATCATCAACTCAGAATTAGATAAATCATTACCTTGATTTCTAACTTTCGAATACAAATTGATGCCTTAAAATATGTACTACTATCATAGTACAAAATTTGTTGTATGATCATGAAACTCTTTAGGAGTATGTAGTGATCTCTAAATTGTCAAAATATTAAGTCTTAATACTCTCATAGAGTTAATGATGGTATGATCGAATCATTAGTTTAGCACAATTTCTACAGGAATCACAAGTGCTAAATTGTTTTCCCAAATACGTTTAGCCAAAAGAATTTTAACACTTAAGCTATGTGTTAAATTGTTTCTTTTGGAAACCCATAAAGTTTGGCATTGCAATTATAGAAATTGTTCCAAAATAAATTTAAGAACTAAAACACTAGTAAAAGAAGATAAACTTATCATTCATTCATTTCGAGGAATCATATCACTTCAAGGACAATTTGATTTTATGTGTACATCCACTTCCAAGGATGAAACTTATTAAACAATAAATACATAAAATATGTAAAAGTAAACATATTTAATGAAACAAAAAAAACACAAACAACATTACTTAAATAAAGAAAATCGTTGTCAACTTCAGGTGAATAAAAATAACACCAAATTTATCGAACCTTTTATAACCTACTACAAGAGGTTATTTCTAATATATTCAAATATTATCTGCTTCAAGAGATGATATTTTCTATAGTTACTCACTACGGGTTTATTGTTTCAGTTGCTTAAGCTTATCATTACGGTGATGATTTTGGATTTGTCTATACCTTGACAAATATATTATGTTTGCATCCAATTCAGGGAATGCCAATTATCAAATTAATTTAAGAACTATATAAAAGAACACATCAATTATAATCAATAATGAAATAAACAAACTAGCTAGTATATGACAAGAATAAGTTAATTTGAGTCTTTTATTTCTATCCACTTTCGGGAATAATATACATCAATATAGGGACGTCATTTGACTCACAATGTATATCCACTTCAAGAGATAAAATAAAGTTACAAAATAATATCACTATAGGGATCATACATATATAATTATCACTTCAGAGATTGAAAAATATCACTTCAGGGATTGAAAGATATCACTTCAGGGGTTGAAAGATATCACTTCGGGGGTTGAAAGTATTATCACTTTGGGGTTGAAAGATAATCACTTTGGGAAATAAAAGTTAATCACTACATACATTATCTATTTTACTAGTTAATATACGAAATTCATTATATATGATTTACTTTCAAAATTGTAGGAACAACCAAAGTAAGGTACGTACATGACACATTTAAACTTATATAAAAATCAAGCACAATAACTTAACATGTTAGAAGAGAGTTGATTAACACAAACAATAAAGAGATGAATTTTAATTGACTAACACAAACAATAAACGAACAAACATCGGAAGCAGATCATGATAACCAAAAAAAATTGAAGAAAGAATCATATAGTTCGGCTATGTTAAATGACCAAGTTACCGAGATTGAGGAGAAAAAGGATTGCGATAATCTAAACCTATATAGCAGAAGGCGGTGAAATATGGAAACTAATTAAGAGATGAATTTTAATTGACTAACACAAACAATAAACGAGCAAACATCGGAAGCAGATCATGATAACCAAAAAAAAGTGAAGAAAGAATCATACAGTTCGGCTATGTTAAATGACCAAGTTACCGAGATTGAGGAGAAAAAGGATTGGGATAATCTAAACCTATATAGAAGAAGGCGATGGAATATGGAAACGAAGAGTGCATCTCTATCATATAAATTTATAGATCGGACTTTGAGCTATTCGTGCTAATAATGTGTTGTAAACTAATAACGTGTTGTAAACTAAGAGAAAAGAGAGATTGGAGGAAAAGAAGAAAGTAATGAGAGAATAAAGATGTATATTATTAGATCTCTAAAATGGGTATATATAAGATGGAAAAATGTCAGGTGCGAAAGCGACTTAACGTACAAAATACGAAAGTTTTTCAACCGTTCGATTTGCTTCAGTTTTTTGCATTGTTACATGCGCTTTCTAATTATTATTATTTTCGCTCCAGTTTTTTGCTCCAGCCTTCTTTTTTTCGCTCCAGCTTTTCTAATTCTTTTTTTGCACTTTTTTTTATTCATTTGCACTTCCTCTTTAACCACTTGCACTTCTGCTTAACAACACTTTCTTCCTATTGGCTTGCACTTTCGTCATTTCGATTGCACTTATTCATTATTCTGATGCACTTTCTGTTCACTTGCTTGCACTTTACTTCGTATTCTCATGCAATTTCTTCCTATTGGCTTGCACTTCTGTTTAACAGCTTGCATTTTCGTTCTATTCGCTTGCACTTATTCATTATTCTGATGCACTTTCTGTTCGATTGCTTGCATTTTAAATATTTTTTAATCTCATATTTGCTTTCACTTTCTGTTCACTTGCTTGCACTTTACTCTGTATTTACATGCACTTTCTTCCTATGGGCTTGCACTTTCGTCATTTCGCTTGCACTTATTCATTATTCTGATGCACTTTCTGTTCACTTGTTTGCACTTACTTCGTATTCTCATGCACTTTCTTCTTATTGGCTTGCCCTTTCTGTTATTTAATCTCTTGAACCTAAAGTGCAAGCATATAAGAAAAAAGTGCAATCAGAAAACATAAAGTACAAGCATATAAGAAAAAAGTGCAAGTAAATCAACACAAAATACAAGAAAATAAATGAATAAAAAAAGTGCAAGGGAATAAACAATAGAAAAGTGCAAGCCAATAGGTAGAAAGTGCATGGAAATACAGAGTAAAGTACAAGCAAGTGAACAGAAAGTGAAAGCAAATATGAGATTAAAAAATATTTAAAATGCAAGCAAGCGAACATAAAGTGCATCAGAATAATGAATAAGTGCAAGCGAATAGAATGAAAGTGCAAGTTGTTAAAGAGAAAGTGCAAATGAATTAAAAAAAAGTACAAAGGATTAAACAACAGAAAAGTGCAAGCCATTAGGAATAAAGTGCATGAAAATACAGAGTAAAGTACAAGCAAGTGAACAGAAAGTGCAAGTACATATGAGATTAAAAAATATTTAAAATGCAAGCAAATAAACAAAAGTGTAAGCAGGAAAACATAAAGTGCAAGCATATAAGAATAAGTGCAGGTAAAAAAATATAAAGTGCAAGCATATAAGAATAAATGCAAGTAAAAAAATATAAAATGCAAGCAAATAAACACTAAGTGCAAGCGAATAAAAATAAAGTGCAAGAAAATAAACGAGGAAGTGCAATCATATAAACATAAGGTGTATTTGAAGACAAGAGAATAACACTGAGCGAATAAAGCGCGTGTAAATAAATAAATAAAAATTTCTTATTCTCTCCTGCCGTGGATTTCGCCACCGTGGACGGCTAATATTCTTTCGTGTTTTGTATCTTAAGCGGTTTTCGCACCCGAACCGCGTCCATATAAGATTTACAATACTTGGCTCATAATTCAACTATATGATGGGAAAATACAAAGATGTAATATTGTAACAATGATGTTTTTTTAGTTACTTTTGATGGGAAAAATACAAAGATGTGTGTGCATGCAAACATTGGGCTTGATATGTATTGGGCTCAATTTACAATTCCATATTTGTGGTTTGGGCCTTAATATGTACGAGTAAATCTTTTTCCAATAAGAAAAGGCATATTGCTTGTGTTATCCTCCTTAGTTATATTTATTATATATGTTTAGATTGATATGGTGGACCTCCTCTTATGATGGGCATCTAGCCGGGCCTATCAACTTGAACTCGGCATTATTGGAGGTTGTTGATCGTTTTAATTAACTAGAAATCGAAGCCCGTGTTTCGCACGGACCTTTTATGTATATGTAGTGTCACGATTTCAATTTGAGTTTCTAATATATGAATTGTTGTTTCATGTTTTATCTTAGATGATATATTGTTTGATATCTATATTTAAATGTAATATCTAAATCTTGACAAAAAAAAGTAATATCTAAGTATTTTAGGTATAAAATGCTATGATTGTACGAAGTATAATTTTATTTATTTATTTTGGTCAGAAGTTCAATTTAAATTTTGAATTAAGATGGTAGTTGTTTTTTATAAGGATGCGTTTTTTTTTCTTTGAAAATATTTGGGAAATATTTTAGAAATGTCTATCTAATTATATGTTGTGCTTGAACTCGAGTATTTGTAAGAAACTTGCTACAACAACTCTCATTTCTTACATGCTCGACTACCCTCCACATTTCTAATTTTTTGCCTTTATCTTACAAATTTATTGCATTTTAATAATGTCTTTTTTGTTATGCTTTAGTTATTAATATTCATTATGATATCGTTTTATTTATTTGGTCTGAAATATATATCGTTTTATTAGTCACGTTGATTTTACATATTCCTATACATTAATATTATTTTAATTAAAATATATTAGTCATTAATTCTTGTTCTTATTAAATACGGAGTAATATAAATAGTTAGTGACTCTGCATTTTCTTGAACCTTGTTACATTTTATATAAAAGTATATTAGTTATTTTATCGGTACTTGCTTACTCTTCTTAGCGAAATTATAATTCATAACTTATTCCTTGTACATTTCATATGTGAGCGTGAGTACATGTCTATTATTTCGGCTTTCATTCTTGATTAATTCATCTAGACCAACACCAATGAGGCCAAATTTAGTATATATACATGATGAGTGTAAAATGAATAAGTATAAAATAGAACAATAAAAATCATCCTTAACCAAAATAACAACACACCTCCCTAAAACGATTTAGTACAAAAAAAGAAACTAAAAATACAAACCTAATTGAATTTATGCTATCAATAGTTAAAGGGTTTACATCGTCCATAAAATAGCTTGTTTTATTATTTACTAACAATCAGTCGTCCTAAATCGATTGTCTTTGTCCTCCTTCTAGTGAAAGCTATTAGTGCATGATGTAAACAATCGATGCCTCAATAGTGCTATTAGATTATCCAATTCTTTGACATCTTCACATAAAATTAATCTATCTCGATAAAAAGACAATTATATTAATAAATTTAAACCGATATATATAAGTATTGTAGACTACAAAAGATATCAAAATACATATAATCAAGGATAAGGTGCGCCAATACAGGCCTCTAATTAATATTGTTAGTCTGTTATAACTTATAAGTGTGTGTTACAATACCCAAGTACCGACTAAATATATTTAGGAAAGTTAAGTGTACGTTACGAAAAGACACAAACTAAAACCTTCTATATTCTTTGCAAGTATGTGTTACAATACCCAGTTCCTAAGAACTTGCAGTTATGTCGTTTACAATCATTCATGCATGTACGTACATTCAGTGGTGGATCTAGGGGGGTTTGAGTGGGTTGCCGCCCCCGCTTAGCCTCCGGGAACCGCCGATATTAGCTAAGGAGACGAGAGCCACGCTTAAAGCCCCTGCTCACAGCTCAAAAGCTTTATCCATGGCGGTTTGGGAATTGGGGAAGATGAGTTCAGGAAATCCTTTTTTCATTTTTTTTAAAACAGTCCAAAACGGCATCGTTTTGGTCCCAGTCCAAAACAGTGTCGTTTTTTGGTAAATTTTAGTCCAAAACAATGTCGTTTTGGTAAGGTTTTTTAAAAGCTTTCTTTCATTTATTTAAAAAAAGAAACAAAAAACCAATGTCTGATTCTTTAGACCCTAGGCTTCTTTCTCTACTGAGTACAATTTTCAAAACCTGAAGTTCAACCAAATCCTGCCCTCCTCTCGATCCTCCTCTGCCAAGCCTACCCAATTAGATTTATTGTATGTCATTATTTGAAAAAAACTTATCTAATTTTATTATGATTTATTTTTTTATTAATTGATTATAGTTAAATTGATGTTTTAAATTTAGTTTACGGACTACTTTATTCTTATAAAGGTCGTTAATTTTACATAATTGATCTTTAAATAATCTGAATGAGTCAAAAAATTTAATAATATTATTGTGTATTAAATGGAGAAATGGACCACCGAATTTCCGCCCCTGCTTCCGAAGAATCCTGGATCCGCCACTGCGTACATTAGTACATAGTAGTAGTATATACCCGTGCTACGGGGAATTTATTAGTTATATTAAACTTATTTAATTTGATATTTATTATATATATAATTGTTATTTCTTGAATATCTTTACTTTATATGTATTAAATCATGTTTACATTCAACCTCCTATGATAGATATGTTTTATTATATATTAAGCTTTAAATTTAATTATTTAATATATAATTGTTGGATTTAATTACTAAAGGAGTTAGTACTCTTAATTTTTCAATGAAAGTTTTCAAATTAGGCATAGATTGCATATTTCAAACAAAAAAATGACTCGGATAACAACTTGAATTCACAATTAAATACTTACTCTATCAGCCTATATATAATGGCTAATGAAAAAATATTTCATAGTATTTATGTTTTAAACAAAAGTATGGATAAAAAAAAGTTAGCATAATATCATAATCATATATGTTTCTGTGTATTTTGTAATGAAGAATCTAAATGTTACATGTTATGTTTGCATAAATCTACATTATTAATTACATTCAATTTTTCATTTTTACCTTAGGAGCTTTTGTTTTGTTTTCTCCTTAAAATATCATGTATGAGTTCCAACGTTAAATATTATGAGGTTTAATTTCTTTTATAATTATTTATGTTATCTAAATTTTAGGTGATTAATATGATACCATAGCTTAATTTATAATTGACAAAGAAATAGTAAGTTACATATCTCAGTATCTTTTGAATTGATGACATCTGGCCAGTAAATCCAAAACAAAAATTCTCTCATTTGATTGATAATACTCCCTCCGTCCCATAATGTTTGTCCTGTTTTGACCGGACACATTTGTCGAGACGGGTTTTGTATCGTTAATATCTCTAATTACATATTAATAAAAATTATAATTTTTTAATATTATTAAAGTACTCGTTGAGGCGAATTAAACAAGACCCCACATGACTGTGTTTTTTCTTATATATTGGAAGAAATCTTAAAGATTCTCTTCAACTATGAATAGTGTATAAAAGTCAAACAAGACAAACATTATGGGATGAAGGGAGTATTATTTATAATAGAGAATTTTGGATTTTGTAAAATTGGGGTGAAGATTGTGGATATCATTACACATATTCTTTTATACTAATCATTTGGGTATCATCTACAAAATTTATGTTTTAATTATAATAGTTTAAAATGCATACATTTTCACCGAGTTTCATGCTTTGCATTTAAATATATATAACAACCATTTTCACATAGTGAAAGTTTCGGTTTAAACATATTGGGACATTATGTGAATGGATATTTAAAGCAATCATTTTCAAAAAGTGTTATGCTCTCGATTTATATTGACCCTTTTTAAGTTTCAGCATTTGAAAATTACTATGAAAAAGTAAGTTAAAACAATTGTTTGTTTTCCTAGAATGTTAAGGGCCTTTAGCTTACTTTTTATATTATTTTTTCATAAAATTATCTTAAGGAGTGGAAAAAAAAAAACTGATGAAATAAATGTTATATTGTATAGTATTCCTTAGTATTTGAATGATATTGCTTTCTTTTTTATGAAACCAAAATGGGAGCAAAGAAGTATATTTATGTACTCAATTATTATCTCAGTTCAATCCCGTTTTCTAACCATTTTGTGTGATTTTTTAAGAGAGATGTACAATAGGCTACGACTCATACGAACACTATTGAGTCACATAAAATAAATTAAAAAGTAATTGAATTCTTAGTAACTCCAAAAAACTACGGAGTACCTTAGGTTGGAAGTTTATAATTTCCATTATCGGTTTTAAATTTCAATATAAAATATTTTTCATTTTAGCTAGATTATATTTTCTCAAAAAAATTAATAGTATTTATTTGTATAAAACTATTATGCTTTTTTCAATTTAGCAATATTGCATCATGTTCCGGTGGAAAACAAATTAATATCAAATAGTAAATTTCTCATATTAAAAGTTCATGTTAAACTACAAACTCTTATTTCATTTATTATGATATACTTATTAAAATGATATAATAGTTCTTCTCTTAAGATTGAATTATTCTTTTAGATTTAATTTTTTTATTTAGTTTTATTTGCCCTTTAGCTATTTTAGCCAAAGTTGACCAAATTTACCCATTGTATTCATTTACTACAATTTATAGATACAACTTATATGGTAAAGTATTTAGTATATGATACAACTTATATATAGTAAGACATTTTCAATCATATTTTAGATAATTTTTATACTATGGGCTTTTTCGTCATTCTTTATTAGTTAATTGTTTTTGAATTATCAAAAATATATTAATAGCATATTTATTTTAAAACACAATTTACAATATTAAAGATATTAATGTTAGTGCCTTTAACATTAATATATTCTTAATGTATTTTTAATTATAAATAGAAAACATCATGTACAAAAAAAAATCAATCATATGTACAATTATATATTTTATGCTAACAATAAATTTAAAATAAATATTTTAAAAATACATAATACTTGACTTAGAACATAAGAAAATATAAAATAAAACTTAAGTAATATAAGAACTCTACTAAAAGGTTAATATATTTATCAATACTTGTACTAAAAAACTTTAGGGCACTAAAATTATTAGTTTTTTTTTGACAGCTTAATTTTCAATTGTTTCATGGATGGGACGTTTCTCAAATTTTAATAAATGTTGGTAGTATATAATATGGTGGTGTTAAATTTTTGTAATTGTTGCATGTTTATATGTATGTTAGTCATTGTGTACGTTAGCACATTTATATTTATACTTTTACTAATAGTAACTGCGGTTATTAGAAAATATTGGCTATCTTGACTGTTATAATATTTTTTTAAAGGTGTTTAAGAAGTGACAATTCAGTAATATTTACATTATAATTATAATAATAAAAATTGATGGCATGCATATTCATTGTTTTGTAATATATTGAGATTTATATATGAGCCAATCTCACTTATTAACTCCTTAAAAGATGATATGTTTACATTGTAATATATTTAAATAATATTCATCTTTTGTAAGGAACAATAAAAAAAGTTTATGAGAAAAGAAAATTAAAATTAAAAAGAAGTAGAAAAGTGTGGTTATTGGTTAGCAAATGGGAATATTAACCAAGGTTGAATAATATATGTGTAATATATATGTCTTATTTGGGTCAAATTAATAATTAATGAGAGCAATTGAGAATATTAATTGGCATTATATCGCACAATGCGTTTCTGGAAGAAAAAATTACACGGCTGTTTCACTATTAAGTATTTTTTAAATGATGAGATTGAGAAGTAGGAATTGTTATTTAATAATAATAATTTAAAATTTAAAATTGATAAAAAAAACTTAGTAATTTAAAAGTAGAACTACAACATACTTACAAATGAAAGGGTTTTTGATAGAAAGAAAATACTTCTAGGAAATTATTACACCATGTAATAAATGGGATGGGCAATACTTTTTTTTAAAACTATAATAGAGTTTAATTAACAATATTATTCAAAATCTATAATAAATGGAATAGACATTAATTATCAAGAACTCATTTTATATTATATATAGATAGATAAATATATATTATATATAATCAACACATATTAGAATAAAATGTTATATATTAAAGTACATCGTAAATTTGTAGTTTATATAATATATTTTATATTTGTAATAACAATTCATGTAAATTAAATTGAATTATACAAAACTTATTGAAAGAAGTGCTACTTTAGTATATATGTTTATACATAGATATTATAGATATTTGTAATAACAATTCATGTAAATTAAATCAAATTATACAAAACTTATTGAGAGAAGTGCTACTTTAGTATATATATGTTTATATATATATTATAGATGCTTAATTTTTAAGAATTATTATAAATATTTTAAATCTATAATAAATGAGATGGTCATTAATGATCTAGGATTACATTTTAATATATGTATTGATAGATACATTTACAACACAAAAAACCTCTTTACTCTTCTAACTCAAACAAGTAATTTTCAAGCCTCAAAACGATTCCAAAATATTGTCAAGTGAGATCCATATAGTCTATATCAGTTGAAAAAATAAAAAAACAATATAAATATGTTATAATATTGGTAATATATTTACATACATGTATTATTCAAATTTCATGCAATATCAAATGTGTAGTTGACTTTTTCAACCTTTTTCGAATTCATATTGACAAAAAGGATTATCTTTAACAATTTTATCAATTTATAGTACTGTTTCAAGACTTAACTAAAATTTATACTTCCCGTTAATGAAAAATACCATAATTATCTATCTATCTATCTTTATATTTATATATATATATATATATATATATATATTATACTAAAATTCTAATTATATCTCATACATGTCAGTCTATGTCATGTAAATAAATCTTAATGTACAATTACAATTTTTTTTTTCTAATTTTGATATTTACATATTTTATTTCTTATCAATTTTTTTAACCTATAATAACTTATCTTAATTATACATATATTGTCATCTTGAAGATTATTTATATATTTTTACTTTATTAGTTTCTTCTTATTTGTAAATAAAATTACATATAATATATTTTTACCTTATGAATTATATTATTTCTTATGATTTTAATACTTAAATTTATATAATTAGTAACATACAATTAAACATAATGGATAACATGTAATTAAAAATAATTGATAAAATATAATTTATGATGCAAAAGTGATAATATATTTTAAAACTATTTGAAATAAATATGTGATTGAAGGCATAAAATGTTAAAATTACTTAAATCTAAAACTATTTGAAATAAATACGCGAATTTATGATGCAAAAGTGGTAATACTATTAATGTTCTTAATTACTTAAATCTAAAATTATATATTTTCTTATTTAGTTATTTATATGAAATTCTTATTATTTTTTATTTTTATATATAAATTCGCGTATATAATTTCAATTCTAATCATACTTAAATCTTATCACCATATATATAAAAAAATTTAGCTTACATTTTACTAGATTAAATTTCACAAAATTTCAAATTTGAATTTTATTAACGAAAATAAATTATTTTGTCGTGCAGATTGATTGAAGGCTGATAAAAGGTTGAAATTACAACCTTGAAGATATTTTTAGTCCACAGACGAAACCGCGCGAGGTAAATAGGACAAAAGCGGCAAACCGCATCGAACCCGACGATAACGGTCACATTGACTCACGTACATAACACTTCGAATCAGACAGATTTTTACTCTCAGGGTTATTTTAGTAAATAACGTCTCCCTTCGTCTGTCACAAATTCACAACCTCAAAAAGAACAATTTTCCCCCGCTTTCTCCCCAAGTAGATCTGACAAGGCGCGGCTGGGGGGCTTTTTTGTAATTTTCAAATTTCCTACAAGTTATAACCCTCTCTCACAAAATTATCCGAAATTTCCAATTCTATATTTTCTCCACCCCGCAGAACCCTAAAATCGGAGCTCCTCCACCCCCAAAGCTCGACAATGGCGGCCGAGTTGACTCAACTCCAACACGCCCAACTCGCCGCCCTGCTGGGCCCCGACCCCTCCCACTTCGATCTCCTTGTCTCCCATCTAATGTCCCCCGACAACGCCCAGCGCTCGGAGGCGGAGTCCCTCTTCAACCTCTGCAAGCTCCACCAGCCGGATTCCCTCTCCCTCAAGCTCTCCCACATCCTATCCTCCTCCCCGCACCCCGACGCCCGCTCCTTCGCCGCCGTCCTCCTCCGCAAGATCCTCTCCGCCGGCGACTCCCCCCTATGGCCCCGCCTCTCCGACCCCACCCGCTCCGCCCTAAAATCCACCCTCCTATCCTCTCTCCACCGCGACGACCTCCGCTCCGTCTCCAAGAAGCTCTGCGACACCGTTTCCGAACTCGCTGCCGCACTCCTCCCCGATGGCTCCTGGCCGGAACTCCTCCCCTTCATGTTCCACTCCGTCACCTCCGATAATCCGAGGCTTCGCGAATCCGCTCTCCTCATCTTCGCTCAATTGGCGCAGTACATCGGCGAGACTCTAGTTCCCCATCTAACCACCTTGCATTCGGTCTTCTCCCAGTGCTTATCATCCAATTCAAACGCTGATGTCCGGATCGCGGCTCTAGGGGCGGCAATTAACTTTATTCAGTGCTTAGATTCCCCCGCCGATCGCGACAGGTTCCAGGATTTGCTCCCGCCGATGATGCAGACGCTCACGGAAGCGCTGAACTCGGGCCAGGAGGCGACCGCGCAGGAGGCGCTGGAGTTGCTCATTGACCTCGCCGGGACGGAGCCGCGGTTTCTCCGGCGACAGCTGGTTGAAGTCGTGGGTGCGATGCTGCAGATCGCCGAGGCGGAGGATGCGCTCGAAGAGGGAACGAGGCATCTGGCGATCGAGTTCGTCATCACTTTGGCCGAGGCGAGAGAGAGGGCCCCTGGGATGATGAGGAAGCTGCCGCAGTTCATACATAGGCTGTTTGCGATACTGATGAAGATGCTTCTTGACATCAATGATGAACCGGCGTGGCACACTGCTGACACGGAGGACGAGGATGCTGGGGAGACCACCAATTTTACTGTTGCTCAGGAGTGTTTGGATAGGCTGGCAATTTCACTGGGTGGAAACACAATTGTGCCTGTGGCTTCGGAGCTGTTGCCGGCTTACTTGGCTGCACCGGAGTGGGAGAAACATCATGCCGCTTTGATTGCTCTGGCGCAGATCGCAGAGGGTTGCTCAAAGGTGAATGCTTGGATGGTTTTTTTTTGAAAATTGTATCATTAATACTCCGGCCTACTGGGGTTAGCTATAGTTGTGTTCAATTCAGAGAACTTTTTTTTATTTTTGATAAGTGCAGGTCATGATAAAGAACCTGGAGCAGGTGGTTTCCATGGTGTTGAGTTCCTTTCAAGACCCTCATCCTCGGGCCAGATGGGCAGCCATTAATGCTATTGGCCAACTTTCTACTGATTTGGGCCCGGATCTACAAGTTCAGTTCCACCATAGAGTGTTGCCTGCACTCGTTTCAGCTATGGATGATTTTCAGAATCCAAGAGTACAGGTAAGCTCAGTTATGGATTACAAGTGGGACCTATTTTGCTGATTGGTAGCATGAAAACCTCTCCAACGTAAATGCAATGATTTCTACTGTTTGACCATTGAATTGCATATTATGGCCATAAATTGACATGTATTGATATAGTTTGCTTAGCAAAGTTCACCCAGAGATAGTAGCATTGTGGTTGATCTTAAACATGCAATTGAAAGGTGTAATGAGGAAACTCTTTTGGGGCCTTGCATAAAGTGTCTGTAGTAAACATGACAGATGAAGTGGTAGTTTTTGGAATTTAAAAGTTTATTGAACTTGGGAGGCTCTTAAGTCCTAAGATTTTAGATGCATGATATTCTATAACGAATTCAAATGCAATGATGAGTTTAATTCATGCTTAATACATGGACATGCAGAAACGAGACATGGAAGACTAGATTTCCTGAGTAGTCTATCACAAGTTTAGATATGAAAAACTACTTTCATTCGTTGCCTCTAGGATGTAGAGATCTAGTCTTTGGACATGTGAATAAAATCTTTTACAATTTGGAAGTTAGTGACAAGCAATTGGAAGTTGAAAATGTCTTTATTAGGGTATACAATATAGATTCCTTCTGAAAATTTTAATCCTAGAATTAATATGACAACATAGGAAGAAAAGAAAACTGCCATCACTTTTTTCCCCTTACAAATTCCTTGTAATCTAGTCTGATACTACGGCTACTACTACTTGTATTAGATTTTTCGTCTGACTAGATTTGGTATGAGACCCTCCTCAGTAGTAATGTACAATGGTCCGAATATTGAATGCTCACTGGTTTGTAACCAAAACTTGTAGATATATTTATCACCATTTGTATTTTATTGGATTCTGCAGGCCCATGCCGCATCAGCTGTGCTAAATTTCAGTGAAAGTTGTACTCCTGAGATCTTAACACCTTACTTGGATGGCATAGTTAGCAAATTACTTGTGCTTCTACAGGTACATTTTTCTTTCACATTCATAATTATATCTTGTTACAACACATAACGTTCTTGCATCCACCTCATAAAGATCTTCCATTACTTTGTTATCTGTCTCTAATCTCTATCAATGGTATTTTTATGTAATATATGAAGAAAATCACCCTTCTAGTTTGCGATTTTTAAGTGCTGAATAATTTGATGCCACCCGAGTGCGTAATCCAAGTTTGGCAAGTCGATTTTAAAAATCTGGTGGATCGGAGATTAAATTGTTCATAGTGCCTTTTGTTCTGGGAAGACAAAATACTCATTTTCTAAAAAGACTCGATCTCCTAAATGAGCATGTTAACAACATACATACATATGCTTATTCTGGTGGATTATGTGGCTTATCATTTTGATTTGCAAATGGATTGCAGAATGGAAAGCAAATGGTACAGGAAGGTGCTTTGACAGCTTTGGCATCAGTTGCCGATTCATCTCAGGTTTGTTAGGCATTTAAGTAATTTAAGGATTCTCTCTTCTCCCAGAATCTGATGCTCTATTGTTATGTGTATATATGCAGGAGCTTTTCAAGAAGTACTATGATGCTGTTATGCCATACTTGAAAACCATATTGATCAATGCAACTGACAAGATTAACCGCATGCTTCGTGCAAAATCTATGGAGTGCATTAGTTTAGTTGGGATGGCTGTTGGAAAGGAGAAATTTAGGGATGATGCAAAGCAGGTTCACTTTTAGTCCTTTTTCATGTTGTGTACTTGAGTTTTAATTACTGGGTGACTGTGCAGTTCTGATTGGCAGTGAATCTTTGGGGTTCTATATGGGCAACAAGCTATGATAGAATAGTAATGATATGTCTGAATTACTCGTCTGACAAATTGCTATAATGTTTAGGTGATGGAAGTCCTCATGTCATTGCAAGGATCCCAGTTGGAAGCCGATGATCCAACTACTAGCTATATGTTGCAAGTATGTTTCTAGTCTCTAATGAACCTGTCCACTGACTTCGTAATAAATTATGAACAAGGCATTGTATGTGACATGACATGATTTGCCACTTGCCAGGCCTGGGCTAGACTTTGCAAGTGCCTTGGACAAGATTTTCTTCCCTATATGAATGTTGTAATGCCCCCATTACTTCAGTCTGCTCAGCTTAAGCCTGATGTGACTATCACATCAGCTGGTTCAGATGCTGATATTGATGACTCTGATGATGAGAGGTAGTGTTTGGCTCTATATATAATTGAGTTTCCTTGTTGTTTCTCCTTTTCCTGAATAATTGTTGCTGGTCTTTTGGGAAATTCATATTCGGAAATATACTGTATACACTATGCAGCTTGCTTTTGTTTTATGTACATACGATTATTGTTCTCATAATTTTTGTTGAGAAATTTAACTCCTTTGCAGTATTGAGACCATAACACTTGGGGACAAAAGAATTGGAATTAAAACAAGTGTTCTAGAGGAGAAGGCTACAGCATGTAACATGTTGTGTTGCTATGCTGATGAACTGAAAGAAGGATTCTTTCCATGGATTGATCAGGTAACATTTCTAATACCTGTGTGCATCTTCTTGACTCAGATTTGTATATTAATTGCCTGTGACGAGTCTACTTCTACTTGCAGGTTGCCCCAACATTGGTTCCACTTCTCAAATTCTATTTTCATGAAGAAGTTAGAAAGGCTGCAGTTGCAGGTATTTGCTCATCTTAATGTGTTACTGCGCTGCTCGTTTTGTCATTTTCTGTTAATCTTATTTGGTTCTTGATGTATAGCCATGCCGGAGCTGTTGCGTTCTGCTAAATTAGCTATAGAGAAAGGGCAATCTCAAGGTCGTAATGAGAGTTACCTGAAGCAGCTATCTGATTATATAGTACCAGCTTTGGTGGAGGCATTGCACAAGGTAAAAAAATTCTATTCTCCTGTAACTTCTCTGTTATTTTGATTCAAACGTTTAAGTCGGCATCAATAGTGTTACTAAATTATTCATTCCGAATCATATATTGCAGGAGCCTGAGATAGAGATATGTTCAAGTATGTTGGATTCCCTGAATCAGTGCATACAGGTATCTTCAACATATTTTGGTATCTTATTTTTGTACTTCCACCTGCACCTTTTTTTTGGGTGAAATCTGAGATAGAGATATGTTCAAGTATGCTGGATTAATTAAAATCATTGTGTACAGGTACTTTTGAAACATGTTTTGGTATCGTATTTGTATCACCTGCCTTTTTCTACTGAAATTTGAGATAGAGATAATTGTTTATCCAAGACTTGTACATTAATATGCTTCTCTGCTAGATTTCTGGACCACTTTTTGAAGAAGGCCAAGTAAGATCGATTGTGGACGAGATAAAGGAAGTTATTACTGCAAGCTCGTCAAGAAAAAGAGAAAGAGAAGACAGAGCCAAAGCTGAGGACTTTGATGCTGAAGAAGGAGAACTTATCCGTGAAGAAAATGAGCAAGAAGAGGAGCTTTTTGATCAAGTAAGCTTTGGTGATATTATTATGATCACTGGGCTCTCGAGACCAAATTTTTCGCTCTGTTGAATATTTTTATCTGTGGCTGAGCTTTTCTCTCTCTCCCTTTTTCATGCTTACACAGATTGGTGATTGCTTGGGAACCTTGATCAAGACATATAAGGCAGCTTTCTTGCCATTCTTTGATGAACTCTCTACATACTTGACACCCATGTGGGTATGTACTCAATTTTATAAATTGTATCCTTTGACTTGTAAGAAATTTCCGTTCATCTTTTTGCTCTCTTGGCATCATACATGCTTCTGTGGCCTGCCTGTTGCTACTATCAAATATCATACTTCTGCTGTTTTGATGTATGAATAAAAATACATTGCTAAAAGTCCTTAATTACATATTGGTAATCCTGGTTGTTACTTTTCTGCTTCATGTGTGTATCTGCAAGGAGCAGACATCTTGTACTAAATGTCTCTGACGAGTGACATTTTGACTTACTTGGTTGAGACATTGCTTATTTAGATCTGATGCTAGCAGTAGCAACTTGGATTGGAATGCTATATATATTCCAAATGGAGCCAGAAAAAATTACTGAGCTTCTCGATAAAGAATATAGTACCCGAGTCTCTGAAACTACACTCGGTTTCTTGTTTTGTTCAATGAACTTTTTTGATTCATTTTTTTCTGTTCATCAATTAACTTTTTTTAATGTTCTTTCTTGACATGGGTTGGCCTTACAAATCGTGATATGTTCATGTATAGGGCAAGGATAAATCGAGTGAAGAGAGACGAATTGCCATTTGTATCTTTGATGATGTGGTGGAACACTGTCGAGATGCTGCACTTAGGTCAGCCTTCTTCATAAAAAGGAACCTTCTTTCAGCTGGTGTTTGTCCATGTTTTTTTCAATGTGTTTAATTCACCTGTTGTGGTGCAGGTATTATGAGACCTACCTTCCTTTCCTATTGGAAGCATGTAACGATGAAAATCCTGATGTTCGGCAGGTTTGATTTGCCATAATCTCATGCCTATACTCTTTTTACCACGAAAAGCTTAAATTGATGAAACATTTGTTACATTCAGGCAGCAGTATATGGACTTGGTGTTTGTGCCGAGTTTGGTGGGCCTGTGTTCAAACGTCTTGTCGGAGGTACTTTGCTCACACTTGCCTAGGATGCAAGGTTTTTAACGTGACAAGCAATAACGGATGAGACATCTGTTTTTTTGTCTCTTTTTACAGAGGCTCTTTCCAGATTAAATGCTGTTATATGTCACCCTAATGCAACAAATCCTGAGAATCTGATGGCATACGACAATGCGGTCTCAGCTCTTGGGAAAGTATGTCAGTTCCATCGAGATAGTGTAGATGCTGCTCAGGTATTTTTGTTTGGTCTTGCTTTAATCATTTTTCCTCAGTTGTCACTTGTCATTGTCTTGATAGCTTTCTGTACATCATTCATGTATCTGCTTTCTACTTGGCAGGTACTTCCTCTTTGGTTGAACTGCTTGCCAATTAAAGGAGACTTGATTGAAGCCAAAGTAGTGCATGAACAGCTTTGTGCCATGGTCGAGAGGTAAAGAACTCCTTTTTTACTTTAATCAGAACCTTGACGCTTCCATTGCACAGACAAACCCTAACAGAATGTTTGATTGGTTTCTATGGCATGTGAACACGCTTGAATCCCTTTTTACATGATATCTTCATCTGCAGGTCTGATCGGGAACTGCTCGGGCCTAATAATCAATACCTGCCTAAGATAGTGGCAGTATTTGCTGAGGTACTTG
Organism: Rheum nobile; assembly: GCA_027886185.1. Taxonomy (NCBI): domain Eukaryota; kingdom Viridiplantae; phylum Streptophyta; class Magnoliopsida; order Caryophyllales; family Polygonaceae; genus Rheum; species Rheum nobile. The sequence continues at coordinate 1,071,932 of WOAB01000003.1, forward strand.
TTTATGTGTCTTAACTGTAGAAAAGAAGCTAGAATGTTTACATGAAATTGGATGAAGCAGATATTTCATTTCTAGGCTGTGATTTTGTTGTACATCTGAAATTCATGTTGAACTAAATTGTCAGGTGCTATGTGCCGGGAAGGATCTAGCGACAGAGCAAACTGGTAGTCGGATGATCAGCCTGTTGAGACAGCTTCAGCAAACACTACCACCTTCTACGCTCGCATCCACAATGTCTTCCTTGCAACCTCAGCTGCTTCAAGCCCTACAATCAATTCTCTCATCATGAAAGTGTTTAGGCCAGCTACGATTTTACTGTCTAATCTCCATTGATTCCGCCACCGTGGTCTTTTTCTCATGCTGGCATGTCATGTTGCATTATTGTCTGGTGAGCCTGCAATTGTCAGATGGATGAGGGAAATTTACAGTTTTGTGAACTTGTGTATATTAATTATTAAGGGTGACTTCTGAATGAGTAGTTATATTTGTTTTTGCAGAGTACTGGGTGGAAAGAAATGTAACCTTCTAATGGGCCGATAGAATGGGAGCGGTGTCGGGTTTTTAATTATTGTAGGGGCTTTTCCCTTCCTTATATATTGTTAAATTTATACTCTTTCCACCGATGTGGGATACTCCAACACGTTCTCTCAAGTGGTGACTAGCGCCTGATCAGATTTCAACGAGTCGATAGAATGGGAGCGGTGTCGGATTTTTAATTACTTTTAACACATATATAAAGTTGGGTTTTATCTAACTATACAAAAGCTTAAGTTAATATGTAGGGTTTTTCCCTTTCTTATATATTGTTAAATTTATACTCTTTCCATTGACGTGGGATACTCCAACAAAGAAAAGAAAGAAACTTGCAACTGTTTATTAATTTTTGTAGTACTGAGAAAATTTTGACGAGAATTGCTCCAGTTATATTTGAAAACTTTCTTGAGAAAATTTTGTAGTTATATTTTGAAACTTGCAACTGATTTTACTGTCTAATCTCCATTGATTCCGCCACCATGTTTTTTTTTTTATATATATTATGACTAATGAGTGCCGAACCTTGTTAAGTATTCTTACACACTTCTCTTTCTTGAAAAAAATTGGCTTTGATTCTCCTTCATATTCAGTGCTTCCCATGGTTTCTTTCTCTTGCAAGTTGCAGCCCATAAATATTATTTGTAGTAATGGAAATTTAGAGTATCCTTAATTTGTACCGAAAACATAATTGAATTTGAACACTGTATTATACTTTATATTAAGGGAAATTCCTGTTGATACCCCTGAGTTTAGAGTTATTCCTATTGGTGTCCCACGATTAATTTTTTTCCTGTTGGTACCCCTAAGGTTTTGGTTTGTTCGCTTTGTAATCGAAATTTTTTATATCCGTATCATTTAGGTTCAAATTGATCAAATAGAAGCTCATCACTATGTTTATTGACCTCAACTTAGTAGGATTCGACTCTTAAAACACTCAAATCCATACTTGAACCATTCCGATTTGAATTTTTAAGGTCGAAACGGGTTGTTGCTTCGGAATTCAAATCGACATGGTTCGGACATGGATTTGGGTATTTTAGGAGTCAAATCTTACTAATTTGAGGGCGAAGAACACAATGGTAGACTTGGATTTAATCAATTTGAATTAGAATGGTACAAACATGAAAAAGTTTGATTACGAAACAAACAAACCCAAACCTTAAGGACACCAACAAGAAAAAACTTAATCGTGGGACACCAACAGAAATAACCCTAAACACATGGATACCAACAGGAATTTCCCTTATATTAAAAGAAAAGGCTTAAGGTCTTCAGAGTTCAGACTACACCAAAGAACATATCATTGTTTTCGAAAGTAAATTCAGATGAAAAAAACTGATTAATTGATAGTGATAAGTGATAACCCTCGTGTTGGTAATATTCAAAACAAAACTGATTAATAGGTAGTGATAAGTGATAACCCTCGTCTTGGTTATATTATGATAGGGGTGGCAGACGGGTTGATAGGGCGGGTTTCCGGTAGGCAATTTAGAATTTGGATCACTTCATGTTTGGGTTAATTATTCAGTTGGTAAAGTTGGTTTTTTATTGAGTCGGTTTTTGCAGTTTCGGATTGCATCGGATTTCGGTTGAATCGGATTTATGCTTAATCGAATTTCGATTTATTCAGATTTTGTTTTAATCGATTTAGGTTGAATCAAAGTTTTGGCTTAATGGCTTTATGGTTTAGTGATTGATCATAAACCAATCAGTATACATTTATGATGTAAGATATACATTGTATATACTATATAGTAATGTACTAATACTAAGTATATACTATCTATACAAAAACTATTAAAGTTATTTTTGGTGTTTGGACATTATAAATTTAAAACTAGTAACTTGTGGTTGTGTTTGGAAGTTATAAGTTTTAATGTCTATACACTATACTCTATAAACTACACATAGAAAAGAGAAAATAACTTTATGTCAAATAATATATTTAATGTTTATTACATTCTCTCTTTTAGAAATACTTGTCTTTTTAGCATTTTTCACACTTTTTAAGAAATCTATCAAAAATACTGGTTTATTACACTACTTTTTTACTTTCTTGACAACCACAACTAAGAGCATGTTTATCGCATAGAGAAACTGATTCCTCCAACATTTTTTTCATTAAAAAATATTAAAGCTATGGAGGAACGACCCATGGGCATCTCCATTTTCTCTTCTGGAAATGCGTCCCTCCATTTTCCAGATCCAAGGAGGCGTTTGGCGGGGTAAAAATATTAGGCCAAAACGCAAAAAAAAGGCAAACAGAGCACTTTGGGCAAAAAAACAAACGACTCCCATGGGAGTAGCCGCACCACGTGTTAGTCTCCGATTCGCCAAGCGTGTGTCCAAATGTTCTTTTCAAAAAATAATTTTGGTGAATTTTTGCATAAAATAAATTTTTTATCATAATTCTAGTTTCATTTTTCTCTATTAGAGACCCATTTTGAGTATATTTTATATATTGTAATTTTTTTGTGTATCATTACGTCCAAATAAATCATATTATATTTTTTCTTGGTAGTTTAAAATAGAAATATATACTAGTTTAATTTTTGTATATCAAAATGACATTGGGGAGAAGCTTTATAAATTTTATGTATGCATGTTGACAAATTTGATATAAGTAAGACCAAATAAATCATATTACTATCGTCTTGGGTATATTTGTTGGTTTTAATATTTCTTCTTAATTTTCAAGTAATAATATAACAAAACACTTGAATTAAAATAAATTTAATATGAGAAATGTCAATAATTTAATAAAATGAGTATATTTTATAATTTAATATTAATGTATATTGATAATTTAATAAAAAGAGTATATTGGTAATTTAATATAAATGATATACTTGTAATTTAATATAAGGGGTATGGTGAGTTGGAGGATCCATGGATAAATGGTATCAATAGGTATGAGTTCATTGGGAGAGAAAAAAAAAAGTGATAAATTAGTGGGTTGGAGAGACCCATGAAGATACTTGGAATAAAGGGAAAAAGAGCAATAACTTCTCTCTCTAAAAACCTTCCACCCCTCTCTAAAACCCAAAAACAATTCCAACAACAACATCATCATCATCATCAAGAACAACTAAGACTACTACAACACCCAACAAAGCTAGTGAGAGAAACCCCTTTCCTCCTCCACCGCCGACCATGAAGCTTGCCACTCCCACCACACCGATGCTCTGTTTACTCGCCCCGCCTCCCACCACGCTCTAGGTCTCCTCCTCCATTGCTTCATCATCTTTTTGGTGTGTTTTCCTTCTTTTTTTCCAGCCCTTTTCTTCCTCAACCAAGCCTCTCTTCCACAACTTTCTCTTTGATTGCTGGCCCCCATGGCTTAGCTTGGTTTCTTAGCAAGTTCCCTCTTGCTCCCACATTGCTTTCCCACAAAAAAATGTATTTTCCATTCCGCATCCCATTTTGGCACTCATGGGTCCAACTTGAGTTCTTGAGTTGCAAGGCTTGGCATTCATCCTCCTTTCCCTCAAACTCAACGTTTCAATCTTTTCTTCCGACAAAATTTGCCTTAATCCGTGTTTCCCTCCTTTTCCCCCTCTTTTTAGCCTGCTGCAGCCAGCCTAGGCCTGCTAGCTTGCCCCCCTTTTCTCGCACCTGCGAGTCCGCTGCCAGCCGCTCCTAGGCCTGCCCTCTTTCCCCTTTGGTGGCTATTTTTTGGCCCCAACTTTCCATGGTGCTAGCCTGCTTTCTTTTGACTTTCTGAAATGGGAAAGAAGTCAAAGCTAGCCTTCCATCCCAAAACCTCCCATCCCATACCAGATAACACATCCAACCAGCCTGCTGCGCCTCGTGTCCCAATCAAGGTTGCAGTCTCCATTGGCCTTGGCTCCTCCGCGGCCCCAGGCACAACCAAAGGCTATTTTCCTGCCGCCTCAGCTGATAACACTTCTACTGGCCAACCCATTGTCTTAATGGGTGAACCAAGCCAGTCTAATGAGGCTAGTGTCCCAGGTGCTGCTGCCACTCCTGGTGCCCCAGCACCCCAGGTGTTCTAGGCGCTGCATCCACTCATGGTGCCCCCAACGCCCCAAGCGCCGCCATGCCCAAGCTGTCTTGGGTCAACTTGTTCAAAGACAACCGAAACGGGTTCAAGCTCGGTTCGAGGCTTAAGTTCATTGCCAACAACAATGACTTTGTTGAAGTCTTGGATCATCAAATCCTATCCGCAAAGGAAGCATGGGGCCACACCCTTATTGGGTACTTTGCGGGAAAATTCTCGGGGAAGAAGGCACTACTTGACATTTGTGCGTCCTAGAAGGTGAGATATCAATACACCCGCACTCTTTAGGGTGGTTGATCTTCAAGTTCCAGTCGGAGGAAGATTTGGAGGATGTCCTTTGTGGGGGCCCTTACTTTGCCTATGGCCAGCCATTATTGCTCAAGGAGGTGCCCGAGGGCTTCGAATTTGAGCGGGTCAGTGAAAGCAAGACTCCAGTTTGGGTCCGTTTTGAGCGACTCGGGCCCCATCTCTGGACTGATGAGATCTTGGGGGGAATGGTATCCGAAATGGGCGCCCCCATGTATACTGACATGTTAACTCGCACCAAGGAGAAACTTGAGTATGCAAGGGTCCTAGTGGAGGTTGACCATAACCAGCCACTAAAAAATTCCATCACATTAAAGTTCAACAATGGATCGGTTAAGAGCTACAATGTCTTCTATGAGAACATTCCCGCATATTGCATGATGTGCCACAACTTCAAACACAACACGGGGTCTTGCAAGCCCAAGACTGCCTCCCAGGCCAAGGGAGACGGAACCATCCCCAAAATCCCACCAACTGCCATCGAGAAAGCTCTTATGCCTTCTATACAAGAGGGGAGCACGACACCATCATCGAAGGAAGGAATGACCACCCCGCCTTCAAAGGGTCTCCTTGACGGCATCATGGCTTCCCCTTTAATGGGACTTGAGGCCCTGGACTGCCAATCCCATGTCTCAGAGTCCGCCCTTAAGTCGCCTAAGACTGGCCCCGAGAGTGCAAATGAGCCCGCTTTTGAGGAGGAATTCGAACTTGTGTTGTTACGCAAGCAAAAGAGGGTCATGAAGATCCAAGCGACAGAAGCAAGGGCGTCCCCCAAAGGGCCTTGCTTCCACCAGGCAATCTGCACGCCTACTGGCATCAAAGACCGAGGTGCCCCACACTCAGTTAATCAAGGGAACCATGGCGCGACAACCCATAAAGGGCAAGGCTACTTCAACTCCAAATCTGCATCAAAGGCTTGAGCTAAGCCCAATTCTTTCATCATTGATTATCGGAGCATGGATCATAAGGGGCTTCCATCAGTCCCATGAACATGATGGTGTGAGAAAGTTTCTCAAAGTGCATGACGTATGCTTGATGGGAATCCTTGAAACAAATCTCACCACTGACTTGGTGGAAAGGACGCTACAAAGAAAATTCCAATGTTGGGATCACGCCCACAATTTCGACGCGCACCGCGCAGGTAAAATTCTAATTCTTTGGGATTCTTGCATTTTGTCTATTGATATCCTTGGCTCTAGTGCGCATCATATTCATTGTAAGGTTACTTCCAAAGTCACCGGGGAAGTATTTTGTGCCACTTTTGTGTATGGCCTTCATTCGATCAATGCTAGAAGGCCACTCTGGGAGGAGCTTATTGTAATCAGCCAAAACCGTGCCTCATCGTGGATTGTACTAGGCGACTTTAATAGCATCATGCACTCTAATGAGAGAGTTAACGGGGCCAACAGAGTCACCTTGCATGAGATTGTTGACTTAGTTGAGTGCGCTGTAACCGCCGGGATCAATGACATCCGTTCGGCTGGATCATTGCTTACTTGGTCTAATGGGACAGTTTATAGCAAGCTTGACCGTCTGATGGCAAATGATGCCTGGCTCACTGGGGAGCATCACTGGGAAGGCCATTCTCCCCCCCGGGCCATCTCTCGAATCATTCTGCTTGTCTCGTCAAGTCCACTCGGACTGAGGTAACGAAGCGAAAACCCTTTAAGTTCTTCAATATGTTCGCCGATCACGAAGATTTTTAACACACTGTGAAGGACATTTGGGAGCAGCCAGTTAATGGCTTTCTCCAGTTCCAGCTTTGTAAGAAGCTCAAGTCGCTAAAGGGGCCGCTTAGGCTCTTCAATCGACATCATTTTTCCCACATCTCAGCCAGAGCAAAGGCATCGATTGATGAGCTCAAATTGGCCCAGGAAAAGAACCTTGGTGACCCATCCTCGGTGCACTTCCAGGGATTGGTTAATTAGAAAAAAAATTGAAGTCAACCGACTTGCCAGGGCCAAATACTTATTGTTCTCCCAATAGGCCAAGTCCAATTTCACACTGCAATTGGACCAATGCACCAAGTTCTTCCATAGCTTGGTCAAAATGAAATCAAGGAGGAATCACATATCCCGAATCATGAAAGACGATGAGTCGTTCACAAGATCAGAGGTAGAAGTCGCCTCAGAATTCATTTCTTTCTCTCAAGAGATTCTTGGCAGCTGAGAGGCAACTCATGGAGTAGACCCCATGGTCTTCTCGCATGGCGCAGTGGTCACTCCAAACCAAGGCGTTGTGCTAACCGGACCGATATCAGACAAGGAAGTCAAGGTAGCGTTGTGGGATATAGGGGACGACAAATCTCCAGGGCCCAACGGTTTTTCAACCAAAATTTTCAAGAGCGCTTGGGGCATAGTGGGGAAGCTTGTCTATGAGAGTATCCGAGAATTATTTTGCTCCCGGTCTCTTCTCAAGCAAGTCAACCATGCAACTATTGCTTTGATTCCAAAGTCAGAAGTTGCCGCACGAGTGGGAGATTTCAGGCCAATATCTTGTTGCAATGTTGTCTACAAGATCATATCAAAGATAATCACCACCAGACTTGGGCCTCTTATGGGCAGTTGATAACAATAATTTGTCGTGCTAATTACTGCTATACAAGTTATCCAAACAAACCTTAAACCGTAGTCCTAAGTAAGTAAGGGTCGAGTCCACATGGAGACAAATTCTATCTTTATGTATAATTTCTATGTCAATCTTAAAGTAACCAGAGGTTTTTTTTGTATGTTTTAGGATCACTAAGCATGCAAAAGCAAACAAACGAAAGATGATGAATTCAGTAATTAGGGAAATAGCTCAGTCAAACAAACATTCACTATTCGTATGATAAGTTGATCATAGATAATCATTCAATATCTCATGCAATGGAAATTCCTATTCCTTTTCCAAAGTAACTACAAGCACAATCAGATACTTATAGCACTAACTAATTAAACAACCATGAAATCATCAAGATTCAGTTTAACAGCAGCATTAAGGATAAGAATATAGATATGATACAATCTAGCATAAAACAACCAGCTTTTATACTAGAATGTAAATCAGTTCTCTTCTACATAAGACTAGCACAACCAGTTACTAGTACGATGCAGTTGCTACTCCGATAAAGATATGCTCAACCAGTAACAATCTAAATCTAGCAATCAATCAATAGAGACAATACCTAGTTGCGCATGCTAGAAACTGTCAATATTAATCATAAGCAATTCAAGCAAGAGAATAGATAAAATCCATGCGATAGATAAGGAACGAAAATCTCACAACTAAATCAAGACGAAAGCTTCAGTTGTCTGACTAAGCCAGGAAGGCTTAATTCTTCATAACAAAGTACGTAGAATAGAGAAAAGATGAAAAACGATGATAAGGGAGGCCAAGCTCCCTTCTAACCCTAAATACTAGAAAATAATAAAAAGTCTTCAAAAGTAAATAAAAAACGAAATAATAAAAACACTAATAATAATCCAAAATAACAAAATAAGGAAAAGTGGTTCGGTTCCGCATCCGACGCGGCGGCGGTCGCCGCCAGAACACTTGTTGAGATTTCTTCGGTTTAGCTCCTGCGACACCTCCGTAAAAACGCCATAACTTTTGATTCCCAACTCGGATTGTGCTCATATTTTGAAGACTTGTATTAGCCTTCAAGAGATAACTCATCGAATTGGAATCACTCCATTTGGACGTCTGAGTAAAGAGAACGAATCAATTGAATTCAGCACATTGTTCTTCTACTCTCGTGTGGACTCTCTCCTTGGTTCTTCTTCGTCTCCTCAGTGGTCAACTCCTCTTCCTCTGGATATCTTCAATTTGCTTCTCTAGACCACCAAATCCACACTTCTCCTCTCTAACTCCATAATCCACAGTTGTGCACTAAATCCATCCAAATAGCACCTCAAACCTGGTAACAACCCCTAGAAATGCACTACAAAATAGTGCCGATCAACAGTCTCGTCGATAAGGCGCAAACTGCTTTCATCAAGGGGAGAAGTCTTGCGGACAATGTCCACCTGGTTCAGGAGTTGCTTCGGAAATATGATCAGACAAGAACTTCGCCAAAGTGTATGCTGAAAATCGACATCCGGAGAGCCTTTGACTCAGTCTCATGGGATTTCATCCGGGGTGTCTTAGAGGGTCTCCGCTTCCCCCTGATGTTTGTCTCATGGATTATGGAGTTAGTCACCACCACTTCATACTCAATTGTCATTAATGGTCAGCTTCACGGTCACTTCAAAGGGTCTAAGGGCCTTCGACAAGGTGACCCACTTTTTCCCTTGTTTTTTGTTTTGTGCACCGAATGTTTGTCAAGGCTCCTCCGCAAGGCTACCACCGACTCTGACTTCAACTTTCACCCGCAATGCAAGGCGCTCTAGCTTACGCACCTTGCATTCATGGATGACATCATTCTCATGGCTAGAGGGGATCTTCCCTCTGTCCAGATCCTCACAGACCCATTGGGAGAATTCTCAAGAAGCTCGGGCATAGTTATGAATGAGCTGAAGTCTAGTATTTTCATTGCTGAGGTCAAAGGCACGTTGAAGAGCGACATCATATCGGCCACTGGATTTCAGGAGGGCTCGTTCCCCTTTCGCTACCATGGGATCCCGATGGTGGCCTCGGGCTTATGCGCCAGGCACTTTGCAGCCCTACTTGACCAAATCAGTGAGCGTATTCGATCTTGGTCCTAGGCCTTATTCTCTTATGTCGGGAAAGTGGAGCTCATTCGATCAGTGATTCAAGGCATCATTGGCTTCTAGATGCCCATTACTCCACTTCACAAAGTGGTGCGGGAGTCAATTATCAAAATCCGCCGCAACTTCCTATGGAAGACTGCCAGGGTCACTTGGGACGATGTTTGTGTCCCTAAAGAAGAAGGTGGACTGGGGCTCAAAAACTTAGAGGTCTGGCACTTGGCATTCATGTCAAAGACGCTCTGGGACATTCATACTGAAAAGTACTCGATTTGGATCAAGTGGATTCACCAGGAATTCCTACAATCTTCCGATGTTTGGCACTGGATTGGCCACCCTAGGGATTTGCCTTTTATCAGACAGATCCGCCTGGTCAGGGACACCATTGTGAAGAAAGAAAGGACAGTCGATGGGGCCATTCATAAGCTCAGCTCAGTGGCAAGGTCGGAAACCGTCAATGTTGGGGCTGTATATGATATCTTCAGGAGATCCAGAGAAAGGGTCAGTTGGGCCAGAGTTGTGTGGCAATCAAGTATCACACCTAAACACGCTTTTATCGTCTGGCTCGATGCACTCAGGGCGCTCCCCACAAAGGACATGTTGGGATACCTTCACCTTGATCCAGCCTGCCCCTTGTGCCCAACTGGGAGTGAATCCATTGATCACTTGTTTTTTCACTGCCAATTCAGTTAAACAGTATGGCAGCAGATCAAGAATTAGATCAAAATCTCGGGCAACCCAACCAGCTTGGATGAGTCACTCTCAAAGCTTTCGGGCAAACAAGGCAGCCTTGCCTACAAATGCAAGGCCAAAAGGATCGCACTTGGGGCCACTGTCTACTTCATATGGAAGGCAAGGAATATGAAAATCTTTAATGTCATCGAGCTGACCATAGAAAACGTCATCCACAGGATCAAGACTAGTGTGTACAAGGTTATGCTCTCCTTGTACCCACAAGTGCTCTCCTCTTCCAGCGTAATTGATATTTGAATTTTGTAAGCCGCTCGCCCGTGAGCCAGCCTTTGCTTTCGCAAGCATCTTGTAATGTTATCCCTCAGACATTGTATTGCCGATGGTATATTCCTAATATACCCCGAGGTTTCTAATCAATTTTACATTTAATCGAAAGACTACTAAAACACCCATGGACAACAACAACAACAACAAAACTCATACAACATCAAACCCAAAGGGACTTAGAGAGAAGGTTTTCGTTCTCTTTATTAACCCCTAAAAACAAAAGGGATTATCTCCCATTTATACCATCTGGATATACCCCACTGGGGCAACCTCCACCTACCACCAGGATAACCCCCATTCAACACCATTGAAAATTAATACCGATCAACAATTAAAATACCACCACAATTGCTCCAAGATCAACTTGACCCCCTACCGAACCAGATATGAGTCTCTCGACTCTCTCTAAATTGATCCAGGCTTGAACTGCTTTTTGCGAGCTCGACCCACCTGGGATCCGCCTGCTTGCTTGCAAGTTTTGAACAAAAAATAGTTGAAGGAAGAATTGAAAAGTTCGAAAATACACACAAAATTAATTAAAAGAAGAACTGAAAAGTTTGACCATACACGAACCTTTAATCCTCCCAACAACAAATAAATAGGATCACTTTGGATCCCCGGTGCCTGGATCTACGGAGCTCACATCGCGTTGACCACGCTCTACCGTCTCATCATCTTTGAATCTAAACAACTTTTGATTGAATCGTGATAATCCATGCCTCCCAAATCCGAGCCACACCCGACCCACAACTTTAAAATTCGATCCAGACTTCACCCCTGACTCTCTACTCGAGCCATACCCAAACTCTTCCGCTTAGATCAGACCAGGAGCCTAGATCCCTAAATTGTCCAAGCTTTCTTGACAAGACAGCTTGAAGGAAAAGCTACAAAAGAATAGAAGAGAGATAAGAAATAAAAAAAAAAGGAAAGGAAAAGTAAAGTACCATAGAGGAAAATTCATCAATACAGTTTTTTTTAACAAAATGAAACCGAACATGAAAACGATCCCTTTTCTTAACCTTACCCTGCTCCCTAAAACCCTAGCCTTCGAACGGCCGCCGATCATCAATCTTGCATCCCTAACCTTTCTCCTCAATCTCTTCTGCGAAATCCTTGACCAACATGTCATTATCACCCTTCAATATCCTTTGTTCTCTATCTGTCTCACCTTCTCTAAGAGGAAGGCAAAATCTAGGGCAATTTTTGGGCAAAATATTGCCTTGCCAGTCGTGAAATCCATCTACAGTTTCTACCTGCCCCCGGTCTCGAACATGTACTTTTCTTCGTCTACTACCCACCCCAAGTTCATCTTTCAAGGAAGCTTCCTGCGCCCTGTGTGGGATCCGGGTTTTCTGGAAAGATGGGTCAATGACTAGTCGGAGGTTGGTGAAGGAAGAGATGTTTCGTGTAGTGTTGTACATGTCATGGATATCTTGGATTTGTACTTCCAAGGCCGTTTGAAGGATGAGATCTAGTGTTGCATTGGAATTCTTAATCTCGTTACTTTTGCACGAGATTGGATTTGGAGAAATCAACAGCTCAAACCCTCAATTTCTGGGAGATCTTGGTCCCAGCTTGACAAATGTTTTCCTTCAATTTCTCCTTCATCCTTTTCTTTGCATGATATTGTTTATGTTATCTATCCTATATATTTGAACCTTGACTGGCTGAATCTATCACACCATAACTTGCTCACTGACAGCAGGTTTTAGTCGTATCACCTGATCAAAATAATCCTAAACAAACCTAAACTAGTAGAATAGGCAAGTAAGGGTCGAATCCCACAGGGAGGAGTTGTCTTTATTTATGTAAGATTGTATGCAATAGTAACAAAGGGGGGTTTTGGTTGATTCAATTCAAATAAGTAAACAAATAAACAAAAGCAAAGGGTTTCAATCAATTAAGGGAAAACACTTAGCTAAACAAATATCCACCACTCATATGATTGATTGGTCCTAGGTTATCTATATTCCTTCCTTTGATTATTCCCGTCCCTATTCTGAATTAGTTACCAGTCCAAGCAACCCTAACTATTAAACAATCCCTACCAACCTTCAAGATTTAATTCAATAGCAGCAAGAAGCATAAGAATTAACCAGGATACATACAACACCACGACCCGCAGTATTTAACATATAATCAAATCTCTTTCATAATAAACTAGTCCTATCAGTCCTAGAATATCATGGATGCTACAACGGATAAGGAATCTCAACCCGAAATATCCAAACCCTAGCAATAGACAATTACTAATATCAATTAGGTGATTAATCTAGTCAAATCAATAATAATCAATAGGAATATGCTCAAGAGAAAAGATATAATCCAAAGGAACAGGGAATAGAGTTATAACCTCACAATCAAATCAAATGAAGGCTTCAATTGTCGGACTAAGCAAAGGGTGCTTAGCTCCTCATAGTCCTTGGAAACAAATAAACTTCCCAGGGAAAAACTGCTGAATGCTAAAACGTGATTATAGTCTAGATGATGAATGGAGGCTATGGAACTAGGTTTAAATAACCTAGAAACCAAAACCTAAAGTAAAAAGATAACAAACCTAATCCTAAAAGGAAAATAATATAAAGTACGAAATAAGAAAAGAAAATAAAATCGGAAAATAATGTAAAGAAACTTCGGATGAAAATCTCTGCGGGGTCGCTGCCGTGTGGTTCCGCGATCGCGGAAGGAATTCCGCGGTCGCGGAAATTTCAACTTTGCTCTCGACTTGTGCTCGCTGGGGGATTTTCCGCGGGCGCGGTAGATAATCTGCGGTCGCGGAAAATGGACTTTTCTACTCCGCTGCTTCGACTTTGCCGCGATCGCCCTCTCTTCACCCGCGGTCGCGGCTACGCCCTTCTTCTCACTTTGTGTGACTTCTTCCTTCTATCTTCCTTGGTCTCCTCAGGTGGTCTACTCCTCGTCTTCTGGGTGTCTTCATTTAAGCTTCTTCAGACCACCAAATCCACACTTCTACTTCTCAACTCCAATCTCCATAGTTGTGCTCTAAACCCATACAAATGACACCCAAAACAACGGTAACAACTCCTAGATAAGCACTACAAAATAATGCTGATCACTCACTCTTAGCTTGCTCTCAGTTTTTTCGATCTAGTATTCTTATTGCTTTCTCCTTTCTATTTGTGTTTGTATGGTTGGTTTTCCTCTATCCAATCCAATGGATAAAGGAAAAATAACTATGAAAGAGGTCTTATGCACCTCTCCTAGTGCCTCTAACTCCTCTGGTGATGTTAAAACCACTAGCTCTGAACCCATTATTTTGAACCCTCCTTTTGTGGTCAAAACCAAAACTGAAACCAAGTCTGAGACTAATTGTCTCAACCCTTTGACCAAACCTGTCATTGACAATGAGCTTTACCTTTCCAAGCTCTCTGGAGTGAGGAAAAACATCCTTAAACTCAAGGAATCCTCTTTACTTGGGTACATCATTTGGGAACCAGTGGACTTTTCCAAACTGAAAATGAAACTCAAAAATGATTGGCGTTTTATTAAAGGGTCTTTTGAAATCCTAGAAAAGCCTAATCTTTGCTAACCCCATAGACCAGAAAAAAGCATGGGATGGGAGACCATACCATGTTTTTGGAAAACTTATGTTACTTAAACCCTGGTGTTCAAACTTTGACCATTTCTCTGAATCCATCTCCACTGTTAATATGTGGATTCAGATACCTCAATTACCTGTAGAATACATCAGTTTTGATATTATTTGCACAATAATTGAGATGAATAACCTTGGTAAGCTTATTAAGCTTGACCCCTTCACAGAAAAAAAAACAGAGAGTGAGTTATGCTAGAGTGTGCATCAATGTCGATGTTGAAAGAGTGAAATACAAAACCATTGTTGTTCCTAATGAGGAAGGAAAACCAAAGGAATACAAAGTTTGGTTTGAAGAATGCCCCGAGGGGTGTGAAAATTGTGGGGCTCTTGAGCATTTCTTTGATAAATGCCCCCTGAGAAATGCTAGACCACAATCCCTCCAACTCACCTTTCAGAGACTCAAAGTGAGCTCCTCCCCTGATGATACCATTGATGCCACTTCTGATCCCAAAGAGAAATGGCAAAATGTCTCTCATCACAAGAAAAAACAAACCCTATGAGGCTAACACCTCCACTTCGGCTTCCATTGACCCCACAATAAAGAATAATGGGCTTACCATTGTTTACCAAAATGTCTCTGCCCCTGTTATTGATTCCTCCACTCAAGTTACTAAACCTATGCCTCCTATTGAGAAGGCCTTACCCATTCATGTGGCATCTCCAAATACTCCTGTGAATACCCTTGCTGCTGTTGCACCTCAACTTATTGCTGCTACCCCTAAAACTGAACTCCTTGCTAGCCTTACCCCACCCTTTCTTTTACCTCACCCTAATGATGACACTACCAAGGTGTGCCTGGGGGCACCTCCCTGGCATGTTATTGTGCTGGACAAGGATGAGGCCATCAACAATGTAGGCACTGATCTGGAGAGCTTCCTAAACCAGGATGACCTCCTGGATGAATTTGTCTAGTGTTCTGAGGCCCCTCAAAAAGATACTAAGGAAATGGTCATTGAACTTTGTGCTCCTAATGAGTATGCAACCCTGCTGAGCACCAAAAACTCCACTGATTCTAAAGAAATGCTCCCTAGATAAGGAGTCACTGTAGAACAAACCCTACTTTCTACCTCTGAGTCCAGTAAGCGCAAGGACTTGGCTGGTGAGGAAGACACCGCAACCTCTGGGCTGAAGGGTGCCAAATGAAGAAATAATTTTATGTGTAAGTACAGTAATCAAGTTTTAGGTTCTGTTGGGATAACTGCTTATATCTATGCTATTAGGGCAATCCCCTTGAACAACTTTTTGATTCCACCTGACTGTTGTAACATAACCACCTTGATTACTCTCATATTTCAATTTCTTAGGCCTGTTTCATTAAACCATTGGCCTTACCTATGGCCTTTAGGCTCTTTTGTTGTTTGTTGGACCTTTAAATTTGAATGGTATGAGTTTATGTACTTATTGTGTGTTAACCTCTAGTATGTATCTAAACTGCATCTATATTTTGATAACACTATCATGACTGTGAATGACTCCATGAACTGGAATGAAAACTGTGAGATGAACTTAAACTGCTGGATTAATTACTCCCTAAATTGCAGGATAAATGTCATTATTAATATGTTGTTTGAAACAAAGGAATGGACTGATCATATTATTTTATTTCTCTACTATGCTCACCACTGTATGACCACTTACTCTTTGACTAAGAATTCTGAAAAGTTTCAACAAAATCTCTGGAACTACATCCTCTGTCTGCTGTCTCCCATTTTCATTCATCAGGACAAGTGTTGGAATACTATTGGAAGAACCTTCCTCGTTTCTCTTTGGTACTCCGAGATAGTACTTATTGATTTCTTAAATATTAATTTTAACATTTCCATTGGATTTAACTTGTTTGTTTTGAATATCATCCAGGAAACTATTTGGCACACTAGCCTATAGAATCAGACTCTTGGGGATGGAGAAAAACTTCAGACCATAGAAAATTTTTGCTGGATGAACATAATGAACCATATCTCCCTGAACAAACCACTCTGAAGCTCGACCTTCATGCTTCACAATCGTCTTATCATGTGTTGGTTGATGTACATGTATAAAACATCTATTTCTCTGAACATTTGTTATGAAAGTAGTCTATGTCTTGTGTGGTTCTGCATCACCATTTGTGTTGCTCATAACCCTCAGATTTACCTTACAAATTGCTACACAAAACAATAACTTTATTACATGTTAGTGATCTTTAGTCACGTCATCTACTCTACTGACAAATGTGATCCTCATAACTTACAAAATGTTGCTAACAACATCACTAAGACGATGCTATGCAAAATAGGCATTGCAACTCAAAACTGTAATCATCAACTGACCTATGACTATACATAAACTAAATCACAAAATTTTAAATCAAAGATTCTTTACGACCACCAAGAACCACCAATTTTTCAGGATATTGGTATTAAATGTAATACTACCATCTCACCATGGAAGCTTTGTGCAAACAAAAAGAACACTTATACCACAAACAACCATAGGACAATCCTAGATTCGATCTCTTTAAACAAGGTTTTTTATGAAGATTACAACATGGAATTGTAGAGGACTTGGAAAGAAAAACTTGTGGATGGGTGTTGAATCCTTCTGCAAAATTGAAAAAATACAATTATTAGCTTTATTTGACACACGAACGGAGAAAGAACCTCATGAAAGAATCTGGAAGAAGGCTGGATTTGACCAATTCCATTTTATCCCTGCTATTGGCTTTTCTGGGGGAATCTGTGTGATGTGAAAAACTTATCAATTAACAAATAAATGAACTACTAGAATTGAACAGTATTAATCAAAGATTCATCAATCTCAAATATACTAACCTAATCACTAATAACAAACTCCTGGTGGTCCTTACCTATGCACTGCTTTATGAATCAGGTAAATATGTTTTTTGGGAAAATTTAAGTCATTTCATCAAAAACTCTCCAATCCCGTGTATTATCATGGGGGATCTAAATGAAATACAAGAACCAAGTGATAAAATGGGAGGTACTATCCCACATATGACAAAATTTAAACGATTAACAAACTTTAAAAATGAATGTGAACTAGCAGATATTCCTTTCCAAGGAAATGCTTTCACTTGGAGAAAAAATAAAACTTAAATTAATAATATTTATGAGAAACTAGACAGAGTTCTTGTCCAACATCAAATAATTCAATGGTACCCAGATTTGTGTACCAAAACCTATGCTTTTACCAGTTCAGATCACTGCCCTATATCTATTGATATTACACCATCATCTCACTTCAAAAATCAACCATTCAAATTTGAAAAAGTTTGGATGACAAGAAAAGACTTCAGAAATGTTGTAAAACAAGTTTGGAAGACAAATTACCATGGATCCCAAATGTATGATCTAGTATCAAAAACAAAACTACTAAAAAAACAAGCAAAATTATGGAACAAAAACACATTTGGCAATGTGTTCACACAATTACATAAAATTGAACAAGAATTAACTGATCTCCAGAAAAATTTATGCAACTCTACGGATACGAACTCAATACAAAAACAAAATAGGCTTATTGCTAAAAAAACAATTATTAAATTTCCAAAAAAAATATATTGGAATCAACGAGCAAAGACTAAACATATTAACTAAATGACACCAATGCAAGCTATTTTCATAAAATAGCAAGCGGAAAAAGGAATAGAATAATTATAAAGGAAATCAGAACACAAGAGGGTACAATAATAATTGGGGAAAAAAATATTAGGAATGAAATCCGTAACGATTTTATTAAGAGATTTAAAGACGAGGGAACATATGAGAACCTTTTATTGGAGAATCTTGAACTTATTCAGAATGAAGTCTCGAATGAAGATAACATTGAATTAACAAAAAATGTATCAAATGATGAAATAAAAGCTAATGTTTTTGACATTGGTTTGGATAAATCACCTGGACCAGACGGAATGACAACGAAATTCTACCAAAAATACTGAGATATAGTTCGACCATCAGTAATCCAAGCAGTTAAAAGTTTTTTCTTATCAGGGAAAATGCTTAAACAAATTAACCACACATTTATCTCCTTATTCCAAAATGCGATAACCCGAACTCCACAAATCATTACAAACCAATTAGTTTGTGTTCAACAATATATAAAGTGATTTCAAAAGTTTTAACAACAAGACTAAAAAAACAATGGAAAAACTAGTTCATCCGTATCAAGGAGCATTTATTGCTAAAAGAGCAATTCAAGACATTATTCTTATCGCGCATGAAAATTTTCACTCTTTCAAATAAAAAACTCAAGGTTTCATTGCTCTTACATTATACATGGAGAAAGCTTATGATCGGATTGAATGGAACTTCATTCTTAAAGTTCTTGGAAAATTTGGATTCAACAATATCTTCATAAACTGGATCAAAGAATGTATCACCTTAGTGTCTTTATCTGTCCTTGTTAATAATGGACCCATTGAAATATTTTCACCTAGTCGAGGTCTTCGACAAGGTGATCCGCTATCATCATTTCTATTTATACTAGGGACTGAAATACTAGCTAGAAAACTACAAAAAACTTCTGACCGCTTGAGACACCCAATTGGTTTTCAAGTGACAAAAAAAGGCTCTAGAATTCCACTCTTGGCCTTTACTGATGACATTATGATCTTCTCAAAAGCCAAAATTGACAATTACAAAGAAATTAAAGACATTATTGATGATTATTGTAAAGTTTCTGGCCAAAAGATTAACTTCCATAAATCAACATTTCAAGTTACGAAAAAGGTACCAAATAACAGAATACAAAGTATACAAGGAATCCTAACTAATACCAACACCACTTCAATTGAAAAGTATCTGGGCTGCCTCATTATTAATGGACATGTTAATATGAATACTTTCTCAGAAATTCTAGTAAACTCACAAAAACAGTTGACCAAATGGAAAGCAAATTCCTTATCACAAGCTGGAAGAACAACATTAATAAAAGCAAATCTCGCGTCTCGACCAAATTTCATTATGCAGAGTTTTATGTTACCAACAAACACACACAATGAACTTGATAGAATTATCTGCTCTTTCTTTTGGAACAAGGACCCTTCCTTTAAACCACTCATTGGATGAGATAAAATATGTAAACCCGATGCAAATCGTTTGTCCCGCTTCACTGTCCCATTTCGGTGTCCCATTTATTTTGATTGGTCCATATTCATTTTCTGATTTTTTATCAAACAAATAAATGTATATTTTAATAATTGTTTATTGTTTTTTCCACCAATCAAAGTGAATGAGACACCATTGGGACACCAAAATGGGACAAAGGATTTGGACCGATGTAAACCAACAAAACAAGGAGGACTCGGATTAAGAAGATCAAAAGATATGAACCATGCATTACAATATAAACTTATATGGAAAATATTAGTTGAACCTAAAAATTATTGGGTTAAAATCATAACTGAAAAATACATGAAGACACAACGCATTTTGGAGTATGTGAAAAACGGAAACTGCTCTTGGCAATGGTCCAAAATGATTGAAATCATGAATGAATTTAAGAAAGGAGTAATGTGGCAAGTTGGGGATGGAAAGACAATTAAATATGGAAAGATAAATGGCTTTCTAATAACCCATTATGTGATATCATTGATACTCCACCAAATTCTAATATTGATATTAAAATATCAGAATTTATAGAAGGAAAAAATGGAATGAAAACAAACTGAAAGATCTCCTACCAAATGATATAATCACACAGATTACCTCCATTACACTTCCGATTAACGATATTCAAGATCAGATGTATTGGAAGCACAACAAAAACGGATGGTTTTCAACTAAATCAGCAATGATTATGATCAACGAGAACAAACGATACACTACATATGACTCGTCATGGATTTGGAAAATGGATACATACCCAAAGTTAAAAACTTCTTATGGAAAATTACCAAAAATGGCCTCCCAAGAAAGACAAGATTAGTGGAGAAAGGTGTTGACCTACCACAAGGATGCATCAACTGCAATACACAAACAAAAGATTCCAACCATCTTTTATTTCATTGTAGTCATACTCTGGAAACTATAGAAACGGTAAACACCACTACCTTAAACCTCCTGAAAAGTGGTAAGCACTACTAACAAAAAAACAAAACAAGTGTTGGATGAAATAAGACATAAAACAACGGATAAACAATTTTGTGAATTAGCGGTGACTTGGTGGGGAATTTGGTTCTATAGAAATCAAAAACGTTTTGGAAATAATGATACTAATGATGAAATCATCAAAGATCTCCCTCTTTATATAAACAACATAAACATAAACTGGAATAAAACAAAAACTTGGAATCCTAATTGCCTGGCGGATAATGACAATAAAAAAAAACTATAAAAATATTAATAGTAGGAACCGAAATATAATATGGAAAAAACCTACAAACAAGGTAATTAAAATAAAGGTTCAATTACCGGAAACCACCCGTTGAATGGGCCATATTGCCCAAAACCACCCCTTTAAATCGATATTACCGAAAACCACCCGTGTTTCACATGCCGTTAAACAATCGCCACCCTATCCCTGACTCCGTTTGAAATCCGTTAAATCTGGTCCCACAAGTCTTTTTTATGAATATTTTATGTGAAATAAAATAAAAGTAATTAAAAAAATTAAATTAATAAAACAAAAAATTTGGGTCTTCTTCCCCAATTCATTCCTCTCTCATTCCGACATCATCAATGGCGGAATTACAGGAATCTCCCTTCTCCAAACAATTCCAAATGATTCAAATCAGGAAAATGAAAAAATAGACCGAACACACCCAAAAAGACCTTCATCTTCAATCTCTCTATCGTTCTCATCGAACCCGCAAACCCTAGCTATCTTCAAATCGATCCCTACAAATCTGGACCAGAGGAGTATGATGTATGGACCTATGATTATAATCTGGGCTATATTATACATATGTTGAGTGATGGATGTTAGGAGCTGGGCCGAAGAGTTAGCATAAGGAAATGCAAATTTCAGATCTAGAATACTCATCTCTATAAATCTGGACCAGAGGAAGCTGATAAATCCGACGCTTTTCCGGCGAGCGATTTCTTCCCCGCCTTTGCGGAGATGGCAAAGAGAGTGTAGTTGTTGCACTGCTTGGCTTTTAGCACAACCCCCTTGCGGTGGTGTTCCAGGTGAAGAAAGGTTGTTTCTCCGAGGTCTACATGGAAGGCGTCACCTCAAGAACCAGTGCGAGCTCGGACTCAGTGGAGTAGGAGGCTGGAGGCGGCGTGGAGCTTCAGGCAATGTTGTTCGAGTGAGGGTCGTCCTTTGTCACCGGATCTAGGGTTTCTTCGACAAACGGCGCAGAAGGAGAGAATTGGGGAAGAAGACCCAATTTTAAGTTTTTTAATTTTACTTTTTTTAATTACTTTTAAATTTATTTCACATAAAATATTCAAAAAGGACTTGTAAAACCGGACTTAACGGATTTCAAACGGAGTTAGACGTCGGGTGATGAGTGTTTAACGACATGTGATACACGGGTGGTTTTCGGTAATATCGAATTAAAGGGGTGGTTTTGGGCAATATGGCCCATTCAACGGGTGGTTTTCGGTAATTGACCCTAAAATAAATGTTGATGGTTCGACGAAATCAAATGGGGATTCTAGTTATGGATACATCTTCCACAACAATCAAGGGAATTCTGTAATCCTATTTGGCGGAAAATGTGGCATCTCAACCCCTTGAGAACAGAAGGCTTAGCGGTTAGAAATGCTTTGGTTAAGGCCTATGAACTAGGAATTAACAACATTGAAATAGAATGTGATAATTTCACTATTGTTAACGTCCTTAATAAGATCTGACACTGTCATTGGGATATTGAAATTCTGATTTCTGATATCCTTTGTCTTCTACAACTCTTTTCTACAGTGCGGACCTGTCATATTTTTCGAGGTATAAACATTGTGGTCGACTGCATTGCGAAGATGGATCATCAGAGTTCCTTGGAAGATATTCAAGCCAATCAAGAGCTTTTAGTTCTCATCGACAATGATGCTATTGACTGAGAAACCGTTTCTTCTATGGTTTCCAGTCTAATTTTTACCTTATAAAAAAAAGTACCACAAAGGAGATACGACACGTCTGAACAAGTTTATAAAATATTAACCAAACAATTAATATGTATACTACATAATAAAATATGTATACTAACCAAACAATTAATATGTATACTACACAATAAAATCTATCTTTAAATATATAAAGTAGACTAAGGGTGCAATTAATGCCCAATAAATATGATAAATTATCTCTTATTTTTTTGTTGATCTTTCATCACAAACTAAATCTTCTAATATAGCTCAATGGTTAAAGACACTCTCATAATACAAGAGGTATATGGTTCAATCCCTCTTCTTAACAATGTTTACTATTTATTTATTTATTAATTAGTTACTCAAATCTTTATATCTATCTATTGACTTTTAAGTCAATCAATGCACCAACAATTTATTATAGCATTCTTAGACAAATAAGAAACAAATGGCCCTTTACTTTCATCAATACCCCATGCCGTTAATTCCATCAATAGTTACTACTACATATAATTTTAATCTTAAAATAAGCAAACGTATGTAGATAGTATTAGAATTAAAAATGGTTTTAAAAAATTTACTGAGGAGCAAAAATATGTTGTAACGTCCACAATTTTCAAAAATTATTCAATTTTAAATAAAAAACAAATATGGCAAAGCTTTATTCAATAAACGTATGTAGATAGTGTTAAAATTAAGAATGGGTTAGAAATTTTTATTCAAGAGCAAAATTATACTGTAACGTAAACAATATTCAAAATTGATTCAAATTTGAATAAAAAGGAAATATGGCATAATATGTAGCAAATGTATGGAAATAGATTTGTCATTTATAATTATTCAGATGGACTATGCATGACTAATTGATTGATTTCCATTATAAAACGGCTCTAACATCATTTGTAACGGTTTGGCCTTCATTTCTTGGCTTTAAAAGTTTAGTAACTAAAATGATATTACACAATACACTGTACTAATTACTGTGATATGCGTTTATGCAAATTACTCAATCCTCAATATCAATGGAAATTACCTCTTTTATAATTGACCAACTGACATAAGTGCCAAATGACCTTTTACCTTCCATTGAGCATAGAATCTAAAATAATCTACCTCATTCTAACACAAATGAGTTAAGTGCCAAATGGCCTTTTACATTCCATTGAAAACACCAAAACTGATTAAGAAATAATTCAATGTCAAAATTATCCATTCAATACAGATTTCCATCAATACCCCCGACGATTAATTTTGGAATGACCACTTTTTACATAAATGAGTTAAGTGCTAAATAGTCTTCTACATTCCTTCCCAAACAGTTGTCTAGCATAAAATCTAAAATAATTTAATGTCATAATTATAAAAATACAACCACTTAACGACTATAAATATATTAATATGTACGACCACTCAAACGTCTATTCCATGGTAGTGAAACGGCTGTGAAACCAAAAAAAATTGTCATTAATATTATTCAATCTTATCAACATTCCTCTTACCTCATTCCCACCTATATATGAAATCCAAATGAACGCCCACTTCACTCCAGTTCATCTCTTCTTCCTATACCAAAAAGAACATATACCACTGAAGGGATAAGCGGTGACATCCAAGTTATGATTTGTCGAAAATGAGATGTGTTCAACATGCTCGGTATGTACAACAACATAGACTTCATTCTATCAGATAATATGGTATGTCAACAATTTTCTAGGGTGTTCAAGGTGTATGATTGATCCTTACAGTAATTTCATGATTTATCATTGCACATTACAATGTAATTCATCCTATCTTATATAGGGTTATTGGGATATTGAAATACCTTATGAATACATTCAACAACCAGGTATGAGGTAACGATGAGGCACACAATATCAAAATATTTGTTTGATTGAGAGTTCTCTAGCTAGACACATAACTCTTAACCCTAGACATATATTATGTACTACAACACAATCTCATTCAGCGAACACAATCTATCTATAATAAATATATAAAGTAGACAGAATGTCCAATTAATGCCCTTCAATTTAGTGTATGCATCACAATTCAATGACTTTTTATAATCTATAGAGTAAACAAATTATCCAATTAATAATGAATAACCTAAAATAGTTACATGTTCACTTTGTAAACGTATGTAATATTTCTTTAGCAATGAATGCACCATGCATTAAACTTAAAAATTAGTAATACACAATTAGAATTCAAAATATAAATGAAAAACCAATTATATAACCTACCAATTATATAACATAAAACAGTTACATATTCAATCTATAAACGTATATAATATTTTTGTCTATATCTATAAAGATATAAAGTAAGCTTTAAGTCAATGGTTATTTATGGTCATGTTTCACAATTATAGGTGTTGAGTTCAGTTTTTATGCATTGCATTTTTAGCACGGTTAAATGAATGTGTGATGAAATATCATACCGATTGCGTAGAAAGTGATGTATAAATACAATAAAATGATGTTAGTGTTGTTATTGAGAAAAAAATATTATTCATAAAAATTACAAATATAATTATTCTCTTCTTATCCTTAATCGTACGATCCAATCAGTCGGTGAACCGTTTTCAAATTTTGTTGAATGAGGAGAGATTTGTAAAAGTGAAACAGCTTCAAATTGACTTAATACATTAAGTAGGAGCAATTAATCGTTTAAATTGCATTAGCCAACCTTTTACATTCACCGCACTTTTTGCCTTCAAATAGAAAGGATGATTATTGGGAAAGGAAGTTTGATGCTTTGAATTGCAGAAGCTCAATAAATTAAGCAAAAGAGGAGTCGTCACATGTAGTAAGCCAACAATAAAATGGAGAGCTCGAGTAAGCACTATATAATGTATAAGTTTTAGTTTCACAAGCAATATATAATGTATATGTTTCATTTAGTATTTCAGAAAAATAGTTTATGCATAATAAGGTTTTGTATTATATTGATATTTGTTGAATTTGTCAATATACTTTATTTAGGAAAAAGAAGTTGGTCGAAACATGTCCAAATGTGAAGCAAGATATGAGTTCAAAAGACAAAGAAGATTTGAGTTCAAGAGCACAACTAAAGGACTTCATACATTTTTAAAGTAAGAAGAATCAGTTTAAATTCTAATTTTATATGTATGTGTCTTTTGATTAGTGTTAATGGAAACTAATTTACTTATAATAACTTTATATTGTCATGACATATTCATGTTGAATTTGTTAATAGATTAGAGATCATTTATGTTTGATTGAATTGTAATATACAGTTAATACATGCTAAACTGTATTTTGCAAATTTGATGTTTTTGGGATTGATTGAATTGTAGTATGTAGTTTCTATATAGAAAAGTGATCAAACATACATATTCCTTTTTTCCTATTTTTTATTTGTCTATAAAAATATTTTACTATATCGTGATGTTTCCCATGTTAAATTCTATATATTATTAGAAAATTTTGATAATTTAGCAATTTTAATCATTTTTATTTACTTTATTAAAAGATCGCACATAGAAAACATTAAATAAAATTACAGTAATTAAAAATGTAGAATTGATGACAAGATAACAAGATAATTAATGTCAATTAATTGTGTAACACATATTCCTTATAAAAATAATAAATTTGTCACAATATCAAATATTATTTTATTATATTAGTACTTTTTTCTATATCTATATTTTTTATTGTATTATAAAATGATTTACTAAAAAAACATATATTTTTAAAATTTACAATATGATCATGTTAAATTAATAAGAATTTAAATTTAAAAATCACACTGTTTATTTGGAAATCATTTCCAAAAGGAAAGAAACACCATTATATAAAGAATATGAAAAATTATCAATTAATTCATTTGGGAAATAAAACACCACTATATGCATAAAATAAATATTAACACAGGCTAGGTCAACCATTATATAAAAAATACGTATGTAAGATCGTTGCTATTATTGAACCAAAATCTTCAATTAATCAATTGACATGCATGTAGGGGTGTTCATCGGGTTCGGTTTTCGTTTTTTTGGACCGAATCGAACCGACTATATTTGCTTTGGGTTCGGTCGAAACCGATTATTTTTAAAAATAATTAAAAAAACCTAGATTTCTATATAAATTACTCCAACCTTATTCGGTTCGGTCCAATTCGGTCTAGTTCGGTCCAAGCTCGGTCCAAGTTCGGTCCAGTTCGGTCCAAGTTCGGTTCGGTCTAATTCGGTTTTCTGCACTAAAACCTACTTCAATAACCTAAATTAACATAATTTCAAAATATTCGGTTATTTCGGGCCAAAACCGAACCGAAACCAAACCGAGTATGTTCGGTTCGGTTTTCGGTCCACAAAATTCCGAAATTTGATTTCGGTTCGGTTCGATTTTGGTCCGATGAAC
Source organism: Rheum nobile (assembly GCA_027886185.1). NCBI lineage: Eukaryota > Viridiplantae > Streptophyta > Magnoliopsida > Caryophyllales > Polygonaceae > Rheum > Rheum nobile. The sequence continues at coordinate 1,098,535 of WOAB01000003.1, forward strand.
AGCCCTACATGCATGGTAGGCCGACCATGATGAAATTCATCATTCGTACGCATTCAAATTTCAAATATACTTTTTTTTCCACATTTAATGATCTTCTACTATGTATTGTAATATTTTTCGAAACATCTATTACTTGAAGGATGATATTAAAGCAAACACATACATTAAACATCCATGCATATCAATAGATTATTTTTTAACAATATCTTTCAGTTTATAATTAAATTTTGGTTTATGGAAAAAAATGATTAGTTTCATAAAACAAGGTATTATGTTTTGTGTCAAATTTTACACAATTTACAAGTCTCACATAGATGTGAAGGATGAAACATATGTAAAGAAAAATAAAGCAAGTGTCAAATGAAGGTTGATTCCAATTTCTTAAGAGTGAAATCTTTAAATGCAACAACAATACCTTACTATGCAATTTTTTTATTAATCCAATATAATTATTATATTTCTATATAACTTTTGATATTTATATTAAAAAATACAGTCACCTCTCAAATACTATTTTTTTTTGAAGAATGTGAAGATTTGTATTAAAAAGGACGATGATATATATATTGTGAAGTGTTTTGCTCAAAATAGATCACTACTAGCTACATACGGCTTCAAATTGGATCAGAATAAAGCGAGAGGGGAAAAACGTCCACAAAGGAAGTTCTAAGGATTTCTCAAACAAAAAAAAAAGTAATTTGTGTTAGAAATTTTCAAAAAATAATTTATTATTGTCAAATGAAAGTCTCTTACAGAGTTACAGTAGAGACTTCGAGTGTCAAATAAAAAAATCATTCAAATAATTAAAGGTTTTTTTTTTTTTCTAATGTAGCAAGTGAGAAATCCTAGAACTTCTTTTGTGGATGCTCTTAGACATCAAATGATTCTCAATTACTTTTCCTTAACTCTATTTGATAATTTAGTGAACCTAGAAAAAAAAACTATGTGAAAGAATATATAACCTATCTTTTTTTTCTGGGTCAAAGATATACAACCTATCTTTTAATCATTGTTTGTAGAGATCTATTACCTCCATACAAAAAAAAAGAGATTGATTACCTCATTTACTTCAAAAATGTAATTAAATTTAGATATAAAGATATATAGAAAATTAGAGTTAATAGGAAAATTAGAAATACTGACATAAAAATATTACCTTTGATAATTATTACCAAAAAAGCCTTGAGTTATTTTTCTATCATACGAAAGAAGTCTATTTTTTTAAGTAACGAGTCGAAATCAATTGATATTACTTGACATATATCATATAATATTTTGCAATGTTAATAATTAAATAAATGTTGAGTGATCATTTTCTTAGAAGATTTTGAGTGCTAATAATATAAGATATGTTATTTAGTATATCCATGAAGTTATTGCATTTTTGCAATCGGTTCATATTTAGATATTTCTATAACCTCCGACAATCCCTTTTAAAAAATAGACAATGCTAATCTTATATAATTTATATAACGGAAATGCAATCGGTTCATATTTAGATATTCCTATAACCTTCGACAATCCCTTTTAAAAAATAGCCAATGCTAATCTTATATAATTTATATAACGTTTCTGTTATATAGGTATAAATTTATTGATGAATTTTTATGTAGTGGAGTCAAATTTCCTACAAAGTTAAACAATTCTAGTCTTTTTAGATATTGACATGAATTTGTTCAAAATTTAAGTACAATGTGCATAATTATTATTTAATTTACATGGACAATTTCATCGTCAACAATTCTTTTCAAAATTCTTTTTTAAAATTTTTTAATAATATTCATAACAATTAATATTAAACAATTATATATATGATCTTGATCAAGTTTATATCTCTACCAACATAATTTTATTATTTGGTGATGAAATCTCTACTAGATCAAATTTACACCAGGATACTTTTTAATCAATCAATTTATAAATTTATTTTTAGATAATTAAATTTATTTTTTCCCGTGCGTAGCACCGATATGATTTCTAGTAATTTATACAATCAAAATAAATAAATAAAACAGTATTAGAGGGAACTTAAATTTGAGAAACCCTTTTCATCAAAATTAAAAAATAATTTTTTTGAGAAACCCTACTCGTTCACTCTGTGTCCGTGTCCAAGCGCCCTCCTTCCTCCTTTTTCGTTCTGCACCTCCTCTCCCGTTGTCACTGCGAGCAGCGCCTGCACGGCTGCACCTCCTCTCCGCCTCTCGCCAGCTATTGTTTGGCTGCCATGGAAGATACTTGCTGTTTGCTCTAGCTTTTCAACGAGGTAGAGGCGTTTTTGATTTCAAGCTTGATCGTATGCGGTATTACCGTGTTACGATATGATGGGGCACAAATTAGCTGGAAATTCAGTTTTTCTTTTCCTTGGGATTTGTTTCGGTGGAATTTGAGCGGTTGATTCTTGCTATTGGTAAAAAATGAAATCAATTCAGCTGTTGAGTGTTGTATTAGTCGCCAGCAACTTGGCGATTCATGCTGGTAATTGGAGAATTGGCGGTTGATTTGTGTTTTTTGACCGTCGTTGGACCATGTTTCGGTCATCGTTAGAGTTGGACCAATGGCCTCCATTACAGAAACAATGCTTCTGCCTGCTGCAGCGAATTCACACCAAACGCTCCCTCCTCCAACTCCATGCTTTCATCCTCCGCAACGCTGTTGAGACCAACCTCAATCTCTTCACCAAATTCATTGCAGTGTGCTCTTCGATCCCCACGAAAACGCTGGACCCGTTTGATGGCGCCAAACACGCTCGTCGGGTGTTTGATGATAGTCCTCACAGGGGCGACACCTTCCTTTCTAATATCATGATTAAATGTTGTAATGATCATGCCCTATTCGGTGACTCACTGTTGCTTTATAGAAGTCTCAGGAGGGAGACTCGTTTTGTTCCTGATAAATACACATTCTTGTCTTTGGTCAAGTGTTGCAGTTCGAATTTGTTGGCGTGTGAAGGAAAACAGTTGCATGATCATGTTTTGAAACTTGGGGTTTGCTTGGATATGTTTTTGGGAACCACGATTGTTGATATGTATGCTAAGTTTGGGGATATGAGGAGTGCTGGCATGATGTTTGATGAAATGCCTGAGAGAAGTCAGGTATCTTGGACGGCTCTTGTATGCGGGTATGCGAGAGCAGGGAATGTTGAAAACGCAAGCAAGTATTTTGATGAGATGCCTGAGAAGGATACTCCTGCTTTTAATGCCATGATTGATGTGTACGTCAAGGCAGGAGACATGGGTACTGCTCAGATTTTGTTTGATTCAATGGAAGAGAGGAATGTCATCTCGTATACAACTTTGATTTCAGGGTATTGTAACAACAATGATGTAGCATCAGCAAGGGACTTGTTTGATTCAATGCCTCAAAAGAACCTGGTTTCTTGGAATTCTATGATTGCTGGGTACAGCCGGAATAAGCAACCTCAAGAAGCACTAAGGCTGTTCAATGAATTGCAATCAAACAAGTTGTTTGAGCCTGACGCTGTTACTATTTTAAGCATTCTTCCAGCAATAGCTGACTTGGGTGCTTTAGATTTAGGCTGCTGGGTTTACCAGTATGTGCAGAGGAAAGCACTGCATAAATCAATCAAGGTGTGCACAGCACTAATAGGTGTGTTCGCAAAATGTGGTGAAATCTCCAAAGCAATGCGGCTTTTTGAAGGCATGAAGGAAAAGGAGACTGCTACCTGGAACGCTGTGATAAATGGCCTCGCTGTCAATGGTATGGCCAGGGAAGCATTGCAGGTCTTTCAGGACATGAGAGACGTGGGATTCAAGCCAAATGAGATAACCATGGTTGGGGTGTTATCAGCATGTAACCATGGTGGTTTGGTGGAGGAAGGGAAGAAATGGTTCAAAGCAATGTCCAAATTTGCAATTGATCCACAAATAGAACACTATGGCTGCATGATAGATCTCTTGGGTCGGGCAGGACATTTGGAGGAGGCCGAGAACTTGTTAGCATCCATGCCTTGTGATTCCAATGAGATAATAATGAGCTCCTTCCTTTCTGCTTGTGGATACTACAAAGATGTGAAGAGAGCAGAGAGAATGCTGGAGAAGGCAGTGAAAATCGAACTTAAAAGTGACGGGAATTATGTTGTGTTGCGCAACCTTTACGCCATGGAAAGCAGGTGGACAGATGCAGATGCAGTGAAGGGAATGATGAGGAGGAGTGGAGCAAAGAAGGAGACTGGTTGCAGTGCTATTGAGGTAGACAGCAGGGTTTTGGAGTTTGTATCCGGGGATAAAATGCATCCTCAGTGGAATGTCACGCAGTCTGTGTTGGCTAATCTTTTGATACAGATGAATACACAAGAGAGAGAGCTTCTGATACCAGAGTGAGAAGCCATTAATGTGCCCTTTTGAGATTGGTGCTTCCGATAAAATGCATCCTCGGTCGAACTGTCGAAAGTCCTCTGTCACAGATAGGTGTTTCTGGCTATTACATCATCCTCGTATATCCTCAAGCCTCCTCTTGTACTATATGGCTCTCGGATGGCATTTTAATTAGTAGATCGAGACATTACAAATCTAGATATGATGCTAACAGTTGCAACTTGAATTGCAGTTTTGTATTCATTTCATATGGAGCCAGGAAAATTTCATCTCCTCCTTTTTTCATTAATATAAAAAGAAAGATAATAGACGTTCTTCTGACATGACAATAGTGTTCTTCTCTTTTCATAATGTTTTGATGATTTACTTTTCTTGCTTGCTGTTCATAATATATTTTATATGTTTCTGTTCTTGTACGGTGTAGAGTGTTGGCCGATGAGAAAAGATCAAGAACAAAAGATGATGATGACAGAGATGAGGATGCTACGCTGGATGTGCGGACATACTCGGTTGGACAGGATCCAGAATGAATCAATTAGAGAGAAGATTGGAGTGGTAAACGTTAGAGACAAGTTACGCGAATCTAGACTCCGATGATTTGGGCATGTGCAGCGGAGGCAGCCTGATGCACCAGTGCGTAGATGTGAAAGGTTATTGTTCAGCGAGTTTCGTCGAGGTAGAGGTCGGCCGAAAAAGAGTTGGAAAGAGGTGATTAAGCATGATCTGACTCTCCTGACACTGACAGAGGACATAGCTCAGAACAGAAAACTTTGGAGGGAAAAGATTAGGATAGAGGATTAATTTTGACAGAAGGGTGGGCTTTTTGACGTTTAGCTTGTCTCTTGGTTTCCACTTTCTTGGTTTCCGTTTTTGCTTTTTCCATGAAGTGTTTCTTTGGATTGTTTTGGGTATTTTCTGCTTGTGTATCAGTCTCTTTTGAGTCTATCGGGAAACATCCTCTTGAATTGCTTCGGGGTATGGGTGTGTACATCTGGACCCCCTAGATCCTGCCATCGGTGAGACTATATTGGGTCGATTGTTGTTGTTGTTGTTTTCTGTTCTTGACTTGGATAGAGCTTAAGAACTGTAAAATTTTACGTGTAGGGCAAGACAAATTGCCATTTTCATCTGTTTGACGATGTGGTGGAAAAGAGACCATACAAATTACATTATCATCTTCATAATTGCTATGCTGGATAATCATCAAGTTTTTTATTTTTTATTTTTTTATAATAGGCAAACATTAGGGTTCATCTAACACGATGGTTGCTCTAAATCATTCGAATGGATGATCTTTATAAATTGAGTTCCAAAAGAATTAAAGGTAGAGTTTAATTGTAAGAACTCATATTTATCATTAAGTATAGGACGAGTAAGACGATGATTAGTGGGGAAAAGAAGGTGTTGAAATTGTTGAAGTGCAGAAGACGGGATGGGATGCGTAGCCAAGAAATCGACGGCGCGATTAGCCTCGCGAAAGCAGTGGAAGACCTGAAAAGAATTAAAAGACGAAAGCAAAGAATAAATATCCATAATAATTGAGTGGATTTCCCAAGGAATTTTTTAGGTGCATTGGATAGAATTAATAACCAATAAATTATCTCCTTCGATAATTAATTGTTTGATATTAAACCTAGTAGCAGATTGAATACCAGAAAGTGCTGCTAACGCCTCACAACGAAGCACATAAGTGGAAGGGGCATGTTCCTGGTAAAAAGAAAGAACTTTTCCGTTATGATCTCTTAATATGTATCCGAAGTGTGAAGTGTCATCGTTTTTCCTGGAACCGTCAAAATTTAGTTTTACCCAGTTGGGAGGAGGTTTCTTCCAAGTCCGGTTTGTAGACAATGCACAATTTCTTCTGATGGTTACTTTTTTTAGTGGTGTAGTGGATAATGTTCAGTTTTGAAAAAATTGCCAAGCTTGATCCGAGGGGCAGAAGTTGAGAGGGGTATTAGACTGTCGAAAGATAAGGTTATTACGATGTGTCCAGATGGACCACCAGAGAAAGAGCAATGGAATATGATTGGAATTTGATTGCCTAAAGTACTCAAAATTAAAGTGAAAATCCGGTGTAAATTGAAGAGAAAAAGAATAATGAAATTTAGATTCAAGGTTAGATATCATTGATTGAGTAAATGGGCAAGTGAAGAACATGTGATTAATATTTTCATCCGCAGTTTGGCATAACTAGCAAGTTGAAAAAACAGAATAATAGTGTCGATTAAGACGTTCTGTGGTGGGAAGTGCATCAATGACGGCTTTCCAAATAAAATTTTGAATTTTGGAGGAATCTTCAATTTCCAAATCCAGGAGTAAGGTTGTGTTTGGGGATTGTGGACGTACGACACAATGATTCAATTTATGAGTAGAAGAAGTGGTAAATGTACCGTCAGAATTAAATCTCTAGATAAGTCGGTCTTCCATAGGTGTTGACGGAATGTGTATATTAGCAATTTTATCAATGATATGCTGGGGTAAAAATGTTTGTAGGTAAGACAAATTCCATTGGCTGGATTGGTTGATGAAGGATGATTCAGTTATATCGGGGTCAGTGTTATTTTGAAAATAAGGAAAAAGGTCACAATTGGGAACCCAAGAGTCAGACAAAAAATTTATTATTTTACCATTTCCGAGTTCCTGGCCAAGACATTTCCTGAATTCATCGCGGATATGTAGAAGTCGTGAAAATTGCCAGGATTGTTTGGCCTTCTTATGATAAGAGAATAAGTATGTAGAAGTAAGATACTTTTCAGTGATGATTCAGACCCATAAGTTGCTCGTGTCCGTCCAGATTTTCCAACTTATGAGATTAAAATGCAAGCAAGCGAACAGAAAGTACAAGGAAATATGAGATTAAAAAATATTTAAAATGCAAGCAAGCGAACAGAAAGTGCATCAGAATAATGAATAAGGTTAAGCGAATAGAACGAAAGTGCAAGCTGTTAAACAGAAGTGCAAGTGGTTAAAGAGGAAGTGCAAATGAATAAAAAAAAGTACAAGGGATTAAACAACAGAAAAGTGCAAGCCAATAGGAAGAAAGTGCATGGAAATACAGAGTAAAGTGCAAGCAAGTGAACAGAAAGTGCAAACAAATATGAGATTAAAAAATATTTAAAATGCAAGCAAGCGAACAGAAAGTGCATCAGAATAATGAATAAGTGCAAGCGAATAGAACGAAAGTGCAAGTTGTTAAACAGAAGTGCAAGTGGTTAAAGAGGAAGTGCAAATGAATAAAAAAAAGTACAAGGGATTAAACAACAGAAAAGTGCAAGCCAATATGAAGAAAGTGCATGGAAATACAGAGTAAAGTGCAAGCAAGTGAACAGAAAGTACAAGTAAATATGAGATTAAAAAATATTTAAAATGTAAGCAAGCGAACAGAAAGTGCATCAGAATAATGAATAAGTGCAAGCGAATAGAACGAAAGTGCAAGCTGTTAAACAGAAGTGCAAGTGGTTAAAGAAAAAGTACAAATAAATAAATAAATAGTGCAAGAGATTAAACAACAATCAAATTACAGTGTGAAATTTAAGTAGTGTGTGAAATTCATCAAACAAACAAACAAAAAAGAATTAGAAAAGCTGGAGCGAAAAAAAGAAGGCGGGAGCGAAAAAAAAAAGAATTAGAAAGCGCGTGTAACAATGCAAAAAGCTAGAGCAAATCGGACGGTTAAAAAACTTTCGTATTTTGTATTATAACCATTTTTCGCACCTGACACTTTTCCATAATATAATATAATAGTCTAATGCAATGCATTCTATATTTTTATATAGTATAATATCATTAAGAAAATAGTACATTACATATATACTAATTAAAATATATACTTTACTACTTTAGTACTTCACTATGGCACTATCATATATTCACCAACTCACAATTATATATACAGTATATCTGTGTATATATACCATATGCTATATGCTATATGCTATATACTATATACTATATATGTAATATATATATATATACACAAAATGCTATATACTACACACATATATATATATATATATATATATATATATATATATATATATATATATATATATATATATATATATATATATATATATATATATATATATATATATATATACAAAATGCTATATACTACATATATATTATATATGTAGTATATATACATATACCATATGTAGATATGCTATATACTATATATATATACAAAATGTTATATGCTATATATGTAGTATATATAATATATACAAAATGCTATATGCTATACATGTAGTATACTGTATATATATATACAAAATGCTATATGCTAGTATATATAGAATTTGGCTCTGGTGAAACAGTCTCTTAGAGTAAAACGATAGTACTAATCTAAAGCGTTGGATGAGAATAGAATTGATGATCATGATTTAATCTAGAGGGTTGTAAAATAGGCTGGTGGATTCGCCAACACACAATTCCTCCAAATCCCATGATATTAGGGATTTCTTTTACCCATATTATTCACTTTCCAAATTTCTCTTCTCCCTGTACGATTACTCTCTCCAGAATTCATATTAGTCGTTCTTCAACCGCCATTGTCGTCCTCACGGAGCTCGCCAAGAACCGTTCGGTGGCTGTGAAGAGATCTGCATCGACGACCTCCAATCGCCGTCGGTGGCTGTGAAGAGATCCGCAACGACGAAGATCCGACTGCTCGCCAAGAATTGTTCGGATAACCGCGCGCTGATCGCCGAATCTGGAGCGATTCCGGCTCTAATTCCACTCCTCCGTTGCAGCGATCCCTGGATGCAAGAGCACGCCGTCACGACGCTGCTCAATTTGTCACTCCATCCAGACAATAGGATGCTAATCGCCGGCGCTGGAGCCGTGAAATCCATAATTTACATTTTGAAGACGGGGACAGAGACATCGAAGCAGAACGCGGCGGCGACATTGATGAGCCTGGCGATGATGGAGGACAATAAGCTGTCAATCGGCGCGTGCGGGGCGATTCCGTCGCTGGTGTCGCTGTTGATCAACGGATCGAGCCACGGGAAGAAGGACGCGATGACGACGCTGTACAAGCTCTGCTCCGTGAATCTGAACAAGGAGAGGGCCGTGAGCGAATAAGTTGAGGGCGGAGGAGGCGCTGGCGATGGGGATTGTGGATTCGGCGCATGTCGCGGTGGTTTTCAACAAGAACCCAGATGCAAGTTCCTCGTCGTTTGATTCAATTCAAGGTCGAATTCATTCGATGGAATCGCTTGGCCTCATGAAGGCCGATGCGGCGGCGGAGCTTCCCGAGACGGCGACAAAGATGGTGAGGAGGAGGAAGAAGGCCATGCATCTCTGTGAGTTTAATGGAACCCTACGTTTGATGTCTCTCTCTGGCTTTCCTTTAGTTTCGTTAAATTTTCATATAAATTCTGCTCCTTTTCATTGATTTTGTTTCTCGCGGGTGGTCTAAAGAGATGCTTGAATTTTGGGTTTTCTGTGACTGAGGACTATGTTTGGTGTTGTTGGCTACATGGTGGTATTTTTACTTCTTTGATCTATTAATATTCTACTATTAGTCTGTTGCCATTGAACAAAATGCTTTAGTAATTGTGGTATTGTTATAGTTTTCCCCTTAGTTCCTAGTCGCTTGAATAATATTCTACTATTAACTTTGAATATCGACATTGTTTTTATGAATATTGACTACTTATTTGTATGACTATGCGTACAAAATACGTGAATATCATCACATATGGAATGAATAACGCTATTATGGTATTCAAATTGCTTGTTGATGGTGTTGTTTGTATTGTTTGCAATTGATATTCAAATTGTTTGATGTGATATTCATACAAATGCTTTTGATATTCATGTTTTATGTACGTTTCATGATCTGAGTAGTTGATATTCAAATTTTATGATGTGATATTCACTATGACGTTGTTGATATTCAACAATGTACGTTTCATGATATTCATACAACCGCCGTTCCTAAAGAATCCCCAGTTCCTCACACAACCATCCCGACGGCTCAGCTTGCCGGCCCGCCTCTCGTCTCGCCGGTCCGCTCCTCGTCTCGCCGTTCACGCCTCGTCTTATCGGTGCGCTTCTCAGGTACCGATTTTAATTTACATCCAGTCGTGCAATACACGATTGATGAAGAAGAAATCAATTTGAAGTAAAAAAACGTCTTTAAATGAAGCTAAGTGGAAGTGCTCTACGTGATTTGGTGGACAAGTAAGATATAGTAATTACTAATTAACTACACGAATATATAAACTATAAAGTACTATAGTCTTTAGTTAGTTTGTCTTAACTGGGGACCACTTGTTGGGCTCGACGGGGACGGAGTCGAGGTGGGAGTTGAACATCACAGCCGGGAGAGAAGGCTGGGAACCGGACCATGTGAGGAGGACGACGGTCTTGCCGGGTATGAACTCGAGGATTCAGGTTTGGATGCCGATGGACTGGGCCTGGGATTGGAGGAAGGCGACGACCGGAGCGTAGTTGGGGTTTGGGTGGGCGGTGTTGATGCACAAGTACTGTTGGAATCAGGTTATGGGGCTGTCTTCTGGATCATCGGCGATCGAAGATGGAGGAGAGGATAAGAGGAGGGAGAACAAAAGGAGGAGCGGGGAGAGGGAGAGATTTCAGTGGTGCATGGCGGAGGAGACAGTGGAATAATCTAGTAAACGCCGGAAAAGCAGTGGACACTAGGACAGTAGTGCTGCATTGCGGATGCTCTGTAATCTTAACCATGGAATTTTATTTATCAGAACTCTAGGGATGGAATTGTGTGTAGGTCTATTGTTGTTGGTAACTTGGGTTAAAGAGATTTAGTTATGCACAGAAGAAGAGGTGATATCATTGTTCATTTGTTCCTGAAAATGATTATGTTCTCCTCTTTGTTATGATCAGGATTTGTAATTCATTTATGAAACAAAGATGGAGCATTCAAGTGGAACCATGACGCCACCAGAATCACTTGGTCGATATAACGAATCACACTCCTTATGCTCTACTTATTTTTCTCTATATAGAACATTGTTTACATTCTTAATTTTTATGAGTAATGCCTATTAATTTGCATTCTAACTCTCCAAATGTTCATGTAGTAGTTTAATAATTTACATCTCAACCGTCAGCTACATCTCAACCTTTGAATGATGGAGGTGTGCAAATTACTGGAAATGTGGAGGCTAACAAGACTGGTGCTCGAAAGCGGAGTAAACCATCCAAAACCTGGGATCATTTTATTGTGGAGGAAGACAAGAATAATGGAAAGGAATATGGGAGATGCAAGCATTGCAAGGTTGTCAGGTACGAGAATAATTCTAAATTAGGGACTTCTAATTTTCTGAGGCATTTGGAGAAGTGTCCAGAGTACTTGAAAGTAAATCAAACTGAAAGTTCAACAACTAGCAAACCGATAGATCGGAAAATGTTTCATGAATTACTTGTTGAGGCTATTATGAGACATGGACTTACTTTTAAGTTTGTTGAGCATGAAGCAGTTAGGAAGCTTTTCAAGTATTTGAATGATAATGTTGATACAATCACAAGAAATACAGTAAAAAAGGTTTGCTCTGAAAAGCATCAAAAGTTGAAAGGGAAAATTAAGAATGTTCTAAAAAAGCTTCCTGGTAGGATTTCCTTGACTTGTGATACGTGGACTTCAGGTCCTGGCCGAGGTTACTTGTCTGTTACTACCCATTATATTGATGAAACTTGGACATTGCATAGCAAGTTGCTTTGTTTTTGACACTTGTCTCCTCCTCATGGTGGATATGAATTATCAGTTGAAATTGGTAGTGTTTTGTATGATTGGGGAATTAAAAGGAAATTCTTCTGATTAACAGCTGACAATGCAACACAGATGGATAATATGTCAAAGATGGGACAATCTTGAAGGATTTGGTATGTAAGGGGAAATATTTTCATATTCGCTATTGTGCCCATATACTGAATCTGATAGTGAGAAATGGCTTGAAAGTTATTGACAACTCTGTAGTGAAGCTTAGAGAAGGCATAAAATACATTGATGGATCAGAAGCAAGATTTTAGAAGTTTTATGATTTAGCTAAGAGATCTTCTAATGTTTCCTTTTCTGGTGGATTGTGGTTGGATGTAGCTACTAGATGGAATTCGACATATGTAATGCTTGATAGGGCATTGAAATACCGTAGTGTGCTCAATCTTTATTTTGAAGAGTTGGGTGCTGATTCCGTGAAGTATCAACTTGGAGATGATGAATGGGAAAGAGTTGAACTTATTTGCACATTGTTGAAGCCCTTTTATGACATAACCACATTGTTTTCGGGAAGTAATTATCCGACTGCCAATTTGTATCTTCCTCAAGTGTTCTTGATACGTGCACGATTGAGGGATCCGATTGATGATTTTGATACTCCTGGTGAGCTTAGAAAAGAAATGATAGTAAAATTTAACAAGTATTGGAGTGATTATGCTATGGTACTTTCATTTGCGGTTGTTCTTGATCCTCGATACAAGTTCAAGTTTGTGGAGTATTCTTTTGCCGGAACATTTGGTGCGGTGGAAGGGGAAAAGAAGGCTAAAGAAGTAAAGTTGAGTTTGGAAGAGTTGTTCAAGGAATATCAGGATGTCGTTGGAATTGGAAATTCAACTCGTACAAGACAACTTAGAGTACAAACACAATTTCAGTATAATAACATTGAGGTATGTAGTGTAAACTTCTTTCTTTATCTTATAAATGTATATTTGTTTTTGTTGCTTGTTTAAATTCTAATATTAAGCTTATTTGAAGTTTATTCTTATGTAGGAATTTGAATATTTTGATCAATGTGACATTTCAAAAAGTGAGTTGGACAAGTATTTGGATGATAACCGCTTGCCGGTTTTGAAAGAATTTGATGTTCTTAATCATTGGCGTGTCCATTCTGCTGAGTACCCAGTACTATCTGCTATAGCGAGGGATATATTAGCCATTCCAATTACTTCAGTTGCTTCCGAGTCAACATTTAGCATGGGTGGAAGAATTATTAGTAAAAGTAGAAGTGATCTTGCTGACAAAAATATTGAAGTATTGGTGACTTTCAAAAATTGGTTAACTGGATATGATGGTAATATCCTAAATAGTAGTGTTTTTTCCCTTTTAGTTATCTAAAATTTCTTGTTATGTGTTATTTCTTATATTGACTAATACTTTTTATTGAACTATTTTTATAGATTTAACCTTAGAAGGGGCTTTAGTACAAGATTCACACTTGTCATCAGATGGAGAGTCAGAGAAGGTTTAGGACTTTAGGTGGTCAAGTTCAGTACGAGGTGGTCAAGTAAAGTATGTATGTTATTTTCTTTGATTGCTGCTATTTATTTGATGGTTGAATTTGGAGCGTTGAAATCGCGTTATCTATGGATGTTTATTTGTTGATGTAAATGTTAGAAAAAAAGGTCTTGAATTAGCTTAATTTCAAATGATGCAAAAATGAAAGAGTAGGGCAAGGGAACCATTTTGATACAAGTTTAGACTTGTATTATTCAAGTTTAATCTGCCTATTAACTATTAAGCATGTTTTGTTGTGGGCGCAAGAAATAGAGTGGAGATGGCTTGGGAAGACCATGTTGGTGTAGCTTAATGCCATGATATCTAGACGTTCTTAAGGCTGTAGGCGCTTTTGTTTGCCTTTTGAAAACACATTTTTTTGTGGTAGACCAAGTATTATACTAAAATGCTTTTAAAGATCTTTTCATTCAATTTCTTTATTTGACAAATATGATAATTAGGATTCGTTATTTTTAAAATTACCTATTATTCATTATTCATTATTGCTATTTGTTCAGTTTGTGCAACTATTTATTATCAAGATTGCATTAGCTCCAAATCAATTCGATATATATTTGCAAAAATAGTCATACTATGATATATAAACATATATTTCAACAAGTGGAACAACTTATAAATTATTTAAAGTCAGGTTTAATTGAGTTTGGATATTTTGGGTGTCGGGTATAATAGGGTTGTTACGGGTTTGGGTATAATCAGGTTCATGTTGTCCCGGGTTTGGGTTATTTTGGGTTCAGATTGTTTCAGGTTCGGGTTCGGTTTGTTTCGGGTGTCGGGTATATTCGGGTTCGGGTTGCTCGAGTTTCGGGTTGACAATGGAGTAGTCTATTCGGATATAAGCGGGTTCAGCCTGTTTTTAAATCGAGTTGCTTTTATGTTCGGGTCAAATCGTGTCGGATCGAGTTGGTTTTAGATATTGATTTTTTTTTCGGATATCGGTCGGGTCTTGAGTCGGGCGGTCCGGGCGGTTTTCTCGGATCGGGTCAGATTTTTCCACGTCTAGTCCAAGGAAAGGGTAATAAGACAATGGTCAAAGGTAGTAAAGGGTTAGTGTTGTACAAGGATTGAGGAGTAGATATCAGTAAAGATCGGGTGGATAAGAACACGGTCTAATCGTTCATGGATTGTATTTGTAGCAGAAGCGGATTTTCTCCATGTAAAGGGAAACCCGAAAAAAATTGTATTAAGTAGTCCGAAGTCAGATAAAAGAGTATTTAATCTGTTAAATCTGGAGTGAGTTGGGATGGTACCACCAAGTTTATCTGATGGTAAAAGAATGTCATTAAGGTCTCCCATTATAGCAACCAGAAGATTGTAATGGGTAATTAAACTACCAATTTTGTTCCAGTAGTCAGCTTTTAACTCTTCACGACTAGGGGCATATACGAAGAAGAGAAGGAATGTTACGTTTTGGAGACGTAACTATAGAAGAATAACATTAAATTTATTAAGCAAGACTATAGTAGATTGTAAAGTAGGAGAGTCATTTAGGAGTATCCAAAGAGCACCACGGGACCCTTCAGCCGGTGATATGACAAGTGATTTAAATCCGAGTTTATGCATAAATGTCGGACTCAAAATGTCATAGTTTTTGTTTCAGCAAGGCATACCAAATTAAGTTGGTTATAGCGTTTCTGGAATGCAATTTCCGTCCTGAAGTGTGGGCGACGAAACCCCCCGAGAATTCCAGTATCCAATCTTCATATTAAATTTTGAGGTGAAGGAGCGAGAACTTTAATTTTGGTTATGGTTTGCAGGGTAAGAGTAATGAAAATGTTTGCAGGGTAAGAGTAATTCCAGTATCCAATCATCAAGCTTTTGAAATGAGTAGTCAATTAAGAAACCCGTTTTTGGGACTCCCTTAAGAGTCTCTTTCCAGACTGATGTTAATAAGTCGCCCTAATGAAACAAATCCTGAGAATCTCATGGTGTACGACAATGTTGTCTCAAAATATGTCAGTTCCATCGTGATAATTATATTCAATGTTTTCCGGGATGAAATTTGGTGGAATTGTTGAAGAGTCGGATTTATGCATTTGTTGGAATTTATGATCAAACTCGAGTTGTGATGTTGAAAATATATGCACTTGAAAAAGTGTAAGTTTTGTCTAAATGTGCTAGTTTGTAACATATGTACATGACTTTTAAAAATACATAAATCTTGGCCTAGACGTACATAATTCTTTTGTTTAGATGTGCATATATTTTATATTGTATGTGCATCATTCGTATTTCGCGCGAGAGCGTTTGTTCTCATGTGATCCAAACCCTTAAGTTTTGTGTATGTAGTTACTCGTTACTGAAAGAATTTGTTGTGGTGAGAATGAACATTTATATATAAATCTGAGAATGATGCGCACTACAAAATGAATGAACATCTTAGAAAATATGCACACATAATACAATATAGATACACACATGGACGACACAATATTTTCATTGAGTGATGGCTTAAATAAAATTATTATTACAATAAATACACTAAAAGTCGTATAATATTTTTTTATGAAAATAAATTTTTCGTAGTGTCATGTCCTTAATTTTCAATCAAATCCCTAATTTTTTAGGTTTTAAACTCATCACATCACAAACCATAATTTTTAATCAAATCCCTAAATTGGTTTAATCATAATCCGCATCTCAAAATTAATTTAATTATTTGAATCCATAATTCCTATATTAGTGCAATGAATGCTATGTTTTAGTTTCTTGCTTTGTCTAGACTCAAATATAAGATATACCTTGTATTTTATTTAGCCTATTATATTGAATTGCAAAGCTATTTGAAAAGAAAATACAAAAGTGAAACAATTTACATGATTCAATAAGGTCAATATGCATGATTATAGGAGCTTTAGAAATATATAAACAGATAAATTGTTATCAGATTCCTTGGAGAAAATATAGCCATAAAAATTTCACAATAGCCCATATCCAAGAGTTTTTAACGAGATTAATTAGAAGTTGAAGCATTACGGTTTTGTTTGATAATAAAGATTAAAAAAACTAAACATTAAAAATGAAAAATATAGAAAAATAAGAAAGAGAATGGGGAGAGTGAGGCTCAAACCCTTAGCTTAATATTTACTCAAAGCTATCTTACTTACATGCTCGCCAACTACACTACCAAATAGTACCAATCTATTATGTTACTTTCAATAGTCATATAGTAAATATAGTAAACAAATCATTTTTTTTTTAAATTCCAGTGGGGCACTGGGCCCCACTTGGGTCCGCCCGTGGATAGACATATAGTACAAAATGAATTACCACTAAAATTGATAAATATATAGAAATGAGGTTTACAGAATTTACAAATATACTTAAGCACAAAATGATTAAGTGTAAAACAAAAATTTAATAAAAAGAAAATCTAAGCTAAAAAACACTAACTAGATACCAATGAATAGGATTTCTGCCTAGCATTTACAAAAGCAAGTACCAAAACTAACAAGATGCTACAAGAATTGCAATGCGTCCACCATCTCCAAAATCTTGGGATCAACAACCCAAGTAAAAAACACATAACTTCCTACAATCTGGGTACAAAATGCTTTCAGCCCCGGCATGAACATGAACCAAATCAATCATCCAATCAAAATCCACAAAGACACGTAGAAGACCATGCTCGGACTCTCCAATAAAATGACATATACACAATACAACAAATGCACATACAATACAAAAGAGACAAACATATATTTTCAATAAAAACAAGACATATAATACAAAATATGTACACATAATACACATTGTTTCTCGATCCTTAAAAAAAAACATTGTTTCTCGATATAATCGATCTAGGCATCTTTTTCCTATGTGTCACAAGTTTCCATATAAGCGCTCATTTTTCATTTGATCATTTCTCATGCAACAGTTTTATATCACATACTACTATACTAGTAAAAAAACGTTTATATGTGTATTTGTGTGCGACACACAACTCTTTATATTGAATGTGCTTTTTGTTATGTCAGATTTTTAAAAATGCATTATATGGGTCTAAAAGATATTAGCGAATTCATATTGATTTTTGTAAAACTACATTTATAATATCTTCCTATTTGTTATTCTATGTGAAGAACGTTAACAATGCTTGAATTGTATTGTCAATTGTGTCTTGATTACAAATGAAGTAGAAGATTTATACACTTAAAAACAACGGTAAAGAAAGATATTAGGAGATAATTATGCTACTGCTAGATGATATCCATCCTAATACAAAGAGATAATTAAGGGCATATTATCTCAAAATAAGAAAGCCTAAATAAAAGAGATTCTATCCTCTAATACTCCCCCTCAAGTGGAGTGGATATTTGTTACACTCAACTTGGATATGAGAGATGAAAAGACCGTCGGACTGAGTGGTTTCGTAAACAAGTCAGCGGGTTGATCCTTTGTTCAAATGTGCATTGTGCAGATTTGGCCTTGCTAAATTTTCTCCCGTATAACATGACAATCTACCTCGTTGTGCTTCATATGTTCATGAAATACCGGGTTGGAGGAAATGTGTATGGCAGCCTTATTGTCGTAATAAAGGTTGGCGGGTTGGGAGTGACCAACATTGAGGTCGTTGAGTTGAGTGCGTAACCAAGTTAGTTCACAACATGTACTTGCCATTGAACGGTATCCGGCCTCGGCGCCCGATCGAGAAACGATGCCTTGCTTCCTTGTCTTCCATGAGACGGGCGCACCGCCTAAGAAGATGATGTAGCCGGTGGTGGAGCGATGAGTGTCTCAACAGCGAGCCCAATCGGCGTCACAATATGCGGTCAGCTGGAGGCGACCATTGCTAGGATTAAGTATTCCTTAGCCGAGTGTACCCTTGATGTAGCGGAGAATGTGGTGATCAGCGTTGAGGTGCGGTTGTCTTGGAGTGGATATGAATTGGCTTAGGACGTGAACGACATACACGAGATCCGGGCGCGTTATGGTGAGGTAGATAATGCGCCAGACTAGCTGTCGATAAATGGATGGATCCGATACGAGTTCTTCATCTTGTTCGGTGAGGGCCAGGTTCTGATCGAGTGGTACGGTGGCTGGTTTGGCGCCGAGGAAACCGGTGTTGTCGAGGATCTCTAGAGCATATTTTCATTGGCAAAGGGCGATCCCTTGTTTGGACCGTGCAACTTCGATTATGAGAAAGTATTTGAAGGGACCCATGTCTGTGAGCTTAAATTGGTTGGCGAGAAAGCGTTTCGTGTCCTCTATATCATGCAAGTTAGTACCAAAAATAATAACATCATCGACATAAATTTAAAGAACAATGAACGTACCTTTGTGATGTCGAATGAACAAGGAATAGTCATCCCATGATTGGCGAAATCCGGGTTGTTTTAGAGAATTGGAGATCTTTAAAAACCATTGTCAAGAGGCTTGTTTAAGCCCATATAACGACTTATAGAGTTTGCAAACTCTCGCCTCCCCTTTCGATGAAATCCGGGTGGCAACTTCATGTAGACGTCTTCCATAAGATCTCCATTAAGGAAGGCGTTGTTGATGTATAGTTGGTGCAAGTGCCATCCATGGATGGTAGCCATGCCAATGAGGACTTGGACGGTTGTGAGTTTTACAACAGGTGCAAATGTCTCGTGATAGTCGATTCCTTTTATTTGGCTATATCCTTTTGCGACGAGGCATGCTTTATATTTTCCGACCGTCCCATCAGGTTTATATTTGATTTTGTATACCCACTTGCACCCAATGGGGTGTTTTTTGGGTGGTAAGTGGACGAGACTCCATGTGTTGTTGTCTTCGAGAGCCTTGATCTCGGTTTCCATGGCGTCTTTCCATTTCTTGTGACGGCTAGCTTGCGAAAAAGTCTTGGGTTCTTTCTCAAGCATGATGTTAGAAGCAAAGTGTTTGTAATCCTTTGAAAGTCTATCATAAGATAATACATGAGTTAAAGGAAAAGGTTTACCCGAAAGAAGGGCATTCGAGGAAGATGATGGCAATCCGAACGAGAGGGTAGATTTGCCTCAACATGGAAATCGCGGATGACATTTGACGGTCGTGTTGGGTGGAAAGATCGTTGGGGAAGTGTGGGAGGTGGAGGCAGAGGTGGAGGGGGAGGTGTGTTGTCGTGAATGTTGGGTGGCGAGGCTATGGCTTATGTGGGTGGAATATTTTGTGGGTTAGAGAGAAATGTGGTTTCAGGTTTTGAGGTTTGAGCGGAAGTGGGTGGGTCATCATATATTAGTGGAGAATTTGTGAAGTTAAGAAGAGGTAGATCATGGTTGGGCAAGGGTGTTATGGAGAGGGTCGAATATGGGAACTCGGTTTCAAAAAAAATAACGTCACGAGAAATGATTTTTTTCTTTTTGTTAAAATCATAAAGTTTGTATCCTTTGGTACCGGGTGGGTTGCCAATAAAAATACACTCAATAGAATGAGGATCAGATTTGTTTTGGTGAAGAGCATGGGTTGACGCAAAACATCGGTATCCAAATACGTGTAAATGAGAATAAATAGGTGGTTTGCAAAAGTTTTTCAAAAGGAGTTTGGTTTTGTAAATGAAGAGTTGGCATTTGATTAATAAGATATGCGTCGCCCCAAAAAACTTTTGGTAAACGAGATTGGAAAAGAAGCGCACGAGCCACCTTTAATAAATGTCTATGTCTTCGTTCGGCAACGCCGTTTTGTTGAGGCGTATTAACGCAACTAGTTTGGTGTAAAATACCTTTGGAAGAGTAGAAATCATTGCAATTAAACTCGGGACCATTATCACTATGAACAATTTTAACACATTTGCCAAATTGATTTTTGATAAGCGTAAGAAAATGTATAACAAGAGGATGAGCCTCGACTTTGCTCTTCATAAGATAAATCCATGTGAATTTGAAATGATCATCAACAATTGTTAGAAAATAATGAGACCCCGTTAAAGAAGGAACATAATAACCACCCCAAATGTCCATGTGAAGAAGATCAAAACAAGATAAACTAGTAGAAGTACGTAATGGAAAAGTATTCCGAGTTTGTTTTGCCAAAGGACAAATTAAACATGAATGTTCGGTTGAACCTTTATTTTCAAAAACCGGAATTAAAGAAGATACTTGTTGTGACGGGTAACCAACTCGTTGGTGCCATAGGGAATCCGAGATGATGACGTTGCAAGGGATGGATTGCGACTGGGAGTCGAGGCAATATAGCCCATCTCGTTCATATCCCATCCCAATCATCTTCCCCATCCCAATCATCTTCCCCGTGCGGAGGTCCTGAACAATACATATTTCAAGGATTACTTCCTTGAGATATACTGCACGGGCCGTGCGTTTTATTCTGTAAGAGCAACGTGTTTTCAATTTTTTTTGAAGGAAGAAGGAAGAAATTCATACATTGGGTTGCCTCCCAAGAAGCGCTTGTTTAAGGTTATTAGCTTGACCTTCCATCAACTTTAAGTACTCGGATCAGGAGGGTCGGTGGTGCCCTGCTTGATCTGATCAGGTGTGACAACAAGCTTCAATCGATGACTTTACACCTTGAACTTTCAAGAGTTCTTATGCCATATCTCAACTGTCCCACCTCTCAGAACTCGAGTTACCCTATATGGTCCTGACCATCTTGTCCCCTTAGGACCTGGAAACATGTTAGATATCTCATGAGATAACAACACCATATTTCCACTCTTGAACTCAACCTTTGTTCTAGCCTTCTTCCTTTTCTCCGGAGTTCCCCTTTTCATCAACTTAATGGTTCACCATTGTTCTAGTCCGGATCTCCCAGGGATATATCAAGCAATCGAGCAATGTTGGATATGATCTCATCATGTTCAGGATTAACCTCAATCTTATAACAAGTACCTATAACATGAGTTGGTGAAGTGTCTTTGTATATCTCAAGGAAGTAATCCTTGAAATATTTATACTCAATCTTCTCTTTTCCTATTGTGAATGAAAGCTTCCCATTCTTGACATCAATATTAGCCTCAACGGTGGCTAAAAAGGTCTCCCAAGGATGATAGAAGTCTTATCACTAACCTCCATATCAAGTATTATAAAATCTCTTGGTATGAAAAACTTTCCCACTTTCACAGGAACATCTTCTATTATGCCCACATGATGAGTAACAAACCTAATAGCCATAAGGAGACGCATCTTGGATGGAACAGGCTCACCTAATTTCAGTTCTTTGCAAATTGACAAAGGCATAACATTGACACTAGACCAGAGATCACAAAGACAGTTATAAGTCAGATTGCCAAAATATACAGGGATAAAGAACTCACCCGGATCTTGTAGTTTCTTTGGCATCTTCTCAGCATAATCCATTGTTAGGGCCACTGTCTCATAGTCCTCCAGCCTTCTCTTCTTGATCAGAATCTCTTTCAGAAACTTAGCATACACGAGCATTTGAGTGAGGACATCTGTGAAAGGTATGTCAACATACAACTTCTTCATCATCTCCATAAACTTCACAAATTATTGCTCTAGCTGAATCTGAATCCTTTTTTGAGGAAAAGGTAGAGGTGGCTTGTACGGTGGGACATAGTTGGGTTCCTCTTCTTGTGGCTTCTCCACATGCTCCTTAGTCGCTTCTTTTGCTCTTGGACGGTGCTCCTCCAACTGTTTTTCGTCACTCAGAGTGACAGCCCGACAATGCTCCTTGGGATTGACTTCAGGTTTACCAAAAAGTTGACCAGTCGGCCTAGGAACATTCATAGCAATTCGGGCCAACTGACTCTCAAAATTGTCCATCCTCTTAGGCAAGCAATCAAAACTGTTAACCTTCTTAGACAAGGCTTCCATATAAGAAGCCATGTTCCCCTGGGTTTTAGCTATTTCCCTCAACACAGACTCAAGTGTAGAGTTCTCAGAAGTCTGAACATGATCTTGATTCTACAGTTGTGAGACTCTTGGTTGGAACCCAGAAGGTGGTCTTTGTTGAGCCTCATCACTCTTGTAGGAGAAGTTTGGATGATTCCTCCAACCAGGATTATATGTGTTCGAGTACGGATCATTCCTGGGACCCCTGTTGAAGTTATTCGTGTAGTTCTTCCCGAGACTCATTCTGGGAAGCAAAAGATGACATGAAGATATAGTGTGATCGCCTTTACCTCAAAACTGACAGGCTACACCAGAAACAACCCGTGTGGATTGACTTGCACCCTGCCCTTGAGATGTTTGCACCAACAAACTCAATCTCTTGATTTTTGGAGCCATAGCATCTATCTGAGCTTGGTGGTGTGTATCTAAACTGACCTCATACATGCATGTAACCCTCTTGGAATTTGAAGCAGAGTGTTGGATTGTTAGTGTTACGTCTGAGGGAAAAAATGCTTTGTTCCCACATAAGGTGCAGCTGAATATTAAAGCAAGAAAGAATGTATTTAGAACTCATGATATATAGTGGAAACCCCAATCAGTCAAATAACTAACTAGGGAAAAACCACTACCTTCAAGCTTCTCGCTTGAGATGATTTTGAAGAGTCTACTTGTCTTATTGATTTCTTGATCGGTTACACTTGTAGCATGGACTTCAAACCCTAGACTTCCCACCTTGTTTTGAATATCTTCTACAACGATGAACACGTGCTCACTCTTCTAAGACGTACAAACACTTCACTTTTCTTTTTCTCTCAATGAAATGCTTGGAGTTCGTTCTCAAGAAATTAATCACTCACTTCTATTTATACAATCCAAAAATCCCACTAACAAATAAAATCTCACTCTCTTATTTCCAGTAACAAGAAGATATTATTTGACACAATAAGATAATTTCTCAACCGATTCTATTATCTAAGGAAAGATCTCCCAAAATAATATAACCAAGATAAGATAGAATCTTCTCTCTCCAAATCTTCTAGTTGGCGTAATCAAACCAACTTTCCATTTCCAACCGCAGGATCTTCAAGGATTATCTTTGTTATCTTTACACCTGCCTTCTTTATGATATTCACAGCTTGTTGTTGTGACGGCACTATTGTTCCTTTGGAGGTAACAAATCATTTAGAAAACTCTTTGTTCCCTCTGCGTTACTGTTCTGCTGATCGTTCCCTGTGATATATTTGTTTTATCCTGAAACACTTAGTCACAATATTAGTTGAATGTTTGTTACCATCAAAACCAAAGAATTCAACAAATTCCCCCCTTTTTGATGGTGACAAATATCCTTGACAAAATAACACATAACTGAGATAAGGATAATAGCATGAAGAAAATTTTCCCCTTTAAGACATCATAGTTCCCCCAAAGAGACAGTAAAGATGAATGCATGATAAGTTCCCCCTCAGCTAGACCACCCATCATATTCCCCCCATCATATTCCCCCTTTTGGCATCATAAGAAACTTAAGAAAAATTTCACAAGAAAAGTAAACACATCTGGATAAGCAACCAACCCCGTTTTTCATTAATATAACATAAACATGCAAAGAATACTGCACAGACAACTACAAAATAAGCAAACATGATCAACATGCAATCAAGGCAAACACAAGGAACAAAGACAAAAAAAAAAAACTAGGCAACTAAGGTGTAGATGAGCTAGGAACAAAAGCGGGATTGGTTAGCCGGAGAAAGACAAATCAAGCACAATCAGTGCCTATGGAGGGAGCAGAAGGACAAGTAGCAATCAATGCACACACTTCCTCCATAAGATGACTTTGCTGCTCCGCCAAAAGAGAAATTGCGCGGGAAAGCCTCCTCACAGCCGTTAACATGTGAGAATCCATACTTGGCACATTGTTTTGTTCCCCCATCAGATTCTACACCATTAGACTCATCCTCATCCATATCAGCTTCCATCTCAGGTTCAACCTTGACCCAGCCAACACCTTCTTGTAAAACGAATTGCATCTTGTGCAGGTTACTGGCATCCAACCTCCAGAAAAATAAAGATTCATCAGTCCCCTCTTTGCATACCTTGTGGTATTCAAGTTTTTTTTTGCACTGGGGAACGGTAGAGCAAACTTGCTGAAGTCACCATATAAATAGGAGGAGAGAAACCTTGAGAATCCTTTTTCAAATCTTTTCAGTTACCAAGGATAACGTTCATAATTCTCTTCTTTCCTTCTCTTTGCAAAGATCACAACCAAAAGAACTTATCTTGTAGAAGATTGTGTCCATGTACATCAAAGCCCACAAAATCTTGATCAAACCAAAACATCATGCAACCATCAAATCAACCCTAAATGCACATCCTCTTTTCCACACAGCTGATGGTCATCATTGCACCTCAATCCTGTCAATTCCCAGCCACGATACACAGAGGCAACGATCCGACTTCTTAGCTTTCCGAAAAAGTATAAGGGTGTGATACGGGGGTAACATTACCAGAGAGGGTATAAAGAACATCACACCAAAAATATATGAGAATTTTTAATTAATGTTTAATCATGAAAGAGAGACTCTCAGTTGTGGATGATTAGAGGGGCTCATAGGGAGCATCAATCATGATGGCTAGGTTAAGTTGTAGAGTCAACAATCATTTGAGCTTATAATGAGGGATCAATGCATCCAATTGACTCTTTTGGGCCAAAAGAAAGTTGTTCCAATTGGTATTATGAAAGCATAGATGATCATGTAAGAAACTTGCAAATTAGAGAAGTATAGGCAAGAAGCTAAGCATGTTATCTACACAATGATCAAGGGAAAGATTGCAAATAAAGACACGACACTTACACTAAGGCAATTTATCAAGTATTTTAGCCAATCATTGAGGGAACAAAATAGGTAGACATTTAGTTAAGAGAGATCATACCAAGTTCCATGCGAAACTGTTCAAAGGGTTCCCTATTGAGTGCCTTGGTGAAAATGTCGGCGATTTGATCATTGGTTCCACAAAAGTCCATGGACACCAACCCTTTCTCCACACAATCATGTAAGAAGTGAAGTATTATCTCAATATGCTTGGTACTTGAGTGCTGTACAAGATTCTTGGAGATATTTATAACACTAGTATTGTCACATAGAATGCGAACAGAGTCGAGAAGAATACCATAGTCACTGAGTTGTGGCTTGAGCCATGGGACTTGAGTACAACAAGCTGCGACGGCTATAAATTCGGCTTATATGGTTGACAAAGCAACTAAATTTGCTTTTTCGACCCCTAGGAAACTAAGCACGACCCAAGGAACTGAGCTATTCCTGATGTACACTTTCTATCCACTTTGTTCCCTGCAAAGTCAACATCTGTGTATCCAACCAGATCGAAGTTGCATCCCCTGGGATACCACATCCAAAGATCATCTGTCCCCTTCAAGTATCTCAGAATCCTTTTCACTACCTTGAGGTGTATCTCCTTAGGATCAGCCTGGAATCGAGCACATAGACACACACTATACATAATATCAGGTCTACTAGTAGTGAGATAAATGAGCGAACCTATGATTCCTCGATAGAGCATTGGGTCAACTATTTCTTCATGTTCACCTTTCCCATGTGGTTGTTGGGAGATATGAGAGTAGTGAAGGGCTTTGCATCGGTCATTCAAAACGTCTTGATACACTCCCTGAGATACTTCTGTTGATGAACCCTTGTTCCATCTTCTCCCTAAGAAACTTGAAGACCCAGGAAGAACTTCAGTTCCCCAACCATGCTCATCTCAAACTCACTGGCCATAAGACTTGAAAATTTTTGAACCAGTTTGTCATCTGTAGACCCGAAGATGATGTCATCCACATAGACATGCAGAAACATAGTGTGCTTTCCCTCCTTCAGTAAAACAAAGTCTTGTCAGTCTTCCCGCGAACGTATCCATGTGATAAGAGGAACTGAGATAGCCTATCATACCAGGCCCTGGGAGCCTGCTTAAGACCATACAACGCCTTGTCAAGAATATAGACATAATCATGTTGAGAAGCGTCTTCGAATCCAAGGGTTTGCTCCACATAGACTTCCTCCTTGAGAACTCCATTTAAGAAGGCAGTCTTCACATCCAATTGTTACAGTTTGAAGCCATGAAAGGCTGAGTATGCAATGAGTAGTCGGATGGCTTCCAAACGAGCAACATGAGCAAAGGTTTTGTCATAATCGATCCCTTCCTGCTGGTTATAGCCTTTCACCACCAGCCTTACTTTGTTCCTTATGACTTGCCCCTGATCATCCAGCTTATTTCTAAATACCTACTTGGTTCCTATCACAGTTCTGTTCCCTGGACGAGGGACGAGCCTCCAAACCTTGTTCCTTTCGAATTGATGGAGTTCATCTTGCATAGCACTTATCCAGTCCAGATCCTTCAACGCTTCTCCTACATTTTTGGGTTCTTACAGAGAGAGAAAAGCATTAATGGAACAAACGTTTTGCAAAGTAGAGCGAGTGCGAAAGTCTGTAAGGATTTGATCCACTGGATGAGCCTTCTTTTGCTGGTAGTTTCTCACTTGCAGAGAGGTGAGATCAAAATCATCGAAATTAGTATTACCAGCATCGATACTATCACCGACTGTCCCCTCAGCATCAAGACTTGGGCTTTGTTCCTCATGGGGAACCTGAGGACAATCAGACGACTGAGCACCTTCACCTGACTCAATGTTACTGGCAGAGTCTTAAGCCCTTTGAGTTGATCGATGAATCATCATGACTGTCACGATCAAGAGAGGCACTGTTTATATCATCATTGGGCACGATATCCAAGACACTGCTTTCCATAAGTTGAAAGCTATCTTCCTCAGAGAGACCAATATTTGAAGGAATACCAATCATTTATTCATGCACATTGTTACCAGCCATAACAGATTCATCAAAAACCACGTGAATACTCTCGTCTACCTTCCTTGTCCTCCTATTGAAAACTTTGTAGGCCTTGCTATGGAGAGAATATCCTACAAAGGTGCCT
The DNA here is from genome assembly GCA_027886185.1 of Rheum nobile. Lineage (NCBI taxonomy): Eukaryota > Viridiplantae > Streptophyta > Magnoliopsida > Caryophyllales > Polygonaceae > Rheum > Rheum nobile. The sequence goes on from WOAB01000003.1 coordinate 1,125,921, forward strand.
TCATCACTTCTCGGATCAAGCTTTCCAAGAGAATCTTTCCCATTGTTGTGGACGAAGCACTTGCAACCAAAAGTCCGCAAATGAGAGACATTAGGCTTTCTCCTTCTTAAGAGTTCATAAAGAGTCTTGTTCAGCAGCGAGCGAATGGTTGCCCTGTTCAACACATAATAAGCAACATTCAAAGCTTCAGCCCAGAAATTCTTTGGGAGGCTACTAGCAATAAGCAAGGTGCACGTCATGTCCTCCAGAGTCATGTTCTTCCTTTCCACAACACCATTTTGTTGCGGAGCTTTGGGTGCTGAGAAGTTGTGTCTTATGCCATTGTTCTACAGAGGGATAGAAACTGGGAGTTCTCAAATTCCGTCCCATGATCAGTACGATTGGTACCAAGAGACTGTCCTAGACTCTTCTCAACAGATTTGAGCCAAGATTCAAACTCAGCAAACACTCCGTCCTTCAGGGATAGAATGCCTTTAGCTTTTTCTTTCTGCTCCTCATTGATTTTGGCCAAATCACTAGACAACTTGGCATTGATTAGTTTCAGCATTAAGGATTCTGATTCCAGTGAGGTAACAGAGATTCCAGGGAAGTAATCTTTTCAGTGAGCTTAGGACATTCATCACAAGGATTAGAGGAAGATGATGAAAGTTTCTCAACATTGGTCACTTTTTCGGCCCAACCTTGTTTTCATCGATCAAACTTGAGATCATATCATCCTTTTCTCCAATCTGCTCACTAAAAAGACTATTCTCATGAGCAAGTTTCTTAATGATAAAAATTAGTTGTTCTTTAGACTTGGTTTTCAAACTTGAAATGAGTTCAAATTCATTTACCTTAGAGTCATGTAGACTACTTTCAGCCATGAGGTAGAGCATGTTGGAGACAGAGTTGCAGCTTTTTGAGTCATGAGGACTCTCTATGGCCATCAAGTAGACACCCCTTGAATGAGAGGATTCTTCATCTTTTGAGTCAGAATCTCCCCACGTTGCCACCATTGCTTGCTTTTCTTCACAAATCGGAGGAAGACCTGCCTTTTTCTTGAAGCAGTTTTTGGCAAAGTGTCCCTTGTTTTGACAATGGTAGCAAACGACATCCTTCAGATCTTTGTTCCCTTCGGAGGAACACGGGGTGCCTTTGCTTCGGGACCATATTCTCTTCATCGCTCTGGTGATGAGAGCAACATCTTCATCTCCATCCTCATATTCATCTTCAACTTGAGACAAGTCAAAGGATCTTTCAACTTTTAGAGCAATGCTTTGAGCCTTCTCAGCTCCCCTTCGACTCATCTTGGAATTATGGACGGAAGCACTGCTTTCTAACTTGGAAACAACCTCTTTCATAGTGAGAGCTTTGACATCAGTCTGGGCATAAAGAGCAAGAGCAATCATGTCCCATTGAGGATTGAGACCTTGCATGAATTGATGAGTGAGTTTCCAGTCAGGAAGCTTCTCGCCAAGGAACTCCAATTGGCCAACTACTCCTTGGAAGCGGGAGTAGAAATATGGAACGTGTTCACTTTTTCCTTGGGAGATGTAATCATACTCCTTCATCAGGGCAAGGATACAATTCCTTTTGACATCCTCATTTCCTTCATGGAGACGCTTCAAAGCATCCCAGATCTCCTTAGCTGTTTGTAGCCGATGATCTTCTTAAGATCAGCATGGAGCAAAGCCATATGAAGGATCTTCTTGGCCCTGTTATTCTTCTCCAGCTTTTTCCAATCAACATCATCGTAGTCAACCCTTGATTTTGGTTTTGTTGCATCCTTATCATCTATAATTTGAAGGGGACCGACTTTAATGATTTTCTAGATTTGTCCATCAAGGGAACATATGTGGGACTCAATTTGATCAACCCATCAATCCTATTTTCTAGCCTTCAGAGTTGGTGGTTTCCAGAATGAGTCACCGATAGCATTGCTTGACAACATCTTTCTTGCAAACTCTTAACGAAAAACAATCTAGAGACTAGGCTCTGATACCAATTATTGGATCGTTAGTGTTACATCTGAGGGAACAAATGCTTTGTTCCCACAGAAGGTGCATCAGAATATTAAAGCAAGAAAGAATGTATTTAGAACTCATGATATATAGTATAAACCTCAATCATTCAAATAACTAACCAGGGAAAAACCACTTCCTTCAAGCTTCTCGCTTGAGAGGATTTTGAAGAGTCTACTTGTCTTATTGATTTCTTGATCGATTACACTTGTAGCTTGAACTTCAAATACTAGACTTACCACCTAGTTTTGAATCTCTTCTACAATGATGAACACGAGCTTACTCTTCTAAGACGTACAAACGCTTCACTTTTCTTTTTCTCTTAATGAAATGCTCGGAGTTCGTTCTCAAGAAATGAATCACTCACTTCTATTTATACAATTCGAAAATCCCACTAACAAATAAAATCTCACTCTCTTATTTCCAGTAACAAGAAGATATTATTTGACACAATAAGATAATATCTCAATCAATTCTATTATCTAAGGAAAGATCTCCTACCGCAGGATCTTCAATGATTATCTTTGTTATCTTCACACCAACCTTCTTTATGATATTCGCAGCTTATTGTTGTGACGGCACTGTTGTTTCTTTAGAGGTAACAAATCGTTTAAAAAATTCTTTGTTCCCTCCGCGTTACTGCAATGTCGATCGTTCCCTGTGACATATTTGTTGGATCTTGAAACACTTAGTCACAATATAAGTTGAATGTTTGTTACCATTAAAACCAAGGAATTCAACACAGAGCGAGCATCATCATAATAATGAGAATGTTGAGCAGTACTCTCAATCAAATCCCAAGCATCATCAACCTCCATGGTCATAATTCTACCTCCAACTAATGCATCAAAGATTAGTCGGGTAGAACTATCAACATCGTTGTAGAAGACATATAGCAGGGTCCATTTTTGTTGCCCATGATGGGGGCATAACATTAACAATTCCTTGAATCTTTCCCACCCCTCATAGAGAGACTCTTCATCCTTCATTTTGAATGTAATAATCTGATTCCAAATCTCAGCAATATTCTTTGGTGAAAAGTATTTGTTGAGAAATGCCTTTGTTAACTCGTCCCAAGTTGTTATAGAGCCTAGAGGTAGGGATTTGAACCAAGCATTGGCCGTATCTCGTAGAGAGAATGAAAAGGCTCGCAGGAAAATCGCATCTTGGGATACCTCATGGATCTTCACAGTTTCCATTAGCTCAATAAAAGTGGCCAGATGTTGGTGTGGGTTATCAGAAGGTAGACCTCCAAGCTGAAGTTACGAGCTTGCACCGGAGGTCGGACCACACCAGAAATAGGACCAATGTGATTTGACATCACATAATCACCAAGCGTCATGCGTGGTACCTGAACCTGTAGAGCAAGATCGATCTCCACTCTGTTGTCAGCCATTGCTTGTTCGCTGGCTCCGCGTTGTTGTCTTCTTCTTAAGTGAAAAGCACGCTTAGGTTCGGGATCATAGTCGTTGAGATTACCAGCGCTCAGGGCTCTTCGCATATGAAGAAAACAAGTATGAAAACAAAGCAACAAAAAACAAGATAAAAAATAAAACAAAGACTTAGTCGAAACAGTTGTAAGAAAACAATTGATACTAGCAATGTTCCCCGGCAACGGCGCCAAAAACTTGATAGGATAAGAACCTACCCACAAGCGTATATGATCAGTTATAGCTTTTCAAGTGTCGTTCCCACGAGGACTATATAGTATCGATTGTAACTTTGACTGTTAAGCTAGGCCAAACAATGGGAATTTTGGTTGAACTAGTAACTAAAATTAAGAAACAAATACAAGCGATGATTGTAATCAATGGAGGGAAGATTTCCAAGGCAAGGGATCCCCACAACTATGCTTCAATAGACTCAACTAGATAAATATCTGAATTTAGTTTGTCTTTGTTGAAGGTAACTATCTTAGGTAATTACTGATTCCTCTCGGGTGATAGCAAATGTGCATATATAGATTCAATTAACATCCACTCTCGCGACTTACTAATCAAGATCTAGATTCTTTAGGCGCTTAGAATCTAAGGTCAAACTGAATTAACATCACCGCCTTGCACGACTGTGCGGTGGAATGCACTATCCCTTGAAGGAAATCTGAACCAACTACACGACCTCCTATGATTTTTTGCGCAACTCTCGTTTTAGCTCGATTCCGCCCCGAATTTGCTACGGATCGCCACGTTAGCCTCCAGACGACAACAAGGGTACCAGCAACATCTTCAGAAAGTCCCAGAAATTCACCAAAGTATCTGAAATGCACAATTTTCGCTTGTAGACATCCATAACAAATAAAACGATGCAACTAGCTACAAATGCAAACTAAAATGCATAAAACGACCTAAACTATAACATAAATGCATGTCCTAAATGGATGTTATCACCTTTTTGTACTCGGATGATGAAAGTGCAAGGATGCTGGTGGGGGAAATAGTTTGATTTTCAGATGGGCACGACATTATTGCTTGGTATTGTGGTTGTTCATGTTGCACTTTTCACAATATTTGGCAGTACCATTGTTTTGGCTCTCTAGTGGTCGTTTGACGGAAAAAGCCGAGGTGTCGACTTGCGCCGGTGGCTTGGCATGAGAGATCTTGGCCTATTGTTGGAGTACCATTGATTAGGCCTTGTTTGGTTCAGGAAATGGATCCAAACCAATGATGGTGCTCCAGATTTGTTCATACTCGAAATTGAGACCCATAAAAAATACATCGTCTTTTGGTTGTTGATGAAGGTCTTGATATCGGCAGTGGCCGCGTAAGAACACGGCGAAAAGCCCGTGAGTGCATCCTTTTCATCCCAAAAGGATTTTAGTTTGGTAAAGAATGCACTAACGGAATTCGTCCCTTGTTGACAATCGTGAATTTCTTTTTCGATATGAAATAGAGAAACGATGTTAGTTTGAGAAAAAAAATTCATGGAGTTCAAGCCAAATACCTCGAGCGTCTGTGCAATGAATAACACTCTTTGAAATGTCTTTGGACATTGAGCCAAGGATCCAAGCTTTGACGAGAATGTTGCACCGTTCCCATTGCAACTCCTCAATCGGTTTGTTGCTTGGCTTGGGCAGCGATCCGTCGAAAAAGCTGGCTTTGTGTTTTGATGGTAAGAGCCATCATCATAGATTGTTGCCAAGTTGTGTAGTTATCTTCCACCAAAGGTAGCGACACCATGACGGCACCCGATTGATCGGAGTGGTGGAGAAATAGAGGATGATTTGATTTCTCCCATGGCTCGGATTTTTTAGTTTCGACTTGAGTGTTGTCGTCCGACATGGGGAATAGTGTGGAGGATCGGATTGTATGAACCTATAGCTCTAATATCATGAAGAACGTCAACAATGCTTGAATTGTATTGTCAATTGTGTCTTGATTACAAATGAAGAAGAAGATATTAGGAGATAATTATGCTAATGCTAGAGGATGTCTATTGATAACAGGAATTTGTCGTTCTAATTCCTACTATGCAAAATATCCAAACAAACCCTAAACCGTAGTCCTATGTAAGTAAAGGTCGAATCCACAGGGAGGCGGATTCTATCTTAGTATGCAATTTATATGTCAATCCAAAGTAACCAAAGGGGGGTTTTGTGAGTTTAAGTAATCTAAACATGCAAAAGTAAACAAGCGAAAGAGTTGTGAAATCAGTGATGGGGAAAGCACTTAGTCAAACAACATCCACTACTCGTATGACAAGTTGATCATAGAAAATCATTCAAAATCTCATTCAATGGAAATTCCAATTCCTTTTCAGATATAACTAATAGCACAACCAGATACTATTAGCACTAACTAATTAAACAACCCTGAAACTATCAAGATTCAGTTTAACAACAGCTTTACAGATAGGAATATAGGTGGATACAATTCTAGCATAAAACAACCAGCTTTTATCCTAGAATGTAAATCAATTCTCTTCTGCATAAGACTAGCACAACCAGATACTAGTACGATGCAGTTGCTACTCTGAAATAGATATGCTCAACCAGTAACAATCTAAATCTAGCAATAGATCAATAACGACAAACCCTAGTTGCGTCCAAGATAGAGATTATCAATATCAATCATAAGCAATCAAGCAAGAGAATAGATAAAAACCATGCAATAGATTAAGAACGAGAGTCTCACAACTGAATCAAAACGAAAGCTTCAGCGTCTGACTAAGCCAAGGAGGCTTAGTTCTTCATAGCAAATACGTAGAATGAAATTAGGGTTCGAGAGAGTTGATGATAGGCAAACAAGCCTTTTTCAACCCTTAAATACTAAAAGACAAATAAAGCTAAGTTAACCTAAAATGAAATAATAAAAAATAATAAAATAATTCGAAATAACATATAAGGAAAATCGGCTCGGCGGTACTTCAGACGTTCACGGCGGCCGCTGCAACCTTCACGGCGGGCGCCGTAATTGCGGCGGTCGCCGTCTTTCCACGGCGGGCGCCGTGGACAAGTCGTAGCTAATGCTTCTGGAATGGATTTGGCGGCGGTCGCCGTAAGTTGCACGGCGGGCGCCGTGAACTCGTTTCTTCCTCCTTTGTCTCCTCAGCTCCCGAAAGCGTGTCTTCAGCACCTCCTCGCCAATACTTCATAACTCCTTGGCGTCTACTACTGGTGGCTTCCTCCTCGGTGTCTCATATGATCTCCAAAATAGCTCAAACACCTCCAAATACACCAACTTCGCCTCCAAACGCCATACACATGAATGTGTCTAAATCTACCCGAATGACACCAATAAAACCTCTAATGACTCTTACTTAAGCCATACAAAGTAGTGCTTATCATCTATCCTCATATAAAGAGATAATTAAGGGCATATTATCTCAAGATAGAAAAACCTAAATAAAAAGGATTCTATCCTCTAATACTATGCGTATTTATGTGCGACACACGACTCGTTATATTGAATGTGCTTTTTGTTATGTCAAATTCTTAAAAATGCATTATATGGTTCTAAAAGATATTAGTGAATTCATTTCCCCCCCTGTAAAACTACATTTATAATATCTTCCTATTTGTTATTTTGTTTTCATCATAATAATTCTTAAAATCCATACTAAATTAATTGTGGAGCAAAACTAAATTAATTGGGGAGCAAAAGGCAGCTTCATCATAATCTTTTAGAGTAATAGTGCAAAACAATATTGTATACAATTTTATAACCATTAGGGTATTTACAACCCACATACCCAAAATTTCTCAACAAATCCAAAATAAAGATAAAAATAAAAATAAATCAGAAAAATGCACACTTTCTATATAAAGTTTTTAATGCGTCAGACAAAATTTCTTATTCAAGAGATCAAATTTTACAATTAGAAATTTTTTATTTATATTTTCTGAAGTTTACAGGTTTAATCTTTTTAATATGCATTTTGGATGCTCTTACCATTCACCATAGCATGCTTTAAAAAGAAGAAGCATTCAGCGTAGCAACCAATCGCCATGTAAGTTGACATCATCCCTGTAGTTGGTAGTCATACACTTATACTTGTTCTAATAATAATATTTTTATAATCGTATCAACAACCTATAGTGATTCTTAATACTCGTATAAATAAAAACGGAAAATCATATATAAATGACATGGTAGCCACTAGCCAGTTAATTGGCCCATGATTATGCTTTTTGGATAAACTTAGCAAAATTCTATGGTTCTGCTAAAGGGATCTGAATATGAACATACTGTATTGTTTTAATTAAATCTAGGTTTTGTTGGTCCAATCAAGTTATATATTTATATTTTATGAAAGTGGTTTCTCCAACTTTGGAGGGTGGAAGTTCTGTTCTGGTTTGAGGATAATCAAGTTTCTAGTAGCTAATTTTAATTCCTTCATCTACCTTGTATTTTTATGTAGAAATTCTACCATAAAAGTATATATATGACTATTGTTGGAACGATGATGTTTTTTCTAATTTTGATGATGATAAACTCAATGATATTTGATGGTTTTTAGTATTACTATGAGTTTCAGGAAACAAGTGAATTAAAGGAACGATGAAAACCATGTGATGAACCAAAACAGAGAATGAAAGGAACAGAGAAGTCAACAATGAGGAACAACGTGCTGGAACAAACGAGAAACAGAGACACGCGTTAGTGAACAGGAAAGGAAGGGAACAACGCCAAGGAACGCAGAGACGCGCGCGCTGTAGCCCTTGCGATTGTCGAATCTCTTATTTATGGAAATAGATCTTGAAGAAACAACTTGGGCCGCAAGAGATAAAGTTGTTGAAGATCTTCTGGTTAGGAAAGATTAGAAAAGATTGTATAGGATTATTTTATCTTATTTTCCTGAAGTAAAACTATGGTAAATTAGATAGAATTCCTAGACTATAAGAAATGAAGTCGTCCACTTCATTTCAACAAGAAATTACGGCATTTCCACAGAACTTAGAGCATTCGGAGAAAGAGAAGAACTTACAAGGATGAGACTTTGGTAAGTTGAGTACTTGTTAGGGTTTTGATTGTCTTAGGTGTTGTTAGGAACGTTACAATAAGATGTCTAGATATCTAGGAGTAAACTAGATTGAGATAAGACTTGCTTGATTGGAATTCCAGAATTAATAACACAAGTAGACTTTTGAAATCCTACTAGGGAAACCTAGAGGTAGAGGTTTTTCTTAGTTAACTAGTTGGTTGATTAAGTTTTCCTCTCTAAGAAACTTTGTCTGTTACGCTGTTATTCTGTTACGATATTCCGCTGCCCAAGGAACAGTTCTACCGTTCCTTGTACTAACACACTCGATTCTACAATTGATATCAGAGCAAGTTTGTTCTAGATTGTATGTCACTTATAGATTTCCAGGTAACGATGGCTGCTACCACTGTCGAAGTTGGTTTGAACTCTTCAAGGCTTCCCTTGTTGCTCGCTGGCCAATACCAACATTGGAAGGCTCTCTTCATCAAGTGGGTCCAAAGTAATGATTACCAATGCTGGTTGGTCATCTCCCTTGGAGATCTTAAGATTGTTGATCTTGAGAAAAAGAAAAAGCTGAAGAAATGGGATCAAGAGGATCTCCAAATCATGGAGAAGAACTGCAAGGCTGCCATGCTCATCAACAATGCTCTTAATCAGCAAGATGTGCAAAAACTTCAATCTTGTGAATCTGCCAATGCTAAGTGGCTTGCCCTAGAACAAATGTACATGGGAAGTAAGGACCTTCGTGAGATAGATCGTTTCACTGCCAAGAAGGACTTCTACAACTTCAAAATGGAAGAGAATGAAGATGTGAGTTCTTACCAAGCAAGGTTTGAGAAAATCACTGCAAACTTGACTGCTCACTCTATCAAGGATGAAGAAATCCTCCCTGACGAGAAGATCCTTATTATCATTGATGGGCTTCCTTATCGTCATGCGATGACCAAGGCCATTCTGAAAGAGAATCCCAACGCTGTCAAACTGACGTTCCATGAGGTCTTTAGCAAGATTCAGAAGTATGACAATGAAGAGAAGGCTGGAAGAAACAAGGACTCCAAGAACAAAGGAATTGCTTTGATGGTTGGAAAGGTTGTTGATAGAATTGAAAATGACCTCGATGACAATGATGGCTCCGATGATCTTGAGGTGGTGTTACTAACTAAAGTCATGTGTTCCCTTTACAACAAAGGAAGGAACAACAGAAGTGGGAACGGTGAGACTCGTGACATCAAAGACATCACTTGCTACAACTGTAATGAGAAGGGTCACTATTCTAGCTCATGCCCAAAGCCCAAGAAACCAAGCAAACCTTCTGGGAACGATGAGAAGAAAGCTTTTGTTGCTGTGTGGGGGCAATGAGGATGACTCAGATGGTGAAGACCCTGAAGCCTGGGGTGGTAAGATGTGTGCAATGGCTCTCAATGACTCTACTACTTCGCCTGATGATCTCAAGGTAAATCCTGAAACATTTTTGAAATCTCTTGTGAATTATGATAAGAAATCACTGATTTCTCTCATAAGGGAAATGTATGCTGAACATTTGAAAACATAAGAGGAACTTGCTAATTCTGAAGATGAGTGTAGTAGTTTAAAAGAAAACCTATCTAATTTAAAAGAAAACCTATCTAACACTGCTAATAGCTTAACTGTTCCTTGTTCTTCATGTGATGCTAATCGTGAGGAACTTTAGAGGTTAAGAAATGAAAAGGTCTCTTTGCTTATGAATGAAGTCTCTAACAATACTGATGCAAGTAGTGTAGTTGGATCAACTAAGCTTGAGGAATAGATGTCAGAGATGAAAGCCTATGTTCAAAAAATTCACAGCATGCTAGTAGAACAGAAAGCTGAAACTGACAACATCTAGTTTGTAGAAGCAAGGTATGGTATTGGTTACATAGGTTCCAAGCAGAAGGAAGATGATCCATCTATTCTGGAACTTTGTGAAGCAAGAGATAGGGAACTACAGGATGCTAGAGAAAAAAATCACAATCTTGAGGAACGTGTCAAGGTTCTTAAGAGTGGACTGGATGAGAATCAATCGTGGTACACTGGACAACCTGCCCACAAGATCTTCCTCAAGCAGTCTCAAGGGAAGCAATCCAACGTTCCTTGTCAAGAACGTGCTAAGCAACGCAAGAGCGTTGTTCCCAACATAAAGTATGTTCAGATGGATCAATTCAAGTTGTGTTGGTATTGTGGGGACAACAGAAATTTGCAGAGAGACTGTGAAAAGAAAAAGAAGTTCTCCGAAGAGCACACAAAGAGAAGTAACAGTAGGAGCAATAATGTGAACTTGAATGACTTCTATAATGATTCATATATGCATAATCATAATCATGCTAACTCTAGGAAGAAAATTGTTGTCATTGATTGGGCTATTCCTAGGGAACAATTGCATTATGTGTCTCGACCAGGTAAGGCTAAGCTTGCCTGGGTCGCCAAACCTTAACCTTTTCTGTTCATGTTAAAGTAAGGGGGAACGAGAAGTGGTACTATTAGAACGATGATGTTTCCTCTAGTTTTGATGATGATAAACTCAATGGCATTTAATGGTTTTTAGTGTGACTGAGTTTCAGGAAACAGATCTAAAGGAACGATGAAAACCATGTGATGAATCAAAACAGAGAACACAAGGAACAGAAAAGTCAACAATAAGGAACAACGCGCTGGAACAAAAAGAGAAACAAAGACACGCGTTAGTGAACAGAAAAGGAAAGGGAACAGCGCCAAGGAACGCAGAGACGCGCGCTGTAACCCTTGCGACTGCCGAATCTCTCTTTTATGGAAAGAAATATTGAAGGAGCAACTTGGGCCGCAAGAGATAAACTTGTTGGAGATTTTCTGGTTAGGAAAGATTAGAAAAGATTGTATAGGATTATTTTATCTTATTTTCCTTAAGTAAAACTAGGGTAAATTAGATAGAATTCCTAGACTATAAGAAAGGAAGTTGTAAACTTCATTTCACAAGGCATTCACGGCATTTCCACAAAGAGAAGATCATTAAGAGAAAGAGAAGAACTTACAAGGACGAGACTTTGGTGAGTTGAGTACTTGTTAAGGTTTTGATTGTCTTAGGTGTTGTTAGGAACGTTACAATAAAAAGGTCTAGATATCTAGGAGTAAACTAGATTGAGATAAGACTTGCTTGATTGTAATTTCAGAATTAATAACACAAGTAGACTTTTGAAATCGTACTAGGGAAACCTAGAGGTAGAGGTTTTTCTTAGTCAACTAGTTGGTTGATTAAGTTTTCCTCTCTAAGAAACTTTGTTTGTTACTTTGTTATTCTGTTACGATATTCCACTGCCCAAGGAACAGTTATACCGTTCCTTGTTCTAACACACTCGATTCTACAGGTACATTGACAGCGCTTGTTCGTGCCAAATGATCGGAAAAGCAGATCAACTCACCTCACTTCACAAACACTCAAGAGGGAGTGTTGCTCTTGGAGACAAGAGATGCAAAGAAATCATTGGAACAGGCGAAACAAAACTAAACTCCAGCATCACGGTAAGAGAGGTAAGTTTAGTTAATGAACTTGGTTTTAGTTTGTTGAGTGTTGCACAGCTTTACGACCAAGGGAACAACAAGACGGTCTTTACTTCACAAGAATGCTATGTCAAAGATCGTGAAACCAAGAATATAATTCTGAGAGGAGTTAGATTCAAGAATGTGTACATTATGGACAAGAATTTCAAGCCAAAGGAAGTTCTATACTTTGCGTCTATAGCTGATGAGACGGAACTGTGGCATAGAAGGCTTGGACATGCGAATCTTCGACTCATTCACAAGCTGTATGCAAAGGAACATGTTCGTGGTCTCCTAAATGTTCGATCAGAGTTCCATGGCGTCTGTAATGCTTGTGTAAAAGGGAAACAAACCCGTTCCTCCTTCAAGTTAAAACCTGATGTAACAACTTCTCAGCCTCTAGAACTGATTCACATGGATCTCTGTGGTCCCATGAGGATTAGAAGTCATGGAGGGAACATGTATGTTTTCGTAATTGTCGATGATTATTTTAGATTCACTTGGACAATTTTTCTGTCTTTGAAGGATGAAGTCTTCACCGAATTTGAGACGTTCATCAAGAAGGTGGAAACAAGTTTGGGAAAGAAGCTGAAAGCTATAAGGTCTGACCATGGAACGAAGTTTGAAAACTCTATGTTCTTCAACTTCTGTGAAGAAAATGGAGTGTCACATGATTTCTCCGTGCCTAGGACACCACAACAGAATGGGGTTGTGGAATGAAAGAACGGGACTCTAGAAGACATGGCTAGAACTCTCCTCATTGCAAGCAATCTTCCAAGAACCTTCTGGGCAGAAGCTATCAATACTGCTTGTTATATACCCAATCGTGCCATGCTTCGTCCCTTATTGAATAAAACTGCTTATGAACTAATAAGGGATCGCAAGCCCAATATTTCCCACTTGCGTGCTTTTGGATACAGGTGTTATATTCACAACAATGGGAAGGATAACTTAGGGAAGTTTGACCCACAAAGTGATGAAGGAATTTTCTTGGGATATGCAAAGGCAAGCAAGGCTTACAGAGTGTACAACAAAAGGTTATGCAAAATCGAAGAAAGCATCCATGTTGTCTTTGATGAGAACTCCAAAGGTGCCAGTGGAGAGTTAGAGACAACGTTCCCTGAGGAAAGTTACCCAAAAATTCAACAAGAGGATTCTAATGATGATGACAATGGTCCTTCTTCTCGACCTAGTCCAGGTCGTGGGAACGGTGCTCCTAATGCTGATAGCGTCTCCCCATCTTCTCCAGAATCTTCTAGTCCTGATGATTCTCACAAAAAGGATACTCCAACCAATTCTGCACAAGACGCAGACGTTCCCTCTACATCAACTGTTGATTCAATAATAGTTGCGGCCCCAACTAATTCAGAAGCTATTGTCACTGTTCCATCTGGAACTTCTAGTGATGATATTGTTGATGATTCTCAGAGTGATGAGGAAGGAACATACCAATTTGAAGATGCCCCATTGCCTCCATCTTCAACGAACGACTCTAAGACACAATATGAGGATCCATCTCTACTCGTGTCAAAGAATGTTCGAATTCAAAAGGCTCACCCCACTCATAATCTAGTCACACCTTTTGGTGAAAGAGGTTTGCATTCTAAATTGAATATGTTCTGTGCTTTCCATGCTTTTATTTCTCTTGTAGAACCCAAGACTATCAATGAAGCATTGAAGGAACCTGACTGGATCGTAGCTATGCAAGAGGAACTACATCAATTTGAAAGAAACAAAGTCCGGCGGCTCGTTCCTTTACCTCGCAACAAGCATGCTATTGGCACTCACTGGGTGTATAGGAACAAGCTCGATGACTCTGGGGTGGTCACAAGGAACAAAGCAAGGTTGGTTGCTCAAGGCTACAATCAACAAGAGGGGATTGACTATGATGAGATGGATGTGAAGATTGCATTCTTGAATGGATATCTCCAAGAATAGGTATATGTGAAGCAACCCTCTGGTTTTGAGGATGCCAATTTTCCCTCGCATGTGTATGCTTTGGATAAGGCATTGTATGGTCTTAAGCAAGCACCTCGTGCTTGGTATGATAGACTTGCACAATTTCTTCTCTCCAATGGATATCGTCGAGGAACGATTGACAAAACTCTGTTCCTTCTGGAACAAGAAGGTAAGATTCTGGTGGTTCAAGTCTATGTTGATGATATTATTTTTGGTTCCACTAACCCTGCTCTTGTAGAGAATTTCAAAAATCTTATGAGTAGTGAGTTTGAGATGAGCATGATTGGGGAACTGTCCTTTTTCCTCGGATTACAAGTCACTCAGACTAAGAAAGGAACGAAGATCCATCAACAAAAATACATCAAGGAGTTGTTGAAGAAGTATGGTATGGATTCTGCAAAACCCATCGTTACCCCTATTTCTCCTAACACTCGCTTGGATGCAGATTTAAATGGAACAACTGTTGATCCCACCATGTATAGAGGAATGATTGGTTCTCTCCTCTATCTCACGGCCAGTCGGCCATATATATTGTTTAGTGTGTGTCTCTGTGCTAGATTTCAGGCCAACCCCAAGGACTCACACTTGAAGGAAGTAAAGCGAATCTTTCGATATATCAAAGGAATGGACCATCTGTGTCTATGGTATCCCAAGAACTGTGATTTCAATCTTGTTGGATTCACAGACGCTGACTTTGCTGGGCACGTTGTGGATCGCAAAAGCATCTCTGGAATGGCACAGTTCCTTTGTCCCTGTCTTGTCTCATGGGGTTCCAAGAAGCAAAACTCTGTGGCCCTTTCCACTGCAGAAGCTGAGTACGTCGCCGCAACAAGTTGTTGTGCTCAGGTATTGTGGCTCAAACAACAACTGGAAGACTTTGGTATGTCTCTTGGCACCGTTCCTATTATGTGTGATAATACTAGTGCCATTAATATTTCAAAAAATCCAGTTCATCATTCACGTACTAAGCATATTGACATTCGTCATCATTTTCTACGTGATAATGTTGACATGGGCTTTATTAGAATGGAATATTGCAGGACTGAAAATCAAGTAGCCGACATCTTCACCAAAGCACTAGACAAAGGTCCATTCGAGTATCTTCGATTACTCCTTGGCATGATCTCTCTAAATTGAGGACCTTCACACCCATTATTCCCTCAATGATTGGCTAATTTGTTTCACATATATCATGAAGTATCTTGCTTACATTGCTTTTCTTGAACTTACTATTTTATGATTTTTGTATGCTTGAATTGCTTAGTTTTAGGGTCTAGCTTCTTTGTCTTTTGATTTCTGTTGAATTACTTGATTGCATGCTAACATCTTATTTAAGACCCAAAACAACCAATTTGATGATTGAACCCTCATTACAAGCCCACATGATAATTGGTTGTACAGCCTACCATTGCCTTGATTCAGGTAAACGTTCCTTATGATCTTTCTTTGATAAACCTTTTACTGGGAATAATTATCTGAGTTGTTTTTCTCCCTACCATATGTTTGGATATACTATATTTTGTGTGAACCCAACATTGAAATATACAGACAAGCCTCGCAAACACTCTTGGTCTCAGGGGGAACGACGACTGTTGCTCAGATTAAGGGGGAACAGATGTGAATGGAACGCGGAATTTGAATCAGTGGCTGGTATTTATTAGGGTGTAGGTGAACGTTGGAACGACTCTCTGTGAGATTTGACTGCTCTGTGGCAAGAACAATGACGCAGTAAACGAAGTAAAAAAGTGGCCGTTATTGGAGGAGAGAGAAACGATCTCATGATGGATTTTTGGCAAGTCGGTTGAGATGATTTGGAAAGATTTTATCTTGTAAAAGATTTTATCTTTCCTATAAATACTTGTCATTCCATTCCAAAGTTCTTCACCACTATTCTCTCTTGCTCTCTGCTCTCTCAAACCTGTGAAATATCTCAAAGCTTATTGTCTTCCATGGATTCTCCAAGTAAGATGATCCCCACCGACAAGATGTCTAAGGCTGAGATGGACGCCTTCATTCTTCAACTTCAACAGGCCAAGGCCACCCGCACTACATCGACAACCACCGGCGTGCCAACATCTGTTCTAGAGGTTGCACATGCCGCCTTCCAACAAGCCATCGACCCCTCTGCTTCTACATCGACACCAACACCGATGCCATCCTCCTCTGCTCCGTCCCCATTAAAGGCCCAAGACCTCAATCCTGTGATGGCGGTGGTTTCTATGGAGGAACAACCACATCCTCAACCCATCGAAGAAGAGGAAGTCTCTTCCCCTTCCAAGGACAGAGTCAAAGAGGAGGAACAGTCGATGCAATCTCTGGAGAAGGAACTTGGAGTTAAGACCGCTCCTTTGGCGCCGCCTCTACCTTGCAAGTGCAAACTCGCCGATCTTGCTACTACTGCTCATGACGAGGAGGAAGTATAATTTTTGGAGCATTGAATGGCTCCAACGGCATAGTCGACACCGTCAAAGTCTGGTGGTGATGAAACTGCTCCCAGACCTCTAAAGGCACAACTTCGTTCCGCTGTGCAAACTGAGAAGAAAAATGCCAAAACTCTTGGCAAGGCAAAATTGGAGCTTTCCGTCTCCACCACCACTATCCCTGACTTGATGAGGAATCGACCCCGCCATTAGTGCCAACCTTTAATTGGACCGATTACTAGGTCAAGATTGAAGGAACTACGTCAAGAGCTGGAGACGTTTATGGCACATGATGTATCACATGACGAAGAGGACAAGTCCAAAGTCAAGGCGTTGACTTTATTGGTCAACGTTACCTATGTTTAATAATCTTATTAATTTCTGCATTGGTTATTTTAGGATTATTATTTAATTGTTTTAAGCCTTCTATTTCCGGATAATAGAAAATTAGCTTTAGACGTTTTTGGGAAGCTAGGGCCGGCCCTCTATGGGTATTTAAGGCTCCCTTGTCTTCTTCATTAGTTAGATTTCTCATATTGTTAAAACACAAAAACAGAGCTTGGGTTTTGCTTTGAAAACTCGGCTCCCCGTGAGAGTCTCAATTGATTGTTCTTTCCTGCTTAGTTGTTTTCGTCTTTGTCAAGTCCCTCTGGAGTTGGTGATTTCGTACTTCATAAGCAATCCTCTCCGTGCTCCAAGTTCGTCCGCGATTCTTGGTTGTGTGGCGTTGTAGAGATCGGGTTGATAGATCGTTCGACAAGGTTCCTTGCTAATCAAGCAAGCGGGTTTTCTCGTCGTTTCTATTGGTTCTATCTATTATCCTATCCATTAGTTTCACTTCCGCCATTGTTTTAATCTTGTGTTTTCTTTTGTTTTGAGATCCGTTGCCTAGATCCATCTTCTACACGGCTAACCCCCGTATCATGACTTCTCTGAAGGTAAAAAGATTCTTCCACCGCTTCTGATTCGAGAGAGTTTCTTTGCTGAACACAACATGGAAGAGATTCTGGAGCTTCTGTGTTTCCAAGGATGGGAACGGCTCTGTTCCAACAGGGCGACAGTGAATGAAGTGCAGATGCGTGAATTTTACCACTACTTCTATCTCTCCAAGGCCGATGCTCTGTGTGGGTCTACCAAGATCAGTGGTGAAGACCTATCCTTCACGCCCAAGGTAATCTCCTCGCTCCTCTCTGTTCTTTTGGGTGGCTTCTTTGAGGTTCCAGCGAGTGAGGTCAATGACGAAAAGATGGCGTGTATGGAACGGCTGTTTGGTTCAACCACTAGGGAGTTGCACACTGAAAGGCTGACATTGGCTCAGCGAGTGGCTTTCCACATTATTTCCAGGGCTGTGGCACCTCGCCAAGAGAAGTGCAACACCATCACCCTCTGTGACTTCTTTTTGCTCGATCATTTTCTGCGAAGGGAAAAGATTGACCTCCCTCGAGTGATTTTGTGCCACATGGAACGGTGCAAAGCAAAGTCCCACTCTTTGGCCTATCCCGGCTTGGTGAAGATGTTGTTGCTCCGAGATGAAGCTTATCTCGAGGAAAATGAAGTGTCTCTGGGAAGTGAACTGGATTCTGCTGTTGTGAAGAAGATGAAGTTTAAGGGTGACTCAAAGGGAACGAGCACTGTGACTGCCAAGAAAGCAGCTGGTGAAGGAACGTCTAAGGGTGGCTCAATTTAGCATCAGATTCTGGCTGAGCTTAAACAGCTGAACATCATCATGAACCTGCTCTTGGATCACTTTCTGAGCAAAGATGAAGATGCTGCTGAATACCCTGAGACTTGAGTGTTCCCTGTCACTACCCAGCCCATCTGACCCTCTGTTCTTGTTTTTCTATGTTTTTATGTCTTTTGTGTGATTGTTCCTTGTCTTTTGATGATAGTTGTCTAGGTTCCTTAGCGTTGTACTTCTTTCTACTTAATGAATGAAATATTTTAATCATGATTTGCATGCGAGTCAAGACTTTGTGAATTCTGTGATCTTTTGATGATGCCAAAAGGGGGAAGTATGGAAAATGTGAAACCCAAGGAATGGTTGATAACAGAAGCTAGTGCTAAGGAGAATGTCAATATCTTGATCGTAGTATATGTTTGATTACATGTGATTGACTTCTTACTTGACTGTTTTGAATGTGCACATTTTGAAGGAGTTTGTCATCACCAAAAAGGGGGAAATTGTTGGAACGATGATGTTCCCTCTAGTTTTGATGATGATAAACTCAATGGTATTTGATGGTTTTTAGTGTGACTATGAGTTTCAGGAAACATGTTAATTAAAGGAACGATGAAAACCATGTGATGAACCAAAACAGAGAATGAAAGGAACAAAGAAGTCAACAATGAGGAACAACGCGCTGGAACAAACGAGAAACAGAGACACGCGTTAGTGAACAGGAAAGGAAGGGAACATAGCCAAGGAATGCAGAGACGCGCGCGCTGTAGCCCTTGCAATTGCCGAATCTCTTATTTATGGAAATAGATCTTGAAGAAACAACTTGGGCCGCAAGAGATAAAGTTGTTGAAGATCTTCTAGTTAGGAAAGGTTAGAAAAGATTGTATAGGATTATTTTATCTTATTTTACTTAAGTAAAACTATGGTAAATTAGATAGAATTCCTAGACTATAAGAAAGGAAGTCGTCCACTTCATTTCAACAAGCAATTACGGCATTTCCACAGAACTTAGAGCATTCGGAGAAAGAGAAGAACTTACAAGGATGAGACTTTGGTAAGTTGAGTACTTGTTAGGGTTTTGATTGTCTTAGGTGTTGTTAGGAACGTTACAATAAGATGTCTAGATATCTAGGAGTAAACTAGATTGAGATAAGACTTGCTTGATTGGAATTCCAGAATTAATAACACAAGTAGACTTTTGAAATCCTACTAGGGAAACCTAGAGGTAGAGGTTTTTCTTAGTTAACTAGTTGGTTGATTAAGTTTTCCTCTCTAAGAAACTTTGTCTGTTACGCTGTTATTCTGTTACGATATTCCGCTGCCCAAGGAACAGTTCTACCGTTCCTTGTACTAACACACTCGATTCTACAATTGGTATCAGAGCAAGTTTGTTCTAGATTGTATGTCACTTATAGATTTTCAGGTAACGATGGCTGCTACCACTGTCGAAGTTGGTTTGAACTCTTCAAGGCTTCCCTTGTTGCTCGCTGGCCAATACCAACATTGGAAGGCTCTCTTCATCAAGTGGGTCCAAAGTAATGATTACCAATGCTGGTTGGTCATCTCCCTTGGAGATCTTAAGATTGTTGATCTTGAGAAAAAGAAAAAGCTGAAGAAATGGGATCAAGAGGATCTCCAAATCATGGAGAAGAACTGCAAGGCTGCCATGCTCATCAATAATGCTCTTAATCAGCAAGATGTGCAAAAACTTCAATCTTGTGAATCTGCCAATGCTAAGTGGCTTGCCCTAGAACAAATGTACATGGGAAGTAAGGACCTTCGTGAGATAGATCGTTTCACTGCCAAGAAGGACTTCTACAACTTCAAAATGGAAGAGAATGAAGATGTGAGTTCTTACCAAGCAAGGTTTGAGAAAATCACTGCAAACTTGACTGCTCACTCTATCAAGGATGAAGAAATCCTCCCTGACGAGAAGATCCTTATTATCATTGATGGGCTTCCTTATCGTCATGCGATGACCAAGGCCATTCTGAAAGAGAATCCCAACGCTGTCAAACTGACGTTCCATGAGGTCTTTAGCAAGATTCAGAAGTATGACAATGAAGAGAAGGCTGGAAGAAACAAGGACTCCAAGAACAAAGGAATTGCTTTGATGGTTGGAAAGGTTGTTGATAGAATTGAAAATGACCTCGATGACAATGATGGCTCCGATGATCTTGAGGTGGTGTTACTAACTAAAGTCATGTGTTCCCTTTACAACAAAGGAAGGAACAACAGAAGTGGGAACGGTGAGACTCGTGACATCAAAGACATCACTTGCTACAACTGTAATGAGAAGGGTCACTATTCTAGCTCATGCCCAAAGCCCAAGAAACCAAGCAAACCTTCTGGGAACGATGAGAAGAAAGCTTTTGTTGCTGTGTGGGGGCAATGAGGATGACTCAGATGGTGAAGACCCTGAAGCCTGGGGTGGTAAGATGTGTGCAATGGCTCTCAATGACTCTACTACTTCGCCTGAGGATCTCAAGGTAAATCCTGAAACATTTTTGAAATCTCTTGTGAATTATGATAAGAAATCACTGATTTCTCTCATAAGGGAAATGTATGCTGAACATTTGAAAACATAAGAGGAACTTGCTAATTCTGAAGATGAGTGTAGTAGTTTAAAAGAAAACCTATCTAATTTAAAAGAAAACCTATCTAACACTGCTAGTAGCTTAACTGTTCCTTGTTCTTCATGTGATGCTAATCGTGAGGAACTTTAGAGGTTAAGAAATGAAAAGGTCTCTTTGCTTATGAATGAAGTCTCTAACAATACTGATGCAAGTAGTGTAGTTGGATCAACTAAGCTTGAGGAATAGATGTCAGAGATGAAAGCCTATGTTCACAAAATTCACAGCATGCTAGTAGAACAGAAAGCTGAAACTGACAACATCTAGTTTGTAGAAGCAAGGTATGGTATTGGTTACATAGGTTCCAAGCAGAAGGAAGATGATCCATCTATTCTGGAACTTTGTGAAGCAAGAGATAGGGAACTACAGGATGCTAGAGAAAAAAATCACAATCTTGAGGAACGTGTCAAGGTTCTTAAGAGTGGACTGGATGAGAATCAATCGTGGTACACTGGACAACCTGCCCACAAGATCTTCCTCAAGCAGTCTCAAGGGAAGCAATCCAACGTTCCTTGTCAAGAACGTGCTAAGCAACGCAAGAGCGTTGTTCCCAACATAAAGTATGTTCAGATGGATCAATTCAAGTTGTGTTGGTATTGTGGGGACAACAGAAATTTGCAGAGAGACTGTGAAAAGAAAAAGAAGTTCTCCGAAGAGCACACAAAGAGAAGTAACAGTAGGAGCAATAATGTGAACTTGAATGACTTCTATAATGATTCATATATGCATAATCATAATCATGCTAACTCTAGGAAGAAAATTGTTGTCATTGATTGGGCTATTCCTAGGGAACAATTGCATTATGTGTCTCGACCAGGTAAGGCTAAGCTTGCCTGGGTCGCCAAACCTTAACTTTTTCTGTTCAGGTTAAAGTAAGGGGGAACGAGAAGTGGTACTATTAGAACGATGATGTTTCCTCTAGTTTTGATGATGATAAACTCAATGGCATTTAATGGTTTTTAGTGTGACTGAGTTTCAGGAAACAGATCTAAAGGAACGATGAAAACCATGTGATGAATCAAAACAGAGAACACAAGGAACAGAAAAGTCAACAATAAGGAACAACGCGCTGGAACAAAAAGAGAAACAAAGACACGCGTTAGTGAACAGAAAAGGAAAGGGAACAGCGCCAAGGAACGCAGAGACGCGCGCGCTGTAGCCCTTGCGATTGTCGAATCTCTTATTTATGGAAATAGATCTTGAAGAAACAACTTGGGCCGCAAGAGATAAAGTTGTTGAAGATCTTCTGGTTAGGAAAGATTAGAAAAGATTGTATAGGATTATTTTATCTTATTTTCCTGAAGTAAAACTATGGTAAATTAGATAGAATTCCTAGACTATAAGAAATGAAGTCGTCCACTTCATTTCAACAAGAAATTACGGCATTTCCACAGAACTTAGAGCATTCGGAGAAAGAGAAGAACTTACAAGGATGAGACTTTGGTGAGTTGAGTACTTGTTAGGGTTTTGATTGTCTTAGGTGTTGTTAGGAACGTTACAATAAGAGGTCTAGATATCTAGGAGTAAACTAGATTGAGATAAGACTTGCTTGATTGTAATTCCAGAATTAATAACACAAGTAGACTTTTGAAATCCTACTAGGGAAACCTAGAGGTAGAGGTTTTTCTTAGTCAACTAGTTGGTTGATTAAGTTTTCCTCTCTAAGGAACTTTGCCTGTTACGCTGTTAATCTGTTACGATATTCCGCTGCCCAAGGAACAGTTCTACCGTTCCTTGTACTAACACACTCGATTCTACAACTATGAAATTAGAGAAAGGATTAGATGAGGATGAATGTTTATATGAGAAATGAGGAAGTTTTTTTTATCTCTTGGATGAGTTTAAAATCAAGGATAAAGATTAGGAAATCATTATGCACATGTCAACCTTATTAAGGATGTTTGATCAGTTAATTTATTTCGGTTCAAATTTGTTTCCTCTTTTTTCTGGCCAGCTTTTTTTGTATGTTCATAAACTTGTACCGCGTGTTCATAAAACTTAATTGTATTGTGTGTTCATAAAACTTCAACTATGTACTGTGTATCTATGTTTTTTACCATGTGCCCATTTATTATCACTTACGTGTTCATAAAATTTGAAAACGCATAATTTACGTATTTTCAAAACGCGTAAATTACGCGTAATTTACGTGTTCATAAAATTTGTACTGTGTATTCATAAAACTTGTACTATGTGTTCTTCAACTCATTGAAAATGCGTGTTCATAAATTTCTGCTTGTGTATTCATTTATTTTCACTAATGTGTTCTTATATTTATACCGTATGCGCATAAATATTTGTTTGTTTGTTTGTGCATTTATTGTCACTTGTGTGTATCTATGTTTTTTACCATGTGCCCATTTATTATTTAAAAAATGAATACTATGTTTGCATTTATAATCACTTGTGTGATCATAAAACTTGTACGTGCGTTTATAACTTGTATTGTGTGTTCTTCAACTTATTAAAAACGTATACTTTATGTGTTCATAAAACTTGTACCGTGTGTTCTTCAGCTTATTGAAAATGCCTATTTTATGTGTTCATAAAATTTGTATTGTTTGTTCATAAAACTTATACAATATTGTAAATATGGTCACTTGGATGAGAATAATATATATGAACACATGTACGCATATTTTACGTGTTCATAAAACTTATATTGTGTTCATAAAATATATGCACAACTGAAAACAAAGATCTTATTTTCCGTTGAGCAATAATACGAATAGATTTTGAATGGCCTCCTCGAAATTGATACAAATAATGCATTTTTTCTACGTCTCTGAGCTATATATCCTCGTTTAACTCTGGTCATTGAATAAATAAAATTTTGCTAAGCAACTAAATGGTTTTATTTCTGGTTGAGTTATTTTTTTCTTTTTTCATTATGTAATACAAAAATATATGAACACACATTATAGAAATTTTGATATCGGAGAAAGAATTAACGCGAAAATTAATGGTTAAAAAAATATTAAAAAATTTGTCTGATCAACGTTGATCCACTAAACTTATCATAAAAATAATCTCTTTTTTTCTGCCTGAATTTAAATGAAGTTATGCTTACTAATTAAATTCCCTTCCGCTTCTAATCAAAAGGTCGGTTTGTTCTTCATGAATTGATTAACGTATTTTCAACTATATTCATAGTTTTTAATAATATTAGCTAGTCTTAATTTTTAATAAAATAAATAACTTTAAAGTATATTCATAAATCAAGTACAGATATCTATATAGTCTTAAACGATCACCAACTGAACGACGTGCTCCCAAATGCTAATCTACATTTGTTGCCTTCACGATCTTGGTTTACTGTTGACCTCTTCCTTCAACTACAAGCCAATCCCTGAATGTGTTTATGTATGTAAATTAAAACATACAAGAAAAGGACAAATTCTTCCTCTAGAAGATTTTGTTTACTTTTTGGAGGTGAACTATATAGTATATAAATATGAACTACAACATAAATAAATCAAGGATAATTTCTCATAGAAAAATATAATCTACAGAATTTGAATAAGATTACATGTCATTTTCATTTAGTTTATGCTCGTATACTGACATTCACGTCCATTTGCTACATATTTGGAATTGACTTTGTAAATAGCTACTGCACAACTATATTTGTAATATGTGAAATTTGTTTTTGAGTCCAAGAGTTCGAACCATATATGTGTCATTATGTTACTACTGTCATAAAGTTTCCAATACAATTGGATATTACAAGTTAGAACTTACAAGAAAATGCTAAATTTAGTCCATTCCACGTCTATGTTATTAAAATTTTTGGGAAAAAATAAAATAAAATTCTTCACGAAACCCAAAATTCAAATAATGTAGAAATCAAGGGTTTCATGATGAATTCATATGAGCTTTAGATACATGATTCCAGTGAAAAAACAGCATATGGCTTAGAAACAAGAGCCCTAAATTATAAATTTGAGGGGATGAAGCATGCACATTCTGTCTAATTAATCATGATAACAATGATTTTAAAAAAAATGAGATTGATTTATTAATTAAAGCTTTTTTGGTGATAAATTTTATTTTTTGCATTACACGTATACAACAAGAAGATAAAAAATAACATATTTGACCCTCCCTTGGTTATGATTTCAAACATATAAATCTCCTGGAACTACCAAGTTCAAAGCCATTATTTCTTCTGCCCTTGCATTCGAAATGGAAATCCATTTCCAACAAAACCAAGTTGAAAGCCCTCAAAAGATGGCAGCTTCAGCAAACAAGGCCAGCAAGCTCAAGGCCACAAGAGCCAAGAACAACGGCAACAACCACAGCAAGTTTGTGGGCGTGAGGCAAAGGCCCTCCGGGAGATGGGTGGCTGAGATCAAAGACACCACGCAGAAGATCAGGATGTGGCTCGGGACGTTCGAGACCGCTGAGGAGGCTGCTCGAGCGTACGACGAGGCCGCTTGCCTCCTGCGCGGGTCCAACACCCGAACCAACTTCATGATCACCCAAGTCTCCCCTGACTCCCCCTTGGCCTCCAGGATTAGAAAGCTCCTTCACAGCAAGAAGAACACCAAACAAACTACTAGTCTTGATTCTCCTACTACCACCACCACCACCATGTCTCCCACATTGGCTAATTACACCACCACATTTGGTGCTAATAACACCATCAGCTTCGCCGCCTCTAGTCCTCCCAGCAGCGGCTACTGCATCAATCCTGGCGTGGGGGCGTTTGATTACTCTGTTGTGGGCGAGAAGATCCAGCAGACCCAGATGGTTGATCATGGATATAGGCCTGGCTTGAGCTCTTGTGTGGAGAGCTATGAGAATGTCGCCACGTGGGGTGGAGGATACAATGCGCCGTTTGTGCAGGAGGATTTTGCTAGGAACGTGGCGTTCCCCGAGCAGAGTTCTGAGCTCGGGTTCTCGGAGTATCAGAGGATGGAGATGGAGAGGCAGATCTCGGCTTCCTTTTACGCCATCAATGGAGTTCAGCAGGAGTGCATGGAAGCTGCCGGGTTTGTTCATGATCCTACTACTGCTTCTGATGCTCTCTGGGATCTTCCTCCGCTGTGTTCATTGTACTGTCCAATCTGAACTTGATGTGATCTTCCCCATTTCTAGCCCACATTTGGGCTCCAATTGCTGTCTTGTAAAACAAAGGAAGAATTTCTGTACTAGTTTTTACAATTTTGTCCCCTCTAATTCTTAGGATTTTTCAAGAAACTCTCGTAACAATCAGGAGCTTTAAGAGAGGATCTGATATTTCTCCTCTCCTGATGTACTATATACACTACCATACTATCTTTGAAGCTTGTAACTGTAAATTCTTGTAAGCAGCCATTTTTTAATTGGAAAAAAAGGTTTCTTTTTGTTTTAATTGAAGGAAAAAAATAAAGGTTTCTTCAAACATTATTATTGTACAAATTAGCTTCAATTCATTTCCATATTTTCCCTATATATGTCAACCCTATGTTCTTTTGCATCCAATTGTATTTCTCCGCCATTTCATTTTCTACAGAAAATGGCAAATCCGAGCTCATTTTAAAAGTAGCCACATTAGTAGTTAAACTCATCCAAATAAGTCATCTTCCCTAATCATATGAATACGGTTTGTAACCAAACAATACTATCAGACTATCAGTGCAGGAGATCCAAAACTTACCTTTTGAGTCATAGAGGTGTTGTGTCATGATTAATATTTTGAAAGTCTCTGCCTCTGCTTACTTTCTTATTCATCAAGAACATGCTAAAATAGCTCTTCATATTGGAAATCAAGTTGTCAAACTACAAGCTTGCAAATTCGAATCCCGTGAACACAATGCAGCAGATATATTTACAGATGCAATTCAAAACAACAACTAACACCTTCCAAGAAAAGAAGAAGGAAGAATCAGATTTTTCCACCAAAATAAACTTCTGAAGCAGACATATAAACAAAATGCACACCTGGGGAAGCTGTAAGATCTCAAACAGCAGGAAAGATGGAAGAAGAAACTGATGAATTTCTAACAACATGCTTTGGACATTTTTAGAAATGACTCACACCTTAATACTCTTCGCCCTCATCGTCGTCATCTCCAGCTTCAGCACCGACCTCTTCATAGTCTTTCTCGAGAGCAGCAAGATCCTCACGGGCCTCTGAGAACTCACCTTCCTCCATGCCTTCACCAACATACCAATGCACAAACGCTCTCTTAGCGTACATGAGATCGAATTTGTGGTCAATTCTGGAGAAAACTTCACCAACAGATGTGTTGTTGCTGATCATGCAGACTGCTCTCTGCACCTTGGCAAGATCACCACCAGGGACAACCGTTGGTGGCTGGTAGTTGATACCACACTTGAAACCGGTAGGACACCTGCCATTATGTTGAAGAATTGATATTCAAAGGAGATTAGTTTTCTTTGCTTCATCTCCTACGACACTCAATCTAAAACTTGGAAGTATAAAAAAAAGGCGACCATAAAAGAATTAGATGTGAATAACACAAACACCATCAATAAAATCTTCTGCTTGGTCTACTCTCAAGTACATTTGAGAAAGGCAGAGGCAATAATTCTTTCTTTTTTTCTTGAGGGTGCAATGGGTCAATCAGGTAGCTCAAATCATTGTTGTACCATTTTATGCCAGATCACCATTAAAATATGCGAATTCATCAGCTACAACACTTTGAAATAGAATTTCAGAAAGAAACAAACCATGTGCCTGTGCCTTGAGTGATACTCAGTGGCCCCACAAAGCCATATACCAGAAATTGACAAAGCAGCAAAAAATGAAGGATTTTATTACTCACCAGTCAACAAACTGAACGGTTCGTTTCGTTTTAATCCTGGCAACAGCAGTATTAACATCTTTGGGAACAACATCACCACGGTACATTAAACAGCATGCCATATACTTGCCGTGCCTTGGGTCACACTTAGCCATCATGCTTGAAGGTTCAAACACAGCAGTTGTTATCTCAGCAACTGAAAATTGCTCATGGAAAGCCTTCTCAGCAGAGATGACGGGAGCATAGGATGATAACATAAAGTGGATGCGAGGGTATGGAACAAGGTTAGTCTGGAACTCTGTGACATCAACGTTGATGGCTCCATCAAACCTCAACGAAGTGGTCAATGAGGATATAATTTGGGAAACTAGACGATTCAAATTGGTGTAATTTGGCCTCTCAATGCTGAGGGATCTCTTGCATATATCATAAATTGCTTCATTGTCCAAAAGCACGGCAACATCAGTGTGCTCAAGGAGAGAATGGGTGGAAAGCACACTGTTGTAAGGCTCTACAACTGCGGTCGATACCTGATAAACAGGAATACAATTGTGTTACGAGCATTGGAGAACAGACAAAGGCTTGAAAACTGCACTAATTTCATCTAGAGAAACGTTCTTCATTCAATAACTAAAACCAGGAAAGCTTAATGTGTGCGAAGCAGCTGAACTAAAACCAATAAGCCGGTCCATAGTAGTCAGTCAAAGCACCTGCGGGGAGGGATATATTGTAAATCCGAGTTTTGATTTCTTTCCATATTCTACAGACAGGCGTTCAAGAAGTAGTGAGCCAAACCCAGAACCAGTCCCACCACCAACAGCATTAAATACCAAGAACCCTTGCAAACCAGTACAGTTGTCAGCCAATTTTCTCACTCGATCAAGGCAAATGTCAATAATGTCCTTCCCCACTGAAAGCACAGATTTAAAACAACAATAAAAAATACTAGAAGACATAGTAGATGCTAATCCAGGTACTGATATATGATCTCATGTAAAGCTCTTGCCTGTATAGTGCCCCCTGGCAAAGTTATTAACAGCATCTTCTTTACCAGAAATAAGCTGTTCTGGATGGAAAAGCTGTCTATAAGTCCCGGTTCTGACTTCATCAATAACAGTAGGCTCCAAATCAATGAACACAGCTCTAGGTACATGCTTGCCAGCACCAGTTTCGCTGAAGAAGGTGTTAAATGAATCATTCTCAACGCCTACAGAGGTATCACTGCAAGTCAAACAAAGTAGGTCAGCTCCCAAAAGAGAAATTTCGAATGAAGCACCACAAAGAAAACAATCCTATTCCTCAGGACATTATAGCTTAGCGCCTGTTTGGCACATGCCCATTATGCAAGTTATCCGTATGAGCACATTATAGAATATGTCTCTGAAGTCAAATGCATTAAGAATGCTTTAGTCATTTCAACATATCAACTTGCAATGATGTTTCTCAACTCTGCTTTCTGATCTCTGAGTTTCACATGAGAATGAGTTGCAGCAAAACAAAGAAGACAAAAATCCAAAACATAGCTTTTGCTTGGTTTCATAAGTAAGAAGCAAAGAGTTGTTACTTGTTAGGCATAACAAAAACAAATTAAATTATAATAAACTTTGTACTTTTCAATAATACAAATGACATCTATATTAAACCAAAGCCTTGGACGGTTTTATTACGTGAGGCTTCAGGGGAACAAGAACAATTATTCTCACCATGGCAGCTCTCAAGTACTCATCAGTTCCCTCCCCCCACAAATCCAAGACTAAATTGAAATACAAAACTAAAAGCTTGTAAAAGTTTACTTCATGTCCCACATTGACAATTGACAACAGACAACCAAACATAACAAATTGACAAATCCGGGAAAATGCCATAAATGCATGACTTCCCCATACGGATTATGTGGGACAGAGACTTCAAAATATGAAAAATATCGATGACAATAAAACAATGATCAACATCATTGGACTTGAGTGTCGGTAAGAATACAGATCAAACCAAATGAGATGAAGAAAAATACAAATAGAGATTCAAAATTATTTCCCGGCAAAAACAGATAAACATTCAAAAACAGTAGTCGAAAATTGCGGCAAAAGGCGAACAATCCTAGAGGATCAACAGCTGATAAAGAATTCAAAACCTAAAATCTAAAAATTCAAAAGAATAACCAGAAACTTTTCTCGGAAAATCACGAACATTTAAAAATTCGGCGATCGAAACTTCCCGCACAATCGAAATTAAAATAGCCCAATCCGGAAACAACCTAATAAACGCAATCTTAGTAATCAACCACAACAAAAATGCGACGAGAGAGAGAGAGAAATGAATCGACCTAGGCATCATGCCGTCGGGCTGAATTCCATGTTCGAGGCAGTAGAGCTCCCAGCATGAATTGCCGACCTGAATTCCGGCCTGCCCTACGTGAATACTGATGATTTCTCTCATCTTCACTTTCAACAACGACAACGGAAAACAATCAAACGCTTCCTAATTTCTCCTCTCCTTTCTGTTCTATTTCTCGGCGCGGAAGAAATTCTGTTTGGGGGTGGATGAATAGTTTCTGGAGAGGGGAAGACGGTGCGGGAGATGAAGAGATCAACTGCCTTCCACAACGTTTTCGTGAAAATATAGGACATGCACAAAAAATCCTCATTTATTTTTAGAATGTAGAATTTGAAAATATTTTTAACTAAATGGGGAGTAGCAAGACCCTCACATCATCTAATAAAATTAAACCAACAATACTAGGAACATTTTGCAAAAAATGAAACCCTAAGCACGGCAAAAAATGAAACTGTGATAATATTGTAATCGATATTTTTGTTAGTTTAATGTGCAAAGATTTACGGGGAAAGATCTAGTGGGGATGGGTGCTTAGGAGAGGACTAAGGACATTCCAAAGTCGTCGAATGGTACATAAACGGAGTGTTTATATCGCATTTTAATTCGACACGGCTAAATTTATCACGAAAAAAAAAAACAGATTTGCGTGGACACATATTACACATATGTGTGCATGTGAAATATATTGTTGTGTGCATATGAAATATACCACTATGTGCATGTGAAATGCACTACCGTGTGCATGTGAAATATGTGTGCATGTGAAATATATTGTTCGTGAAATGCCCCAGTTCAGTGCTTGACTTCATATTTGTTTGAGCATGTGTTTCAAAAGTTGTACACCATAAATAAGTTCAAGAAATTCCAATAAGAGGTTGCATACATGACATATAGAAGTACCCACGTCATCTTCGATGATGATGCTGATCATAAACGAGTGTATGGGTATTGTTTAGAAAGATGAAGAATGGGTCATTCGTCTGCAAGACTTTCGTGTAATGATTGATATGGAATCTAAAGACATATGTCTCGTGTTTTCTATGAAGAAGATTTGGGTTTTCCCCCCAAAAATACATTCTAGATAGATGAAAAAAGATTTTTCCATGAATTACGTCAAGGTACTTGTCCCTTATTATGACGTGCAAAGAAGCCAGTGGAAGTGAAGAGATTTGAAGCAATGGATGAATTATGGGACAAATTATCAGGTTTGGCACTAATAGATGAGAGTCCATTTAATGAGGTTACGGAGGGAATGAAAGAATGGATTGTCAAGGGAAATGCTATGAGAGAAAGGCATCTTATGGTCTTAATTCACATTATTTTGAAAACATAAGGAAGGGTTATGTAAGGAAGGGGGTTCACTTCTAATGCACAGAATCATGAGGAGGAAGTTGATGAGAGAGCTGATGAGAATCATGTAAAAGATCCTCCCGATCTAAGAGGCAAAGGCAACACTCCGAACAAGAGGAAATATTACAATTATGAAAAGAGAAACAAGAAGAAGCAAGCAACGCAAGAATCATCTTCAACAAGGGGGTCCAACATGATGCCTCATGAAGCGCATATGACTCACCATGGCCCGATATGGTATAACATTAATAGTTTGTCATTCTATTTATAACTGCTTTGTCTAAACATGTACACCCATGTTATGTAACTCGCATACCCATCATGATGTTATATGCTAACTACCCTCATATAACGGATCATTCGTTCCCACCTCCTCCAACATACTACAGACCATTCCCACCTCTTTTCCAATATGGAAACCCATGAAGCCGAAAATAGGTAGGTTGGTCGTGCCCTATGCGACCATAGTAAGAGCAAACAAGAGATTTCCGATCAACAGAGGATGGAGGTGGTGCCACACTGAACAGAAAACGACGAGCAAAAAATGCCATGGAGTCCATGTGAACATCGCAGATCCGAACGCAGTTTTGTGTCGCTCCTCTTACATGACCAAGGCGTAGACCCTATTTAGAGACGGGAGTGGATCCTTTGCCATGATGGTAGAGCGGGTAGTGTTGAAGGAGACGACATCAAGATCGGGCAAGAATTGATGAATACGCTCTTCCTCCCTTTCCTTGCTGAGAAAAATGTTTAAGTTGCAAGAACACTTTCCACATGTGCAAGTACAGGGCAGAACAACATATGTGGCAAGTTTATCCCAAAGCTTCTTGAGAAGGCCATAGTAGGCAACCACAAACTGTCCATTTTGGCAGCAGCATGTCCGAGGATTTGGAGAATGTGATGATCGTTGCCAACTGAGAAACGTTGGCATCACTCGTCCTAAAGCTCATTTACAATGTTGCAATAGGAAATAGAAGATCAAAGTAGGGAATCGATCATCTGAATGATCCAACCTACAATCATTGAGTTAACGCTAATCTAGTCTTCGATTTCTGGAGTGTCATCGGCAAGCTTAGTAATGGTGCCACCGCCGAATGGTATCATTACGAGTTTTGGGCATTGACGAGTGAGTTGTGCATAGCAGTAGTGATAACATGATTATATGCTACATCTTGACTCGTATTAACCCCATTTTGTGAATAAAAGATACACTCTCTTAGGCATTTTGAAAGAATTTTGTTTACTTTGCTCGGATCTTTGTCCTTTGTGGTTTTGGTCTTGTAGGAGCACTTTTGGGAGCATGATAGAATCAACTTGGATTTATCTCAAGCTCGGGAAAATTTTAAGGGCATTGACTCACAGAATTGGTTAAGAAAAATGCATTTCAAGAGGATCATAACCTACCGGTGTCGGACAACACACTCACATCTCATCACAAGCCGAAGAATTCCCATCTTGTGGCCACCACAACCTTCCCCTGGTAATTAACTGGTCATAGTGATCACCACAGTTAGGTTGTGTTATTCACCACGATCGTGGTCGCCACCGGCACTTAAATGCATTTTATTCTCCTCTTTTT
Source organism: Rheum nobile (assembly GCA_027886185.1). Lineage (NCBI taxonomy): Eukaryota > Viridiplantae > Streptophyta > Magnoliopsida > Caryophyllales > Polygonaceae > Rheum > Rheum nobile. Next base: position 1,158,574 of record WOAB01000003.1, read on the forward strand.
GTGGTCCATATAAATAGGGCATGTAATGGCAACTTCAAAAATACATTATGCCCCAACTTTACATCTCTCACTTTAGCCTCCCTTTCTAGGGTTTTAGCATTTACTTCATTCCCTCCATAGATTCAACTCTATATTTCATTTCCACTTAAAATAGTAGGTACATTTATGATTATTATTGAATTCTAGTGTCACGTTTTGGATTGTTGAGCTCTCTTTGTAGTTCAAGACTTGAAAAAGGAGCAAAGTTTTCACCCGTTTTCTCATGGTTCAATGAAAATGCAAGGATTGGGTTGAATGTTAAGTATCTCTAACTCATTCTCTTTATTTCTTGCTTTGTTTATCATTGTACCCATGTTCATGGTGGTGGCATTAATGCTTTATTCCATGCTCCTGCAAGTCATGAGTGAGTAATTTGTTATGTAAGGATTGAGAGTAGCCCAATGACCAAGTGTCGTCGGCAAGCTTAGTAATTTGTTATGTAATGCTTTATTCCATGGTCTACAATGGCCAAGTCATTGAGTTAATTGAACGGCAAGAGATTTGCTTTCTTATCATTACATGATAGCACAAATGAGATCATGTAATGCTTTATTCCATGGTCTACAATGGCCAAGTGTCGTTGGCAAGCTTAGTAATTTGTTATGTAAGTAATGGTCTACAATGGCCAGATGATTTGGTGAAGTTTTCTCTTTAGTTGGATGAGTTTTGTCTTACTACTCAAACCCTGCACACCAAGTGTTTGTAAAAATGCACAGCTAGTATTTTTACATGTATTAAATGTTAGATATGCATTGAAATGTGATAAATCTTAATGCCCCAAATCTTGAGTTAATTACCACAAAAGTAGGAGTTAATCAAATTTAGGCTAGTTTCCTTATACCTTGAAAGATGATAAGAGAAATACTAGGAGATTTGGCCATTGTAGACCATTACTTGTCACCTTAGAGATTTACTTACTTATCATTACATGATCTCATTTGTGCTGAACCCCAATCCTAGCTTTTCATCATTCAATTAACTCAAATATTCCAATTATCATTTTAGTTAGCTCTAGACTTTGCGCTTCTTGTTAGTTTTATTAATTCAAAAACCAAAAACTCCACATCTCTTGTTTGATCTATATTATTGGTTTGTGTAAAATTGATGATCAACAAGTGCTCCCTTGTATTCGATATCTTTTATACTACACGATTATAACGTGCACTAAGTAGTTAATTCCTAGTAGTTGTGCATGGAGTCTTGTCCCATGGAGCGGGTCACGTGCCATGATGTTAGAGCAGGTCCTGGACTTCATGGCATAGGCCCGATTTAGAGACGGGAGCGAGTCTTGTGTCATAATGTTATGAGAGAGTCACCCTACTACCTCCACCACTCCACCGTCTCGTAGAGAGTTGCGCATCGCAGTACTCCATTCCTAGTAGTTGTTCCCTTTGAGAACCACTGGGCAAATAATGAGACTCGGGTAATCGGAGGGGTGAAGGTAGTTGGGCGACGTGACGTCCAATGCCACACACTTAGGGTCGGTCGTAATTGAGGCAAAAAAGATGGTGGTAGAAGTGTAAGAAAGAGCGGCGACGTTGTAGTAGGCTAGCGACGGTCGAAAAAAAGTGGTGGTTAGGGTTTGTGTTTAAGTTTTGGGATTATGGCTCTAATACCATGTAAAAATCTGGTGGGGCAATCACGGGGGTACGTGTCCATACTAGTGCAACTCGCACATGCAAGCCCATCATATAAGCCTAGTGCGGTTTCATACTAAAATCAATTGGCAATATAAGGAGTATCCCACCAACCTTATATATTAGTCTTATTTAGAGTTGCTAGATGGTAGGAATTATTGTGAATTGATCATAGATCCTTGCGAGATGAATCACGAGGCATTGGAAGAACGATTAAGTTATGTTTCCAGAAAAATTGATGGGAGATATATTGCTGTCGTTTGATAATTGTTTGAGAATTTACGAGTAATTTGAAACATGTGAGATTCACAATTTCATAGGATTTTAAGGTGATAAATAAATTTTACATGTTTTGTGGCCTTTAGGTAAGTTCTTGGTGATCAATTATGATTGTTTGAAATTCTTTAGGTTACTAATATTGTGCGTGATTACTCTTATTCGTACTTGTCGTCATCTGAGGTATGTTTTCTTAGGACTTACTTAGCTTTCGATATTTATATGTGCTAAACTTGCAGTTGAGGTGTGTAGGGAAGTATTTTGGGATATAGTACTCCCTAGTTAATTAGTTTTAAAATTTGTTTTAATGATTCTTTTCATTGATTTCCACCGATATGATTAGGGGCATGAGGTAAGTCGTGTAACACCCCAGATATGTAATCTTTTATAAGGATTAGAGTGCTACTCGTGTCAACAAGAGCTCTTCTTTTTCAAGGTTTAAGTGAGGACAAATAACTCTGTAGCTAAGCGTGCTAGGGCGGGAGTAGTACCACGATAGGTGACCTTCTGGGAAGTCCCCGGGTTGGCATGTGATGGCGCTTCTAAGGCCTCGGGCCTTACAAGTCGTTGAGATAGTGACCCCCAGGTATAACCATATGGCTAGGAGGGACCTTTTCTCAAATATGATGATAATTTGGTGGATGCTCTAGTAGAGACTCATCTGGGGTTAGAAGTTGATTGTTTGATTATGGACAACGTATAGAGTTACGCGCTGACCGTTGTGTGCCATAAGTTGAGGTTAGATGTTACCACGCGATTGTTTTGATACCTAGAGTTATGTTGGGTAGTTGTTGTTGTGATATTGGTGTGGGTTATGTTAGATGACTATTGATTTGTACATATTTAACCTTATACAATGTTTTAAGCATATGCATATAGACTAATATGGATATCCTATCGTCATATACATTGACATTATTTTAGTATATTGTGATTGTACTTTTGCTCTTACATGCTTTTACCTACTTGTTTGGTTCATATTACGATCGTCGGCTAATTTGATAATAATGTTGTGTTTACGGTACAATCCTGTTTTGATTGGTGCTCTAAGAGAATACTTCTCACAACAATGGTGGTCAGCCTCGTTGTGAGGTACCTTAGGACCAGTTTTTGTGGTTAGCTCGTCGGTGTCTAAGTCAGTTGAGGTTTATCCGATTATCTAGGAACATTCTTTGTCCTAGGAATAGTTGAAATGTATTGTTGGTTTCTGGTTCCACAATATTTCTTGCGTTATCTCTTAAATATTACATGCATGTTGGTTTATAAAACGAGTTTTATTTAGTAATAATAAGTTATATGATTTTCATTATTTTTTTCATCGTACACTTATTGGAAGGTCCAATTTAGTGAATTTGTTGTTAGATTAAGTTTGGTGGACTCAGGTGTAGTCCATAATCATGTAGCATCCCAGATTTCTGGACATTGTGTTACATTAAGCAATTTAATTTAAATAATTATTTGTCAAATCTCTAAAGATGTCTATTGGCTTGAAAACAAATCCAACATTTTTCAAATTTCTACATTTGTTACAGTTGAAAATTACACAAGAAATCTATTTAAATAATTTCATACGTATTCCACGAATATGAGTTCATAAGCTTTTTGCTTCTTTTTTTTTTATCAATTGTACGTAGCTAAAGTTGAAGTAACTAGGTGACGTAGCCTGTGCTTCACACGGGTTGGTGGAAAATGTTCGCTTACTTATATATGCAGTTGTGGGCGCATATATAAAGTAGTAACACATGTGATTATATGTGTGTTATTTGTCTCTATTATGAATATTTGGAAGTTGTTACAATTGTTTTGGACTATAGAGGAGATGTATATAAATTTTGTATATATTATGTTTTATCTTTTTGTTGTATCCAAAGTCCGGCATTATTATGGATTAGTTTGTGGATGATTAGGGGTTTGTTTGGCATGATATTTTATAAAGGCATTATTATAAATAATGTAGTTTTTTTTGAAAAATATGGTTATCTAGCATTGGGATATGTGTACAAAAATTATTTTTTGAAATTAAATATGAGAGGATCTTGGAAAATGTGTTTGTAAGAGAAAATTACTTTTATATAATTATGTATAGAACCAAACATACTTATTTAATATAACTCTATTATTTGTAATAATGCCTTTATAAATTTGTTTCCAAACAAACCATAGATTGTTGTGTATTTGACGAACATGTTTTAATGGTTTTTTGTAAATGTGTATTTATATGTAATTTGTCTTTAGTCATTTTTCCTTGCTAATGTGGATGAATAAATTTTGTATTTCACGAACATTTAATTATTACCGAGTGCTTGCTAATGTGCATGTGTGTTGGTTCGGTGTAGGGATTTAAAATGAAATATATTAAGCAAAAAACGTAGGGTCTCCCTTGGAACCTTAAGCAGTGTGAAGCCATCACTCCATCAGTGTGATTGACGCGTTTGGAAGTTCAAGCGTCTGGGTGTTTAGTCAAATCGAAGATGTCAACCACTATTTTAGTCGTTTTTTTCTCCAAACCATACACGGACTACTCTTTTTGTGTTTACTTCTATGGCCTTGTTCTTCCGAATCTCATTTGCCCCCTTCGTTTGCGGTTGTCCAGAGTAAAGCAAACCTCCAAACTCGGTGTAGTGTGAGTTATTTTTCCTCTTTTCTAATTTAGTTGATCGTAACCGCTGTTCAAATTTCTTTGTATATATTTTTATTTGAGGACGTTTAAGTCGAAGCCAGAATCCTAATCATTGTGTAACTTGTGTTGTCTGATTGTTGTTTGTTGACATTTTAATTTTTCCCCATTTTTGTGGTCACATTTTACATGTTGAGGTAGATGTGCGTTCCTTGTGTTAGATTATTTGCTTCTGTTAGTAAATTGTGGTTTTTTGGGGTTTGTAGTGGTTGTAGTATCATTTTGCGCTTAGCGAAGTTAAAAATGGCGGTTACTATGTCCATGGATTGGCAGTAACTGGCGGCATGTTGTTTGCTATAATATTTTGTTTGTAAGATATGTGAATATGAAGTAAAGGAAACCATGTAACGTGTTAGGGTTTCAAAGTGAAAGTCGTCATTTTGCAAGCCCTGTAAAATGTTAGTGTAGTCGAGAGTTTTGGTTTCTGCACATGTCCTTCTGTTATCTCTTAGGATAGGTTTACCAAAAGTGTCTTAATTCTTATGAATTCCATTGTTTCACTATACGTGTTTTGATTCTATTTGTAATTCTTCCTTGTTATATAAGTTGCCAAATTTAATCAATGTCTTTTGGATTCTGACATGATAATGATATGATGTAGGTTGATACGAAATGGCCAACAACAACAACGATGAGTCCAAACCCACGATCCACGCGTTCGCGAAGCTGTGGGATATGCTCTAGACTACCCGGTGAGGCGACCAGGATGGCGGTAGTAATGAAACACCTTTGTTTAATCTATTACTGTAACTGATTGTTACTTTTCGTAGTCTCATGTTGAATCAATTTTGTTGTGCACTTTAGGGCAACGAATGGATGACGTACCTGGCCGACTTTCATGAAATCTATCAAGAACTGCGAGCGCGATTACTTGAGGCATAGGGCCGATCAACAGAAACTCATTGACCGGTTGCGTGCATTAGAGCAACGCGTTCCCGAAACCTGGATTGATTATAGAACCTGGGAAATAAGGGAATGGGCGCTTAATGATGGCTTGCTGGATGGGGTTATTAGCATTGCAATGCTCGTGCAGTCATCATTGAGTCGTGCCAATCGCCGGTGACGTTTCTGAGGGTTTATGGAAAGTTTGTCTTCACTTTTTTTGGGTGTTGGACTTGGGTTTGTAATGAGAATTTTATGGTTATCTATTTAAACACTTTGTTATAATAATGTTAATAGCGGTGTCATTTTGACAAACAATGTATGTGGAACGGTTGTGGAACGCTGGTTTTGTGTTATTTAGTATGTTTAAATTAACTATTTATAGTCATAAGACTCATGGTTAAAACATATTTTCTCGCTTTTTGTCTTGGATACATCTAAAAACATGTAATTTTGGTGACATTTTTACAAACAATGGTGCAACTAAATTAACTATTTAGGATTTCCTAAATTAACATTTTTTTGTATTATGTAGTTTTCCTTAATTAACAATTTTTTTGTCGAACCTAAATTAACTATTTAGGATGTCATCTAAATCGATTGAAATTTCGATTCATATGACCACTACTTAGATAATGAAAGAATGTGAAAATACGTACACTGTGTTCTTTCAAAACAAAATGCAAGTATGAGTAACAATTTGGTATCAAGTGACATGTAGATCACAATAGAAGCTTCCAATAACAATGTATTCAGGTGCAATTATTGTTATTGTATTTGTGGAAAAGGTTATTGATTTTTCTGATTTCTGCTAATGTTACTTTGAAACCTAATTTAGGTATATGGTTTGAGAATATTGGTGGGCATATATTTATGGTTGATTGTACTAATGTTGGTGGGCTACATTTGTTATGGATTTTATATGCGGTTATAAAGGCATAAGTTTGCTTAGATTTATTGCCATTTCAATTTAGGGAAATACCCAATAATATATACATTTTGTAACTGGTATGAAATTGTGCCTTGTCGTTTTTGTGGGCATCAACGAAACCGTGTGTATGTGTTACCGTTCATATATTATCATATTTCTTGTAATAATGATCATGTTGTCTTATCTTATCACGCTTAACATTGTTAACCGGCGCTGAACCTTTGGTAGAGTTTCTCTCTTGAATGCCTTCGTATTTGCAGTGGAGGTTCTATTTTTTTTTACAAATGAAACCCTAATTTTAACTGCAGCTTAAACTTCTAGCCCAATCCTCAACACATGCCTAGAATTGGGTTGGTAACTGCTATATGTAACTGCATGTTATGCCCTAATTTTCCGAGTATTTAAATGGCTATATATCCCATGTTTTTTGTGAAGGAAGATGGATTGCGTGTTGGGTACGCGTGAAGTCCACATCCATCTCATTAATATTCTCTGGCAAACGCAGATACTCTTTTCCCAACATTGAACAGTGTGAAGGCCATTACATGTCTAATACGTAATTCGAAGCACAAGCAGCATAAGTTCAGGCAAATACTTGTTGGACAACACTATTTAAAGCGATATCGTCAAGAAACCATACCCTCATCCCATCTTCAAGTTTTTTTTGTGCCCGTCGAAAGATTAAATTTGCTTGTCCGCGCATTACAGGTTCAAATTCTACGGGAGCGACTTTGTTATTGGAGGTTTTTCTTTTCCATTGCGCCTCGTTTTTGTGCATGCAATCTACTCTTTACTATGTCATGTGTTCTAACCTATTTGAGTTCCTACAGTTGCATATGGCCATCTTATCAGCGTGTTCGAATATGAGTTTTAAAAAAAAAATTGTTGCTTGTGTGAATGATTTTAATTTAACATTGTAGTATTATTTCTTCATTTTATGGCGAGCGATATTTGGCAGACACTAATTCTTCATGTGTATGTGGATTTTTTTAAAAGACAATGTGTGAATCATGTGTGTGTGTGTAATGTTATAATATAGGTTGATACCAAATGGCAAGTAACAGAACTAGTGGGCATAGACCAACAAATGCATTGTATCAGGATCTGTGGGATTTGCTTCACCGTGTAGGAAGAGGCCATGGGTCGAGCGGAAGTAATTACTCACCTTAGACTCATTTTTTATTCAATGTTGGGTTATATGTCATGTATTTTATTAGGTTTGTATACCTATTATTAATGTTAGGGGAGCAAATGGATGATGAGGCTTAGTATAGTAATATGACGACCATCATGGAGGGTGACCGTGATTGGAGCAGGCATATGGCTGACAAAGTGAAACTGTTGCAGCGGTTTGCCGAAGTGGGTGAGCGTAATCCCTAATCTTGAGTTGAGCATAAGATTATGGAGATGGATCTTCACCAAGTATTTGCGAATGAGATCACATAAGAATATAGGATTATTAGTTTGTTGGGTGTTGTGTACATCGTGTGATGATTTTTGACAATATGCTATATGGTTTGCAGATTAACAGAGAGTTAGATGTGAGCATCACCTTGTTGGAGGGATTGATGGATATAGCCATGCTTGTGGAGTCTGCATTGACCCGTGCCTCTCGACGTTGAAGCCTTTAATTTCTTTTATTGTTTCGTGGGTAGTTTGTTTTGTTGGTTGGTAGACTTTAGTTTGAGGAAAAGTCCTATTCTCTTCGTGAAACTTTTTGGATGATTTGTTTTTTGTATATATACTCTTAAGAATAATGTCTTGCTATGTGGGCTTTCTATTCTGTTTGTTAGTATAGACGACTTGATGTGATTTGCACTTGACAGATCCGCCATGACAACGTGACTTGACTGAGGCATGGAGTTAATTTATAGTTTTTTACTTTGTATGCTCTGCCTTCTTCCTTGACCATTGCTGATGCATTGAATTCGCACGTTTTTTGTAGCATAATTAATCACTATTTTCTATTGTGTTTGTTTTGGTTCGGCTTTTATAAATTTCATGGTTTGTTTTCAAGGTTTGGAGTTTCCTTCTTGCCAAATATCCAAGAGATTACTCTCTTTTTTCTCTGTGAGCATTATTCATCGAAGCGATGATTCACTTGATTCTTGAGATTTATCGTGGTGAAAGAATTGTATGCCAGTGGGGAGATCGTCGTCTGGTTTCAGTCCATCGATACATCGGGGGCAATTAAGATGTGCAGGTGATGTAGAGCAGTATGATTTCATAGCCTTTTCAGCTATGATGTTTTGGGACTGGTTGTCGATGGTGGGGCGAGTTTTCTACTTTCCTCCTGGGAAGGATCCCCGCCGGTTACGCAAGGTTGTTGGTAATGATGACATAGACGTCATCATCTCACTCGGGCAGTCTGGGCCTGTGGCTCTGTACGTTGAGCCGCCGTCGCCGGGTTTTCCTCCGCGTAGCCTTCTTCGTGTAGGGCTTTAATTTTTGCTCCATGTTACCATGTTCTCCGTACTTAGCTTATGGTTTATTTCTCTTTGACTGCGTTATCCCCCCCCCCCCCCCTTATTCCTCTTTCATCCGCCTTTGGCGATTTTGTAGCCCTTGCATGGACGGGGTATTTCATATACGTTTCATGTCCTCTGAAAGTGATGTTTTTGAATTAGCAACACATATTATGTGGTCATCTTCTGCCTAAGGTTTTACGATTAATATATGCATAGCGGATTTAGCAGTTTGTGTATGGTTCAGTTTTCTACCATGTTATTATTAAGCGATTACAATAGCCACGGGTGATTCAACACTTTAAGACATTCATGTGGGAAAAAAAATAAATTGCGATTTCATTTGCCGCAGTAGCCATGACTGTTTGTGTTCCTAATGCACTTCATATATGAGATTGCTTAAGCGACTTCATTCTGCTTGTTAGCATCGGTCAAGTTGTAAAGGAATGTAGTTCATAATACGTTATTTTCATATTGTACAATTCATGCAATAGATGGTACTATATACAGATAGTCCAATGTTTTTGATTTAATATATAAGTGCAAACTCTCGAATAAGAATTCGCAATAGAATAAAGGAAATTAGCATATGATGGAATAGAGTGCGGGCCAGATTGGGTAGGATTACCTCTTACTCATACTCGACATTGATGATGGAAATCTCTTCCTAGACTTGGCGTGGTGCAAAAAACAAAATGGTGAGTTCTGGCGGGGGCTAAACGTAACTCTCACATGTGCATGTTTGAAACACTTTCTATTTGTTCCTAATGTATAAGTATGGAGCTTGAATAGTAGGTGCGATATACTGGGCGTTACCTGACTGTGCGTGTCTATGTTGTTGAATGCCTCCTTGAACACGATGTTTCTTGTGTAGTTCTTCGGCTCTTGAAATTCCTACGTATAGTTGGCCGTGACAAAAAAACTGGTTTTGGCAAATAGAGGCCAACATGCTTTTGTGACTGCCCTTGGCTTTTATTTATAGTCATAGCAAATCAAGTCTTGATAGGAAACTGCCTCCGATTCATTATAAAAGGCCATTTTGTTTTTGCTGAGCTCATAGTAATTCTTGGGAGAAGCACTTTGCTGCCCATAGAACTACCAATATTTCAGCCTCGATAACCCAATTATCCAAATGTGTAATGATAAGCCTTGTACCATTGCACAACCCTTGTGTCGGGTTTACGTTCTGCAATAACATCACCGGTAGTCCTTCCTTGAGGTTTAGGATGTGGGGCGACCTTCCTGCATGTGCATACGTAGTGAAGTTTGGTTTCGATAAAAGTTTATAATTTGTCAATGGGGTGTTGATTAACGGGTGCACATGATTTCGTACCTGGAAACTCTAGTGTATTTAGGAATTCAGTGGGATACATGTGCTCTTGTTCAGCTGTGTCTGTTAAAGCCATGCAGATTTCATTCGAGCTATGTACTTTTTCACTTTTCCTCTAAGGAGGCGAACATACGCTCGTTGATTTGATCAACATCTTCATTTAAGGGGGTAAGGATAGCGCATTCTTGTAGATATGTGGGATTTGCTTGGTTGTGACTGAAATCCGTGAAGACCTCATCAAGTATTTCTTCATTTTCTAGCGCTACTGCTGGGGTAGTACCATCGCCTACTTGTAGAATCCATTTGTTGAAACTTTGTTTGTCGGCGTCTATTTTTCCATCACACAATCGTTCATTCTCTCTCATATTCTGGTTCAACCTTAGTACTTGACATTGCGTCCATAGAGGGGAGTTGTTTATGCACGCCTGAACGATGTCTTGCCTTATACCTTTAGTTATGACAAGCAAGATTTGCCTGAAATCACCACCTAGAAGAACGGGTATGCCTCCAAATAGTTTGTGCCTATTGCTCGATCTCATGTTTCAAGCCTCAGATATCTTACAATGTCCTATTTAATGCTTCATAAGCATATCTATGTGTCATGGGCGCTTCATCCCAAATAATCAGTTTGACCTCATGTAGTAGTTCAGCTAGATGAGAGTTTTGAGTGATCCTGCAAGTACTGTTGTCAAGCAAAACTCAATAACAAATCTGTTGCGGGCTGTCCTCCCACCTGGTAGTAGTAAAGAGGCAATACTTGTAGTGTGTTCATTAGTTAAAACATGCTGACTTTACATATTTCACAGTTCATATTGCGATGTTCTAAGATTTTTGTGATGCCCAATATTGCATTGAAGATGTACTTGATGAAGCAACAACCAGAACGATTTTTCTCTCCGATCTTAAACGGGCAATAACTGTCTTGTAGAGGAAAGTTTTTCCAGTTCCACTTGCTCTGTAAACGAAGAAGAACCCTCCATTCTGCAAGCTGACATCATTGATTACTGTGCCATAAATAATACACTATTCTGAATTCAGCGTGTTATGCAACTTTTCGTGTAATGTAGCCATTTCAAGTGTGTTGTGTGACAACTCTTCCCGTATCAGCCGATTGTCCAAGATGGTCATTAATTGTTTGTCAGGCAAAGGCAAGTCTGGGTAATCTGTCAGGGCTTTGCCATTTCTTCCAAGTATATCTTGAATGTGTAGCAAGCAGTAGTTTTAGAGTTGATTTTCAATAAGTTGCAAGCCCAAGAACTTGTACTGCTTTCGCTTCTGGTAGAGTATATCTTTGGAGAGGATCTCCCAATTGTCATTCCACAACTTCCCGGGGTTTGAGACATCACAAAAGAGCAAAATTGTGATGAACAAATCCCTCAACTGCATGCATATTGCCCACATATGTGCTTTTTGTAAGGCATTTGTCCACTCATTGTCTTCATTGAGCATACCAAGCGCATAACATGTTTTTTGGAAGCTGTCATACAGCCTGCCGTTTAAGGTTCTGATTTTCTTAAACGTCCTTGGCCCTCTAACAACATTTAGGAGCATCCTTAAGTAGTATCGCTCCCCTGATGTTGGATGGGAATAGACAATTCGGCCAATTGGTTTATGCTGCTTGCGTTTCTTCCATAGCTTTTCCTTTTGACTCCACACATAGTGCTTGGGTATTTTTGCGTACGTGTATTGCATTGCCTCTGCATCCACCTTGTTAAGTATAAACCACTCGGTAAACATGGTTTGCTTGACCTCATCCCTTACGATCAAATCTTCTAAATTTTCGGTGTCTTTAAGAGTCACCGAGTTCTGCTATGGCAAGTGGAATGTCAACCATATGACTGTTGGCTTGCAGTAGTGAATGTCAAAGGAAAAAATATCCATGCTGCTTCACAAGTAGATAAGTACCGGCACTCCAAGTACTGCTTGATTTCATCAATTTTCTTTGGGCTGCTATTCTCACTCTCACTTGATGTCTTCTCATTGTGCATGAACAGTGTAGTGGCTTTATCCGGGCCTTTGCTAATGTACTTGAACAGGTATTTGATCGCTCTAGATCTGTTACACCATTCAACATTAATGTGTGCATTATATTTTAGCAGCAGATAGTGGTTGTACAACACAACATATCTATTATCAAGGTTTGTCTTCCCTTTTTTAATGCGCACTCCATTATTCCAGCGTCTATAGACGGGGAATCCCTCTTCGTCAAGTGTTGTTTCTGCATAATACGCCTTTGGAAAATGTTTGCTACACTAACCATTATTCATACACGGTGCATTCTTGTTCCCCTCACTACATGGGCCATGCAACATATGTTCACTTACTGCCTTGTATGCCATTGGGTCGGTTTCTTTACATGGAATCTCAACTGCAATAATCTCGTCGATATCTTTCCCAGTCTTTGTCTGAATGCTTTGTTGTAGCTATAGCAGTATATGTGCATGTGGGAGGCTGCGCTTTTGGAATTTTATGGTGTAAACAGCTGCACAGTAAAGTTGTAGAAAAGCTTTCAGAAATGACATGTATTGTACAGTGGAATGAAGAAACAAAATGGTATGCACGAATGTATTGCAATTTATATATTGTACATTTCAAAATACATACCGACAGATGTGGGACCAAAAATATCTTTTTTCCTCAAGTCCTCCATCAACTGGCCTAATTTCATCTTGAACACTCTTGTCATGATCTCTGGCCTGTCATTCGAGGTTTGACCACGTAGTTCCTTCAACATTTCATCCACCTCTGGCCACTTAGGATTAGTTGTGAATGTAATAAAAAGTGAAGGATTTCTAAATGTCATGCACAGTGCCATTGCATTCTGGTAATTCTATATCATATACCTAGGGTCACTAGTGAAAGACGAAGGCATCACAATTCTTTTGCCAATTGATTTGGCCTTTGTATCTCCTTTAGTTACAACATCACAAATATTGTTGTATAAATCTGCACACAATTCATTCTCGTTGAATTTGATCCACCGTAACCATTGTTCTTCCATAGAGCTTCCATAGAGGTGTAGGCATCTACTAAGTATTGATGATATAGCCTACCTCCTCGTATTAGGGTTGTCGATAGATCAGACCGCTGCTAGATTCTATGACAATAATACTCTCTCATTGTAACACATCCTTGTTGTGTCTTCCTTCTTCTTGTGTTTGTACTGTATGATATGCCCTCATGAAAACCATCCTCACCGTGAATAAACAGTAACGGGTATTGTAAGGCCACAGTACTACATTAAAAGGCTATCGTAACGGTCGAAAACTGCTGCATAAAGTACAACATCTGCTGCTTTAACCCTAATGAAGCGGTTTGTACCTACTTCATCTGTTGTTGTTGTTGCATTGGATATAACGCAGCGGTTGGCATAAGCTACTGCAGCGGTTGACTATACCAATGTAATAACCGCTTTATTAGATCAAATGACCGCATCAACTTTCATCTATTGTGGCGGTTTAGCTGAACGGTTGTGTATGTCTATGGCAGCATGTTATTTACATAATGAAGCGGTTTTTTGTAAGGGAATTGAATCTTTTAGTCTGGGTATTTGATGTCCGGGCTAAAAAGGTCCCTTTTATCTAAAAAATAAATGGGCTTTTCGGCCTAGAAATTTAATGGTAGAAACTGAATATCCAAATACTTAATAAAAAAAGCACCTTTACAATAGTGAGGCCCCTCAACAAAACAAAAATGCAACATTTAATTAATAAACAAATATTTATAGGATGGAGATCTGGTGAGAAATGACGCTTAGGTGAGAACGTGAGAATACACACATAGATGCACAAGTCCATGCACATCACTCGATGTTCATGAAATTTTGTCTGTATGTGCATGAGTGATAAGCGGTATTTTACATAGCGCAACTAGTAATTATTAGCATATTATTGAGGAGATTTGGATTTGATTTATGGGATATTTCTGTAATCCGGAGAAAAGGTGAGAAGTGGTTAAATCATAGGATTTACAGAGTTTTGGAGGTAAGTTGGTGTTTGAGGTGCGGAGCTGCATTGTGGATGTTTTTGGAAGCACTTACGAGTTGAAGACGGTGCCCGAAGTCATTTAGGAAAGCTGGTGATCAGAAGACAGAAGTTGCTGGAGTGGAGACCGCGAGCTGACGCGACTAATGGCGACCATCGGTTAGCAGATTTCCAGCAGAACCTTGGGGAGCACAAACCGCGATCCCCCGCGATCGCGGTTGGTCGCGGTTTTCTGAGCGACTGAACAACTTCCGATTTTCTCCAACTGCTGGGCTGTTTCATTTTGTTTAATTGAGTAGGTATTTAAGGGGCTCGGATTAGGGTTTAAAATGACGGCCGAGAGAGCTAGCCTGGGGGCTAATCTTCCTTTTTACTCTCAAGAACACTTAGATTTCTTTTCTCTCTTTTGGATTGGAATTGGTTGTGAAGAACTAATTTCCTGTTTTGCCTAGCGTGGAAGCACAAAGTTAACCCGGTTGTAAGGTTCATTTCTCTTGTTCATCCCTTGTTGGATTTGATATTAATTTCCTTGAGCATATTTCAAATTTCTATATTTTTGACTAGATTGATCTCCTGGTTTAAATCTATAGTAATCTAAGTGCTAGAATTGGGATAGACGGTGGAATCCCTAATCACTTGTAGCGATCACAATTGCATGAAATTGGTAAATTGAATTCAATTGTGAAAAGGAAATTGATTTGCTTTGCATACTTGCGTTGTTGAGTCTTTGCATGCAATCCATACAATCTTACACTTTATGCTGCTAATTGAACCAACCTTAGAAGGTCTTCTAGGTTATCAGTTAGTAAGTGTTAGCAGGACCGGTTGGCTTGTTAATATAAATAAGATCAGAAGGGGAACAAATCAAAAGGGTGAATATGAACATGAGAGGAATCAATGATCAACTTGGTTAACTGCTATGTGGAAACTTGCTAGGTGAAACTCCCTTTCTTCTTATTTTTTTAAGCTTGATTTTGGTGTTATTTCATTTGTGTAGTCTTAGTAGAAATCAACCCCCCCCCCCCCCCCCCACATTTGTTCTTTAAAGTTGATAAATTAGTAATTACATAGAAATTGACGTGTTGATTCCCTTGGGTTTGACTCCTTACTTGCATGCTATACTCTAGTTGCATATTAGGATTACTTTGATAGCGCGCACGACTGAAAATACGTTATCAATGAGTTTTCACTTACACATATTCACATATATAGTCAAAAATATAAGCACATGTAGGCAAAAATCCATGCACATCTTGAGGTGTGCATGAATTTTTACCTATATATGCATGAGTTTTAACTTACACATAGTCACACACATAGTAAAAAAATATATGCACATACAGGAAAAAATTCATGCACATATTGTTATATGCATGGATTTTTGTTTGTATATGCATGAGTTTTCACTTATACATAGTCTCTATATAGTCATATATTTATGCACATATAGGCAAAAATGCATGCACATCTTGAGGTGTGCATGAATTAATGCATGTATGTGCATGAATTTTCACCTACCAAAGTCATGCACATACAGTCATAAATGCATGCACATCCGACATTCTCACATTCTCACCTAAGCGCTCATTCTCACATGAACCTTTTCCATATTTATATATCAGACTATTCTTCCTCCAAAACGAAGTCATTAGTCAAGAAAGATAGAGCATATATCATATTGTCAGGGACTTTAAACTAGAAACAACCTCCAAAAAGAAAATCTTAATAAACATGTCATTTAAACAACTTGAAATGATTAGAGATGGTTATTTTTCATTCGAGCTAACCTAAGTGCTAATTCTTGACAGTGTTCCCCCACTTCTCGACCATGTGCTACTTCTCGACAGTGTTCAACCACTTCTTGATAACATGCTACTTCTCGACAGTGCTTTGCACCTAAGTACTACTTCACTCAACTTTATCATTGTAGGAACGCAATATCGAAATATAAACTGCAAGTAGAAATCGCACAATGAATAAACGGAATTATACCGAACTTAAGAACGATGCAGAGTCGAGAACGAAATCTATCTCCTTAATTATGAAAACGCCCCGTATTGCGACGGTTTGATGGCGTTCCGAATCCCAGGATACAACTGCTTGACGACTTTTGATTTGCGCAACCAAAGAATCCAGAAGGCTATGAACCGCTCTGTGTAGTACTCTCAGACTCGATTATTTCGGAAAACAGAGAAGAGGGAGGAAGATCGTTTTTGTTGTATATTCGAATGAGAGGCTGATGACTCTTTTTAAAGAGTTTCTGGAGGAGAGGAGAACGTTGCAAACGGATCTGAACGTCACAGATTTCAAGATTCGGACGTTATAGAACTCTGAGCTAGGTCAAAGCCCACTAATGGGCCTTCTGGATCGGCCCAAAAAGATAGGGCGTTGGCTGGCCAAGCACGAAACGGCTCGCTCGCTCTTGATAACATGCTACTTCTCGACAGTGCTTTGCACCTAAGTACTACTTCACTCAACTTTATCATTGTAGGAACGCAATATCGAAATATAAACTGCAAGTAGAAATCGCACAATGAATAAACGGAATTATACCGAACTTAAGAACGATGCAGAGTCGAGAACGAAATCTATCTCCTTAATTATGAAAACGCCCCGTATTGCGACGGTTTGATGGCGTTCCGAATCCCAGGATACAACTGCTTGACGACTTTTGATTTGCACAACCAAAGAATCCAGAAGGCTATGAACCGCTCTGTGTAGTACTCTCAGACTCGATTATTTCGGAAAACAGAGAAGAGGGAGGAAGATCGTTTTTGTTGTATATTCGAATGAGAGGCTGATGACTCTTTTTAAAGAGTTTCTGGAGGAGAGGAGAACGTTGCAAACGGATCTGAACGTCACAGATTTCAAGATTCGGACGTTATAGAACTCTGAGCTAGGTCAAAGCCCACTAATGGGCCTTCTGGATCGGCCCAAAAAGATAGGGCGTTGGCTGGCCAAGCACGAAACGGCTCGCTCGCTCGCCTGCCCGACCGACTCGGCTTGGCTCGGCGCGCGTGTGGGCTTGATGAGCTAGGTCCTCTCCCCATTGAAAATGGGTAATGACCCAAGGTCACAACCTTGAGTCCATTTCTCCTCTATATATGGTGGTATTTCTACCTCCAAACTTCCAATATGGGATGCACTTTGTTCCCAACATTTTCTCCAAGTCTTGCACTTCATGCAAGCTACTTTGGGCCTCCATTTCTCATTCAAACGGAAATCATTTTTGTCGTATGAGTACACTACGAGAATGTGCTCGCGTAGAGAAAGCCAATGCTTCCACTTTCCGGTGTTGACAATGGCCGGAGCCCACCGAAAAAGTGTCCGGCGCTACATATTAAAATGAGTTCCAACAATCATTGTCCTACACATGATAATATCACAATTTATAACGCCTAAACAAGTCAAGAAAGAACAAAATATTCTGGAAAGATGAGCAATACGAAAAAATGGAATATCAAAGAATTCAACTCATAAATAGAGAGGAATTAGATATAAACAGACAATTTCCTGTCTCATACAAAACATAATATAATCTATATTTTTACAATACAAGTAGGAGCACAACCAACTTTCATGGCACCATTTGGAATGCAAATATAGAAATTCAATCAGGTTGCACCTATTAAGATTTAGATATAGCTAAACAAATTTCTTAGAGAACTTCTAAATAAGGCACTCATTAGAGAAGCAATTAGTATAAGAAGATGATGTTTGAACCTTTCGGATACACATGAGGCTACATAATTTTATCCAGAAACACCTATCTATACATGAGGCTACATAACTTTATACAGGCATCAAAACAACGAAAATATGCTAAATAACACAAATAGTTGGTAGACCAATTTATGAGGCTAGGAAAGGAAAACAATGGAAATTAATTGATAAGTAATTGAGTACTTATCCGTATGGGTCTCAAGCAGGTAGATAGTTCATCAAAACGTTACACAATATGTCTTGATCAAGGTTCCTAAAGAATAAAAAAAAAAAATGAAGAGAGAAATTAAATAGATAAAAATTAGGAATTGATTGATAGCTTACTTAGTCATAAGAAACTAATTAGAGATCAAATCATATATGTATTGTTTTCATTTAGACAACCTAGTGATCATAATAATATCACCAAATCTTACTTGATCAAGATTCTTTTTCTTGGTCGTTTTCTTCCCAAAAGATGATGAACAAGATATAAGAGGAAGTGTATGCTGAATATTTGTCAACTATAGTATATGCCAACTTACAGTTACCATCCTGGTCACTTGGCAGCGGGCAACTATCAGAGTAGGCATCACATCTTTAATTAGATTAGCCAATGCATTGTGAAGTCCGAATGTGTGATTGAGGATATGATGGGCCTGAAGAAATTAATAAGCTGAAAATGAAATGATTGAAAAAGTGATTTGATAGGTAAGTAACTGATCATATATAACAAGTGATGTACTTGAGCAATTAGTAGTATTTTCAAACTTCAATGAGCTTGAACAAGGAATAAATATTGCAAATAACATTAAGACAATGAAAATATATGAATACAAGATCACAGTCTAACCTCTATATGAATACAAAACTAAAATATATGTGTGATCAGCAAGGTCATCACAAATCAAAAGCATATAAAGATTTGTTGTATTTGGAAGCTGCTAAAGTAACATTTTTAGGCTGTGTTTGTAGCCCTTGGTAATTTAGAAAGGGAGAAGAAATTTCAATCATGTTTATAACCCTTGGTAATTTACTACTTCTATTCAAGAATCTTCATCCTAAAATAAGAAATTGACAAAAACGTAGAAGAGCAACAATTGAAAATGATACAACATATTTTCCTTTGTTTACCCTTTTGTATATATCACTTGAGAAAAATAAAATTACAAAGAAGAAGAATAAGCAGTGTAAAAAATTATAGCATGTATCGAATTTCCATTTTGTATAACATGCATCATTTAGTAATTTTATGCACTTATTGTTATAAATGAAAAAATAAATGAAATTATGCAGTTATTATTAGAAATTAGAAAAATAATTTAGGATTTGAAATATTTTCATAAATCAGAGAACTGTCCGCACCGGAACCATACAAGAGTAAGGTTCCGGTGCGGACGGTTCTTACGATGCGAACGTGCGGACATGCACTTTAGGGTCTTAAATATGCACTTTAACGTCTTAAATGTGCACTTTTGCAAAAAAATAGAAAAATAATTTAGGATTTGAAATATTTTCATAAATCAGAGAACCGTCCGCACTGGAACCATACAAGGGTAAGGTTCCGGAGGCGTGCAAAGGTTTCCTCGGGCCGGACGAAGATTGGCCCTCGAGTGCAAAGGCATAAGGGAGCTTGACTGCAAGACCCACCCGTCGAGCAGGGACGAAAGTCGGCCTTAGTGATCCGACGGCGCCGAGTGGAAGGGCCCTCGCTCAACGGATAAAAGTTACTCTAGGGATAACAGGCTGATCTTCCCCAAGAGATCACATCGACGGGAAGGTTTGGCACCTCGATGTCGGCTCTTCGCCACCTGGAGCTGTAGTATGTTCCAAGGGTTAGGCTGTTTGCCCATTAAAGCGGTACGTGAGCTGGGTTCAGAACGTCGTGAGACGTATGGTTCCGGTGCGGACGGTTCTTACGGTGCGGACGTGCGGACATGCACTTTAGGGTCTTAAATGTGCACTTTAACGTCTTAAATGTGCACTTTTGCAAAAAATTAGAAAAATGCTTGGGAAAAAATCGATTTTTTTTTTGTTTTCTTATTTTTTTTACAAAAGTGCACATTTAAGACGTTAAAGTGCACATTTAAGACCCTAAAGTGCATGTCCGCACGTCCGCACCATAAGAATCGTCTGCACCGGAATCATACATGAGAAGAGTCACCGGAACCATACATGAGAATTAACAAATTTTAATTAAATCCATTTCATTAGTTATGGTAGAATGTAAATAGACTTTGTGTTGTTTTGTGAAAATAGAGGGAATTTGACAAAGTTTCATGTATATAAATTCAAAGCATTTATTGGGACTAAAATCTAAATTTTAAGTATATATAAATGAATGAAATTTATGATTTGGTAAGATGTTTTAATAAATTTGTAAGACTAAAAGTTAGAAAAATGTCAATAATTTGATTTATTAATTAATGTATGAAATTTTTTATCATATAATTATTTTATTTTTACAGAACATAGATAAATTTTTAATATATCATATTTTATTCTAAGTGTACTTTTTATTTGATATACAGATCTGAGTTAAAAACTGTGTTTTTTTATTCTATATCCATAATGGTTTTGATGTGAAACATATTGGTTTGAGAAGCATTGACTAGAATTAAAGTATCGATCATCTACAAAATTAAGAAAGGGAATGCATGTACCATTTCGAGTTAATTGAATACATTTGTCGTTGAGATTCAAACGAAAGGGTGCGGGATAAAAATTCCATAGCATAATGAAGATGAATGGAGTAATGGGATCACCTTGTCGTAATCCACAAGTGGGTCTAAAATTTTTACATGGTTCATGTTTACCATAACCGAAAAGGAAGTAGAGGTAATACATGTCATAAGGAGCCTGATCCATGTAGGGGCAAACAAATTTAAGAAGGATTTGTGTAATGAAATTTCAATCTAGCTTGCCATATGTTTTTTTCATGTCAAACTTAAGAGTCATCCATCTCGTTTTGCCTTTTTTTCTTGTATGGAAGGAGTGAAAATTTTCATAGGAAATTAAAATGTTATCTTGAATAAGGCGGCCTTCAACAAAAGCACCTTGAAGAAAATTATTTGACTAGGGTGAGAGTAATTTTAATCTATTTGCTAAGATTTTTGTTATAATTTTATAGATTGTATTACAAAGGTTAATCGGGCAGTAGTGGTTTATGGTTAAGGGTGATCATTTTTAGGAATAAGGGAGATAAATGAGTGTGCACATTCCCTTAGTAGTTGGCCAAAGTGGAAGAAAGGTTGAATAACATAAATTATTGATTTTTCTACAATGTGCCAATAAGTTTGATAAAATTTAGCAGAGTATCCATCAAGACTTGAGGCTTTGGTTTTAGGTAGATTAAAAACTACTCGTTTAATTTCACAGGGTGATGGTTGTTTCATAAGTAATAAGTTATCTCTTGGAGTAACAAGGTGGGGGATAATTGATAAATCGTGTAAAATGGTAGTATTTCTAGAGGTTAGGGTAAATCAAGTTTTCTATTCATCTGAAATTACAATTTGAATGTCATAATGATCATGCAATGTAAAACTGTCATGGGTATGGAAAGTTGTAATCTTTTGTTTATAAGTCCTTATTTTAGCAATATTTTGAAAGTATTTTGTTTTTTATCTATGTTAGTTAAGTGGTTAGTTTTTGCACGTTGTTGCCAATAAGTGTGTTGAATTTCTAATAATTTTATATACTTATGGAGATGTCGCTTGTATCTAACTGCTAGGATGTTGTTTTTATCTTGAAGATACGAAGTCTATATTTCAAGAAGTTTTGTTTTAGTAGATTTTAGTTGTTCGAGATTGATACTCACTATGTTCTTGGCCAACGATTTAGAATAAAATTTTAATAATTTTTGTTTCATAAAGAGTTTAAACATGAATGACCCTTTTAATTGAAAGCTCCATACTTTTTAAACTAAAGATGTATAAGTAGGATTATTAGTCCAAGTGTTTTTGAATCTGAAAGGATATCTGCGAAAGTTGTTCGAGGTTCCTAAGTGTAGTTTAATAAGGCAGTGGTCAAAAGTAGTGAAAGAATGGTGTTGGACATTGATATTTTTAAAAGTTTGAATAAAGTAGGGGTGTGATATTACCATGTTTAATCTTTCCTAAGTTTTTTGTTATAACAAGCAAACACTAGGACCCATCCAACGAGGAAGGCAGTCCTAAATCATCCAAATGGATAATCTTTACAAGTTGTGTACCAAAATTAGCAAAGGAAGAGTTCAGACTTATGAACTCATATCTAGTGGCAAGCGGATTCCGAGCAGTACGGAGTGACACTAGTGGAAAAAACCCTAATAGAGGCGGGCATTTGGACACTTATTGAGGCGAACACCGTTCGCTTCAAATGAGGGGGCTGCAATAAGTGGGGACCCTTTTTGAGGCGGGCAATATACGCCTCTAAAAGCCACTTGTTGAGGCGGGCCTCTATAGGCCCGCCTCAACAAGTGCCTCACTATGGCGCCAAAGTGAGACACTTTTAGAGGCGAGCCTATGTAGGCCCGCCTCTAAAAGTCCACTTGTTGAGGCGGGCCTCTATATGCCCGCCTCAACAAGTGCCTCACTTTGGCGCCATAGTGAGGCACTTGTTGAGGCGGGCCTATAGAGGCCCACCTCAACAAGTGGCTTTTAGAGGCAGGTCTCCATAGACCCGCCTTTAAAAGTTATTTCATTAAATTTGCAGAATAGATTCCTGATTTTATGATGCACCATACACATTAAATTTCCACCATACACACATTAAATTTGCAGAATAGATTCTTGATTTTATTCACAGAATAATATACAACAACACAACAGATTTCACCAGAGTACAGTCAGGTTCTCAACAACAGTTTACATGACAAGTACAAACAAGTTCAATCCGATAATAAATACTTCGATGTAAAATACTGTGCCCATTGCTCACGAACAACATCCATTTCTTCATAAGTATACGTTGTCTTCCTCTTAGGATATAGCTTCATAAAAAACACAGAAATTATTGACACAAAACACAAATACTATCAATATATAGTTAGTTAAGTTACATACCTTATCTAGTCGCTCATCAGAGTCCTCGAGTCTTGTGACTATCTCTAACATGAACTTCATGACATAATAGCCACACTCGGTTCCGCTGCTTTGTTGAGCGCACTAATTACACGACATAAGGGGGCTGTCTTAGATACAAGGCCTTTGATTATAAATAAACAAACCTAAAGCGTTTAAAATGCTATATGTACCTCTATATTGCAGACTCTCAACGTCTTACGTTTTCCTATTGATTTATCGCACTTCCCACCTTGATACTTAAACACTTGAAATGCCCTAGAAAATCAACATAATACAGTCACGAAACTGATATTGTTAATATTCCAAAAAAAACTAGTTCGTAAGCAAAATAACTTACAAATTCATGATTCCAGATGCATCAGTCGTTCTGTTGTCTGGACCTTTTAGAGAATCGAAAAGATAGACCTGTGCTTTAAATAGGTCTATCACGTATAGAGTACAATGATTGCTGCATCATTTAAACGTAAATTGATAAACATTAATGATTGCTTAAAATACTAATTATATATGAAACTTATTGAAAACACTTACTCTTGATTATATGGGAGCAAAAACAATTTGGCACTGTTAGCATTGAACACATGAAGAGTTGCTGAAATTTCTGAAGAGCAGAAGGAGGAATGGGATGAGTGGCAAGAAAATCAGCTGCACGATTGGCTTCACGGAAGCAATAATGTACCTGAAATGCAACAAAAGACAAAAGCAACACAATAATGTGTGTAATAATGGGATGAATTGCCTAAGGAATTTTCCAAATTCCTCTAATGGAGTTGATAACAATTAGATTATCACCTTCTATAATTAAGTGTTTTATATGAAGCTTAGCAGCTTGTTGAATACCAAAAAGTGTTGCAAGGACCTCACAATGCAAAACAGAAGTAGACAGAATATTTTCACGGTGGAAGGAAAGAACAACACTAGTATGGTCACGTAATAGGTATCCAACGTGTGTTATGTCATCATTTTTTCTTAAATCCATCGAAATTTAATTTGATCCAATAAACATGATGTTTCTTCCAGGTACGATTGGAAGAACGTAGATGGTTTCGCTTTATAGGTGCCCTGTTTGTTGTGAAGGTTAATGTCATCCAGTCTTGGAATTGGTGAAAGGCTTGATCTGAGGGACAAGACTGTGATGCACTATCATGTTGTCTAAAATGAGTGTATTTCGTTGATTCCAGATAGTCCACCAGAGAAAGATCAATGGTGTAGGTTGTGAATTGGAGTGTTTGAAATACTCAAAATTGTAATCAAAATCTGATGTGAATTGAAGAGAGAATGAACAATCCATTTTAGTTTCTAATTTAGATATCATAGATTGTGTAAAGGGGCAAGTGAAGAAAAGATGATTTAGATCTTCGTCATTTGAGTTGCAAAGAGTACAAATGGAAGGAATTGTGGAAAAATGTCGATTTAACCGTTATGTAATTGGGAGAGCATCTACCACAACTTTCCAAAGAAAGTGCTGGATCTTGGGAGGTATTTTTAGTTTCCAGATCGAGGAGAACGAGTGGATTTGAGGATGGAATATAACATTATGATTGATCTTATATGTAGAATGCACAGTAAATTTGCCATCAAAAGTAAGTTTCCATATAAGGTGTTGATGGAATGTGTACACCCAAATTTTTTGTGATAACATGTGCGGGTAATCTTTCCTAAGTATTGACAATGGCGGTTGAATATTTGCGCCATGTGAATAGAAAAGCCAGTGAAATTGGTATCTAATCGTCCAAAATTTGCATTAAAGTCACTTACTTTGGAAAACCTTGATGGGTTAATAGGTGCACCTCCCAATTTATCGTGAGACGACAAATGTCATTGAGATATCTTATTAATAAAACGGGGAGGCTGTATAAAGATATAATTTTTCCAATATTGGTCCAGTAATCATATTTAAGTTCCTCGCGGCTAGGTGCATTTATAAAAAAAACCTAAAAATTAAGTGTTTTTATGTTGTATTTCTATTAGAAATAAATTAGAGTCATGGCATAAAATGTTTAGGCCTAACAAAAGAGATGAGTTTTCAATTAAATAATGAAAGTATCTTGAGGCTTGAGCACAATCTTTTAACGTAAAAATTAACAATTTTGTATAATTATATCTTTTTCCTTACATATACTATATTTATTTATTTATTATCAATCTATCCTATAAGCGATAACCACCAAAAGTTACCATATAAAAAAAATGACTTTAGCTTTTCCCCATATTATAAAATAAAAATAATTGTAGAAATAAATCTATTTAATAAGATCACATGCCATTAGGAACATATATATTTTATAATGTTGTGATAAGAAGAAGAAAAATTAAGTATATGATTTTTCAAGTTAATTATATACAAAAAAAATCAAACAAAAATTAGTGTCATTTAAGTAGGTTTATTAAAAAAAATACTTTTAACAAAAGAGTCCAAATTATATCTAGAATAAATGAGCTATATATAAATAAGGTTCATATCTTTATAGAAGAAAAATATCCTCAAAAAAATGGGGAGTGGTTGTACCCTATATTTAAAAGTAAAAATTATAGTATAAGATGATATTAGATATATAAAGTAAAAATAATAAAATTTACTATATTGATAACTGATAAGCGCTACTTTGTAGTGCGTAACTAGGAGTTGTTACTGGAGTTTTAGGTACCATTTGTATGGGTTTAGAAGACAATATAGGAGAATGGAGTTTTGGAGAATAAGTGGTATTTTGGTGGTTTTGAGTGCTTAAATGAAGACTTAAGGAGATGAAGGCAAAGCCACAAGAGAAGACCGCAAAAGATAAGTGAAGACGCTGCAAAAGGATTTCCGCGGGCGCGGATGGATTTCCGCGGGCGCGGTTTTGACGATAGAAGCTACGAAGAACACGAGACCAATCCGCGGGCGCGGAAATCTTTTCGCGGTCGCGGTTACTGTTCACACGCGGAGCCGAGATTTTATTTCGTCCGAGACTTGTTTTTGTTTTATTTCTTTTTATTTTATTTCTTTTATTTCGTTAATTTCCTTTTAGAAAGATTTTATTTCCTATCTTTTGGAAATTAGGTTTTGCTAGGTTTGTACCTTTCATTAGTTAGCAGCCTTTTCATAATTCATTCGACACATTATTGTTCAGTTTTCCCCTTAGAGTTTTTATGCTTTGAAGACTATGAAGAACTAAGCAACCTTTGCTTAGTCCGACGATTGAAGCCTTCGTTTGTATTTGTTTGTGAGATTATAATTCTATTTCCTTTCCTTTGATTATATTGATTCTCTTTGAGCTTCATCCCATTGATTCTTGCTGATTTGACTAGTCTGATCATCTAGTTGATATTAGTGATTGTCTATTGCTAGGGTTTGAATATTTCTAGTTGAAATCTCTTATCTTGTGTAGCAACCGCAATTTATAGGAACTAGTTGTGAATGTTTATTGTGAAGAGAATTGATTACATATCGAGTACTGACTAGTTGTTAAGTATTGCATGTATCCTGGTTAATTCATATGCTTACTGTTGTCATTAGATTGAATCTTGATAGTTTCTTGATTGTTTAATGGTAAGTATTTTCAGGGCTAGTTGACTTGTCTATATACATAAGATCGGGACAGGAATATTCATTGGTAGGAATTGGAGATAATCTAGGATCAACCAATCAAACTGAAGTGTGGATAGTTGTCTGGCTAAGTTACTTCTCACCCATTGATTACATCTTTTGCTTTGATTTACTTTATTACTTGATACAAACCAAAACCCCCCTTTTTGTTACTATTGGCATACAACCTTTGCACTTAGGAAGATTGCTTATCTCCTTGTGGGATCGATCCTTATTTACCCTACTATATTAGTTAGTGTTGAATCGTAGTGTGTTAGACAGGGAACGGTGTGACTGTTTCCTGGGCAGCGGAATATATAAAGATTCAAAGTAACAAGTAATTCCTCAAAAACATATACTTGTATTATTAAGAATTGTACAATCTCACAAGTCTTCTCTCCACCTATACCCTAGGTTAAAGACTTTGAGTGCAATCAACTCTCAATGACATAAGAACACAAAAAGAAAACCCTAAGCAATCAAGTACATACCCGTACCTTGCCTTGGATCTCCGATCTCAACTTTGCAGTAAGCTTCTTCTAGTCTTCAATGTGATAGCTGAGATAACCTTTCCCTAAGGTATCCTCATCTATATATAGTGGTAGAAAAGATCTCTTACCAAATTACCAAATAGTTAGCAACCCCGCTATATAAGGTAACGGTGAAAGATTTTCTTTCCAACTAAACAATTCAGCTCATAAACTCATAGTTTCCATATAAAAACTATCCTAAGACATGCTATTTAGCTCTTCTCTCTCCGAGTAGATCTTCAAATATTGTTTCCATATATAGCGGTCTTCTCTTGGGAACAGCTGGCACTTTCTGCATTCTGCATTGTTCCTTAAATGTTGTTTCCATGTATAAAAGTTTCCTTATAAGAAATATACGCGCACTTCATTCTTCAATTTGCTTCTGCGTAACTGTTCCTTGTTTCCACAACGTTCCGTTGCACTCCTCTTCTTTCTCTTCTTCACATGATTTCCATTGTTCCCTAATTCTTTCATAAAACCTGAAATGCATAGGAACAACAAAAACCATAAAACCTAATGGTGTTTATCATCATCAAAACCAGAGGGAACGTCAAGGTTCCAACAGTTAGGTTTTTGAGGTTTACTTTGATAGGCATCACGACTTTAGCCCTATCAAATTTGGCGCCGTTGTCGGGGAATATAAGGTCTGTATTTTCTTGTTTGTGTGTTTGTTTACCGATTTGATCCACAAGACCCTATCTTTTTCTTTTATTTTTCCTCTTTGTTGTGTTTTCGTTTCATTTTTCGACTAATCCACAGGAGTAGGAAGAACAGAAGAAAAACCACAACCGCGGCAAACATCAGAGAAGAAACCGCGACCGTGGCCTAAAAACCGCGATCGCGGCCGTCGCGGCGATTTTAGGGTTAGTTGAAAGAAGAAAAAAAAACGTGATGGCGGATTTTATACCGCGACCGCGGTTACTGTTCATCCAAATTAAAAAAAAAAATTGCCGGTGTCCAGTATAAGAACCGCGACCGTGGTTTTCACCGCCGCAATCGCGGTTGATCGAGAATGGCGGCCCTTTTCGTCTGTTTCGCGAGCAACAGCCAGTTTTCCATTGATCTATCATTTGCTGTTGTTCCTTGATGTACGTCTTCATCTGTCCGTCACCACCAGTGCATATTGAGTTCGGATTTCCAGCGTTGCTTGGTCTATCTCTTGGGAAGTTCGATTGAGAAATGGTGATGAAGTTTAGGGGACCCCTACATCCCTGCCTATCCTTCTGGCATTATTGACGAAGACGACCACCTCGGCGTACATCAGTGAGTATTTTCTTCCTTCCCCAATCATTTATCTGTCTTTCAATACATTGAGGACAATGCATTATTCAAGCATGGGGGAGAAGAATATACTTGGTATCTATCTATGTATATATTTGTGATTTCGTATTTCTTTCCTTTGAAAAAAAAATTTAAAAAAAAGAGAGTCAAAAAGCAAGAAAAAAAAAGACAAAAATAAAATCCTGGGATAAGTCGAAAACCCGAAAGGGCGGCTTAGGTAATAAGCAGGTGGCCCGGACCAGCATTAGGCTGGGGTAATAAGAGGTCAAGAGTGATGTGAGTTTTGTGAGCCCATCTATAGAAAAATAAAATGAGTGGCTTGGTGAAAACCCGAAAGAGCGCCTTGGCAAAATGAGTGAAAAGAAGAAGAGTGATTATTAGGATTCCTCATTTTTCCTGGCATGGTGACATAAGTGTTGGAGTTATAAGGAGGATTCGAGTAGGTCACTTTGGGAGTTATAAGAAGATAGATGGAGGCTAGGATTAGATGATCACATTACTCTATATGGTGTTCGGGTCAAGCTTGGGGGAAGTTCTCTACTTTCCTTAAAGCTTAGTTGTGTGTTGTGCTTATTGTGTTGGTGCTTGGTAGATTCATGTTTAGGTGCAGTTCTTAGTGGAGATTGCTTTTATGTGCTTCCTGAGACCTTGGGTATTTCATTGGAGGAGTAGGTTTCTATTAGCTTACTCGAGGACGAGCAAGGTTTAAGCATGGGGGAATTTGATCCGCTCTACTTTGTAGTGCGTAACTAGGAGTTGTTACTGGATATTAGGTACCAATTTGTATGGGTTTAGAAGATATTTGAGGAGAATGGAGTTGTGGAGAAGAAGTAGTGATATGGTGGTTTTTAGTGCATATTGTGAAGACATTGAAGATGGAGGCGAGCCACCAAGGAATGACGCGGGGAGAGCCGCGGAAGAAGAAGTAGAAGTCGCGGCAGAGGCATTTCCGCAGGCATGGAATTATTTCCGATGGCGCGGATTCATCAGCGGACGAGAAGCAGCGGAGAAACAGAGGCGAAAATGCGGGCACGGATGGATGGCCACGGGCGCGGAAAAGCTAGCCGCGGGCGCGGATGGGCGGAATGAAGCAAGAGCGAGACGTTCGACAGTGTGCAAAACCGCGGGCGCGAAAGTATTTCCACGGTCGCGGATCCTTTCCTAGCGTGGTGCGGAGTCGCGATTTTCGTCCGAGATCTTTACTTTATTTTATTTATTTTCTTTTCTTTTCTTTTAGAGATTGTTATTGTTATCTTTTAGGAAATTAGGTTTTGCAAAGTCTTTATATTCTTCCTTTAGAACATCAGTTTTGTAAGTTGGGTTCTACCCCAAGTTGGGTTTTACCTTTCTTCCTCTTTTCCCTTTTCTTAGTTTAGTTCTTTGTTTTGTTATTGGCTAGACAATTGAAGCCTTGGTTTGAATTTGATATTGAGATTATTTCTTGCTCTTTCCTTGAATGTTATGATTCTCTTATGCTTCATCCCATTGAGTTTTATTGATTTCTCTAGCCTGATCACCTAGATTTATTGGCATTGTTCATACTGCAGGATTTGGGTTTTGAATTCTATTGGTTGATCTAGTTCATCAATTGTTGTGATTAGTATTATTAATATTAGTTTCCATAGCCTGACAAACTAGTTGAGATTGGTATTATCTATAGTATTGGTTCCCCTAATCTGGTCAACTTATTGAGATTAATATTGGTCATCCTTAATTCAGAGTAGCAACCACGATTTACAGGAACTAGTTGTGAATGTTTATTGTGAAGAGAATTGATTGCATGTCGAGTACTGACTGGTTGTTAAGTATTGCATGAGCCTATCTATTCCTGAGCTTACTGCTACTGTTAAATTGAATCTTGATAGTTTCTTGATTGTTTAACAGTTAGGATTATCAGGACTGGTTGGACTGATAATTAATTTAGAACAGGGATTAGAACATTCATGAGGATTGAGAACTAGGGATAATCAATGATTGATCAACCAAACTAAAGGTGGATATTTGTCTAGTCAAGCTTTCTATGTTTTATTTATCGTTTTCTTAGTTAGATACAACCAACCCCCCCCCCCCCCCCTTTGTCTTTGTTATCAATTGGTGAATGATTTTGCAAATAGGATATATAACTTGATTCTATGTGGGATTCGACCCTTACTTACCAGACTACATTAGTTAGGTTCTTGAGGTTTACTTTGTTAGGTGCATGCGACAAAACGTCTATCAAATCAGAGGCTGCCACAATTCCTACAGCAACAACAACAATTTCAGCGGCCTGGGGGACAACAACAACAATTTAGAGCACAATATGACCTGAGACCTCAAGGCCAAAGCGCAAGTTCATCTATGTCCGGTGATGACATGATTAAGTCTCTCGCTCAAAGTGTATCGGCGTTAGCAAACACTATGGTCCAACAAAATCAAGAGATGAAGTCTAGTATTCAGAACTTGGAGAAGCAGGTGGGGTAGATCTCTCTGGCCGTGAGCAAACTGGAGGCTTGGGATTCGGGAAAACTACCATCTCAAACGGTAGCAAACCTGAGAGAGAATGTATGTGCGATGACGCTAAGAAGTGGAACGTAAATGAAGGAAGTGACGGAGGCTATAGAGGAGAATCCGCGACCGCGGAACATTTTCCTTGACCGTGGTTTGCTTACTGACGAGGACGTTCGAGGGCAATAGAACGAAATCCGCGACCGCGGAATGCACAGCCGCGACCGCGGAAACATCCCTGAAGGCGGAGAAATTTCCAAAGCTTTTCCGCGACCGTGGCCCGATTTCCGCGACCGTGGAATCCCCCCAGAGACGACGAAACATTCTGAAGACAATCCGCGACCGCGGAATGACATCCATGACTGCGGATTCGTCGCTGGCGATCCCAAACCCTTTGATGCTGAACCGCGACAGCGGGTCCCAAACCGCGACCGCGGTTTCCCTGATGGCATCCACGACGATTATGTTCGTCCATATTTCCCTCCGCTCGGTTCGTTGAAGCCACCCGCGCCCTTCCCTGAGGCACTGAAGGATACTAGAAGACCGGAGAACGACAAGGAAATCTTTGAAACCTTCAGCAATTGCGAGGTAAACATTCCTTTAATCAAGATGGTTAAGAGTATTCCTCGTTATGCGAAATTTTTGAAGGAATTATGCAAGATTAAGAGGAAGACAAAAGAGAAAACAAAGAAGAAGGTCCAGGTGAGTGAGAATGTCTCCACTATGTTGCAAAAGCGGATGCCCAAGAAATGCAGTGACCCAAGCATGTTCAGTATTCCCTGCAAGATAGGTGACACCACGTTCGATAAAGCCATGCTGGATTTGGGTGCATCTATAAATGTACTGCCTCTCTCGCTGTATGAATCTTTGGGGCTTGGACCATTGCATGGGACAGGGACGGTAATTCAATTGGCGGATATGTCCTATGTGTATCCCAAAGGAGTCGTGCAGGATGTGCTGGTAAAGGTCGATAAGCTGATTTTCCCTGCTGATTTCTTTGTGATGGATACGGGGCAAGACAAACATGCAGCCCCTGTGATGTTGGGTAGGCCATTCATGAAAACGGCGAATACGAAGATTGATGTGAGTAGTGGTTCGCTCACCATGGAGTTTGATGGGGTGAGGGTCGAATACAACATAGATGATGCAAAGAGACACCATCCTGATTGTGATCCCAAGTGTTCGGTTGATGTGAGCAACCCAAGTTGATCTGAAGGGCACCATGTCGAGCCACGACAATAACCAAGGCGCTGCTCGGGAGGTAACCCGAGGTATGTAATTCTTTTCGTGTCTTTTCGTTTCAAGTTTTTATTTGTGTTGTTTTCGGTTTAGACTAAAACACATGTAGGAGACTCAAAGACAAAATGCGAAGACGAGGTTTACCTCATGACAGACACAAAACCGCGACCACGAAAGTAGTTTCACAACCGCGGTTTTCGCCACTATAAGTCTCCTTTCCTTCAAAAAAAATCGATGATTTTCCGCGACCGCGGCCTTAAAACCGCGATCGCGGCCCAGCTGTCCGAGTTTTACTTTGAGAGACGGTGTGCATCATGCTGCCAAGGAGGATACCATAGCCCGCCATTTTATTTGGCACCGATGATGGCCCGACATTCGACAGCTGATGAGGAGGAACACTAGAGCCCGCTACACGATTACACTTGGGCTCCATTTCTGTGTTCGTTGAAGGCCCGTGCAACCCCGTTTCAAAGATGTACCACTTCACCTTACAGTGGATCTATTTGGTTGCACGTGGAGTTTGCTTGAGAAGGACCACCGCAACACCAGTGACTTGTGTTTTCAATGATTTACCACCAGCCCCGACGTCCACATCCAGTCCACCTCGGCGACGGTGTGAGTACTTTTCTGCCTCTCCATGTGCTTCATCTTTTTGTCTTTCATTACATTGAGGACAATGTAATATTTAAGCATGGGGGAGTGATCTATACTTGCTAGTCGTCTGAATAAAAAAAATTGGAAAAAGTCAAAAATATGAAAAAAGACAAAAGAAGAAATCCTGGGCTAAGTCGAAAACCCGAAAGGGCGGCTTAGGCAATAAGCAGGTGGCCTGGACCAGCATTAGGCGGAGGTAATAAGAGGTCAAGAGTGATGTGAGTTTTTGTGAGCCCATCTATAGAAAAATGAAATGAGTGGCTTGGTGAAAACCCGAAAGGACGCCTTGGCAAAATGAGTGAAAAGAAGAAGAATGATTATTAGGATTCCTCATTTTTCCTGACGTGGTGACATAAGAAGAGGTGATATAAGGAGGATTCGGGTAGGTCACTTTGGGAGGTATAAGAAGATAGACTGGAGCTAGGATTAGATGGTTACTTTCACTCTATGGTGTTCGGGTTAAGCTTGGGGGAAGTACTCTACTTTCCTTTAAGCTTGTGTGTATGTTGATGCGTTGGTGTCCTGGAGATTCATGTTTTGGTGCAGTTCTTAGTAGAGATAGTTTTGATGTGCTTCATGAGACCTTGGGTATTTCATTAGAGGAGTAGGTTTCTATTAGCTTACTCGAGGACGAGCAAGGTCTAAGCATGGGGGAATTTGATAAGCGCTACTTTGTAGTGCGTAACTAGGAGTTATTACTGGGGTTTTAGGTACCATTTGTATGGGTTTAGAAGACAATATAGGAGAATGGAGTTTTGGAGAAGAAGTGGTGTTTTGGTGGTTTTGAGTGCTTAAATGAAGACTTAAAGAGATGAAGGCAAAGCCACAAGAGAAGACCGCAAAAGAGAAGTGAAGACGTTGCAAAAGGATTTCTGCGGGCGCGGTTTTGACGACAAAAGCTACGAAGAACACGAGACCAATCCGCGGTCGCGGTTACTGTTCACACGCGGAGCCGAGATTTTATTTCATCCGAGACTTGTTTTTGTTTTATTTCTTTTTATTTTATTTCTTTTATTTCGTTAATTTCCTTTTAGAAAGATTTTATTTCCTATCTTTTGGAAATTAGGTTTTGCTAGGTTTATACCTTTCATTAGTTAGCAGCCTTTTCATAATTCATTCGACACATTATCGTTCAGTTTTTTCCTTAGAGTTTTTATGCTTTGAAGACTATGAAGAACTAAGCAACCTTTGCTTAGTTCGACGATTGAAGCCTTCATTTGTATTTGGTTGTGAGATTATAACTCTATTTCCTTTCCTTTGATTATATTGATTCTCTTTGAGCTTCATCCCATTGATTCTTGCTGATTTGACTAGTCTGATCATCTAGTTGATATTAGTGATTGTCTATTGCTAGGATTTGGATATTTCTAGTTGAAATCCCTTATCTTGTGTAGCAACCGCAATTTACAGGAATTAGTTGTGAATGTTTATTGTGAAGAGAATTGATTACATGTCGAGTACTGACTAGTTGTTAAGTATTGCATGTATCCTGGTTAATTCATATGATTACTGCTGCCGTTAGATTGAATCTTGATAGTTTCTTGATTGTTTAATGGTAAGTATTTTCAGGGCTAGTTGACCTGTCTATATACATAAGATCGGGACAAGAATATTCATTGGTAGGATTTGGAGATAATCTAGGATCAACCAATCAAACTGAAGTGTGGATATTTGTCTGGCTAAGTTACTTCTCACCCATTGATTACATCTTTTGCTTTGATTTACTTTATTACTTGATACAAACCAAAACCCTCATTTTTGTTACTATTGGCATACAACCTTTGCACTTAGGAAGATTGCTTACCTCCCTGTGGGATCGATCATTATTTACCCTACTATATTAGTTAGGTTTTTGAGGTTTATTTTGATAGGCATCACGACTTTAGCCCCATCAATAACATATTTAAAATTTTGCATTATTATATCATTGGCAACAATAAGACTAATAGTCTCCGAAAAATTTCTTAAATAATTAATGAAATTATTTTGGACAAATTTATAACCCT
Source organism: Rheum nobile (assembly GCA_027886185.1). Classification (NCBI taxonomy): domain Eukaryota; kingdom Viridiplantae; phylum Streptophyta; class Magnoliopsida; order Caryophyllales; family Polygonaceae; genus Rheum; species Rheum nobile. The sequence goes on from WOAB01000003.1 coordinate 1,193,321, forward strand.
AACTCGTGCATGGCACGGGCACCATGCTAGTATATCAACATAAAATACAACTAGTCAATCTATAACTATATATCAAAGCTCTCTCATTTAGAGTCACTAGAGCTTTTTTAGAAAAAAAAAAAAGTTGGTGTTATTTATGATTTTTTTAATTTACTATTATATTAAATAATCAATAAGACCTATATATTTATATTAAAGAGATTGATTTTGGAACCACCAAGATGATTCTAGACCCACATTACTCATGTATCAAATTGTGGATATTAACAAAGTTTGATATTAACCAACCAAGTATATGAATTTTAAATCAATATATCTTACATTATTTATCTTTTATTTACCTGAGCATCAATCTGATTTTAACCAACCAAACTTCTCAAATTAATGTACGATAATAGTGGGTTTTTTTTTTATTTTGAATGTAACAGTTTTCATTTAATTTAATATTTGTCTGTAAGTAAAATAATATAAATGATAGTTTCACTATTTTTTTAGCAAATCTTATTTCTAAGAACATGGCTTTTTAATCTTATTTCTAAGAACATGGCGAATCTCATCATGGTTTCACTCTTCTTTCCGATATAAATCGTAGTATTAGCTACGTTACTACTCCAATGCCAATTTTTACACCATAAAATAACACGATTTCTATTTCACGCACGGGTGAAATTGTTATTTCACGCACCGTTTCGTCCGTGACTAACCATTTGCATCCGTCCATGACGGACCAAAGTAATTCGTACGTGACGGATGGATCACTTTGGTCCGTCATGGACGGATGCAAATGGTTCGTCACGGACGAAGTAAACAACCAGAAAATTGAATGTTACTTGTCCCCACCTAACAACATTAACTACCCCGTCATATTTCAATAATATTACGTCCAAAATTAACCCTAAACCTCTCAATCACTCTTCCCTTTCCCTCCCACAACACTTATTTCATTCTCTTCCATTACTTTGGTTCTTTTCCATGGCAAATGAAGATGATTTTTCCAACTGCAATGGTGGAGAAGATGTTTCAAGGGGTTATCATTACAATGAGGTATATTTTTTAAGCTTTTACTTTACATGCTAGTAGAAGTTAAAAATTTTATGGTTCTTTCTTGTGAATGTATATGTTTGAGTTGTTATTTGGGAAAACAAACACTTTATTAAGGTAATTTCAATAGTTGTTACTATATGTTCATAAAAACTTCATCTTTGATTAAGTTGTACTAAAAAGTTGGAGATTTTGTGTGTAAAACTACATGTTTGATTGTTTGGCCTTGTTATATTGAATTTTTAATAGATTATTACAAGTGCAAGAACTTTGTTCGGCGACTGTGTTTTGAAAGAAAATTGTCTGTGACGGATGGACTTGTTCCATCCGTCACGAATGGATGTCATTCATTCGTCACGTATGGAAAGGTTTCATACGTGACGGATGGGGTGCTACTATCCGTGACGGATGGAATGTGTCTATTCGTCACGGATGGATTTGTTTGACATAAACTGGATTCTTACATGCTTCTATGCTAACTTGTTTTTTTACTTCAATAGGAGAACAATATCGTGAATAGCGGTATTAACAATTTGCCCCTACATGATGCGTGGGACATGGCACCATTGCCCTTCTTACTTGGGTTGTTCGGCAAACCTATGGCACCTCAACAACCTCATATGTCGGGATTAGATTGTTTTGCTCGTAGTGGAATTCCGTACGTAAGGTGACAGGCTCCACCTTAGTTTGGGTTTCCGGCATTACACACACAGCCGCAGTTTGATTATCCTACACTTGAAGAAGTGATTATTTCGGAAGATTATTCAGATAAGTTTAGCACGGGTGAAGTATTCGACTCTAGATATGATGCAATTATTAGGGCTAGACATATTGGCTTTGATAATCACTTATGCATCACTATTGGTCGGGATAGAAACCTTGGTGGAGGAAGCCTTCGAAAGACATGGTTGTTGTGTGAAAAAGTGGGAATTTACATTCCTAAAGATGAAAACAGAGTAAGGCAAAGAACAAGGAGCAAAAAATGTAATTGTCCATTCAGATTGTTGTGTCAAGAAAAACCGAGGGACTCATATACAATCAAGGTAGTTGTTGGAACCCACAACCATGTCATTGGTGATGACTTGTACGGGCATGCATCAGCTGGCAGGATGACACCTGAGCAAGAGAAGTTGTGTAAGGTCATGACAGAAAATCATAATAAACCATCAAAGATTGTAACAACACTTAACCAGGACCCGAACAACTGCACTAAAATGAAGCAAGTGTACAATGAAGTGTACAATGTCCGACATAGTGGGATGGAATGAAGAACTGTGGTCCAAGAGTTCTTCTATAAGTGCAAAAAGAACAACTACTTTATGGAGTATAGGTCGGATCCAACGACGAATAAGATCGCCAACATTTTATTTGCCAGTCCAGATTCCATGAAACTCCTAAAGGCATTTCTGTATGTCCTTTTGCTAGACTCCACATACAGCACTAACAGGTTAGTATAACACATCTACATGCTACATCTACTTGTTGATATGTTTATTCATTATGCATGACACATCTACTTGTGCAGGTATGACTTGTCTTTCCTCAAAATAATAGAAGTCACGTATACATGGAAGAACTATAATGTGGCGGGGGCGTTTCTACAGCATGAGAAAGAAGACAACTACGTGTAGGCCGCACGACAACTTCTTGAAATGTGCAAAAAGTGTCAAGTAACACCGACATGCCTAGTGACAGATCGTGAAAAGGCCTTGATGAATGCGTTAGATAGACTCTTTCCAAGTGCAAAGTCTATCCTCTGTAGGTTCCATGTGAAGAAGAACATAGAGGACCATGCTAGGAAGGAGATGAAGGATAAAAGCTTGGGTACAAGGTTTGCAAATGCATACTATAATTTATTCAACCAAACAACTATACTCGAGTACGAGATGGACTTGCGTAGAATTGAGTCGAAATGGAGGGTTTGGCCACGTCTGACTCAATATGTAAGAAACAGTTGGCTGATCCCGTACAGGGAAAGACTCGTGTCAGCTTGGACAGATATTGTTTTCACTCTTGGAACGTCAACGACAAACAGCTTAGTGCATTGTCTAATCTGTACTACATTCTGTATTCACTCATTTGCTACATTTTGAGGGCTTTCTGTTATCTGCACAACTTTCTATTTCTGTTATCTGCATAAGGGGTTCATCACGTATGGATGCACTTCATACGTGACGGACTCAGGTTTCTGGTCCGTCACGTGTGGATTCCATCCACACATCACGGGCGAAAGAGTTTCGTCTGTCACGTATGAAGTGCATCCATACGTGACGGACAGTTTATGCAGATACCAGAAAGATCTCGTATGATCAAACTTTAAACTCTTTTGTACTAAATATAGGGTTGAAGGAGCACACTCTAGTTTGAAAGACTTCATGACTACTCCACATGGCAGTCTAGACACGATATTCGGTCAATATCATTCAAAGATGGGTAACCAAGTGAAGGAAATCAAGGGGACCTTCAACGAGAGTGCACAGAACATGATGATGCTTGTGACAGGAGCTGATGTTTTCAAGATGTTGAAGTACAAAGTATCTAAGGTTGCACATGACCGCTTGACTGAGGAATATAGAAAAGGGGAAAATTCATTTTATGAAAGTACAAGCACATGCCAGATGAGGGTGAGAGATGGATTGTTGTGTGTGCATGACATCGCTAAATATGTGATGAGTTCAATCCCTATTAAGCTTTCAGCGTTGCATCCGTTTTAGAGACGATTGAGTTTGTCAGAAGTGCAAGACGAAGGTGAGGTTAAGGTGAAGCACAGAGTCTCGGGATCTTTGATGGATCAATTTTATACAGATCAGTTCCCCAATCTGTCAGCAGATGATCAAGAAAAATGTGTCTCGCGACTTTACAACATCGCTTCCCCCGAGGGGACCAGTCTGCAAGAGCCGGCTATTGTGAGGCATAAGGGACGGCCAATGGGAGCTCCAAACAAAGATAGCACTAAAAGACATCCTTCTTCATGGGAGTACACAGACAAAGATTTGGAAGGGACACCTCCCAAAAAGCAACGAGGTAGGCCACCAAAGCCTACTAGTACACCTTCACCAAGCCCTACAACTCCTACCACTCCTTTGAGACCATCTCAGGTTAGAGCTCCCAAGAATCCAGTGGGTCAAATGTTTCCACCACCTTATCATGCTCCACAGTCCTTCATTAAAGACTTTGAGCCGTATAAGGGTATAGTTTTGTGGTGTATGCACGAACACTTGAACGATTACTTTGATATTGTTGGTGATGGAAATTTTGGATACAGAGCTGTTGTAGATCAAATAGGCATCGGGCAGGAACAATGGAGGATCGTCCGGCAAGCCATGATTTACAAGGTGAAGGAAATTTGGCCAATGTATTCTGAGGTTTGCATCTTCAAGACAACGCTGGAAAAAGTAGTAGAACAGCTTACATGGTTTGACTCTGGGATGGCCCCAGAGAAGACTTGGATGGTGCTTCTAGATATGGGTTGTCTAGTCGCTTCTGCATTCAATTGTGCAGTTGTCGTGGTGGGTGGTATAAACGCTACTTTCTTGCCTTTGCAAGCGGTTCCACATCATCCCAGGGGTGCTAAGCTTAAGACGATATGCATTTGCCATGTTGAGAAGGAGAGTCATTTTATTTCGGTATGGTACTAATCATTTAATCATTTTTTATTGATTATTTAAACCCATTAACTAGGCAAGTGAATACGTTCTCCATTCTTTTCTAGATGGCCCTATCAGATGAGTCACCATTGCCGCCCGTATTAACAATGTGGGAGCATGAAAAGGATGCCTCTGCTGCTTGTCTGTATGATCCATTCACTACTCAGCTGATGGCATACGAATCTTCTTCCATAAGAAAGAGACGAGGTCGCAAGCCGACTTAAATGCTATTGTACTCGCACATTGTAATGTTATTGTGAGCCATGATTGTAATGCTAATGCTATTGTGATCCATGATTGTAATGCATCGACCAACAATTACTAACAAAGTAGCAAATGCTTGATATCAAAGAAGCAAAGACGTCCAAATTAGTTTGATTATCATCATAAAATACAACCAAAGTACCAAATGAAAAACCAAAGTACCAACAAAGACTCCCAAACTCAACTAACTACCAAAAAAGACGTCCAAACTCTCCCTAAAATACAACCAAAGTACCAAATGAAAACCTATGCATCTTAATCTTCATTGTCCTCCTCATCATTGTTGTGTGCGAAGGGTCTGAAGTCTTGAATGCAGTGTCGCACAGTGTCACGCATGTTGTAGAACTACTCTTCCTCCGCATCATGGAAAGGATTTAGACGATGCAATGCTTGTCATGGACCTACAGAAATACGTAAAAATTAACTAAGGTAAAGATTTGATTGTATATGTAAATTAAAAACAAACATCCAACACATATTTTCACCTGGACAGGGTCTCTGATGCCTGCATCATGAGGCCTAACACATGGGTTTGTATGAGGTATGTACCATTCCATATAGTCGGCACTGCACTCAAATCCTTGGCATGCAGGAGGGCTCATTTGTGCGATCCTGATGGAGTGCTCACTTCTTGCATCCCAATACCAGTTTGAAGCAGGGTCATATTGGACTATATAACTCCTGATGTTGGGATGTCTGTGTGCTTTGATGGGATGTATGACAGGCCGAGAAATCTACTATTCATGACCAAACTGCCTCGCTACGTGATCAGGCATGTATGGCTCTGTGATTCTAAAAAATGAGATAACCCCATGAAAAAAGGCTAGAGTCAACTCCGTCATATTGTAATCCACATATCCATAGGGCTGTCAGTCAACCTATACAAAATTTGATGCAATCAACATAGCCACAAGTACCTCACACAATTGTAATACTTTAATATGAGACATAAACCCATCATATGATACTTACTTGCCAAGGCTGCATCAAATCTAGCTCCTCCCTGTAGTTTCTTCTTTGTCTACTACGAGTCTGCATAGGGTCCCATCGCCTTGCATATGGCACATTGTTGGTGAAAAGTGGATTATATGGAGGATGGAAGCTGGGGAAGTACAGATAGATCCATGCCTGTACATAAACAAACATATCAGCTTGAAACATAAATTTATTTAAATAATATAAAAACAATATGCAACACAATTCTTACCATCAACAATGTATAGCAGGTCGACATCTGACGACATTCATGGCGTGAACACTTGTCTAATGAACGATACATGAATGCCAACGTGCCCGAACCCCAAGAAAGATCGCGAGTGGCATGAACGTCACTCACGTACATCACATATGGCATGGGCAACAAGTGTTAGGACTTGTCGGGAAAGAGGGTCGAGCCCATCAGGTACAGCAGATAACCCGACGCGATAGTCTCATCGTCCATGTTTTTGTTCAAGCAATGATGCCTCAGGTTATCTGCAGTGAGTCCTCGCTCTGCCATTTGGGGCTTCAAGTCAAAAAACTTAATTGCCCTCTGGAATTGTTCATTGAACAATTCATTTTTGCCCTTGATACGATCTTGGAGAGGAAGTCCCAATCCAGCCCCATGAATATTGAGACCCAAGATCATGTAGACATACAGGAGAGTTATAGCCATCTCTCCAAATGGCATATGAAATGAATTGGTCTCCGACTGCCATCTCTTCACAAATCAAAGGCTGATCTACAAAA